>CM037092.1:7530304-8254943 GCA_020916435.1 Oxytropis ochrocephala | reverse complement strand
GTCGCGGTTCGGTCTTTGAAGGTCGGCGGTTACTGTAGAGTCGGCTCTGCGAAGAGCGGCTATATTCTTTATAGCGAGGTGATATTTTCGGTTGGTGGTGGTGAGAAATTCGGACAGCGGTCGTGGCGGTTCGGAGGTTTGGCTAATCCGGAAGTTGGTGTTGAGTGTGAGCTAGGTGAAGGGAAACACACTGGAAACAACTATGGAAAAATGACGTGCCATCAAAGGTATTAATTTTTGGGTGGAGATTCTTGTTAAAGCAGATCGGCTACGGGAGAGATTGCATGCTAGAGGTATTTTACATTCCAACTTGGATAAGTGTTGCGTCTTTTGTTTCAAGAGGATGAGTCTTGGGACATTTGTTCTTGGGATGTAGAATAATTAAAAGCAGTTTAGTGTGAGATGAGTTTGTGGATTGGGGAAACCATAACGGACTATATGGATGTGGTGCATCATTTTTGGAGTTTGGAAAATTGATGAAGGAAGGAAATTTAAAGGGGTTAGGCAACTTATATGGCTAGCGGTAGTATGGAACATTTGGATTATGAGGAATAATATTGTTTTCAATGGGGAGGTGGCTTGGTTCCTAAATTGGTCGCGGGTATAAAGGATTCGGCGTGGAGTTGGTTTAAAGCTAGGAAGGGGAGGAAGTGTTTGGCGCTTTGGTCGATTGGTACAATAATCCATTTGGTTGCTATTCTTTATTGTAAACAATTACTAGTATGTATTTTTTATTAGAAGGGGAGAAGCAGTGGGCTAGGATGGTCTTTTCCCACTGTTGTGCAATTATTTGTGCGGGGTACTCTTTTTCCTCCTGAAGTCTTTTTCCCAAAGGGTTTTGGCTTCGGGAGGTTTGGAGGAGGCCCTCCCCCTTCCCATTGTATTATTGGGCACAGCTTGTGCTTCTTTATCAATGAAATTGCTTATTAAAAAAAAAAAAATAATAATTAGGAGTTTAGATTTTTTTCAAAGTATTGTCTAATTTACCAATTAACCATTTATCTCTCTATATAGAAAATGTGAATCATTTATTAAATGTAAAAAGTTGTCATCATTAATAGGGGCATAAATAGAAAATAATATTAAAAGTTACATTGAAATTTTAAAACAACAATCAATTTGGGACAAATTAATTTTGCGAAAACAACAAACAAAATGGGACGGAGGGAGTAGTTGATAATGGACAAGCTAGTTTATAACGGATGAACGGAGAGAATATAGTTTATAGCGGATAAACTAGCGTATTGAATTTTAAGTATTTGGTAAAATTAGCGGTTGAACTAGTTTATAAATATAAAATGACATAATTAATGTACATTTGTAATTAATGCTTGAATATTAGAGAGAAGAATCATTTAATGGTGGATAAATGAGAAATTTAATTAAAATAATAAGGTTGGTCAAAAAAATTAAAATAATAAGGGTTAAAGGGGTAGAAAAATGGAACGCTATAAGCTCTAAGCTCAAAACCTACTTCAAGTAGCGTTTCAAAAAATGCAATAAGCTAGTGAAAAAAGACTAAAAGTTTGTCTTTCCAAACAGCTATCACGAGCTTATACGCTTAAGCTATCCGCTATAAGCTAGCGAGCCAAACAGAGCCTTAAAAACTTTCCTAGTATGAAAAACTAAGGACCCATTTAAATTAACTCATTTTTGAGTTTATGAAAAATAATTTAAGTAAATAAATAAACTTTTATGTATTATTCATAAGTTTGTCAATGTAGTTTATGAAAAAAAACAACTTAGAGATATAACTTTTGTCAGTGAGAACTTACAATTAATATAAAAACTTATTTTTTTTCCATAAATTGTTTTTCATAAGCTCAAAAAATAAGTTCATTCAAACAGGCCATAAATCCTTTGTGTTATTTAATAAGAGTAGGCGGCTTTCTACCACACACCACATTATTATGTAGTGTAGTGTACTCGATGTAGCGGATCTTAATGGGAGTCGGTAAATGTCACGGTACCCCCAAATTTTGTAAGAAGATAATATATACACATATATTTTATAC
The DNA here is from genome assembly GCA_020916435.1 of Oxytropis ochrocephala. Classification (NCBI taxonomy): domain Eukaryota; kingdom Viridiplantae; phylum Streptophyta; class Magnoliopsida; order Fabales; family Fabaceae; genus Oxytropis; species Oxytropis ochrocephala. The sequence continues at coordinate 8,252,928 of CM037092.1, read as the reverse complement.
GCAAAATTAGAATGTATAGAACAGAATGAACACTAAGCAACAAAGATATTAGTAGTCGAGTGGTTAAGAGAAGCCTTTGGCGTATTTATGGTCCCTAGTTGGATTCCTATAGTAATACTTACGCTTTTTTGCATGATTATTTGTATATTTTTCTTAAAAATAATATAAAAAACTGCATAAAACATGATTTGAACCCATGACATTAAAATTAACATAGTTAACTTTCACCACTAAACCAAACAAACCATTATGAGTGCATAGTTAATTTTTACTTATATATTTGATACTATTTTGGCCCCCTCCAATTTTTTTGTCAAAATCCACCACTGAGTGTACTCTTCTCGTGTATAAAGTGAGGGTGGTGTAGCCTTAACCTTATTACGGGAGATCTCACAAGTATGTGAAAAAATAATCCCCTAATACAACGGTAGGATGTATTATTTATACTAATTAATGATCTCTATGGTGTTCTATTTTGCATGGTAGCAGTGTCTCTCCCCTGTCATCGAAGTAGTGGGATGACCACTACTTCTATTACGAGCCAATGATTGCTTGCCACGTCCCCCCTCCTTTGTCTTCTAACTGGACGTGTCCTGCCTTGTACGTGATTCCTACGGTGGTGCAGGCAGTACAAATGTCTCCTGCAGTGGTAGACATGTACTTGTGGTGCTCCTCGAGTTGTCTACTGCAGCCTATAGAGAGCCCTCCTCCGTCCTTGGGGGCCACTCCTCGGTCCTTGAGCTCCCGTGGTCGGAGGTCTGGACATCCTGGTACTTGTACAAAAGATTAAAATCTAGTTGTATAATTTTTAGACCGTTAGATTAGGATGTCCACTAGATGATCTTATGATAGTCCATCCTCACTATATCCTTTCTATTTTATGCGACATCCACCACCAACCACCCTTCTCCCTCTAGATTTGTTTGCATCAGAGCGCCAGTGAACTTCATCTCCTTTCTTTCCATAGTGAGAAGACAAGCATTTTTAATTTTGCAATGTGAAAGAAGTGAAAAATACACAAGAAAGTATTATCTTGTTTAGTGTACCTTTAAATAAAGAGTAAGAACTTTGAAAAATGTTTGAGAGATGAGAAGTTAAAGTATTGCATGTGTAGATTTGACAGTCACGAGTTAGCAAAAACATTGTTATGTCATTCATATGTTGCCCAACTGAGTGGCAAAGTGGAGTCGTCTTCGGTTCATGATATGACAGAAAAAAATGGTAAAGTTGATAAGTACTTCCTCCGTCCCATATTATATGTCGTTTAAGGTTGTTGCACAGGAATTAAGAAAAGTAGTTAATTTTGTATGGAAAAGAGAGATTGTGAGTTAGTTTACCAAATTGTCCTTCATTAATGATATTGGAAACATAAAAAGTAGAATTGTAAGAAGAGATATATTAAATAATGAAGGGTATGACTGGAAAAGAAAATTGATATTGTATTGGTATTCTAAAAAGTCATGTATTATGGGTGTTTGCTGGTGTTTTTAGCAAACAATCACTAGTTTTCAATATTAAGACTGTGAGATCAAACTAGAAAATCTCTTTGACAATTGCCTAGAAGTTTTGTGTCTTTTAGCGTGCGTAGAGCAGAAAATAGTAGAAAGAGAGAATTTGAGAGCAGAGCGAAAAGCAGAATGAAAGCAAGAAGCGCAACAAACGTAAAAAACAAGTAAAAATTGCATTAAAGTGAAAGAGAAAAGAAGGTGGTGCACCAACACGCACAATGTGTCTCGATTCACTCTTGTTTCGCTTTGGCTTGGAAGTTGAGTTTCACGAGTTTTTGTAAAGATGTGGTGACCCCGTTTTCCTATTACAAGGAGGAGTATTTATACTCTCATATACAATCGTGGGCAAGCCACGATAACCACTTCCTAAAAACTAGGAAATAACCGCCCACTAATTGTTGCTGCTTCTTGCGCTCGACCCGACTTGTTGTCGAAGAATTTGCGAAGCATTGGACCCGATTTTGTCGAACAATGGGCCTTCTCTTGTCGAAGGTTCCCGGCCTTGCCTCGTAGCGAAGAACTAAGTGCGCCGAAGTTTGCTTGCATTGTCGAAGACTTGTACAACCTGCATCTTCTTGAATTTATGGTATATTGACTTGAGCGTTGACTGCGCAAATTACAGAATATTATTAAATGTGTAGTCAACACCATTTAAAGTTTAATTTAATGCCTTGCTTAGAAATTTTGAGGTAACAGATTGCCCCAAAAAATGTTTTTCGACGGAATAAGGAATGGAGGGAAGAAAAGGCATTTTTGAATATTATGCAATGGTCATTTCTACCGCCTTTTTGCGTTTCAGCGGTGGTCGAAAAGACAACCATCATTACTTGCACAGGTAAAACGAACCGTCTTATTGGCACACGTTGCATAGTTGGTGGGCCATCACGTCTCTCAAACGTCGCGAACGTGCGAGTTATGGCGAACGTGCCAATAATCGTAGCTCCTCAACATATATAAAGCGGCTACAACCTTTCATATTCCTCTTTACTCAGTTTGAACTTTTGTGAAACCTATCTGTATTCTTCATTCTCTGCATTTTGCAAAAATCCCCAAAATCACTAAAGTTTCAAACTTTCACTCCTTTCCTTCAATACACTCTTGAATTTCGTCTCGCATTTGCTTTTGATCTCTCATGGCTTCTTCATCTAACTCTTTGAATGTTCCACTTAAAAGCGACGAGACCAACGGACCTAAAACCCTTGCGGCTTTGTTGATGAGCCCGACATTCACGATAGTCGAGCGGTTCAATGGCAAACCTGTATTGATTCCTCTACTAGGGTTTATACTCATGCATATCTAGGTCCTCTTCCTAATACCCTTTTAGAGAACAACAAGTCATTTGAAATTTTTCCTAGTCATGCCTGTCTTGATTTTTGAATTTTCACCAAGACCCCTTTTCATTTAGAATTTCGAATAGTCCTTCTAGGTCTTTAGTGCGCTCCTGTGCTCGACCAACAGATTTATATAGATTGGCTCGACAAGGGAGGCTAAAAAGGCCGATATCCGGAAAAAACAAGGTATTTTTGACCTTATTGATTGTCTAGGTATGGGCCTAAGTATGATGACACCTTGATATTGGCCGCTATGCGATTCTCGGGGCTGCGCCACTCATAGTCTTCACTTGAGATGTGGCATGCCGACTCCCACTTTACTAGATGTTGCCGCCATCACCTGGTCCGAAACCCCAGGTGAGACTTTTGACCCGCCAATCCACGAGTATGTATACCCGTTTACTTTCAATAATGCCACTTTTGCTCCTTACATCACGAACACCATAACCGTGACGTCGACACGTTGTCTTCTAAAGAACACGTAGCCTTCTTAACTCTTTGGCTATCCCTTTTGTTTTCTCGCACCGTTCACTCCAAGTTTGAAAACCTATATTCCACTTTGCAGACCCAACTCCACGAGAAAGAAAACATTAATCCAAGCTAAATTCTTTGGGTTCTCTCTATCGGGAGCTTGACAATCTTTGTCTTAGAAGCGAAAGAAGATGAACCCACCAACAAGTTTCTCGCCACGCCCCCTCGTGGCTATTTCAATTGTGGTCATTAGCCACTTTTTGAGTCTCGACTAGTCTGCTTTTATTCCTAAGTCTGTTCACCAATCCTTAAAGTCTAGGAGGACTGAAGGTATTCGACTGGCTCAGTTGAAACCCAAACAGATAAATATTCCTCCAGAAGAGTCTTTCGAAATTCACTTCGACATGTTCCTGAAGTGCACAAGTTTCGTAGATTCTATGGCTCCTTCGTCTGCAAAGGCCCTTCGGTCCAACTTGGTTTGCAACCATTTCCCTCTTCTTCCGTCGAACAAGCTGAGGAGATTTCCCAAATCTGGCAAGCCTACCTCTCTCCTGCTATCCTCTCTACCAGACTTACCCCTGGCAAAGCTAAGAACAGCTTTGGAATTAAGAGATATTTCCCAAGTTATTCTCGCTGCATACGGTTTGGCCTTTGCGGATTCGACTGCTGCGCGTTATGTTTTCATAGGCGAGAATTTTCGAATCCGGACTCGTGGCGAAATTACAAACACGCCTTCAAGAAATTCCATTATAGGGCCATGAGTTTGAGCCCTCAAGTTCAACCCTGATTCTCATGTACTAAGGAATTTCATGAATGGTGGACTAATTACTATACCATTTCTTCTTTGGGAGGCTATTGACACCTTTTGAGAAAATATCATGAAGAAATTGGTGGTGACTTCTTCCTTCGAACAACCGGTGTATTTACTTCTTGATATCCAAATCTCCCGAGTCTTGAACATCTATAACTTAGTTTTATTTCGTTTTCTTACAAATGTTTTCGACGTCAGTCAACTCGCACTCCAAATGAAGGCCAAAGCAATCAAGGCTACCACAAAGACCATCTCCTCCAAAGAACCAAGAAAACAAAGTGGACACGAAGTCTATTCCGGACATTGTCCTAAAGAAGGTATATCGCCATTTATTAAGCTTCAAGTTGCTTTTGATTACGACTTTTACTCATGTCGAAAACCTTACATTGAGAAAACAACCTGCAAAATCCCCAACGAGCCAAAGCTAAAAGGAAAATGGTCCTTCCCGAAGATGAGGTACTATACTCTTGCCTTGTTAATCCGTCGAAATTTCTCTTCCCTTTGTCATTCACTTTCCGACATAACCCAAATTCTCTTTTGCGGGACATCGAAAGTGATGATAACATCCCCTCACTCGGAGGTCGAAGAAAAGAAATTTTCCCGAGATTCAAAGGCAGCCCAAGGCATCACTATTGATGAGACTTCGAACCACCTTCTTCTCCTCCAATCAAGAGACTTAAGGTACAAGAGGTAAACTCTCTTTCGACATTAGTTTAAACTTCTTCGACCTCACCTTTCCACTTCTTAACTTAAATGACACACCTTGTTGTGTATAGGTGGGGTGGATCGCTCGTGAACAACCACGAAGTCCGATCTTATGGTTGAAAGGTGGCGATCCGGAGTTGTCGGCCTCTATGCTCCCTTTTCCTTCATCTCCTCGAGGTGCAATCTTTGAAGAGATTTTCCAAGCATTGGAGAACCCCGCAATTCCCATCTTCGACGAGCTTGCTGCAAGTCCGGAAATGTCGAACAAGAGGCGATCGTCGAAGAGAATGCTCTGTTATGGAGGAGGCTACTCCAACCATCGGTAGCGTCGAGCGGGAGGTCGTTGTTGAGAAAGCGCTCAAGTTCCGTAACTTACTATTCCAACAATGAAGGACCGAAGTAGCGGCTCCTCCTCCGTCGAAATTCTCAAGCAAATGTGGTCGATCAAGAACCAGAGGAGCCTAGAGAGTAGAGGTAGCTGCGCAGATCAAGGTGTTTACGCCAAGGAGTCATCCAACAACATCGGCCCGATCAAGAATCGGGTGAGTTAAAGAAGCGGATCCCTTGGCGACCTTGAAGATTATGTTAAGCCTCAAGAGCTCGTCGAGCCGTTTGGTTTTTGCGCCTCAAACAATTCTCCGAGTTCTATCAACCAAGAGGCGGCCGAAAGCCCGCTTTGCGATTGAAGACGAAGGTGTTAGAAGGGGACTTGGTGGCAACCATCGAGCATGACTCATCGTGTATCTTGAGGTAAAATCCCTCATTCGTAAGATCACCAGTTAGACCCTCCTCCAAATGTCCTTGCGTTCTTCATGGAATTTGGCCCTATTTTTGAGCAACTTTCTCTTTTGATCAACCAACGGCCGACTACCTCTAAGCGCAAGATTCAAGAGACTCAACTCTGCGAGGTGGAACTCGCCTCTCTTAAGGTCGATCAAGATGACATCGAAGCCCTCGAGACCCAAGCGACCAATGATGAGAGAGCAATCGCCGAATGGGCGCAGAGGTGCGCGCATTGAGGAAGAAATAAAGACCCTTCAACTCAAATTGTCTAATGCTAAGCATCAGAAGAGCCTGGTCGTCGAACGCATGAGTTCTGCTTCTTCGTCCACCAAAACTACCAAAGCAATGGCAGCTATAGAGCACTTGGAGAAGATTGACAAGCACCAAGCTATTCTCGCTGATCTCGACAAGGAGCTGTATCTTCTCGACACCTCTATTTCTCTAAGTGTTAGCATCATGGAGAGGCACAAGGCTACCTTGTCGACCTTCTAAGACTGTAATATCTTAGCATTCTAAAAATGGCTGTGTAACTTTAACAATTTCTTTGTACATTGCCATTTATGAGCAACTTTCATTTACTTACAATTGCTCAATCTTTATTTCGGTTAACGTTGGCTTGTATCGTTTTAAATACTTGCCATTTATTCTAAAGGTCCTATTTTCGTCACCTAACTCTTCGATTTCATAAGCGCCATTCGAAAAGCAACGCAACACGCGAAATGGGCCTTCCCACCCTGGTGACCATTTGCCTAAAACTCTATCTTTTTTATCCATAGGTAATAGGACTTTCCACACTAACTCCCCTTCCTCAAAGGTTTTTAACTTAACCTTTTTATTGTAAGCTTTAGCTACTCTTCCTTTCTGTCGAATAAGCATTTCTAAAGCTAACAACCTCTCTTCGTCTACATCAACCAACTCATCAATCATCATATTCCAATAATGATCAAAAGGAATTTCACATTGTTTTTGAATCCTTGTTATTGATAAACAAATCTCGACGGGTAACACCGCATCATGCCCAAATGTTAGCTTTGTAGGAGTGGTGTTTATAGACTCTTTAGGTGAAGTTCGACAAGCCCATAATACTTGGTCAAGAGAAGCGTACAACTTCTAGGCTTACGTCCAACATGCTTTTTAATTAAATTAATAATGATTTTATTGGCAGCCTCTACTTGACCATTGGCTTGTGCGTAGTATGGCGTCGAAGTCAATAACTTGAAACCGATTTCAAGAATGAAATCTACCATTTTCGACCGAGTGAAAAGCGGTACCTTGGTCCGTAGTAATGGTTTTCGGAATTCCATATCTATAAATGATATGATTTTGAATAAACCTCATCCTTTGCTTCTTGATCTACATTGGCTAAAGGTATTGCCTCTACCCATTTAGTAAAGTAATCAATCCCTACTAGAATGTATCTGTGGCCTTTCGACGAAGTTGGTTTTATTTCTCCAATCACATCTAAAGCCCAACCCCTGAATGGCCAAGGTTTCACTATAGAATGCAACTCATTTGCAGGCACGTGTTGTATTCCAGCATGTTTTTGGCATTCTTGGCAACCTTTGGCGAATTCTATACAATCTTTCCAAGCATAGTTGGCCAATACATTCCTTGTCGAAATAACAACCATTTCATTTTGTGGCCTACTTGATGTGAGCCACATGCTCCACTATGTGTATCAGAGACTGCCAAATACGCCTCGTTTTCACTAAGACATTTTAGTAGCACCCCGCCGGGAGTTTGTTTATACAATTCGTTTTCAATTAACACATAGCTTAGAGCTCAGTACTTTACTTTTTGTTAGTGTTCCCTGTAGGATTTTGCAAATATTCTACAATGGGTTTTCGCCAATCATCATCAACCATATTGTCAATAGCAAAAATTTCTGCCAAGTCAGTATCGTCGAAAATGTGACGTTCTTCGACGCTCATTTCAGTTGTATTTATTGCCCCGGCTTTTTTTGGTGTTGACAATATCGTCGAAGGAGTATTATAGAGAGAGTCTTACGAGATTAATTTATCTTTTATCTCAATTAACTCTTCTAGGCTTTGCTTCGATACTTTGTAACCAGAAGCAATTTGTGCCAGTTCATTTGCCACGTGATTTTCAATTCGTGGTAAATGTTCTAGGTGAACGAATGTAAACCTTTTTAGCAAAGTATTGGCAATAACGAAATATTTAATAAGATGCTCATTAATACATTTGTACTCTTTAGTCAATTGTTTGACCACTAGTTGAGAGTCACCTTTTATTTCGACATAACTTTGCCCCCAATTCGAGTAAAATTTTAAGGCCTACTATTAAAGCCTCATATTCAAACTTCATTATTTGAGCAAGAATCTCGAATTTTAAACTTATACTTCGTTGGAGTATTTTTACGGAGAGACAATCAAAATTCCAATGCTGTTCCATTCTTATGGCTTCGAGCCATCGAAGTATAATTTCCAAGGACGTACGTCTAATGAATGTATTTCACATTCGACAACAGAATGGTCTGCTATAAAATCAGCAACCACTTGTCCTTTAATTGATTTAAGGGGTTGGTAAGTTAAGTTGTACTCTAGCAAAGCTAAAGCCCATTTGCCAATTCGACTATGCAACATTGGTTTTGACAACATATGTTTAATAACGTCAAAATGCGAATAAACATAAACATCTGCTGATTTTATATATTGCTTCAATTTTGTACATGAAAAATACAAGCAAAGGCATAGTTTCTCAATTGGACTATACCTAGTTTCAGCATCAATCAAAACCCTACTAAGGTAATAAATGGGTCTTTCGACACCACTATCATCCTCTTGCGCTAGCATGCTACCTATTGTGTTATCAGAAGCTGCTACATACAATTTCAGCAATTTATTTCCAATAACAGGCAATAAAATTGGTGGCTTGACCAAATAAGACTTGATTGCGTCGAAAGCATCCTGGTGAACTTGCTCCCACTTGAATTCATCTTCTTTCTTCAATCTCAGTAATGGCGAAAAAGCTTGTGTTTTGCCACTTAGATTTGAGATGAATCTTCGAAGGAAATTGATTTTCCCAGTAGTAGGATCGCATTCTTTTTTTGGTCGAAGGAGCCTTCGTTTCCATAATTGCTTTAGTCTTATTTTCGTTGATCTCTATGCCTTTCTTGTGTACTACAAAACCCAAGAATTCACACCGCACGCATACGAAAGCACATTTGGTTGGATTCATTTTCAATCCATATTTCCTCATTCGTTCGAAAGAACGTCGAAGATGGTCTAAATGACCACTTTCTGAGGATGACTTAACCACCACATCATCTATGTACACTTGCATAAAATCATCAATAAAATCGTGAAACATAGAATTCATTGCCCTTTGATAAGTGGCACCAGCATTTTTTAAACCAAAAGGCATGACCACCCATTCATAAACACCTAATGCCCCTGGACATCGAAAAGCCGTTTTCGACACGTCCTCTTCGGCAATAAAGATTTGATTATACCCTGAGTAGCCATCTAGCAAACTGAGATAATCAAATCCTGCTGCCGAATCTATTAGCATTTCTGCTACGGGCATAGCGTATTCATCTTTAGGTGTTGCATTATTTAAATCCCTAAAGTCTACGCAAACTCTAAGTTTTCCATTTTTCTTCATTACTGGAACTATATTGGCTAACCAATCAACGTACCTGGCAGTTCTGATGAATTTGCTTTTGAACAGCCTTTCTATTTCTTCCTTGATCTTAGCCAATATTTGAGGAGCAAATCTTCTTGGCGTTTGCTTCACTGGCTTCTTCCCTAGTCGAATGGGTATTTGTAATTCCACCACTTCGACTCAAACCGGGCATTTTATTTGTACTCCCAAGCAAAGCAATCCTTGAACTCCTGCAGAAGTGAAATGACTTGGGTTCTGAAGGCAGCATCAAGATGTGCACTGATATAGGTTGGCCTTTTGATCAAGCCATCTCCCAAATCCACCTCTTCGACTGGATCTTGAGCTTGCATGCGCTTCGTAGAATCTCAGTGGTCTTTTTCAAAACCCAATGGTTCGTCGTCATAAATGCAATCCGGTTTGTCATTTATGACTTCACCATTTTCTTCAGATGAAGTTATGGCTTCGATGACCATTGTTTGTTGATTTAACTCGGCTTCCAAAGCCGTTTTATTTTATTTTCGGCCATATAAGCCGTAATTCTATCCCAAGACCTTTGGTGCGACATCTTAAACCTCCTAAGAGTCGGTGTCCCATCCGTTGGAGGCAAAGACACCTCGGGATAGACATTGGCACCTTCTATTTCCTCTCTTTCCCACACAAAACCATGTGTTGGGTATAAGTGAATGGAGGAAAGCACATTATCCGAGGAGATGTATGCTTGGCTAGAAGATGTGCATGGCGCAATGTTCGCCATTTGCTTCTCAAAATTCTCCCGGTGACGTTGTTTACGTCGCCAAGAAATAACTCTAACTCGTCCGCCTCGACGTACTCTACCGGACCATCATCCTCCACATTACCGGTTTTTGGTGTAGGCTTGAGGAGCAGCTCCTACGCCATGTATCCACTCTCTCCCGTGAGTAGATTGTAGCTTGCTTTTGATGCTATAACAAAGAGCGTGGTGGTTCTTCTTACAAGTACCCACCACCACTTCTACTTCGACAGCTCCCAACGACCTGCCAGATTTCCCCTCATAATTGGTTAACATAATATTATGAGGTCTAAGGTCCATGTCGAACGCACTATTGTCTTCAAAGATGGCACGAGGCATCAAGTTAACTCGCTGACCCCTCCATCGACCAGTATCTTGTTAATGCCTACGCCATTAACTTTTGCTTGGACGTATAAGGGCTTCAAATGATGCTGCATACCCTCGTCTGGCCTCTCGAAAGTGGCCATTTGTTCTTCTACGCAGCCATTGTTCATGACATAGTAGCATACTGGCTTGTGGTTAGCCATATCCCCAATGAAGTCCTCTTCGACGTCATTTGGGACTGTAACAGCATCGTACTCACTCGGCAAAATGGATACCACGTTGCAGATTACGTCAAAGCTAGCCTCAGAGTCGTCGAAATCTGATGTGACATCTTCGTCCATGTCGAATGAAGCACCTTTCTTCTTTAAAGCTGTTAATGGAGGGAAAATCCTCTCCATAGCAGGCCTTCTTGGTTCCTCTATAACCAATAGATTTCCCTTTAGCCTTGTTTCCAACCCTCACTTGATTGGCAGCTCCTATACTTATCTTTGTGTTCCCCACGGTTTTAGGAGTTACACCTTAACCGTTTTTGGCGTTGGCTCGTTAGCGACCGTGTTGCCTTCTTTTCGAAGCTACCGTATCGACGCCATTGGGTCTTCGTCATGGGGTTCTTCCCCTTATAATTATTTTTATAATTATACTTTGAGGCCTCACCTGTGATTGGCTTGGCCGTTCCAGTCTGTTGAACAGCATTTTTGTAGTGTCTACATCCAGCGTGTATCCACTTCTCATTTGATGGATCTGTTCTTGGAAAAAATGGTTTCGCGAGAGAGGAGACAAAGACAAACTCCTTCTTGGCTACACCTTGCCAAAGAAATCTGCGGCTTACTTGTCAAGCCCCCGCTTGAATTCTTCACCTTGTAAGGAAGGTCTCCTCTCTCGGAGTGAAATTTGGCCTCTTACTTGGCCATTTCTTTTCGGGGTGGTCGAACCGCAAAGATTCGACGCTCTTGCCGCGCTTCTTTGTCAAACACAAGATCGCACCTTGGACATAACATGACCTCGTGAGCTCAATTTACACCGATTCAGAAGTCTATCGGATCTTCCTCACCCTTTTGGTACAGATTGTACCTTTTCTTCAGTATTCTTCTTGAGTAACATTTGCACTGACCTCACTCTTTCGTACCACACTTTTGATTTTTTCAAAGCGGGAGGTTTGGTAGACTTAGGAGAATCCACCATTTTTACGTCTACCATATTGATGCCCATCTCAATTGGTTCGCACAGACATCGCCTCCACTTGATGGAGGGTCGATCAATCTGCATCGGTGCTTTATTCTTTTTATCTCCAAACTTGAGTCTTCCTCTTCAATCGCTTTCAACCATATCCACGAAAAGAACACAGCGGTCGGTTGTATGTCCCAAAAATTATGAAACTTACAATAACCCTTTTTCTTCCTCTCGCCGAGAGGAGGAACTTTCAGCCGTTTGGCACTATTATTTGGCCATCGATTACTAGCAAATCGAAGATCTCATCACATTTAGTCACATCAAAAGTGTATGTCTTAGGCACAAATCTATCGCTTTTAGGCTCTACAGATTATTCCCATTTGCGGGCCTTAATAATTTGCAAGCATAAGGAGGACCGGGCTTAAGTTCACCACGTCTATCTCCTCAGATTCGACATCACCGAATGCGAAGTCGAATTGCTCGTCTACATAGGCTATCTTTTCTTTTTGTGAAAACCCACCGAGTTTTCTTTTTATTGTACTTATTCACTCTAGCCTTTTCCTCTTTAAGCCTTTCGACTTGTCGAACTCTATCGGCTAGTTGGGCCATGTCTCTCAAATGAGACGTATCCAATTTCTTTCGAATTGAATAGTCGAGGCCTCCCGTGACCATTTAAACAAGCTCATGTTCGAGCACTTGTGTAAAACATCTTGCCTTCAAAGAACTGAATCTATTCAAATAATCATCGATAGCCTCGGTACTTTACGTCGAACACCGCCAATTCTTTAAGGCTAATCTTGATCGCCCATGTAGAATTGCTCATGAAACGCCTTTTCTAATTGCCCCCATGTGTATATGGAACCAGGGGGTAGAGTGGTGAACCACGTAAAGGCATTTTTAGTTAGAGAATTTGGAAAATACTTCATTTTCAAACTCTCATTTTGAGCTATGTCTCCTGCCTCAGTCATGTACCGGGCAATATGTTCGACGGTGGACTCGTTGGTGTCACCCCAAACTTAGTAAATTTAGGGATTTTCCAACCTCTTGGCAATTCTCGTGCGCAAGATATACTCACATTGTGGGCGATATGAAATTAGGCCTATGTAAACCTACGTTAAGGCCATTTTGCGCCATTATGGTTTCGACCAAAGTGGCTATGTTGTCTTGAGCGCAAACATTATTTCGTTGCACTTGTCGAACAACTTCATCAGCGTTTTGGTTTCGATTCACCATAACTACTTCAGGGATGTGATTACCCACCCTTGTTGTTCGCCCATAACCGCCTCAAGCTTCGGCGATCAGCGATCTCGTGGGGTGTTAGGCATATTGTTCCCACAATTTGGTAATCGCTGTTGTTTCCGTAGGAGCCCCAAAGAAATCGCAATCCTACCCATTTCGTCCGCTAACATCGATAATCGGTATTTGTGTTCGAATCAAAGGATTGAACACGGCATCGATTTGTTGAGTCAAGATATTAACCATGTCATGATTGCTTTCGTCCACTTGTTGTCTTAATGCCAACAAGGACGCATTGGTTAATCGCAGAGGATTTCGACCAAGTACACCCTCGGAAGAAGACGCGTGTGAAGGAGAAAAGGTCGACACATGTGGCATTCCAAAGGGCATGCCATATACCCAAAAGTGGTATGGTGGTAGACTCGTATTTTGGAAACGTGTTTCCAAACTATTCCTGTTGCCACATAAGGACTAGAAGGAAGTCCTACGCTTTGTGGCAAGGCCATAGGCGATGTCGAACCAACATTGGTCATTGACATCGTGGAAGCGGTTATTGATGTCACCGGGGCGTAGTCCCCCGCAACATTTCCACCGCTTACATTGGCGAGAATCTACCGTTGTTCCTTGCACTTGTGATATCATTGTGGTCGGAACTAGAGGCGTTGTTAGAATTGGTACGTACCATTCTACCACTCCTCAAGTGCATCTGAGTTATACACTTATGTAAAGCGACACAAAATAAGCGGCAAGGGTCCCATTTGGGCGTGCCAATTTGTTTCTTTGGTGTTTTTAGCAAACAATCACTAGTTTTCAATATTAAGATCTGTGAGATCAAACTAGAAAATCTCTTTGACAATTGCCTAGAAGTTTTGTGTCTTTTAGCGTGCGTAAGAACAGAAAATAGTAGAAAGAGAGAATTTGAGAGCGAGTAACGAAAGCAGTAATGAAAGCAAGAAGCGCAACAAACGTAAAAACAAGTAAAAATTGCATTAAAGTGAAAGAGAAAAGAAGGTGGTGCACCAACACGCACAATGTAATCGATTCACTCTTGTTTCGCTTTGGCTTGGAAGTTGAGTTTCACGAGTTTTTGTAAAGATGTGGTGACCCCGTTTTCCTATTACAAGGAGTATTTATACTCTCATATACAATCGTGGGCAAGCACGATAACCACTTCCTAAAAACTAGGAAATAACCGCCCACTAATCTTTGCTTCTTGCGCTCGACCGACTTGTTGTCGAAGAATTTGGCGAAGCATTGGACCCGATTTTGTCGAACAATGGGGCTTCTCTTGTCGAAGGTTCCGGCCTTGCCTCGTAGCTTGAAGAACTAAGTGCGCCGAAGTTTGCTTGCATTGTCAAGACTTGTACAACCTGCATCTTCTTGAATTTATGGTATATTGACTTGAACGTTGACCTGCAGCCCACAGAATATTATTAAATGTGTAGTCAACACCATTTAAAGTTTAATTTAATGCCCTTGCCGAAATTTTGAGGTAACAATGGGATAAATTTTTTTGCCTAGAAAGTCATATAATATGATACGGAGGGAGTATAATACTAATACTGAAAGATCATAGTCAGGATTATATCATTTTTTTTTTTGGTAAATAGGATCATATCATTTCTATCAAGCAAATTTATAATGTGCACAAGTGTATTGATTCTCTCAAAAAGGTTTAAACAAACAGGTAATGAAGTTTATTGAACGTGATAGTATGTGTATAGGCATAAAATGGTTAACAGTTCTAATGTTGTGAAAGATATGTATAATGGAACATCCAGATATAACCAAATTTCTAAATTTTGCAATTTGCAAACAAATATCATCAACCTCTCCCTAACTTTTTTATTTGATTGATTGTAGTCACTGATATTGTTAATGTTAGTTAATTATCTTAATCTTTTCTCATAATGTAGTTAATTATAGACAATCTCACTATGTTTAACACCGATATTTAAAAAAAAACAGTTGAACCCACCTATTCTATTCTAATGGCTACCCAGTACTCAGGTTAAAGTAGCGACTAGCTCGAGTCACTAGGCGACTCGTGCATATTTTGGGTTGTTTTGGCCATATCTTGCAATTTGGGTATTTGATTGAGGTGTTTTAAGGGTGTTGAAAAGCAAAGAAGACCTACAAATGTGTGAGGTCATTGTGGGATAGTTATGACTCTATCAGAGTTAATAATACACTTAAAGATTGAACACTTAGGAACATTATGAGAATAAGTTGTTATATCCTAAGTCAAAGATTGAATTGGTAATACTATGTGATTTTGTCTTCAATCTTTTAAGTTTTTATTTTAGGCCTGTTAGAAAATCAATGAGGATTAATTAGTAATGTTGTGTGATCTTGCCTTCTTAGATGTTAAACATATACTCTCGCTTCTGCTTTTGGCCGTGAGATGTAGGGATTTGATAAAACAAACCCAGGAACACTTTAGTTTGTGTCTAAAGTGTTAAACATGTTTACCTCAAAGTTGATTTGAGGTAAACATGTTTATCACATCTATAAAGTATTTTTCTGAGAAAAATTAAGAAGGGATATTACGAGTTTATTTACGAGACATTTATAAACTGATTGATAATAACTAATAAAAGCATTTAACTAGTGTGCACAAGTTTACTGAAATTCTCAATCTCATTGCTCATTTGTTTCAGATACACATAGGTAAACCTTTAAGCTATGAAGAGTTAACACCCCAATATAGTTTAGTTGAGGCTAGATCATTTATTTCTGTATCATTAACTATGGTTCCTGAGGCTTGTAAAGGCTCCCCATTAACTTAAAGCTACCTAAACTATAAAACATTCCTTTGTCACTAAAATAGAAGAGTCCAAATTAGGATTAAACATGATAACCATGAAAATAAGCTTCTTCTCACAATAAGTTGAAGAACTTTCGTCTCTTGTACAACTTTGACCCCCTTTCACCACAGGCAGCATTCTCTACCATTGGTAGTTTCACCAACTCCCTTACATTCAATGCAAGAATCCTGCAAAACTTGTGTCTCAACAATAATAAAAACCTCTAAATTGTATGAACTAAACTTTATGATCTGATTGATATCTTGGATGGAGTAGATATATGCCAGGAGACTTTCAGTTTAGTTTAAAGATGCTTAATATAACAACTCTAGTTTGCAAAAACAAAACATTTGATGAGTAAAAAACAAAAGAATATGAAGCATAAAAGCCATAAAAATCAGTGGCAGGCCGAGATAAACAACTTCCTTGTGATAAAGACATTTAGAGCCCTAGCCACCATAACTAATATTTCTGACACAACATTTAGAGCCCTTCAATGTGAAAATCATTAGAGACAAAGATGAAATTGATTTTGCACTTGGAGATATTCAACTTCATCTCTCCACACAAAAAGAGGGAGGGATTAAACACAACCCGTTACAATTGTTCGTTTTGTTGATACCTATAATCTTCTAATAAGTTAAATATGCAAAGTTTTGAAGTAGAAATTCAGTGGGAATGAATCATGTAAGATAAATCTGTGGCTTATATTCACTAAAAATATCAGGGTCAAAGGTAGTGAATCAACTTATAAAGTTTGGAATAATCTCCTACTGTAGAGGATCAATCACCTTCTACTGTAGAGGATCAATCACCTTCTACTGTAGAGGATCAATTAAAATGAGGATATGAGAATACACCCACACAGATACATGAGAATAGCAGAATGAGAATGTGACATACCATAAAGATAGGAGAAGAAATGCTGCCATAAGTTTCACTTTGGTAGATTCTGCAGGAATAAATCATTATCATTAGTATGAACAAATGGAATGATGAAGTTGCGATGTATATACCTTATAAATTTAAATTTGGGTGACACATAGATTCATGGTTGAATAAAGCATACACATAATAAAGCCACCCATTACAAATAGGTAAAACAATAGTTGTAAAATAGATAAATTTTCCTGTGAATTATCGATAAACTGTTAGAGCATGCAGCTTATGAATCCAAGTTTTGGAAGTTGTAATAGGAGCCAGTCTAGTACTACAATATTAAAAAATTCGTCTCCAACTGAAACTCCTACAACTCTATATTCTTTTATGTCGAAGTTGTTAAAAGAAATTGAATTTAGCCATCTTCGTGGAGTTCATCAAATTTGTGAAACAAATTTTTACAAACAAATTTGATTTGGGCGTTACTATAGTAGAAATAGACATAAGTCATAATCAATGGTTACTTGAATTACAAATAAACTTCTGATACATATTCTTGCAAGTAAATTTAACATTTTTCTGAGTCGTCTTTCATTTATGATGCATGGTCTGTGCTACAAAAACTTGTATTATAATGAATTTCTATCCCAAAGTGGTGGAGGGGAAAGAGGAAAATACCTTCAAATATGCATGTTAGAGATGGCAAGTAGCAAACCAAATATAGCAAATCTGCAAGTAATCCATCAGCTACAGCATTTTTGCAAATCCAAGGGTGCATATGCCTATATACCTTCTAATAAAAGTAGTGCAATATGAATCCTGAAGCAAAAGGAAACATATCAATTGTGGTTAAGCAATTTAATTAAAAAAGGGAATGAGTTGAATGAAAGGTTCCAACCGATAATACAAAGGGAAATAGAGGAAAACGGGATCAAAGACGTAGAAAGATCAAGAACAACGATGTATTGATAGTATTTCCGGTTACAAGTTCCGGCAAACCCCAAGGCCATTCGAGAGAGCCCTGAACCTCTCCATTTACAAATGAGTAGACATTGTGGCTCCTAGCTATATATAGGCACATCTACTACTATTATGGGCCTATTTACATGATAATGGGCCTATTTACCACCATTAAGTGTTAATGCCCATCTGGGTGGTACCTATCATTGAAATCGAGAATCAGAGAAGAAACAATGAGAGTTTAACAGGCTATGGGATAAATATAAATATAGTTAATAGTTGAAACATTTCTCACTTTTAGTTTAAAATCCAAAAATTGAACATACAAACAAACATGCAGGCTCGTTATTCCTAAGAGTTGAAGCTGGGAAGTTAAGTAAAAACAACGCAAAAGCGAGAATGAGAATGACTTTGAAACGGAAAAGGAGAATGCTTCAGAGGGAGTAGGAACGTTGTTTTTGCCTGTAGGTGAAGCAAATGTCACAAATCATGAATATATATATATATATATACCCTCATAAAAGCATATTCGGCATGAATATAGGATGTCCAGCCAGAATTGTATTTTTCCCTGCCTAATCAAAGCAAAGCATAATTCGATAGTAGACTGTTAGAATAACTATACATAAGTTTCAGAAAAGGTATGGTTCAATTAAAATGCAAGTCACTTTACCTGCATAGCAGAGGTTGGAATTCCGCTAGAAGACCCCAATATTAACTTTCCAAAGATTGGTCGTTCTTATGCTTTCATGTGGCGTCTTAACTGATGAAAGACCCGGGAAAAGAAAAGATTGAGTGCATTATCAAGTGCTTGGTGGAACAACAACATCCTCTGTAACACTTCCTATACCGACTACTTGGTTTCAGATATTATATTACTTCTAATACCACTATATTAATCACTGCGTTCTGCATCAGGGTACTGCAGCTAGTGGCAGCCGTTTCTTCGGGGGGACAGGAGACAGCTTCACTCCAAATGATTTAAAAGTTCTTTTAATACTATACTAAAGTTTATATGCTACGAGTGCTTATTTTAATACCAATGAATGTGTTTGTTTAGCTATCCCTTTAACTTTTCCTTCTTACTTTAACCAGCTTAGCCAATGTCTGGAATAACGGTGGAAGGCAGGCACTCCACCGCAAAAGCTAAGCCTTGAAGCTTATGGACGAATGCGCATTCACTGGCTCAGTACCGTGGTTCCGAACATGCCGTTAAATAGTTTTAGTATTTCATCAATCTTCAGCAAGGAAAGGATATTTTTTATATAGCAAATAGCAAATTTACTACACTAACGAGACATCACTAAAATTTTACAGATGATGGAACTACTTTGGTAGGCTATAGAAGCAATTTGTTTATAATAATTCTTTCCATTCAATTTGCTTCAAGTACACCATGGCATTCCAGTATGTAACAAATCTCTAAAGCCAAAAAACTCTACAAGAAACTTCATAGAGGAAAAACAAAAAATGTAAGCAATGAGAATCATTAATTAACGAAATCACCCGATTTCCTTGTGTTGCTTCAAGTGTCTGTGTATTTGGCAGGATACAGATCATCATCCACGAACTCTGCCAGCACCTTTCACCTACCACCCTTTTTGATGACCTCTCGTGAATATGTGTAGTTTCCAAAAATGATTCAAGTAATTGGTGATTATTTTGACTTTGAACTCATGTCTCAAAACCTTCATGAACAGTAGGAAGACTACCTTCTCTGATAAATGCAGGGTTAAGAAACTTGGCCACAAAAGCCCACAATTTATACACATCCTCAAAATTGGTCAGAAAGCCAAGTGAAGCAGTGACAACTTCAAGCCTTACAAAGCCACCTTTTCCATCAGTCCGACAATTTTCCATTGGTCGGCAAAGAGTTGTATCTTGAAGATTTGCCAATCCACGATTCTGTCTCGAGTAATCAATAACCTGTATATGACTAAGGAAACCAATGCCGAGAGCAATTCCTTCTTTTTCTGCCAGCTTTTGAACAATCTCTGGATTGATTAGCCCCCTATTCTTGTCCCTAACATTGAAAGCCACAGCAGCACCTCTTTCATATTTAATTTTTGGACCATAGATGTGAACAAGATTTACTTTGTCGTCCCCATCAGAAACCAATAACTTCAGTTGCAGTAAAGATGTTACAAGCCAATTTACCAAAAATCTCAGTCTGAGTGTAGTTTTATTGAGACCAAGCATATCTACGTGATCAATATTCCGACATGTTACCTCGGGCTCCCTTCTACGCCAATCCTGCCCATCACCATATTCTCCGTCGCTGGAGGCTTCTTCATCATCTAAGCTAGTGACAGACATGTCCCCCGCCTCCACAGTATGGCTCGTGTATTCTTTACCATTATCTTCCATGCTAAACGACACCCTTCTTCCCTGCTACTGGATTCGTTATCCTCCAAACCAAAAAACCTACCACCACCACCAAATCGATTTCCTTCCCTTCTACCCAACAACCTAAACTCGCCTTCAGTTTCCCTTCTTATGGCGCTCTCTTTAACGTCAGGGTACATTTCAGAAGTAGAGCCATTCTCTAAACTGTGATTCTGAGCAATGGAAGTTGAATTCAGCCGAGATCCTTTCAGAGCAACAGATCCAGCATTAACTGCTGTGCTGGTTCCATGTTCCTCCTGGATCTCATTGACATAATGATCTAGCCCATTACCATTTTTTGAATAATGGTTGACTTCGGAGTCGTGTTCTTCTTCAGGGACTTCTTTGACATGATCTAGTTCATGCGACACTGATAGGACAGCAGCATCAAATGACAACACCTGGTGCTCATCAGGAGCACCTAGATTTAACTCTCTATCATCATACATAGGGCTGCCATATATCCTGGAAGCTGGTTTTGCAGAATGTCGTTTCTGGTTCCTCATCCCACTAAACCAGAAAGGCGGTAGGGGAGAAGCTATCTTCTGTTTATTCATTTGACCTGCATGGTCGGAGCCCAATGGACTCTGACCCAAATCAATATAAAATGAGTTGTCTGAAGATTCATCCTCACTGAACACAGGGCTCTTCATCATCTCCCCAACAGAAATACTCTCTGTCTCTTCAAATATAGTGCTCGTTCCATCTCTTTCAGAACTGTCATGATCTATTTCAATATCAAATACATCTCTGACCTGAGCAGCTGTATATGCACCAGAAAAGGCGGGCAACTGTGACCCCTGGCGAGCTTCAGAAGTCATGCCACCGTTGCTAGTGTCTTCATCATCTTCGACACCGGCCAACTTATCTAAACCATCTACTGAATCGCTCAAATACATTGGAAATTCAGGGGAAATCTTCACCATTCCACTGCCAGTGGTCCCAGACTGATTTTGAAGGCTTGCCATGACTGATTTCTTGATCAGAAGACATCCAAAACCAGTTGGATCAAACCCAAATACCCGGTAAAACGATGTAATTATAAAATCAGGCCGGAATAGAGACAATCCAAGTGAGTCCATGTCCTTGGGACCCAATGAACCAGCATCAAGCAAGACATGCCAGTTGTTCTGCTGTGCTAGCGCCATCCACTGGTAGGAATACTTAGCCCCAGTAACTCTAGACTGAACCGGAAACACAAAAAGACCAGTCGCGGAATCCTTCTTCCTCCTCTTCTTGTTGGTAATCTGTTTCCTCAAATCAGTGGAACATAGCTTCAGGGTTGGCCACTTAAACCATGCACTGTAGACCTTGGCACCTTTCTCCCTAGCACTCTGAGACATCAAAGCAATTGACTGACTCTCGTGGTCGAACATGGTCAACAATTTTTTGTTGGTGTGAAAAGGGTAAGACTCAGCCAGCAACTTAAAAGCAGATCCTCTACTGACAGTAAAAACAAGGCCATATTCATTCTCAGGGATATTCAGATAATCCATAATCCTACTCTTGATATCATACTCAACAGTCCCTTTCTCAGCACCACCATAAAGTGCATGGTTACTCAAATTGGCAGTTATCTCAGACAAGCTAAATGTACAAGACTCCCAATAGTGAAGGGTCTGAACAAACGAGAAAAGTCCAAATCCACAGTAATCAAGACATACCTTTGGGGACAAATGTGAATACTCATCCAACCTCAACTGATCCACCTTCTCAGAAGACTGATACTTAGGGTACATTGTCAGGAACTTTGCAAGAGCTTCTTGAAGGGTGGGAATTTCATCCTCAGACTCGTATATGCGCTCTGCAGCCAGCGCAGTTGCTCGAAGGAACTCGCGCTGAGCGTGAAGCCTGGCGAGGGACCGGGATCTCCCTAAAGCTCCTTCACCTTCCTCCTGGTTGCTGCTTCCAGCTTCAATATCCTGAGACTTGAATAGAGAACCATCTTCTGAAGCTTCTTCAAGAGCTTCCCTCAGCTTATTCTCTTGCAACTTGCGCAGAATTGAGGAATTCTTGTTCACCTCCACAGTTGAACGAGACTGACCTTTTCTCCTGCTCTTCTTGTCTAGGATCATAGAAGCACAATGAGAAATAGGCTTCCATAGTGAAAGATGCATGATCACAATTCACACACTGCACAATACAAACATCAACGGGATTGTTCTGTTCTGTTCTGTTTACCCCATGAACCCCCCTCCCACTATTTGCACCCCCCACAAACTCCGATCGCCGCAGATGTAAAAACCACCTATCACAAGAGAGAGAAAGTCAAACCCTAGAATCCAGATCCCAAAAATTTCAAAGTTAAGAAACTCCAACAATTACCAAACAAAAGTAAAAAGAAATAAAGAATTATGGAGAAAAGAGTTAATACTTGAGTGGAGAATCATCAGCAACTAGTAGAAACTCTAAACTTCGATCAATGGGAGCCTTGCTTCTCTCTCTCTTCACACTCTCCCTTTCTTCTCTCTCTCTCTCTCTCTCTCTTCAGTTCACTGCAGCAAAATTGAATGCACCGTATACTCTTTTACTTGAGGGAAAGGAGTAAAACCTAAACATACCGTTATTGAATTACGTAACAATAACATTGCCTTCACTGTACGAAACCTTCTTGAATTGAAAACGAGAAAGAAGAAGAATAAAGAAAAGATAGAGAGCCAAAAGAAAAAGATAACAAAAGCAGAAAGAAAAGAAAAAAGGAAACAGACTTCAGGACATTGACCGAATTGTTGTAGGTGGTTGTGGTTGTTGTATATATGATCTTATGTTAAGTTTTATTATTAAAACAAAATTTAAAGAATTGAGGTGGGTGTGGGACCCACAACAGCCCTTTCCTTGCTGCACTCATGGATCAAAGTCAAAATTTCAGATGGTTTGTAAAAGCTGTTTTCTGTCCAGCTGTTTTTTCTAGTTCAAACTAATGACTTACGCTCTGTGTGTAAAAAAAAATAAATAGCGGATAAGGTAATTTATAGGGGATGGGTTTATAGTGGATAATTGATAGCGGATAAGTTAGTAAATTGAATTTAAAGTGTTTGTTAAAATTAGCGGTTGAACTAGCTTATAAATATAAAATGACTTAAATGAATATTTGTAATTAATGCTAAAAGATGAGAGAGAATACTTATTTAATGTAAGATAAATGAGAGATTTAATTAAAATAGTGAGGGTAAAAGTGGAAGAAAAAATGAAACATTTATAAAATTTATAAGTTCAAATGTTACTTCAAGAAGCGTTTCAAAAAACACTATAAGCTAATGACAAAACGCTATAAGCTAGCGATGTCAAACACATAAAATGAGTTTATCCGCTATAAGCTAGCGGACTATGCTTGCCAAACATAGCCTTAAAATTTTCCTAGTATTTTGACAATAATAAATATATACTTTCTAATATGGAAAAGTTTGGTTTTGCGGTGACAAAATTTGATTTTGACTGAAGTGATTTTGTAAAATTGATTTTGATTAAAATTGAGTTGAATGTAATATGATTTATGTTTGGATAGGTTTAAATGGTTTCTAACAATTAGGTTGTTTAGATAATATAGATCAAAATACTTTTGTTATCTAATTACCAAAATAGGTCGTAAGATGCGTGTATCGAGGGGGAAAAATTCTTATAAAAATAGGTTAAAATGCTTCTGGGGTCCCTTTAATTAAAGATAACGATTTAGTCCTTTAACTTTTTTTGGTCTCAAATAAGTCCTTTATCTTTTAAATTTTAAGCAAAATTATCCTTCTCCGTTAAATCATCATCCACTCCGTTGATGTGGTTGTTACCAATGTTATTAAAACCGAACCGGTGATCGACCCGAGCAAGTCACTGGGTCATTGGGTCAATGGTCGGATCGAAGGGTCACTAGTTGGCCCGCATGACCCGTGACGTACTAAAAACTGATGAAATATCTAATATTGTATGTCAATATTTTCAATTTTCAATATGAATTAAATGAATACTGATATAAATTTTAAAATGAATAATTATTCATACTCAATAATATATAGAATCTAAAATTTATAGAATATGATACAAATTATTAGATATTAAATAAGATATATGCGTAATACAAATATAATAACACATGTATGTAAGTATAAAAGTAAATAATAAATAAATATAATTAATAAATTAAAAGGGTTTTTTAACAAAAAAGAGAAAAAATGATGAATGACTTAAGTATAATATATGCTGTCAATGTATCAACACATCAAGCAGCTCAATTGGTTACAAGTTACAACTTGCATCTTAGGCATCAGTTACTGGGTTCACCACCCAGGTAAGCCATTTTGCTAAATAATTTTCGGTCAACAAGTTGATTTGACCGAGTCAAGGTCGGCCGGTTGACTCAAGTTGGATCGGGTCAAAGGCGCAGGTCGATGACGCCAATGCGGGTCAACTGCATGTCCGATCCAACGTGTGAACCGAACCGAACTCAGGCGCGGGGCACGGTCTGACCGACTGGGTCGGCCCGAGTTTGATAACACTGTTTGTCGGTCCGTGTGGTTCTCCCCTCCCAACAGAGTTTTTGGCACACCCAAAATTTAAATTCAAGATCTTAAAGTGGGATCTGAGTCCAGTTACCAATCGAACCAACTCTTGTTGATATAACAAAGGTGGTTGAGATAGTAAATATAGTAGATGGAACTAATTCTCACTCAAGTTAGAAGCTGCAAACAGTAGCTTCAAGTAATAACAATTTTGAGCACAAGAATTGTCTTAAGTAAAAAAGACCGAAAAAAACTTTTTATATAGTCAATTTGTTTTTTCCTTTGCAATGTCTAGGAAATTTAGAAGTGGAACCATTTGTATTGTTCTTAAGGGTTTTGTAAATCTTTTTGCGTCGAACTTCAAGCTCAAATTTAGGATCGCTTTCAAAAAATTTAAGGCAAACTACGAAAATACAATAGTCTTAACTGAACTAGCTGATTCAACTAGTTGAACTGAACCCATAATCTTTTTCTTATTTCGCAATTTTAGTCTCTCGGTATTTTAAAAATCTACAATGATGACCAATTTTGAAATTTGAGTGAGTAATTTTGTGATGTGATAACGAAGTTGCTTACAAGGCAATGCCTACATGTAAAGTTAGTCCACATTGGTGTTCCACGTCATTTATCACCAATTAAAAAAATTAATATAATTTTACGAAATCTGTTAATTAAAAAAAATGAAACTCTAGTTTCACATTGTCCTTCTTCTTCATCAAGTTATTTCTTTTACTTCTTCTGCTGCTCAAAATCTTTACACTTAGTTGCTAGAAGAGGGAGATAGCAAAATACAGAAAGAAAAATTACAAGAGAGAGAAGCAAGTAAGAAAAAACATTAAAAAAAATGAGGGTAATGAAGGCAACACCACCCACCCTTCAAACATTGCCACCCTTGCCGGTGTGAAGACCAACAACCTCCTCATTCTAACACGACCATTATCCCAGATGTCGGACCACAGTTTCTCCATTGGGCTTTCACACTATATTCAAGACCTCTACATTTATTTTGCTTGGAATTATGAGTTGTGTGTGATATATTAGTTTCAATAATTTGACTGGCAGAAGTATAAGTAGAAGTTAGAACTCAATGAAGAAGAATTAGGGTTTTCAAATGATGTGCAACATTAACGAGGATTAATTTTTTAAGTAGACATATAATGATCGACCCAATTAATTTGAAAGTTTTTTTTTTGGTAAGAATAGGAAAAACCCAATTTCAAAGTTAGTTAGCAATTTGGAATTTTAAAAAATTGCATAACTATAATTATGAAAATTAAAAAAGTAAGAGATCAAAATTTGGAACGCCCTAAAATAAAGAGATCAAAAAGACCATTAAGCCAATACAATTTATACAAACACATATTTTCAAAAGGAAAAAAAGACATGTACCTAAATAACCTTGCATCTAATAAAACTTTATCATTGTGCAATTGTTTTAAGATACAGTCATATAACAGTGATGGTGATGTGCCAAAACCTTTTTTCAAAGACGAAATTAGTAGGAGTTTGGATCATCTCCATTTTACTGCATCGTGCAATGCTGCAGGAGAGGATCCAGATCCCATAACTAACTAGGTCACTTCTATGTTAGTTATGAAATCTATGTTAGTTATGTGCTAGTTTAGTTTTGACTTTAGAGTATAGACAAGGCATCTATTCCCGCGGCACCTAAAAATACTAAGAGGGAAATTGAAGAAAAAGAATGATAAAATAATACGAAACTTTGATCTAGATGCTTAGAACATAGAAACTCATTGTTAAATTAACCAACTTATCGTGTCAGTGCCTAGTGCTCGAGGATTTTGTATCATCAGCAAAATCAATAATAATCTTTTTCGCTCTTTTGTCTTTGAATTGAACAAACGACAAAGAAAATTAATTTGCTCTATTTTAAATTTGCTCTATTTAAAATTAATAATGCAAAAAAAGAACATTATCTAGTAGACGGACGACTCTATTTTAAATTTTCTTATTCAAGAAAATTAATTTTCTTACGTCAATGCAAAACTGACAACTTGGAGTGGTCAACCCTATCAAAATGATTTGTAAAAAAAATAGTAAAACCCTATCAAAACGAAAAATTGACATTTTTTAAAGTAAGACATACCTGCCTAGTTTTCAATTCTGGTAGGTTTGTTTGTTTATGACGTTTCTCCCCATATGTATGAATTAATTAATATAATTATATTAATAACTAGTGGTACGTAGTATTTTATTTATAGCTTAAACCCAATAGTATTTGATTTAAAGTCAAAAATCTGAGTTTCTTATCTGCCCAGATTACGGTGTCTTCTTCGTCGATATAGGTAAGCGACAAACCCACATAATTAGACTTGCACTGCACCATTAGAGCCCGGTTTAAAGAGTAACCATAGTTTTCTAATTAATGATAGAATTTAGTTAATATAAATTGTCGTTGTACAAAAACTTTTAAACGTCAATCAGGAAACAGTGCATCATAATTTTTTTTACTTTATCTCAACTATTTTTTTTGACCGGTTTATCTCAACTATTTTAAATGTCACTCATATCATGATTTTTTATTAGTTGATAGTGTAAAAAGTTTTACAGCAATAATATATATCAATTAAACACGTAATTATTTTTTATTAAACACATAATTATTTAAAGAAAATATCAATAAAATAAATATGCTGGATATTTTTAATTAAAAAAATACCTAGTTTGATAATTAAGAAGATTTTATAGAAAATAAGTTACCAAAACCACTTCCATCCAAGGCTATTAAGGTGTCCTTTAACTAACTTAGTTAGGGTCCAGTTTGATTGGCAAAACAAGATAGTATTGGACGGGACTGGACAATACTGGACATGACAGTATTGGACAAACTTTTGTTTAGTATATTGTTTGGTGAACAATGGACAGCACTAACAGAAAAATGTAAATTTTACGATAATTATCTTTCTAATATTTATAATGATTTTATATAATATATATTATAATGTAATTAAAAATTATAAAGAAAAGCGTACAATGGAGAAGATGGAAGATAGAGAGAGAGAATGAGAGAGAGATGAGGGAGAGAGGTCATGAGATGAGAAGATACAAGAGAGATGAGAGATGGAGAGGGGGGAAAGATGAGAGATGGAGAGGGGGGAGGTCATGAGATGAGAAAGTATTAAAGAGGTATATAAAAGGATAGAGAAGAATAAGATGAGAGAGAGAGAGAGAGGAATGAGATAGGGGAGGGAGGGAGATAGAGAGAGAGAGAGAGAGAGGGGAGAAAAAAATTATTGAATAAAAAATAAAAATAATATGTTGGTATTTTTTGAGTAATCAGAAAGTTGTACTCTGAGACAGAAAGTTGTACTGTGGCATTGTCAGGTACAAAAATTTGGGTTTTTGCCAGTCTCTTGCCATCATTTTTGTCCAACTGGAATTGTCTAGTCCAGTCCCTTACTGTTTGGCGAATCAAACACACCGTAGGAGATCCATATTTAAGAGGTTAGGTGTAGTGGGCGCTCCTTTCCCTGTAAAACTAATAATATATTTTGCAAGCGGGTTAATAAATACCAGAGATAGAAGTGGTTTTTTTTTTTTGAAAATGAAAATGTAGATGAGTTGGACTTAGGGAGCTCACCAAGGTCAGGGCAAGTCTTACGAATCTTTGAACGCTTATAGAGATACTTAGAAATCACCCACCAAAGAGGTACTCGCGCTGACAGCGGAAATTGAACCCACGCCTTTGTAAAAAATGAGTCAACTCTTTACCAATTGAGTCAACATTGATGGGCTAGAAACGATTTTTATGTACCATGGAATGATGGAAACGTGCTACACCTAAAACGGGAATATTTATTTGTAGTAGAAATTATGAAAAAAAAAAACAAAATATAGATCACAAGGCAGAGAATAAAATGTAAAAGTTGAGACACTTTTATTTTTAAGTTTATGATCACTTTTTATATACATAAAGTAAAGGCACCCACAAAACATGCATGGCTGCCCGAAGAGAGGTTCTTACACTATGCAATGATTAAGTGAAATAATTATTGATTCTCCATGAATATTATTGGGATCCTACTAAGATACTTGTATATGCATGCTTGAGTGCGCTTGGCCATAATGTAAAGAATCTAAAGATTATTGTACGAAAGTTTCCATTAACATTACATATGATGACTTTCCATGAATAATTACAATTTATATGCATACAATAATAGGGTACAAGATATATGTGCAAAAAACAGAAGTGAAAAAATTTGTGTTTTTTTTGTTCATACAACTAGAGTATGAATTTCTCACTAATTAGTGATCACTTTTGGTTTCATGATTTGGTACTCAATAGTGTAATAAATTTTTCATCTAACAAAAATAATCTCATTCACGTTAAAAGATAAATGAAGAGCATTTATATATGCTAGAATTTTTTTTTTAAACACATGCCTGACATTGACTTAAAAAATTATAGGCTCTAGATTTTACAAATAGTGAGTCATAAATCTCTAGTAAATTTAGGTGAAAAAATTGGTCGGCTAACTATGTTTTAACCATGAGTGTATCAAAGTGTTTTTTTTTGTCTTTTGTAGAAATGATTGGGGTTCGAGAGATGGGGTGGGGTGAGGAAAAGTAGGGCATCTCTGGTTCAAACTCGCACTTCTGATGTCCACATAATCATGGCGGAGTCACATGCAAATCAGGGGAGTCATTTGCACACCCTGAATTTTTTTTTTTTGCATTAAAGTTCTTTGTAAAAAAATATTATGACCCCTGGAATTTTATTTTTGCAAAAAGCTCATGACTTTACACCATATTCCAAGCATATTTTTAAATATGAGCACTATAAATACATGGATTTGGACTAATTAGTCCAAATAGATGTATTTTTGGTGTTTATATTTTTGGACAGAGGGAGTAAAAAAAATCCACCCCCTAATTCCAGGTTCTAGATCCGACACTGCACATAATACTTGTTTTATCACTAGACTGTGTTCTCAAGACGTATTAAAGCGGTTGAAAAAAGTGAACCATACACATAGACACACATATTCTATAATTAATCTACACCAAACACAATCATAATTTACTTTAATGAGTACTAGTACTAATAAGGAAGCATATTTCTTTATTCTCTTGGTCTTGGATTCCTTCCAGCTTCAAATGGCCAGGCACAAAATCCAATGAGCTATAACACAATAAAGGAAAGGAGCACTTGCGACATTTACAAAATTTTACCCTATTTTATTGGATTTGAAGGAACAAATTGACTAATGATTAGAGAGTTGTATCATTCAAGAATAAAGTGATGCTTTTTCCATGTCAAAAGAGGGAGGAAAAAGGTTACACGATAGTTCAATATCATGATGACACAGTAGTGGTTTTTATCATCTTTTTCCTATTCTTGAAATAAGTTGTTGCCAATGTGCTAATCTAGATTTTATTTTGGTCAACATGTTCATCTAGAATCTAAATCTCACGCCATGGTCTTCATGAAATAGTATAATGCAATATATATTTGATAACCTCCCTCCATTTCATACATGATGAAACGAGAAAAAAAATGTTTTAGGTGACAAAAACTTAATACATAGTAAAGTTCTCTTTGCATTCTCTGCCACAACATAGAAGAGAGGAACGCGAAAAGAGGTTCGCGAGTTGAATGATAACCAATCAAATTTTGACAACTCATTACAAATCTACACCACACTTAAGTGACCGTTAACAAGAATAGGTTAACTTGAAGAGATGTAAGCAATTTGAAGAGAAACCAACATAAGTGACTTTTCTGACAATTCAAAGTATGACCACAAATATTTGATGCAAGCAATTTGAAGAGAAACCCACATAATATTACTCCACTAGAAGGGGCAAAAAAGCATACTTATAGTGTCTGTGTTTCACATACTACTACTACTATCGACAAATATCGACAAAAGAGGTTTTCGTACCAAAATTATCAAGTTTGATCATCTCAAAACACGCTGTTCTCTTCAACGGTACCCCATGTTAAAAAAAGGGCATCATTCTCATCATGGTTTCTTTATCCTAGACCTAAGTCTTCCAGCAATGCTGTCTGGGCTTGGTTTGGTGGAAGAAGCAAGTGGCTTCCTGGTATTCAAACCCTTACTATTTTCAAGCTGTTTTTGCTCATCAGAGAAAAACAACGATCTCTGCACCGCAACCTTATCACCGCCACTTTCAGTTTCAGCTAGAGGCTTCAATGATCCAAGCTCATTCTCCTCCTTTACCTCATGAGACTTGTTGATGTCCACCTCGGAGAAAGGTAGTGACCTTTTAACTGAAACTGGGTTGGAATTGGAAGCATCTTCATTTTTCTCAACATCTAGAACATTGGAAGCATCTTCATTTTTCTTAACATCGATAACTGAGCGCCGGGTTTGAATGAGGTAGTGTGCAACAGATTTGTAGCCCAACCTTGATATCTATAATAAGGATAGATATTTGAGCTTAGCTTTGACTCAATCTAGTGAAAAAAATAACTGAAGGGTAAAACAATTTTTGTTCAAGAATTAGGAGTAACCTTTTTATATAAAGTGCCAGTAGGAGCCCATCCTTTTGCTTGACGGCATAAGCTACAGTTGCAAATTCCGCGACAAACAGGGCACATCCAAGCTGGATTCTCCAAGGCTTCAAGCACATGCTCCCCATATCTGCAGTAGTAAAATATAAGAAAATGAAACACCATGCTAGATTACGTGCATGCAAAGGTATTATTAAACTCTAATCCATACATGTGCAAACACATCTAAAACCATTTTCAGGAGTTGTGGTGCATAAATTATGCTAGAGCCCTGAAACATATCCAAGAAATTTCTAGATTATGATTTTAATATTTTCAGGGCTGTCGAAAATCCTGATAATGGTTTTCAGTTGTGTTTGCACGTGTACAGGATTAGACGCTGATAATACCCTAAAATCATTAGCAGCTATCATGACTCTATGTTTCATTTAAATCAATGTGATCAATGATTTGATAAAGGGGTGTCAAATAGTAACTTGGTCAACATTAGAAGTTTCGAAACATCTGAGTAGCATATCTAGATCTTTAGCAAATTCATGACTTTCTATCCCGATAACACTAACATACAATTGTAATATGGAGATTGGAGAAAAACCCAAAGACAGTATTATCCAAACCTCAAATGGCATATTTGCAAAGTATTTATTCAACTTGTTTACCTGGTCCCGCAGTATTCTGAAAGTGATTTACAACTTGTTTTACTATTAAAGAAATTTAAATTTCTATTTAGAGATTAGAGCATAAACATAATCCAGATTTGCCCATCAAAATTTCCTACCAAATCAGTATAAGGAGTAAGAAGACTGCAATTTATCTTACCATAGATGTTAGGCAAGAAACATGTAGAAAGCATACCTCATGTACAAGCAATCTCCACAAAACTGCCCCTGGACCATGTTGCAGTTGCAACAGCGTGTCCGATAACCAAGAGTTTTTTGCCTACAAAATATTATTTTCATTTAGTGAGGAAGTTCATCAAGAAAATTAGATAGACGGATAGAAAACATAATTAATAATTAATCGATTACAAAGTTTATCATCAGGGGAAAAAAGAAAGAAAACCCACTACGACTAATGGATGTAACTTGTACTGAGTGTCACAAACCCAAAAAATTATCAGTAAAACAAGGAAAAATAATGAAGCTGAAAGAAAATATTCCACAGCTCTCAAAGCTAGGGATCCCAAGCCAAAAGACTGAACACTTCTGCAAAGTCTTCTCTACCTTCATCCTTCCCACATCTCTTTCCTTAATAACCACCTTGTCACTTGTCAGAAATCTTTCTCCCCACCTATTGCATACCCACCATGGCCCCTACAACTCAACACATGTCCCTTCTCTTGTATGCATATCAATTTTAAACTTGTATGTATGTAAAATGAGTGGATCGAAAGTTAAAAACTAAAAGGATGTCAAACTATAGACGGAAGTTATAGGATCATATTCTCAGGCATGATATTGGTCACACTACTATTACCAGCAATATTATTTCCAGGTACAATACACAAATATGTTAAATAAGTACTGAATATTCTTAAAATGTTTCTAAAATTAATTTAGTTCAAAAATGGGAAGAAAATGTGATAGAAGTACTTAATATTCTTAAAATGTTTCTAAAACTAATTTAGTTCAAAAATGGGAAGAAAATGTGATAGAATGGGATGGAAATGAAATGTTAGTTGACCTTTAACTGAGTTTTAAAACAACTTTTATTCCTTCCCACCTTTTAACATGGGAATGGAAAGTAAGAGAACATGGATAAATTATATTACTGGAGTCAACAACACCCAGAAACACTAGTGTTACTTTACCAAGGGAATGTTACATTCCCAAACTCACTTTGACTGGAACATTTTTGCATGTTTTGATTTTAACAGGAACGTTTTTACATTAACAAACACGCTTCAACTCCATATACTGTAATATTTATTTTGGGATCCACCTTCGTTCATGGTGCCCTTAATTTTGCAATGAAATATTTGTTTAGATGAACTCTTAGTCACACTGTCAACACAATCTTGAGACTAAAATGGCTAACCACAGCCATTCCTACTTTGGAATCACTAGAACCTAAGCACTAGCACTCTGTAGTCAATAGCACCCACTACAGTGGCATAATGGCCCCTAGTCGCTAGATGAAACCCCTAGTAGCGCCTTGACCACCAGTTCAACTTGCTGACGCCACAATACGAAGTTCTCATCATGGAGCTTCTCGGTGATTTTGTGACGGAACTCTTTGATTTCTGGTGCAGTGGCGCTACCGGTGGATTCGGTGTTACGCACAGTGGAGTGCGCTTGAGAGTTGCGGTCGCCTTGCGGTGGTGTGTTTGGTTGTGGCGACAGTGGAGGCGGTGCATTATTGTTAACAGAGGCCATAAGAGGGGAAGCGGAAAAAAAGGGGAACGATGGCTTATGAGTTATGATACCATATTGAAGTCACACAGAGAGAGTGAAATTGAAAGTGTCATTGTATTGATTGACTAACTATTACACAGAGACTCCTTTAGATACACAGGAGCTAGACCTGATATGGTTACAACTGTGTAACAGAAGCATAACTGAATGGCTAACTAACATTCAGTTATCTTAACTACTAGTACTAACAGAAACTAGAGAGCTAAAAGTTACAGAATACTAAATAGATTAACCATACATTCAGATATAACTAATAGTATATTCAGAGTTATATCTCATACAGCCACCATTATCGACCGCTGCTGTAAATTCTGTTTTTTACTTTATGTTTTTTTCCCCTACAATAGCCGTGTTTTGCACTCGAGTTATAGCTGTTCTAGGCTCCCTCTATTTTTTTGGACTTTTTTGGTCATTTCACCATAAAATTCTGAATGACAACAAAAAATGACTCTCTTGTCTTCTCATTTCTTTTCAGAAACGGCTTCATCTCCCCTCCTTACCTTATGCACCTTTCAGGCAGTCCATTGTGGCTTTCTGGCTGCACTTCTCCGACAACAATCACTAGACAGCAAAAAAGTAATGAGGAACCAATCTGCCCTATGTATAGACTATAGAGAGACACAAAACATATACGAAGAGCTCGGAGATAGTGATTCCAATTAAGGAATCACTTGAATTTATGTTAAATGCTTAGATGAGTTATTTAAGCCTGAGAGGCTAAAACTTATTTGCTTTATGCTGGTTTTGAATAATGGTAACAATGAACTTTGATTATTAATTTATTAGTAATGAATATATCTTTAATTTCACGCATTCTTCTATTTTGGACTTTTATATGTGAATGGTATAAATTCCTTGTATTGTTTCCCCAAACTTCAATGTAGCGGCATTATTACCGCTATAGCATTTGGGCGGGGTTGGCCGCTACTCTCTGCTATTTGCCATTGACTACATAACCCGAGCACATGGACCCTCAGAAACCACAGAACCGTCATCAGCAGCATCAGCCCTACATAAAATATCATGGAGGATCCTTGCCATGATAAAGACTAAACAGTCCGGAACCAGCAAAGCTCTACTACAAGATGTTGAACTGCCCTTACTAGAAACCACAACTAAGCTCAAAAAGTAAATCCAATAGAAATGGCTGTTATTATACAATAAAAACAGTGGTATCTTATTTTCTGGGATACAGCAAATGAATGCACTAACTATTCAAACTTCAAACCACTACAATCACACACAGAAGCACAAAAAAAGTGGTATTTCATTATTTCCTGGCAGAAAATGCCATCATGTTACCATTAAATAAACAGAAATTAAACTACCATATGATGAACCACAATGCACCTTAAACCAAAAATTTCAGGGAAAGGGAGTTAAAAGTTGATAAACTTACCTGCACTGATGGCAAGTTTTGCCTTGAACGGAATCATAAATCCGTTTCCCATCCTTCCCAACACCATCAACAAACAGCACCCAGGTTTTCTCAGTATTCCCCAAAAGCTTCTCATGTTCTTCAGTATACACCTCTGGCTTTGAACCTTCTTCTATCACAATCCTTCTACTTCCCGCACGCTCAACTTTCTCGCGAGGCGCTTCAGCGTAAGTAACCGGAGCCACATTCTGCAACCTAAAAACAAAACAAAGCAATGCATGTTAGGTTATATTCAAAGGTTGATTTTTAGGGTTTTTTTTTCAAAAAAAATGGAAGAACCTTGTAGATCGGCGAGTGGGGCCGGAGGGGTTAAGAGGAAGAGGGGATTTAGGGATAGATGGAGAACGGCGTGAGTGTGATGGTTGGGGTTTGAGTTTGAGGGAAAGAGAAAGGTCGAAAATTCCCAACTTTCCCATTCTCTCGCGATTTTCGCGGATTCTTTGTTCTCTGGATAGCTCGTACTCGGAAATTTTGAGTTGATCATCGTTTCCGTTCATAGCCTGAGACGGCTCAGTGGCTGTTACTGTTCGGCTTCGCTTTCTGAGAGCAGGCATTGCTGATTGATGAAGGTTTTGATTTTGAACTTGGGAGTTGAGAGTGTGCAACGGTCGATTCTCTGTGGTTTTGGATTGGAATTTGGAAGGAGATCGACTCTGATGGGAGGGAATCTCAAAATTCACATATTCCCTCTATGTCTTTGGCTTTTTATTGAACTCAACGACTATTATTTCATCATTTTTTTTTTATATTTTTTAATAAATCTTTGATTTATCGGATATTTCATTTATTAAAGTCAAGTGAGGAACCAAATCAAATCCATCCCCGGAGTGAATCACAAAATTTATTATAGATATATTGTGTAAAATGTTATGAATAGTTTAAATTGAATTTAAGAATATTAAATCTCAACCAGTTGATGAATTTAAGTATACTTAATTGGTTTGTGGTGAGTGATTTGATTTACTCTCTCACCATGGAAACACTCATTTGTGAAATTCCTCAATTTAATATCTAAAATTTTATAAGCAATTCTTTATAGAGATTTATAGGATGAATATTACAAAATTTTAGAGACTAAATTAAAGAATTTCAAGAAAAATATAAATTACTTATTATTTGAACATACTTATAGATTGTGAAGAAGAAAGAGTACAAAAGTTCGGGGACTATATTGACGGGTTATTATTATTTGAGTAGATGGGCAAATTGCCTCTAAGAAAAATCAATCGACTCAATTTGGTGTTTAAGAGAACAAATTTCTACAATAGTCTCTGAGCATTTCAAAATAAAGGCATGTTAGTCTCCATCTTTATTTCCATCCAAAACTATAAGTATGTTACATCGCCAATTAAGTAAGGAGGTGTCACGCTAAGTTATGTCATTGCAGCAATTAATGAAAATATGTAAAAAATTTGGACCAAAAATATTTGAGAGAAACATGAGATTCTATCAAAAAGAACAAAGTAGTTTATAAGGAGAAAAGGTCAAAATAGTCCATGTTGCTTTTGTTTCTCCAACATTTTACCTCCATCTCTGATCACCCTAACCTAACCCTTAATTGATGTTTCTTCGCTTTTCTCCGCTGCTCAACTTGATTACCATTTCTCTTCACTACTTACCTGACCTCCATCGTTAGTTATTCACTTGACAACCCCAATCCAATTTCGCTGCTCACGCAAAAAAATTATATAGCTATATATGAGTAGTCATGTTGGCTTTGGCATTTTCTATATTACTATGCACGAAGTGGGATGCAATGATTCAATTGTTATTCCCTCGTATAAGATGGAGTGGTCTATGGTGTCGTTGTGAGGAAAAAATTCATTGTATGCACGGTATAGACACAAGCTAACTTGAATATATAGTTTGTTGCTATTTTAGTTTTAAGGTAATAAAACCCTAGACTTGGATTTAGTGCCTTGAATTTTATTCATTTTTTGTTGATACGTTGCAGAAGAATCAATCACATTACTCTTTGATGAATTTTGTGAAACCTAAAATCAAGTTGAGCGGCAACAAATGGAAAATATGCCAAATGGAGAGAGATATGGAAGTGATAAAAATCACATGGCGAAGTCTTTGTGAAAATCAATGAAATGCAAAAAGTTAATAAGTGAAATCAATATGTTAGAGTGGTAGAAGTTATGATTGTTTTTATGGTTTTCAACTCTTTCTATTTGTAAGTACGCCCAAAAAGTTAACAATAAATGTAGTAAGGTTGAACCAATAGCTGAACTGGTTGGTTATTAGTTCAATCAATTGAACTAGTTGATTTGATTTGATTTGATTTTAACAATACCGTGTAGAAGAATGAATAGATCAGACTCCTCATCTAACTAATATATATTGTATTTTTTCCCTTAAAAATTTAGAAAATGTCACCTTAGGGTTTTTTAAGTTTATGAAATTCTTGGTTTAGATGCTTATTATAAAATTTACTCATTTGAAATGTCTTGGATATTTGAGCCGATTGAACACTTTATACTATTATATTTTTATGATTCGATTTTAAAGTTTTTTTAATGGTACTTTAATTGAAGTACAATTTTTTTTATTGATTTATCTTAGTTAAGAGTTTGAGAATTTGGTCATGGAAGAAAACAATGTCTTTGAGGTGGCTCTGGTAATCGACGTGCTCTACTCTTGTCATGGAGTTGACATGAATTACGTTAAATTCGACAACATGAGTAATTGTTACGCTTTTTTGGATTCGATTAGGGTTCCTAGGGAAATTGGTGCGATTCAGAAGATTTATGACTTGGGTCTTTGTTTAATAAGGTTACAAGCTACATATCACACAACACATCATGGATTGTTTTTAGGGTGAGGAAAGAATAAGGGTTGTCTAACAGAATAGACTCTTAAAAAAATCAGAAGAATGTAGAATGAGTGAATAATTTTGATTTTTTCAATGAAGAATTAAATAAATAAAAAAGAGAGAACTTTGTTTGGACAAGCCACATTACAGCGTCGTCAGCCTTATACCGACCACATGAACTTTGTTTAACGGAGTTAAACGAAAACTCAAAGAAAGGGAAAAATCGTATACATTTTGAAATATAATAAAGGTCTCATAAACAACAAAAAAAATCAAACCAATACATAAAGGTCCCCAAAAGTATTTTGCCTTATTTTTATTTACTTCTACATCATAGACAATAAAAAGAGAATATAATTTCAGATACAAAATTACATATTTACAGGATTTGGGAAAAAATTTCTTTAATAGACATGGTCTCCCATATTTCAGATTTAATTATTTTTTATTGGGCTCCTCTTGATTTCTGGTCTTATGTGCTATAGTGTTGTTATGTAAGTTGACTTTTAATTTCACTGTCAAGGATATTAGCCTACTTTCCCTTATTTCCTTTTTGTTTATTTTTAATAAAATAAAATAAGATGAATACTCTTTGTATTACTCATGATTTTTCTTTAACGAGGAATTACATCAAAAAGTTTTAACTAAGCCCCTAAGCCCCTAATCACTATAATTAAAAAGAATTAATTAAAATAATATGAGTACAAATGAGAGAAAAAAAATAAAACACTATAATCTCATGGCAATTAATTTCGGTACCCCCCTCATTCCCTCCCACACCCCCATAATCCAAAAAATTCCAATAATACCCCTGCCTTTTTAAAAAAAAAAAAAAAAAAAAATTCAAATTTTTCGGAATTACCTCAAAATAAGGTAATTCCGGTTCAAAAAATAATTGATAATTTCGGAATTACCTTTAAAACAGGTATTTCCGGTTCATAAAACATAAAAAATTTCGGAATTACCTCTAAAAAAGGTAATTCCGAAATTTTTAGTTTTTTATTAATTTTTTTAAACTTTGTATATTGAATTAATATTTAAACGCGTTATATTTTGGAACTATGATACGAACGGTTTACGATTTAAATAACAATACGTCAAAATATATAAAATGAGCAACATAAAAAAATAATATAATGTACAAATACAACTACTATGGGTCCAAAATGTTTAACAATGACTGAAAATAAGCACGTGAAGTGGGTGAACGTGCGACATCTAAGGCATCCCGGTCAATGCTGTTTGCTCTCGCGCACCTCTCCTCATATGTCTCTCGGGACAAAGAGCTCTCGATGATATGGTGGATCCCGAAAGCCGGCCGTGGCTCGCTCGCCGCGTGGTCCTGCACCGAGTAAGACGCACTTTCGTTACCCGATCGTATCAAGAAAGGTAATCGGGATCGCACTCGCCGTGGTAGCCGCCAATCTACTAGCCCGCCAAAATGTCCGCGCCCGAATCGATACATCAAGAACTCCTCGTATGATCTCGTCCGCAGAGGAGCATTACCCGAAATGGGTGCTCTAGGGATCCTCAGAGTTGCTCGAATCGCCAACGCACTCGCCATGCGGCATGTAGGGAACACCGTCATCGCCCAAAGCAACGACCTCTCGGCAATGATATGTTCGACAAAGGAACATACCGCTGTGGTCATCATAAAGGGGTGAGGATGACATCCCACACCGCAGAGCATCTATCCGCGCCCTAAAGTCCACCAACTTGACATTATCCGACTTTCTTGTTCCCCATTTGGTGGCACGTGGTCGATGCGTCCTAGGTAACACTTTCCAGACCAACGGCCAGTGGGAAAGTGCTCGTAGATCCAAAGATCTGAAATATTTAAATTAAAAATAATCGGTTATTAATATATGTTAAATTTAATTAAAAGTTTTAAATTAAAAAAATAAATAAATGATTACCCGGAGGAGTGTCGAGTATCCGCCGAACCGCAGTCGTATAAAAGACCGCTTTCGTCACCGGGTGGGTGTAGGAGGTAAGTAAGCGGCTATACCCCAAGACCACGGCCACACCTGCTTGAAGATCCCGGCGGATACATCCACCTCACGCGCACTAATGTGTGACTCTTGTCGGCCCAGGATGGTGGTGCCTATCGAGAAGAGCATGTAGCAGCCGCGTACCGCTTTTCATAAGCACCCCGTGCCATGTTCGCCAGCGCGCCCCTACACTACGGAGATCCTCGATATCGCCCCTGTTATCCCTAAGCTCTCGGATGACGAGAGCACGATCCATGCCCAAACGATCCACACCATGTGAAGAGCCTCAGCAGAATTAAAATCGGCCTGTGGTCCATGGGGTGCCATCCGGTGGGCAAGTGGGAGCAAAGACGGCCACATCATCCAAGGTGATCGTCATCTCCCCAAAGGGCATGTGGAATGAGCAGGTCTCGGGATGCCACCTCTCCACAAAAGAGATATCAACTCATGGTTGATTCCGCCGAGAGGTGTGATGTCCAACTCGAGAAAGCTTAGCCACACGCAACCAAGCGGCTCTACCGTGGGTGGTGCTCAGAGGTCTAATCCTAGAAAACTTCCGCCGTGAGATACAACCTTCGATTCCGAAATTTGAAAAATTAAAATTAAACCATACGTTATTAAAAATAAGTAATTAATTGTTGTTAAGTAAAATTAAAAAAATTAAAATTAAATTAAACCATACGTTATCTATCCGGACGCGCAGCGGTCATATCGATGTATAATCAATGGTGGGTGATCCACAAATGGGGCAGTGAACCTCCTCCTCCTCAACCTCCTCCCCGAACCTCCTCCTCCTCCTCCTCCTCCCGATGTCGACCCTCATCCTCCCGCTCCTCCCAAGCCTCCCAACCGTCATGATACATCTCTCGGGTGCTCCTATTTGGTGCCGCATATGGTACTCATAATCGTGGTGGTCTTCTATCCGCCGCTCATACCGGGCCGACGCCGCCGAGGCCGAGGCTCGTGCTCAACCATCTCTACCACAGCGCACGGGCTCTCTCGCGCTCGACGCTCGAAGCAT
Organism: Oxytropis ochrocephala; assembly: GCA_020916435.1. NCBI lineage: Eukaryota > Viridiplantae > Streptophyta > Magnoliopsida > Fabales > Fabaceae > Oxytropis > Oxytropis ochrocephala. The sequence continues at coordinate 8,212,494 of CM037092.1, read as the reverse complement.
GCCCGCAGCCACGAGCCTCTCGTAAAGTGTCCGGAGAAGAGAGCATCGCTACTACTCGCCTCCCTGAATCATCGTGGTCGCCGCATTTGCGTGGTGCCGCTCGGAAGACTCTCGCCGCTTCTACGTTGTCCGATCGTCTACTCGCCATCGTAAAAAAATAAATGTAATTAGAAAATATTAAAAATTGAAAAAAAAAAAAAAAAAAAATAAAATTGGGATTTTGAATTATTAGGTAATTAGAAAGAATTTTGAAATACCTCGGAAGGAGGTAATTCTGTCAGAATTTATGAACCTAATTACCTCCTTCGAGGTATTTCAAATTTTTTCGAATTACCTAGTAATCCAAAATCCTTTCAATTTACTTACTTATTTCAAATTATGTTTTGTGAAATGTGAAATGTGATTTTGTAAATTTCGAGGGTATTTTCGTCCATTTAGGACATTATGGGGGTGTGGGAGGGAATGAGGGGGGGTACCAAATTAATTGCCTAATCTCATATGCCACTTTAAGTAGTGTATAGAAAAATGTTATACACTAATTAAAAAAACCTATAAATTAATGATATCAAACACTCGATCACGAGTTTATCCAGTTAATTATTCTCCAAACACTAGTTACGCCTTGCCAAAGAAATTGAAGAAATTAATAGATTGGATTAAATAAATGAATAACCAATAATAATCAACTTAAAAATACACCAAAAAGTCTGTTATAAAAAATAAAGCTTAAATATTATTTTGGTCCTTGTAAGAAGTTTTTTTTAAATAGTCTTTGCAAAATTTATAATTTATAATTTTTTTGACACTATAATTTAGAATTTTGGTCCTACTAAAAGTTTCTTTTAAAATAGCTTATTTCTTGTAAAATTTAAAATTACTAAGTTTGGTCATTGAAAAAAAGTTTTTATTTTAAAAATAACTTTTGTAAAATTTTAAATTATTCTTTTTGGTGTATGTGACGAATCAACTTTAAAATGACCTTATTATCAAAATTAATAATTTTAAACTTTGTAAAAATTATTTTAAACAAAAACATTTTAAAATGACTAAAATGAATAATTTTAAATTTTGTAAAAATTAGAGGGATCAAAGTAGATATTTGTTGTATTTGCCGGACGAAAATGATATTTAACAGAAAAAAGTGGAACATAGGACTCCTCCGTTGCTACTTGCAAATTGGTTGGTGGCAGGAGGCAGTGAAGTTGAAGCAGAGGTTGCTCTCTCTTTTGCTATCTGAATCGTCTCCTTCTGCTTGAAGTTTGAAGAATGGGTAGTCAACAGGGGAAGAGCGAGTCAACTCACCACCGCCTCTACGATTTTGCGAAAATGGCTCTCATCAAGATCTTCGCTCACCCCTACGCCACGGTCAGTAATAATAATAATACTATCACCAACCATTCACTTCCCTTTTCCGCTTAATTCATCGCATTCTCATTTTTGTTTTCAATTGAATTAAATGAAAGGTTTGCGACTTGTATTGTGGAGGAGGCGCCGATGCCGATAAATGGACCGACGCTCAAATTAGCCACTACATTGGTATTGGTATGTGCTGGGTTTCTTCTTTATGTTTATGTCAATGTTCAATTTCATTCAACATTCAACCAACGATTTATTAATGGATTGGTTTGTTGTTGTTGTTGTTGCTGCAGATGCTTCTTCGTCTGGGATAGACCAAATTCGACAAGCTTGGGAGAGCAACAGGAAATCTTACACTGCTGATTTCTTTGAGGTTGACCCTTGCATGGTGAGTGAATGCCTCACGCTTTTCTGACTATGATCACCTTGAATTAAACATTGTTGTATCCTATGAAGCACTCACATAGACACCAGATACACACCAACACAATCGAGGAGACATTGATTTTAATTTGGAAAATGAAAGTAATTGAAGTGTCGGCGTCAGTATCTGAGCGACACATGTCATACACCTGACACGTCTTCAACTTAAACTGTCGGTGCTGCATCGATTACTGGTGTTAACTTATGTTTTCCCGTTTATTTTATTATAGGAAAACATAGAATCTCATTTGGAGGAGAAGAGCAACTCGGCTGATTTTGTCTGCTGTTTGCAGCATTTGCAGGTTTCACATTCATTTGTAGTGTTGTTTTAGAAAGCCTTTTTTCCCCCTTCATTGAGGGTTTCTTATGTCCTAACCCTTTGTTTTTACTCAGTATGATATGATAAACTTTCTTGGAAAAAAAAGGATAGAGTAAATGCAGATAAATAGTGCCTTAGGTCCTTTTCAAATTGACTAAATTATACTTTTAGTACCTTATGTTTATATTGGGTTTCGGCTTAACATCCTGAATCCTGATACATGATGTTTATTTGTAACATTGTTTCGATATTTGACTAACAGTTAACAAAACGTAAATATGGACATAAATATGTTAACAGGGACTCCATATTGTTGCCATCATTGTAATCATAATAGATGAATCGAAGTATGAAAATTTAGATGATAAGAGTGAGTGAACTCATTGCTCCTGCCATTATCGATTGGAAATTCAGATATGAAGGGATGAAACATTGATTAATAATAGAATTGGTGATGATGATATAAGAATGAAGATTCATTGAATCAAAATATGTATTAAAATTCAAATTGGGAGTAAACTTGTCGAATGATGTTTCACTATGATGTAATAATGATTTGGGGAAGAATTTGGTGAAGAAGACACTTGCAGAAAACTGTAGGTCATCGATTTGGAGAAGGAGAAAAGTACCGATTTGGTCCTTTATCTAATTACTTCGTTTCAATCACTGATCATCAATTAACTGCCACGTAAGCTAACTTTCATGAGGTTAGTAACGAAAGGATCGTGTTGGCATAACATTTGTAATTTAAGGGACCAATTCGGAACAAATGATACATAATGGACCAAACTGAAACTAAAAATAAACATAAGGGACCTTGGAAATATTATACTCCAGTGGATGCAGTTGTTGTCACTTCTGATACTCGTTTATTGCGTTTCTATAAATTAACCTCCTCTGATTTTCTGCTGGTTAACATTTGTAATGCAGTTGTGCTTTGAAACTGAAGAGAAAGCAAAAAGACTTCTTCATAATGTGTCGTCTCTGCTAAAGCCAGGAGGTTATTTTCTTGGTATTACCCCCGACTCATCTACCATATGGTATGGGACTGAATTGTCAAAGCTCTACTGTGTCTGGGTTTAATTGCATCCTCTCTTTTTTTTAGTAGATTTGATGAAGGGTCTTTGAGTCTTTTTTTAGCACCAAGTTGTTCTAGTTTCTAAACCTGCTTTCCAGATTGAGTCTTGGCTTAGATTTAGAATTTTCTTCTAGTGACTAACTTTAAGGTGCACTCGTTTCAGTTCTGCCGGGATAATATATTCCATTTCAGTCCTGCCATGCATTTATAATTATAATGAAATTCATTTCTGTCTAGTAAAAGAGAAAAGGAAAAAAAATGCTCAGTGGTTTCAGATGAAATCTGCATAATAATTAAAAAGAATTCCATAATTCGAGAATGAATGATCTTATTTTGCTAAACAATTTTGTTTGTGCTTGACTTTTACATTATTTTTTTCTGTTTATGGATTTCATCCATCACATTACTTTAGCAGTTTGAGCTCTATCACTTTTGTCTTTATTACTGTTTTTCTGAGCATTCATATAAAGTCTGCACTAGATCTTTGTAGACAAGTATACACGATCATTTTAACATTGTGCCCATGTAGTGTAGGGCCAAGTACCAGAAGAATGTTGAAGCCTATCACAACAAAAGCAGCAGCATGAAACCAAACATTGTTCCCAACTGCATCCGAACAGAGAACTACATGATTACTTTTGAAGTTGAAGAAGAAAAGTACATCTCTCCATTTTGCATTAACTGCATGTTGCATATACCTTGCTTTTAGTTGCAACTTTATTGTTATTCATTTGAATCTGCTTAACGTTTCCAGGTTTCCATTGTTTGGAAAGAAATATCAGCTGAAATTCGCTAATGATGCCTCTGCTGAAACACATTGTTTGGTTCATTTTCCAAGTTTCATCAGGTTTCCTATAACTTCAAAACTCATGATTAACAACTAAGACTTGTCCTGAATCCTGATTTGTGTCAATGCATTGTATTGAATTCCACTCTTGGTGTTGCCAAGCAAATTGATTTTAAAAGAAAAGCTTGATTTTGTTTAGGTTTCACTCAAAGAAATTCCAAACATGCTGAAATTAACTTTATTCTATAATTTAAACTTTCGAAGGAATGGATGGCACATATCTGCCTGTACCTTTTAGGTTCCTATATTCGTTATCATTGGCTATATAAGCCTTGTACTACTTGATGTATCATAATTCTTATCATCAATACAATTTCTTACTTTCACTTTTCTTCTATTCTTTCCCAATTCATGGCTTCCATCAAGAATTGTAATACTTATCTTCATTCATGACTTTTAAAATAAATCTCATGTGTCTTTTGCTTCATAAAAACTCAGGTTGGCCAGGGAAGCTGGTCTTGAGTATGTGGAGATCCAAAACTTGACTGAATTTTATGATGACAACAGGTTAGTGAAGCTACTCCTTCTATTCTCCATCTTTCAGCTATAAAGTGTGTTAATATAAGCAACTTTGGAGTTTGCAAGACTACTTATTCAATTTACTTTTTGTGATTGTTGCTGTAAGAGGACAATTAGCAGGCTTGCTTACAAACTATGCTCCAAACCTTTTGGATCCTAGGGGGAGACTTCTTCCTCGATCATATGATGCTCTAGGTGATGCATTTTTATCATGTTATTATTCCTTGTAATTTTTTTGGTTCATTTTTACTAGTAATTGTTTATGGGGATACTCATATTTGCGTTTTCCACTCCAATGCAGGTCTCTATACCACATTTATATTTCAGAAACCTGACCCGGAAATTGCACCCCAATTGCAACTCCATTATTGCAAGATGCTAGCTACAATCACGATGAGGTAATTAATAATTATTAACAGCTATTTTACCTTACGGCTTTGGTTTTGTTTCCTAGAATCTTCGAGGTGCCTTTGCTTTTTTCTTTTTTATTCGTATATTATTGAGTGTATAACTTGCTTTTTCAATATTCTCTTAAGTAAGTCATCATTAGTCTCATCTCATCCATTTAAAGTGGTGAACTTTAGCCATCTCATCTCTTCCATCTCCGTATAAATAAACTAACTTCCTTAAAGCAAAGCAGCTGATGAACTTGTTTCTTTGAGGCTGAAAATTTTAGAATTGCTTCTCATTTTTGCCTCGTTGCGATTTTATAGTATTCTTATATACAGTACTGATTTTGTGGAAATGCTTCCAGCTCATGGCTTTTGCTTTACCGGATTATGTTCATTTTTTGGAGGGATGTATTAAGTATTCACTTTGCCATTTGCATGCAACTTCTTTTGCAGGTATTAAGTTGGCGAGAAGATGAAGTAATTGAATATGCAGAACCTTCCCTTGGGCTGGGCAAGATAAGCGAACAGAAAGGGATATTGGGCCCTGGCCCTGCAGATTTACGTTTTCCAGAGGCACTTTAACTGTTCTAATGAATCTTCGGGTTTAGCCATTTTCTTTGTCTCTAATGCCAGTTGTTACAGTTAACATTTATTGACAACACAAAATTTGTTGTCCGGAAATGAACTTCTGGAAAGTTGGGGGTGTCAACTGGTGCACCCAAAAAGATGAAGTTAGATGATACGGCTACTTATCCATTGGATCAACCAAGCGTTGTGGATACAGATCAAACCAGCAGTGAAAGTGAGCCAATTGAGTTAGGGCTTGTTTGGATCAGCTTACTTATACTTATCTATTTTCATAACCACTTGTAGAACTATTTGAGAGAACTTGTATGAACAACTTATGACATGTTCATAAGCTTTTTTCAGCTAATTTTCATAAACTCTTCACGATAGTCCATGAACATAGTTTATAGCTTATAGAAAATTGTTTGACAATATTTTATCTTTTACTATTGAAACAGTTTATACATAAACTCTTATATAATAGACGCTTAATTAAACTGTTTTTCTAAACATTGATGGAGGAGGGGGGTTGTCATGTGTCTTAACCAGTGGCGGATCTTGAGTGAAAAATTAGAGGGTGCCAAAATAATTAAATGATATATTAAATTACTATACTAAAAAGTATTTTGTTAAAATATACTGACTCAGTTAAAAAATTAAAAGACAAACTAAAGTAACGTAATATAGAATCTATTTGTAGATATACACCATAACAAAAGTAACGAAATGTCAAAAAGAGTAAAAAACAGCAGAGGATGCCGAGAGTCGAACTCAGGTCGCCGAACTATGGTACCCACTGGCTTACCGCTGAGCCATTTTACTTGAATTGTTCATATTTCGCAAGCTAATTATATATTATATATCTTTAATATAGATATCATTAGTAGTGTATTAAAAAATTTCTATTTTTTTGACGGGTGCCGTGGCTCCTACCGGATCTTGAGAAGATCCGCCTCTGGTCTTAATCGTATCGGGGAGGGAGTTGGTGGGAGTGGGGAATGTAGGGGAGGGGAGAGGGATGTGGGGAAGGGAATGAGATATTTGGGGGGTTTTAGAGGTAGAAACTTTTTGTCTTTTTATCATTAAAAGAGAGGTGGGAAAATGAAATGTAAATGACCCCCTTGTAAAATGGTTTGATGCAGGCCCATGTTTCAGTTAACCCCTTCTACTCACTAGACACCCCTTTATGGGGTGAAAAGACCAAAAACCCTTACTGAAAATTGGATTTTATATTTTTTTAAAAATTACATCTGATTCAGTATACGGTTGATCGAACTCGATCGACCAGTAGCGCCGAACCGTGTATCTTTCAATGTTCGATGGAGGTCCAATCGAACTAGTTCGATTACGCGTGCGTCGAACAGTACATTCTTGTATGTCACTTGATTTTCACGTGAGGGCAATTTGGGATTAAACCAAATTTGGGGGTGTCTTGTGAGTAGCAGGGGGTTGGCTGAAGCATGGGCCTTTGATGCATTCTGACATAGTCTGCAATGTCACAACAATGAGTCATTTTTAACGGTGTTCATGGGCCCGAGCCAATTCAATCAAGGCTCATACTTCCTACAATCCCTCAGTGAGTACACCTCCAAACCTTATGAAAAGATCAAAATGTCATTAATGAAACTGTGTGTCCTTTTTTTGGGATTACGGTGGTACGAAACTATAATTCTGAAAAATGTTGTGTGTGTGTGTGACATGGGGGTTGGAAGTGTGTTTCATGTGAGAGCATTTTTGGAATATTTGAGTGTTGGAAGTGTCTAGTAGGTAGGGGGAGGGTTGTGGGAAGTATGTGTCTTCGAGATTATCATAGAGATGCAACTGATGTAGTATTTTGTCCATCTTGCACCATCTTTGGGGTGGTGGGACTTAGGCTGTATTTGATAAGTACAATCTCCTAATTTATAGCAGATAAATTCTGATTAAGTGTTTGGTAAAACTAACTTATATCATTTTTTGAAACTCTATTTGAAGTAATATTTGAGTTTATAGCATATTGCATTTCACTTTTTCTCTTGTTAGTTGCTACTTTAAGTGATTTTTTCATTTATCATATATCCATTAAATGAAAGTTCTCTTTCCTTTTTAAGCATTAATTACAAATGTACATTTATATCATTTCATATTTATAAGCTAATTTTTGTCAAAAAAATAATATTTATAAGCTAATTCCATTGCTGGTTTTACCAAATATTTTAAATTCAATTTATTAGCTTTTCACTATCAGTTATACACTATCAGCTTATCTGCTATAACTTAGCTTATTCACTATCCGCTAGCTTATTTTTTTATAAAAAGAGCTATAATAGCAATATTTTTAATACCAGACCAAACATTGAACCGACGAGACCTCTAAGTCATGGTTCAATTGGTTCACTCGATTCAAGTATGATTCAATTGGATGAGTAATAATTAAATAAAAAATAGAAAATGTATTAGATTTTAGAAAAAAAAGTTAAAAAAAATCAAAAAAATGCATTTTAGGCGATTCAACCTGGGTCAATTAACGGTTCAATGTCCAACTGGTTCGGTCCGATTCCGACAACACTGCATAATGGGGCCATGCATAAGTTTTTTTTTTTTTTTTTTCCAAAAAGAATATTGGCAAAGTTGATATTTTTTTGATACATAGCTGAAAATTTGAAAAAAAAAAGGCACTCTGAACGTTAGACAAAACCCTGCTCCGCCGTACCTATTTTCACTGCTAGGCATTGGTTTTGGACGCGGCGGGATTTTAGAATTTGGCTGATAATTGAGAAAGATCCTCTTCCGGTGAAGGCGTCATTACGAAATTACAAGTTTGATAAGAGGAATTCAATTACTCACTTACTCACTCTCAATAGCTAGGGTTTAACAAGGGGTTTTCTTCATTCTGATAGCGAATTCCAAAATGTCATTTTCGATGTTCTCAACGCCTCAGCAACAACAACCACAGCAGCAATCTCCTTTCCAGCAAAATAGTTTGTTCCCTTCACAACAACAACAGCAGCAGCAACAATTTCAACAGCAGCAACAGCAACAGCAACAGCAACAATTTCAACATCAACAATTTAAGCAACAACAACAGCAGCAGCAACAACAAAATTTGTTTTTGTTCACTAACGATAAAACCCCAGCTAGTTACAGTACCAATTGGGCGGATCTACATCCTGATTCTCAGAAGATTTTACTTCAGATCGAGTATGTTCTAATTTTCCAATTTATTCTTCTTAATAAAGATTGTAGATAGATGAAGGGTTTTATTTCTGTTTACTATGTTATGGTTTTAGTTGATTGTTATTTATCTGTTACATAGGGAGCGGGTATTGGAGTATAGAGGTGAAAGCCAGAGACTAGATCAGTGTAGTCGTCTTTATGATTCTTCAGTTTCCAATGATGGATTTGAGGTTGATGCAAGCCATATTGTTCAGGTCCTCTCGTTGTTCTCCTTTTACTTACTTGCTTTTGCATTCCTTTGTTGGTTATCTATCTATTCCATTCTTGTTATAAATCAGAGATATAGCTATTATGTTTTGATTTGAAGTTCATATTAGTACTTGTGGTAAAAAGGCAGCCTCTCCTAAACCAAAAAAATAATTATGGATTAATGTTTTCTAGTTGAGGCATTTTAATTTTTCTATCCATGATTTTGTTCGAATTTAATAGTTAAAGGTGTTCTGATGACAGTTAAAAGAGTCACTTGTTACTAGAGTTTTGCATGCAGCTAAACAAGAGGCTAAATGCTGGCCGTTTCTGTAATTACTCTGTCAATGGAGTAAATATTACTATCCGTAGTTGACGTCCGTACAAAACTTAAATTTCTTTTTTTTTATATAACATAAAGTGAGAAAGAAGTGTAGCAAGATTAATTGATAGCTTGTACTTGACTTTTGTGGTTTTCTTTCTATGCTTCGTATGAAGGAAGCATATCAAATATAATTAGTTCATTTAGGCAGGGCATATGATTTCAATAACAGCTATATTCTGATGTTCAACAGGAACTTGGTGGAATTGGCACTGCCATGGAACGACAGAAAACTTTGCTGCAGGAACTGATGTCTGTTGTTAAGGATATGTTACGTAACACCGAGGTTGCTGTTCGGTCCTTTATGATGCTACGTCCAAGGTTCCATCATCCCGGTGGAGGAGCATCAAGTGCCACTGCCCCATCACTGACACCTGGAGTAACAACACCTAATTTGAGTAGCCAACCCTCAGCCACATCTATAGTACCGGTTTTTGATTTCTACAGTGGACTTCCAAAGAAACCATCACCCTTTTTACAACAAACAGTCTTAAGATTTGAGAAGTATATTTGTGAATGCCATCAGTTAATTCAAGAGTTGGAGCAGCTGCTTCTCCTAGACTCCGAGAGAAATGCTTCCAGTAATGGATCCTCATTATTGCAATCCCTTCCCAAAGTCATGACAAATGTGCATGACTTTTTTGTTCACGTGGCTGCTAAGGTAAAGAGAAGCAGATATAACTTTTTCAAACTGACATCACACCATACAGATATGATTATAATTTATATCCACTTTGTGATAGATCTTATGTACCAAACTCTGTCTATTCATACTTTAATAACTTGTCTTTTCCTTTGTTTTTATCAACTTTTTCATTTATTTTCTTAAAACATTTTTTTTACTGTGCTTCATAATATTTACCAGTTTTCGTAAACAGTAATAATAACTGGTTATTGAATAATGTGTATTCAGGTGGAGAGCATTCACCAATACATTGAATCTATGAAATCAGCATACCTAGCTGATCAGCGCCGCCGTGGGGAGGTGAATGATCCATTTCTAGAGGCTGATCGGCGAGAAACTGCAAGACAAGAAGCAGCCTCAAAAAGAGTACATCCAACATTGCATTTACCTGCAAATTCACAACCCTCAACTCAAGTTGCTGGGCTGTTTTCCAGTTCAGGAACTCAAGGAACATTGACTGCCCCACAGCCTTCTGCAGCAACTTCATCTTCGTCAGGAAGTGGTTTCCCTCTTTTTAGCACACCGACTTCTGCTCCATCGTCTTCTATGTCATCTTTGTTTGCAACACCATCAACTCCTGCTCCAGGATCATGGTTTGGTGCCACACCTCCTCAAACATCAATTTTTGGTTCTGCATCATCATCCTTACCTGGTCCCACATCAACTCCCTCTCTGTTTAGTAATACTACTCCAATGTTTAGTTCAACTCCGGCAACTCCGGCTGCAGGTTCACTCTTTTCAACTCCATTTGCTTCAGGTACTTTCTCGGGTTATATTTTTTCTTAGTTATCTCATGTTCAAAGTGTTAACAAACTATGTAATTGCTTTCGATGGAAAATTGATTTGGAAATGGCTAATGCAGCTGAACAGAAGATATAGGATTTAAAATATCAAAGTTACGGTTTTTTTGGATATCTAAGGGAAGTTAGGGGAATTGAAGGTTCATTTTGGGGGGCAAGGATGCTTTCCAAGCGAAAAGAATAAGGGGTTAACCTTCAAGATTAGGATTTGAGACTTCGTGAAATTTGGGAATATTCAGGCAGGGAAGTATTAGGAATTTGATAAGGCGAATGTTCAATGCTTGTTGCTAAGCAAGTGGAATCTTGACAGTTGTAGGGGAAATTGCATCTATAAGAGCTACATATCACACACTCAACTAATCTCTTCATTGGTTATATATTTTGCTCATTAGGTTATAGTGTATATCACATATACTGTAATAGTTAAACATGGGAATCCACAGCTTAAGGCACAGGCTAAATAACTAGTTTCCTGTAAGCATGGATAAAAGCCCAGTTGACAATAGTAACTTTGGAAGCGATTACACAGATGCAGCTAAATATTGCCTTCTAGGATTCTTATAGGAAATTGCTAAAATTTCTCTGGAACTAAGAATACAAAACTCGATAAGCAATTGGTGACCCATACTTGTAAATAATATAGGAAGTCTAACTCTTGTATTGGGAGCTCTTATTTAAGAGAATATAGGAAGCATTCCTATATTTAAGCCTACTCCAATTGGTGACCCATACTCGATAATGCTTCCTATATTTGTTCCTCGATAAGCAATATAGGAAGCAATTGGTGACCCATACTTGTAAATAATATAAGAAGAGGTGAAGCATCTTGTAATAAATGGAAGCCTAACTCTTGTATTGGGAGCTCTTATTTGTTCCTCATTGTACATGTACATATTAATAGGAATGAAACTGAGTTTTGGTTATAGATATAGGAAAGCAAATTAAGTGACAGTTTTAATTGGTTTTAAACTTTTAATTATAATATAACACTAACTGTTTAAAAGAATTGGTTCAATGTGTCAACCAATTTTCTGGTTCTAATACTGGATTTGGAACAGTTTTTTATGTTCCTAGGCCGCAACATTATTGATTTCAATTTTCAATGATTTTCCTCCCTCCCACTTGTTTTTATGGCAAGAGAAAAGGGAGGGGGTTTGGATTTCATTCATCTTTCTTATTTTTATCTTCATATGACATTAATTATTTTTTCTTATTCATGTGCTGCTACAGGATCAGGAGCGGGAGCAAGCTTTGGGACTGGATCTGTAAGTAAACTAAAGCCTCTCTGGCTTATTAATAAACTATTAAGCATTTTGATCTGGTAGCTTTGTGATATCTTTTATGGCTTGTATGATTGCATCTTCTAAGCCTTCTTTACTATGGTGTTATTGCAGAAAAATCCACGGCCAAAATCCAGAACTGCTCGACGCTAATAAAAGTGATCTAAAATCATAAAGTTGATGGGATCATTTTCTGCTACCAAACAAATATGAATGTACCACTTGAAATAATGGTCTTTCTTTGTTAGATGGTCTTAAAATGATTTTTGCATTTAATCTGATGTCTTGGAATGTAGATGCGGCGTTGAGGGCGCTGGTACATATTGACATCTGGATTCTGCCTCATTTCAGTCCATTGAGTTCTACCTTTAGGCATTCATAGTGGGTTGCTGTTGAACCCATTACAGTCTAGGTTAGATGATTTTGATTGCTAGTTTTTTTTATGAATTGTTGCTAGCTTTTCTAGTTTATAGCAGACGCGTTGTACCTTGTTTCCTTCTTGGTTCCAGTTTGAGCTTGATCCATCGTCCGGTGTTGTAAAAGATACTAGATCCTAGCAGTTGTATTTTATGGCTACATTTTACTGATATTTCAAATTTGGATTCCTTGTTTTTTGTTTTTCTTTTGTTTTATCAATTCTTAGAAATCTGTCATTTTTTAAGAAAATTATGAAATAAGAGACTATATTAATTTTCAAAAGAATATGGTAAAAATAGTACATTTATCAGACCAAGCTTGCACTGTCTTCTCATTTTTTGACATCCTAACAAGTTGAGGAATTAATGCATATTCCTATGCCCATTCCATTTTTGTCCAACTTTGCTAACTCCCTCTTGGCTTATTATCCTTTTTGTTTTGGGAAAAATTTGTTCTTATCCTATCTTTTACCGAATCTTCTTAAAATATTCCATCATCAAGAAAGAATAACCAAGCCTCGTTGACCTCCCAATTAAAACTCAATAGGATGTAATTAAACTCAGTTGACGTCGTAGGTGGATATTAGAGTCCACCGTTGCATCCAACATCAAAACTTCGGCACAAGTAATTTGATTGTCAATATTTGAATGTGTTTTTTTTTGGTTCCTAGGGTATCACTGCAAAATTGGGGAGACTAATCCTTTAATCCGGATATACCCATAAGGGTATCATCAAAACTCTTTCTCAAATCTTTTTATGCTGCTACATTCAAACTCAATACCACTGGTTAAGCTGTTATCTAACTCAATATTTTATGTACATCAAATAACTCAAGAAGGTGGTTGAAGATAACACCATGATATAATATGACCATAAGTCTCACACTCTTTTCAACACTCTTTATGATTAGATAAAATTCATGAGAATCTCACTTCATGAGTCTAGCTTTCAGGAATGATGAGACCCTCATGAATTTCAGCTAGTCTTGGAAAAAATGTTGGAAAGAGCAGTATAGTGTGAGGCATAGGCTAAATTTTAAAAATATTACACGTAATTCTTATATATTCCATCTAAAACTTCAGTTCCTTTGTATACTTCATTTATTTTCAAATTAAATTCGACCCCCGTAGCATAGGCTTAGCTTCTGCAACTTATGTAGCATACATTTTGCGCTTCACTGTCATCATTTTCTGTTCTAATCATATTTAGTCTTAGCCTATGCAGTTCAGCTTGCACCTCATCCACCTTAGGGTGCGAGTGGTCTCCAGAAGAGAATACATGAATGTCATTCTTGGCCTCAATCCAACTTAACCCTGGATCTTTCTCCAGCTTCAATCCCCTCATATTTCTTCTTATTTTTGCAACTTCATCCCATCTCCTGATGCAGCATAAAGATTAGAAAGCAAAACAAGTGTTGGACCATCTTCTGCATTCACTCTCAAAACTTCCTCTGCTGCATGAACTCCCACTTTCAAATTGTTACTCATAACACAGGCACTTAGGAGAGTTCTCCATAGTTCCAGATTATCTTCAACATAAGGTGATTTGCTGATAATTTCTTCCGCCTCTTCCAGTAACGCTGCTCGACTCAACAAAGTCACCATACAAGAGTAGTGCTTAGGCCCAGGAATCAAACCAATGGTGTTCATGTAATGCCAGAGGAACTTTCCTTGCTCAACTAACCTACTGTGGCTGCATACAGACAGCATAAATAAGATTGTCACTTGATCTGGAACCCAACCTTGTTCAAGAATCTCGTCGAAAAGTTTCAAAGCCGGCTCCACCATTCCATGGTGACTATATCCTCCAAGCATCGAGTTCCAACACTTCAAATCTGGGTCCGAAATTTCAGAAAATACCAAGTATGCAGCTCCAAGGCTACCATTTTTCGCATACATATCAATCAGACTCCCAGAAACAGACATTTCAACATCATAACCCAATTTAAAAGCATAACAATGAATTATTTCACCTTGTCTTAAAACTGCAAGGTCAGCACAGACACCCAAAACTCCACTGAGAACGTAGTCATCAATCTCATGAGCTTCATGATACATTTCAGAAAAGCATCTAATTGCACTCATTCCATCATTCACTTTAGAATAACCAGTGATCATTTCAGTCCAGAGAACAGCATCCTTTCCTGGGATTGAATGAAATAATCTCTGAGCAGCTTCAGTTTCGTGATTTTTGAAATACATAGACACTAGAGTGCTTCCCACAAACACACTTCTCTCGAATCCCACTTTAGTAACCTGAGCATGAAGAGGTTTTCCATAACTTGAAGACGGAATGCACCAGTTGCAGATATAATGGCAGCATAAGTATAGTCATCTGGTTTAGGAAAGCACAATTCCTGCAACTGGACAAACAAATTCATGGCCTTCTCTCCATCCTCATTCTCAGAATACCCAGCAATCATAGAATTACAAGAAACTAAATCCCAGTTTTCCATTCTACTGAAAATCCTATATGCTGTGTGTGTATTACCAACATTGCAGTACATGTCAACCAAAGCATTTTGCAGATGTAAATCCTGTGACACATTCCTTACAATCACATGAGCATGAATCAATCTCCCAGAACGATAATCTTTCAGACGACTACAGGCATTCAAAACCATACAATACGTGAATTGGGTTGGAGTAAAACCAACCCTCCCCATTGCAACAAATAGATGAACACCTTCTTTGATCTTATTATTCTTCAAATATCCTACAATCAAAGAATTCCAAGCAACATTATCTCTATCAGCCATATCCAAAAAAACCTGTTCAGCAGAACTCAAATCTCTGCAATTTGAGTACATATTAAGCAAAGAAGTTTGGACACAAACTTCATTCAAAAAACCAAACTTGAAGCTCTTGGCATGAAGTAATGATCCAATCCACCAATCTCCATACAAAGAAGCTGCTTGCAGTAAGCTAGTAAAAGTCATGCTGGATGGTCTGAGACCCATAGTTTCCATCTGGGTATACAAATTGAGGGCATAAATGGAATGTTCTGATGTTCGAGAATAAGCCGTGAGGAGTGCATTGTAAGAAACAAGAGTTCTGTGAGGCATTTTGTCGAACACTTTGTGAGAGTCCCTGAGTGAACCACATCGTGCATACATGGAGATGATATTGTTGTACACAAACGCAGATTGAGAGCTAATGGCTGTGGCGGTTGTTAATAAGAGGGCGTGGAGTTGACGCGCCTCTTGTAATGTGGTTGTGGTGCTGCATTTTGGCAGCAGAAGAGACTCTGCTACACAGAAACATAGCTTGTTCATGTAACACTTGCATACGCAGCAAGTCTTAGCCAAAGCCTTTTTACGGATACTTGGTGTCTCACTGTCTAGGGTCTCTTATTTGTTAGCACTTTCTTCTGCACCGATATGTTAATAGGTACGGGTTCGTGCGTTTATTCAAACTGTGTGTTCGGAGTTTCTGGTGGAGTTTTTTTGTTTTTTAATAAGCAATTTGTATTAAGAGGTGCACAAAGGGTTCACTAACCCCTTATAGTCAGGGAGTCTCGTTAAAACCTCCGAGGGTCAAAACTCAGTAAAAAAAAAAAGAGTACCGACAAGAGTAACATGAAATTACAAGGATAGTAAACAACTCATCGGACAACTAAACCAATCCGACCACTCACCCCACATTGTCTCCCTTCCTAAATTTTTAAACCAACTCCATGCACTATTTTTAATGGTCATTCCAATAGATGAGATAGATACCACTTCCCCTTTGAACACAACATTATTTCTAGCAAGTCAAATGTTCCACACTACCGCCAACCAAATGAGATGCTTCACACCTTTGCTCCTCTTTCCCTTTACCATTTTTCCAAATTCCTTGAAGTGCATCACTACCTCCTCGGTACCGATTCCAGCTGCACCCATCCAAATCAGAGTTTGCAGCCATATTTTGCTAGTTACTTCACATGATCGGAAAAGATGGCTCACCGTCTCGGGCTCCTTGAAGCAAAAAACGCAGCTACGATCTCTATGTGAGTGAAGAATTCAACGCCTTCCCGGGTTGCCAAACACACTAACGAACACAGTGAGTCATGACTCAGCCACTCTCTTTAAGACGTTTCGCGACTCAAGCAAAGTGTGCAGTGTTAGCCTTTTCCTGTTGCGTGCGTCGTCCTCAAGATAAAACAACCATAACTCTATCAATGTTTAATTTTCTTTTATGGCAAGAGTTTCGGTCTAGTACCCTTCGCTTTTCTCTATCTTTTTCCTTTTTTTTTTTAATAAATTGCATAACTACATGCATTTTGTTAAAAAAAAGGTGTTGGTGAGAATTTACTTAAAATTTGTTTTTAATCACTTTTATCTAACTTTAGGGGTTAATAATACATTTTGTGATTTGTTAAAAACCAAATCATTTGATCTAATATCTAAACTGCAATTATTCAAATCAGATAGCTCAGTTTTTATTTTTTATAAATAAATTAATAATACATTTTGTGACTTGTTAAAAACCAAATCATTTGATTTAATCTAAACTACAATTATTCAAATCAGATAGCTCAGTTTTTATTTTTTATAAAAAAACCATCCAAATCAAATCACATTATTTTTCCTGTTCATATCTTAAGTTGACTTTTTGCTTCATAATCAAATCAAATCGCACCACTTGAACCCCCGATCTAACATGTGAATCTTTTTATCCAATTTGTTAAATATTGAGGCCGTTTGTTAATTATTATTTGAATTAAATATCATTTACCCCCGCAAATATCACCATAATCTATTTACCTTCCTGTAAAAATAAATTTTTTAAAATGCCTCTTACAAATATAAACCGTTTACGGTTACCCCCTGTTGTTAGATTATGTTGACAGCGTTAAGTGTATAATGGGTATAATATGTTTCTGATTCTCTCCCGCAAAATATAAATCAGTTATGCTTCACACCTGTAGCAGAACTAGAAACACTTCTTATTTGCAAGGGGCATTTTAAAACTTTTATTTTTACAGGGGGTAAATGGATTATGGTGATATTTGCAAGGGGGTAAATGATATTTAAGCCTTATTATTTTTTTGACAAAGTTTGTTAAACTTTTTTTGAAGAATTAATAATCACATTTTTTTTATATAAAAATCATCTATTTTAGAAGTTTTAATCCATTTTGTTACAACTTTTCGAAAAAATGAGAATCTAAAAATATTTAAAAACTAATTAAAATGATAAGTTGTTTTGAGTAGTTTCTCAATAAAAATTACTTTTTCAAAGAATGATTTGTTTAGAAAAAGTGATTCCCATGATTTATTTTTTGATACAAGAAGAAGGCCAAAACAAAGAAAAAAACTGAGAAAAACAAAAGCAACTAAGTTCTTAGGAACTCTAGACCACTAGCATCTGCCAAGAGGTGCGTATGAAGCTCTGGAGGAGGAGTTTGATCCAATTAATCACGCCAAAAGCACCAATCTTCGCTAGACAATCCGCACAAACATTATCCTCACGAAGGATGTGACACAATAGTCTGAATGATCGACGTATAAGCATGTCACATATTAATAGGCAACGTTAATAACAATCAAAGAGTGTAAGTAGTAATTCAAAGTAATTTCTATTAAGTTACACAAACACAAAATAATTTCTGTAATTTCAAAAAAACCTCTAAATTACTTAACATAAAAATCACTCATTTTTTAATCAATAACAAAGTTGTATATCACATGTTCACAAAGTACTTTTCTAACCACAAATTATTTCTCAGCACAAACTATAAAAGTACCACATTAACACATACATTATTTGGGAAAAAGATTCGGCACCTTTAGTTTTAGGTGTCTTTGGTTCGTTTAGCTTATTTTGGTAGGAAATAAATGAGAGAGAAAATTATACAAGACGAGAGAGAAAATAATTGAGGAAAAAGACAAACACAAAAACTAAAGATATTGTTGACTTTCCCGCCCTAAAGGCACTGAATCTGTCTCCCATTATTTGGAAACTCCATCTGCAATCTCAAGGAGAGTGAAACAGAGTTGTTGAGGCTTGGAAAGCATAGCCATATGATCTGCACCCTTGATCACCCTCACCACATCAATCCCAGCATTCTGGACCATCCATTCCTGAAACACCACTGGAATAGCCAAATCCTCATCCAAAACAATATAAACACGTGGAACCGACTCATATCCTTCTTTGGTTAAATTCTCCACCTCACACAGCTCTTCAACATAAAGTGACCCTTTCCTTTTCAAACTCTTAGCCAATTCCACATCCTACCAAATCAACAGATTTTTCAATTAAGGTCAAATTAAGCAACAATTATATTTGCCTAAGTTATGTATTTAAGTTTAACTTACCTCAGTAGAGCAGAGTTGAAAGAACTTAGTGGATAAAAACTTGAAGCCAAGAGTAAACAATGTTCTGCTTCCACTGAATGAAAACTCAGTGTCTAACCATCCCGTAATTGGATATCTCTCAATATACTTTTAATGTCATAAAAAACAACAGATACATCAGTTATTCAATAAAAATAAAATAATAACTTTCTCTTATAAATAGGATCAGAGCGAGTAATTCGAAGCAAGTGAAGGTGTTTGCTCTAACAATATTTACCTTTTCTAAGACATAAGATGGTTTGTGTTGGGTATCAGGAGTAAAGCTGCTATGAAAATTGCAATTGCTATTTTCTCTGGGAATTTGTCCATTGCAAGTGCTACACTCATTCCACCAAAGCTATGTCCAACAAGAACCACTTTTTCATTTGGAGAAAGTGAGGCTAAGAACTCTAATAAAGGCTTAGAATACTCAGAAAACGTATGTACATCTTCAATTTTTTGTGTGTTGATGCCACAAGCTGTAAGGTCAAGTGTTGTGACTTTATGACCAGCAGATTCCAAACGTGGCTTAAGCTTGTACCAACACCAGGCACCAACGCAAGAACCATGCACTAGAACAAAATGTTTTTGCTTTTGGTTTATGTTTGATTCAGCCATTATGATTTTCCTGAGCTATGCTTTCGCTGTGTATAAAAAGATGATAAGGAAGAGAGAGAATCACTGTAAGAAATAGATCTACCCCAATTGTATTTCAGTTGAGTATATCTTGTGCTTGTTTTATACGAGAGAGTGAGAGGAATAATTATCGCCCATTAGATTAAATTACACTCGTCAGATTAAAAGGCCAATAGTATGTAATTACCGAATTATATTTTAATAATATTTTGTGAAACTTTGGTGCATGATGGAAGGTTGCTATCTGGGGAGCATATCTTATGTCACATGACATTCTAACATTATCAATTGCACCAAGGGATACACACAATAAAGGTAAACTTGGAGCACAGCAACGGGACCATCCCCATGTCTAGAGTAAGATAAAAGCAAACCAAACTCAGTAGCGGATCGAGGGTCTGTCGTCGTCCCATGTACAACTAGTATACAATCTAGCTATATGGTTGTTGATGTCAGTCCCAGCTCTCCCAACCAGAGTAATGCTTGTCACAAACCCATGGCTTATGCCTCTTGAGGAGATGGAGTACCATTGAACCACATAGTTTTTCCTTTAAAGAAAGCACCAACTGAGTTGCGAATACACATACCAATTCCATACTTGTTGTCACTTGAAAAAATTGGTGCATCCACATTACATTTATACCACCCTTCCTGCGGTTTTTACCAAAAAACGTGCTGCCTGTTTTGAGGATCAGTCATGACACCAACGCCTTATTCACGACTTGATTCGCCGGCTGCAACACTCCCTCCCACACCTTATCATTCCTTCTACGCCAAAGTCCCCAAGGCATCATTACAAAAACACTTTTTTTGTTAACACACAATGAAGACATCAACTTGAAAAAGCATTCACGGAAGCTTTCACTTGTATCCATTGTTGCCTTTACTTGTGGCAATAAACCTGCAGCCTCGCAAGTTCTTTCCGAGTGTATACAGTCAAAAAAAGCATGTCATTCATTCTCCGGATTACCTTCACATATGGGACAATAATTCTCACAAACTACATGGCCTCTCAAAAGTCTACTTCTTGTTGGTAAGACTTCGCGAACAGCTCGCCATAATAACAGCTTAACCTTCGAAGGAATACGCATCTTCCAAATAGACATCCAATCACCTTCAACATGAAAATAAGTACTATCAACAACGTCCTCCATAATTGCAAAGTAAGTTGACCTTACAGAACTTACCACAACGACTTCTACTCAATATATAAGCTTGTCATTTTATGAACTTACAATCGAACCAAACCAAACTATATCTATTTTTACGTTATAGTTCGATTCACTTTTTAGCTCAAAATTGAATCAACCCACACCGCGAATACCTCTAGACGTATAGGCTGCATGTCAATACCACCACTTGCATTAATATTTTTGCTGAGTTGACTCGATGTGGACCCATGTTGTCTTTGTCTTTTACGATCAGCATCAAACATCATGGTCTCATCATTGCCTTCATCATTAATATTCATGGACCCCACATTACTAACTTTGGACGTACTAGTAGTAGGTAAGGAAGGCAGGTAAGGCATGCAGTATTGTGCTGAAAAGCAGCTGTACCGTTTGCGTGGAGCTGAGAGACTTTGGGAATCCAATGAGCCATCCAACGCTCTAGATTTTCGCTGCAGAGCACAGTTGGGATCTAACGGCGCATCAAACTCCACGCCTGCTAGTTGCAGAACAGCTGGCGTTGCATGTCACGAAGTGCGTGGGGATGGGAATATAATCTCTAAGCAAATTAACTTCACTATGCAACAAACACTATATGCAAACTTTATCTATAAATAAATTCAGCATCAAGACAGCAGATAGGATAGGAGCAGAAATTTCAATTTACTACGTACCAAAAAAAAAAGTCAAATTCAACATTAGAAAGCAAAGTCTAAACACGTTGAAAATATCATTATTTTTTAAAGAGAAAATGGGTTAGTCTCTCTTCATAACTTGTTTTTTTTTTTAAATTCTGAGATGTGTAATATATATTTCATGTTCTTCTTTAAAAAAAGGAGAACAAGTTTTTTTTTCCCTGATTCGTACATGTATACTGTTAAAAATAAAAAGATATAGAAAAAAATATATAATACAATAAGATCTTTTTTTCAACGTGAGCTGTGAGCCTGTGACTACCCCTCCACTTTTGATTTTTTTTATTAAACATTTATATTGTTTCTATTATAATTTTTACTATGTATTTTTGGATTATTAAATAACTGTTTGTTATTTTTCTACGTAATTTTTTTACTTCAATATATATATATATATATATATATATATATATATATATATATATATATATAGGGCCGTCTAACAACAAGTGTAAGACGTGCTTTCGCACAGGGCCCAACCTCAAAAATAAAAAATTAGGATCCCAAAAATTAAAACTAACACATAACCCATAATTATCGGCTGCTTAAAATAGTCCGAAGTTTAATATCTTTATAATTATTGGTGACCACTCAATACAATATGAGACTTTTTGATGAATTTGTTTCAAAAACTGTTCGAATGATGACTTTTTTTAAGTAACTAGAAGGTTGATATTATTTTCAGAATATATCAAAATGTTATTTACAATTTATTTAATAATGTAGTTTACAGTTTTTGGTGATTTATTTGATTTTTAAAAAATTTGGGACCCAAGTTTTAAGATTTGCCAAGACCCTCAATTTGTTTGAGACGACCGTGTATATGTATGTATGTATGTATGAATTAATTTCTTAAATCATATATAGTTCTTTACAACACTGAAGCAAAGCAAAAGAAATTTAAGCTTGATTTATTCCTAAGCCACCTGAGAAGGAGTCAGGTCATATTATTAATATATGAAATGTATATTGAAAACTACCCTTTTCATTTCATAAAAAGAAAATCCTTCACCAATGCACTATATATGCTTCTAAAAATATTTTATTTTGTTAGTATTGACAACACTTCTTTTTACTATACAAATTCCAAAGAAAACACTTCAGACATTTAATTTGCAATTAATTTATAAGTTTTAGGTTTGTTATTCAACTTACACTAACCATCACTCTTAATATTAATATACATGGGGAGGAGGGATTGCAGCCCCTTGTAGTGTATGGAGAACTCCCCTCCTTGACTTTGCATATGTAAATTGTACTTACCCAACTCAAAAAAAATTGTAGGTAAATTTGGTTTACTCGTTAAGAACAAAGTTATCAAATCAGTTCAGCTTTAATTTAACGACGGTGATTACCTTGATTAAAATGAGGTAACAAAGTTTTTCTCTCTAATAATTTTGCTTATTTTTTATAAGTATCTTTATTCATATGATGATTGGGTTAGATAAATAATAAATAATACATGGTACGACACTAAGGGTTTAACAAAGTTTCCACCTTATTTACATTAGTTTAACCAAAAAAAGTTTTCACCTTATTTATTTTGTTTTATTCTAGATGATTAAAGGTCGGTTTGATTTCTATTTTTAAAATAGTTTTAAGTTTTTGAAAATTAAAAACCAAAAAACTTGTTTGGAAAAAGAGTTTTTGGTACTTGTTTTCAAAATCAGATTTAGTTTTAGTTTTAAAAAACTAAAAAATGGAAATAGCTCATAGTTGTCTTGGTTTTTTATTTTACATTTAGCACAACGGTGGGTCTCCTTTGCACACGAGGGTTGGGTTTATGTTCTTCGATTTGGATTTGGGTTTGATGCTTGCTCTGTCATTTGTAGGCCAGTTATTGGCCAAAATTTGTACTTTTAGGGATGAAGTACACAACCGCAACTTTTGTTGCATCCATGAGCAATATCCTTCCGGCTATGGCTTTTGTCTTAGCTTGGCTTCTTAGGTAATTAACCAACATTTTAACTCTTTCTACTATTGTTACGTGTAGTTAATATTAAGCGGATTAACCAGGGTTAACAATTTTTCCTTTTCTACTTAGGCTTGACGAGATAAAACTAAAGTGTCAAAGAAGACAAGCAAAGATAGTGGGATACTATATTATTTACAAGGTATAGTCATGGAAGTTAAAGGCTCTGTGTTTGTCATGGCTTTCAGTCCCCTATGCATAGTAAGTGTTGCCATCATAGGCTATTTCAGTTAAGTTGAGGATCTCTTCCTCGGAAGGTAATCATGAATATTAGTACGCCTATGAAATCAAATTTCCAAAAATACTTAAACAATAACAACTTATGAAATTTGACAAATATTGCAGGATGACTGGAGCCGTTTCCACTTGCTTTGGCTCAAACCTTGTGATGTGGGGGGAAGAGTAAAAAGCATGTGCAAAATAAAGCAGATCGTGTTGGTGGCCCCCAGCCCAACCTGATTTTTTCTTGCTTAAGATCGGTATCTATTAAGGCTGAATCGGCTTTAATAGCCGTTTTGGTGGGAAAATATTTTTTCCACCATTTATCAGTATATGTCCCATTTTGTACCTTACTGTTTACCAATATACCCCCACTCTATATTTTTGGACCGACATACCCCTATTCTATATTTTTTTCTCCAACACTTTTTTTTTAATTATTATCAAAATGTACCTCTCATTTGGTACCCCACTGTTTACCAATATACCCTCACTCTATCCGACAACTATTAATACACAATCGTTGACTTCCCCACTTTTGGTGGGAAAATTTTATTCCCACCAGCCCAACCTGATTTTTTCTTGCTTAAGATAATGGTTAATGCTAAGCAGTTTCAGTTCTCTTTGTGTAGTATTTACTGTTGCTCTGCCAACCGATCCTTCTATTTTGAAGGGCCCTGTTAGGGTAAAAAAGTATTTCTAAGTCAAGAAATGTGATATAGTTGAGATTGGTTTTTATCACGATATATATCTTTTACAAAACTAGTTGCAATGACAAAAGAGAAATTCACACTTGTCACCCACACATTTATCTATGTAACATGTACTAATGTATATGGTCCGTGCGATGTACGGGTATACAAATACTTTATAGCACTCTATGAAGATTATTTTTTTTTTAAAACTCTGAAGATTATTAATTTGGTCAAGACTATTATTTTAAAATAATTTAGAAAAATTAAGGAGTAATTTACTATTTAAACAAATTAAATGATTAGTGATTCATGATGCAAACTCTATACTTGATCATACAATGTCGTAGGCTTTAGTTGATACTAGCCCTACGTCCCGTCCGATGGACGGGTTGGCTAACAATTTGTTAAAGAGACCTAAACATAAACATAACAGTAAATAACAACATCAAACAAAATCTAAGTATTTTTTTTTACTAAACAAATTCTAAGTATTAGAAAGACATCACATTTAAAGACAAAAGTCACACATATTAAATCAAGTCATAACACAAAGAGCTTAAACTTGGAGCATAAACAAAAGCCTAATCACACATATTAGATGAAGTCATAACACAATCAGTTTAAAGTTGTAAAATAAACAACAATCTAAAATAAGATTATTCATATTCATCAAATGTAATCATAAAAACTTAACTCATAATACCGTCTTACCGGTTCGAGGGATTATTCTCTAGAGTTGCGCGTAGAGGATACCCAGTTTATACCAAAATATGTACTCATTAAAACTTAACTCATAATTAAAGAGAAAAGAAGACACCATAATTAAAAAGTGAAACACGTACGTAGGTCTCATGCAGAGATTGATTTAAAAGTAAATATCAATTTAATTATGCTTCTAATACTTCTTGATGCGAAATTATCTAAATAAAGAAGAAAATACTAGTTTGGAAATGTAATTTTTTTCAAGATTCTAAAGTAACCAAAACACACTGCCTACAATTACACTTTATGTATTTTGCCATCAAATAGATTATTGACGAACGAACTATTTCAATAGTTAAAAAAATTTCTGAATACTAAAGTAACCCAAAACACACTGTCTAACATTTCACGTTACGTGTTTTGCTACAAAATAATCTTGTCCTCATCAAGTACACTAAAGCACACTATTTAGCATCCCACTTTAAAATATAAAAATATAAAAAAAATGTAGATTAGTCATCGGTAAAACTCTGTTGGGAGGATATAATCACACACGCCCACAAAACCAATTACCCGTGGCCAGCCAATTTCCCCGGTGTATATTAGTAATCGATAAAGCCGATGAAAACTACACACTAATGAGATGGTAACAAAAAAATAAAAGAAAGGAGAAAAAAAGCCAAAGTGAAAAAAAAAGCCAATTGACCAAAAAATATTTCCCCCCAAATTTAACATGCATGCCAAGCCGCATACATGTTTTAGATACATTCCTTGTCACTATAGCGAAATAGTTGGGTATCTATACCCAAATGACATGCCTTAACCTAATTAGTCCATGTGTCAAGTATTTTCCATGTCACTACGACCCATCCGATTGACGGGTTGGCTAACAATTTGTTAAAGAGTAAACCTCTAAAGAAAAGAACCATAAGAACAACAGTAAATAACAACGCTTATCTAAATAAAACAGTAAATAACAACATCAAACAAAATCTAAGTATTTTTTTGACTAAACAAATTCTAAGTATTAGAAAGACGTCACATTTAAAGACAAAAGTCACAATATTAGATCAAGTCATAACACAAACAGTTTAAAGTTGGAGCATAAACAACAGCCTAATCACACAGATTAGATGAAGTCATTACAAAATCAGTTAAAAGTTGTAAAATAAACAACAACCTATAATAACATTATCCATATTCATCAAATGCATGTAACCATAAAAACTTAACTTGTAATACCATCTTACCGGTTCGAGGGATTAGTCTCTAGAATTGCGGGTAGAGGATACCCAGTTTATACCAAAAAAATGTACACATGAAAACTTAACTCATAATTAAAGAGAAAAGAAGACAACATAATTAAAAAGTGAAACACGTACGTAGGTCTTATGCAGAGATTGATTTAAAAGTAAATATCAATTTAATTATGCTTCTAATACTTATTGATGCGAAATTATCTAAATAAAGAAGAAAATACCAATTTGGATATCTAATTTTTTTTCAATATTCTAAAGTACCCTAAAACACACTGCCTAGAATCAGAATTTATGTATTTTGCCACCAAATTATTTTCCATCAAATAGATTATTGGCAAACGAAGTGTTTCAATAGTTAAAAAATTTCTGAATACTAAAGTAACCAAAAATACAGTATCTAACATTTCGCGTTACGCGTTTTGCTACAAAATAATGATGTCCCCATCAAGAACACTAAAGCACACTATTTAGCATCCCACTTTAAAATATAAAAATATATAAAAAATTGTAGATTAGTCATCGGTAAAACTCTGTTGGGAGGAAGGATATAACCACACACGCCGAGAAAACGAGTACTCGTGGTCAGCCAACTTCTCCAGTGTACATTAGTCATCATTAAAGCCCATGAAAACTCCACACTAATGAGATGGTAACAAAAAAAGTAAAAGAAAGGAAACAAAAAAAAAACCAAAGTGAAAGAAAAAAAAAAGCCAATTGACTCTGATTGACGGGTTGTCTAACTATTGATTAAATGAATTACTTTTAAACAAAAACAACAGTAAATAATAATATCAAACAAAGTCTAAGTATTAGAAAGACATCACAATCAAAGACAAAAGTCACACATATTAGATCAAGTCATAACACAAACAACTTAAAGTTGGAGCAAAAATAATAAAACCTAATCACACATATTAGATCAAGTTATAACACAAGCAAACAATTTTAAAAGTTGTAACACAAACAACAATCCATCAAGAATGACTATTCTGCGTTAGTTTGCTCTTGAGGTTGATAGATCCGTCCCGAAGTAGGTTGTAGGATTCATCGATCATGCACGGTTTGATTTAAAACTAACACAAATTTAAGAATGCTTCTAATACTTGTTGATGCGAAATTATCTAAAAATTAAATAGTTTTCCACCAAAAATTTGCATATTTAAACATCTAAAAATTTTCAAGATCAGAAAGTCTGCTTAAAATATAAAAAAACCTACAAATATAAAAAAAGAACTTTGGATGTGGTAAAAACTCTATTGGGATGGAAGACTTGTGGTTAGGCAGACTCCCCAACGTAGATTAGTTATCGACAAAGACAATGAAAATTACGTACCAATGACATGGTAAAAAAAATAACAAAAAAAAAAAATAGAAGCAAGAAACAAAAAAGAAAGTGAAACAAAGAAGAAAGAAGAGAAAAAAAAGCAACAAAAAAAATCATACCATAGACCAAAAAATCTTTCCCACCAAAATCCAAATCAATTTATAATGCATGCCAAGCCAAATAAGGTATAAGATTATTGTTAAATCAAAGTATCTATTACACACAAAAGAGGCCAAAATAAATTACCTTTGCATTAAGAGAAGCATGAGCAATAATTTATCAAAAACATTGAATGCATGAATGCGGTTAATTAAGTTTTGGCTACAGCGAATGTAACTCCTCATACGAAGGCTCTCTTTATGATTTCATGAAGTTCAAGTTCTTTTTTTTTTATCATCAATTAAGTTCAAGTTCAAGTGTGTGAAAAAAGAAGCATGTGCAAGAGAATGATTTGGTGTGGTCCCTACCTCCCCTATTAAACCAACCATCCCCTTTTGGCCTTGATACTAAATTGATTCGTTGAGGCATTTTATGTGTTTTGTCTTCTTCACTAAATTTTTAAGGTTGCCAAAATGAATATAATGAGAGTTGAACCCAAGTCCAAAACACTACCATAATTTCGATTTACCGTTTAGACGCATGTTCATAAAAAAGATAGGAGAAACTACATCCTAGTTATACAATTAGTAGGGTTAACGTTCATAAAAAATATAGGAGGAATACTTACCCTATCCAAGAACCATCGACAAGATAGGGATAAGATCCGGTCAAAATAGCTCCTAAAATTAGGTGTGCCTCCAGAAAAAATACATTTGTTTTTCAAGTCACAAAATGAATATAACTAGACTTCCAATATGAGTAAACTGAACGAACAACGATGAAATGTCCTGCATCACACCGCGCTCTGCTTTTGGTGTGTATAGAAAAACGACAAGAAAACTTATCCCTAGCACTCCATTGAATGATCTTTTATATTTTCACAAGAAAAAAAATCAAGAACCGCCAAACATAAAAAGAAAACAAACCTCCTACGAAGATGTTTCCACGAGATTTACTTCTGTATTAACTAAGACATGATTATATTGGCTAAAGTTCTACCAGGCTAAACCAATCAATTTGTAGGCAAATCGTCTCTTGAACAAAAATGACCTTCTCCTATTAAACGAACCAATTGAATCAATTGCAGTTAAACCACGCCTCAACCCAATTCTTTTTGATTCCATATAGGACTGTGAAGTGGTTGAGTTGAGCCAATTCCCAAATCGGTGCATATATACACTGGATAGCCCATTCTCAAATTTAATTCTAGAAGGTGTTTTTCGTATAAAAAATAAAAACGAAACTCAAGAAGGTATGATTGAAAGTTACAAGGTATATAATATATATATCCGGACACATCCTATTTCAAGAATATTTTTGGATGATTCTCTCTTTGAAACTTTGTGACTATTAGTATTAATTCAGCCAGTTAAGTTATTTAACAAAAGAAGAAAAGTTTAGTGAGCGACTAGATAGGAAATTAAGATGGAGAAGAAGAAAAGACATTTCGTGTTGGTTCATGGAGCATGTCATGGTGCATGGTGTTGGTATAAGGTTTCTGCTTTGTTGAAATCCATTGGACACAAAGTCACAGCTCTAGATATGGCAGCTTCTGGTATACATCCAAAACAAGCGCATGAGGTGAAATGTGTTACAGAGTATTGTGAGCCGTTGATTGAATTTTTGAGGTCTCTTCCACAAGAGGAGAGAGTAATCCTTGTGGGTCATAGCTTGGGTGGGCTTTTCATATCTATGGCTATGGAATTGTTCCCTCACAAAATTTCAGCTGCTGTATTTGTTGCAGCTTTCATGCCTAGTCCCCACGTAAGCTCTTTGACTCTCCTACAAGAGGTTAGTACGAGTAATTCTTTGGTGATCACAAATATTTAGTCAGCATTTGATCACACACTCTAAGACAATTTGAAGTCAACCCTTGTAAATAAAAAAACAATTTGAAGTTAATCAATTGTTGATTTACTATAATGTAATTTCATTTTGCAAATTGCAGTATGGCTTAGACACAAAGGTTATACTTGAGGATAGTCCCAACAATGAACATATGACATTTGGTCCCCAAACCTTAGCACCCACCTTGTACCAATTTTGTCCACCTGAGGTATGTCTTTTAATTACAATGTTTAGAAGCTCTTTGGGAATGTATAAATTATGATTTTTGATTGACTATTTCATTATTGGATATACATTTTTTTTTAATTTTATTTGTTTAATGTATATTACTCTACAAAAGGTTTTTGTTTGTTTTTAAAATGTTAGTATTTTGTTAAGAGTTGAACTAACTTTCTCTCTTCTTATCACTTCACTCCTAACTCGCTTACCCTAACCACCACAAAGTTTATGACGATTTTATGGCGAGTTACCTTGATAAGTGTTTCATAGAGGTTCAATACTTAAAAAATAGAATAAAGACCTATTTTAGTCCCTGACAATTTTTTATAGGGCAAATTGACTCCTGACAATTTTTAAGAACAAATTAGTCCCTGGCATGTTCAAAATAGAGACAAGTTAGTCTCCCCGCTCCTACACTATGAGAGACTAATTTGTCTCTGTTTTGAAATTGTCAGGGACTAACTTGTCCCAAAATGTAAGGGACCAAATTGTCTTGCAAAAAAATTTCAGGGACTAAAATAGGTCTTTAGTCTAAAAATATTTGAAACTCTTTAAGATATCTAGAAATAGAAGCTCCTAGGTCTCTTTGTATTCACAACTCAGGTGATGACTTGATTCGTATTGATTCGATAAAAACAAGGGAAAACAAATATGAGGATGTTTTGTTTCCCGTTTTAATTTAACCGATCTTGATTAGATTACCATCTTATATGTGGGAATAAGTATATGCTTAACATGTTTTCTAAACATTCATATTAGAATGAATAGCTAAATTTAAAGACAAAATCTAAATTGTATTAGATAATGTATGATTATATGAACCAGGACTTGACCCTTGCAATGTCACTACTAAGGCCTAGGCCCGCTCGAGTGTTTGGTGATCAAGAACTACTAAAAGAGAAAACAAAAGTGACAAGAGAAAACTATGGAACTGTGGCCAAAATCTATATTGTGTGCCAACAAGACAAAGCATTAAAGCTTGATTTTCAGCTATCGATGATTGAACGAAATCCTACAAATGACGTCAAAGTGATTGCTACTGATCACATGCCCATGTTCTCTAAACCGCGAGAGCTTTTCTCGTACCTTCAAGAGATTGCAGAGACATATTATTAGCAAATAAGTTTGTTTGCAAATTTAATATAGAAGTTACCGAGAATAAAAATTACATTTATTAACTAGCAGTATACTCGTGCATACGCACGAGTGACGTCGTGTTGTTTGCATAAATAGACTCAGACAGACTTTAATTAGTTCACACATACAATAATGAATTATAATATTTAATTTCAAATTAGCAATTTACTTCAAGAGTAAGATTCTTATATTTTGCCCAATTACAAAGTTGATAAGAAATGTAGTTTCATAACTTAGAATATTTGCTTCATTTGACATATTTTTACGTTAGGTAATTACCAATCATATAGTAATAACGTAGCTCCAGTGGCAGATAAATATACATAATTTATTAAAAGATGTAATTCAAGTAGAATAACTTAGTCTTATTCTTATAGACTTTTGTGGGTGGTTTTTTTTAATCAAACTAGTTTAGTTTGCTTTTATTTTCAAAAAAAAAAATATTAGAATAAATCATATATTAACTAGTTAATGCTCGCTCGGTCTCTATTATAAGTAAAAAAAGATAATTCAATTCTTGATATCGTTTATAAGAAAAGTTAACTATTTTTGTCATATTTAATGTTATTTCTCTGTACGTATTCATTTAATTGAGTGATTGTCAATAAAGTGAAATAAGAGATTCTTTTCATTAAATAATTAAAAGAATTAATTTAGTAAATTTGATTAACCTTTTGTATTAAAATTAGTAATTATTTTTGCACTTAACTAATTTCAATCACCTTGAAAGTAAACTTTTTTTTTTTGCTTTTAAATTTTAATAGAAACTAGGTGGAGTAATAAATTTCATGAGATATTGGACTAAAAGATGGCTATGTGAAGTAATAAATTTTTGAGGTTTATAAGAAAAATAAGAGTCTCCATATATGTTAAAGAAATGATGAACATGAGATATGATATTTTTAAATATCATTGGGTTTGAGTTTCTAGTCAATATCAAAATAATCAAAAATGGTCAAAAATGGTGTAAATTCAATTCACTCTTGAATACATTTCGTCTTGAGTTTAGTGGCGAAAGTACATAATTGAAGTGATTGCAATTACTTGACAATCAATACATGTCATTGTTTGTAAGTATTTGGACCATAAATGTAAAGTTGAAAGACTAAGTTTTTGCTCTTAATATATCTATAGAATATATATGTGTTAAAGTGCAATTATGGGATTACAACAGAGTCTAATTTTTTTCCTTTACCATTGTCCATGAGCTTGAACTAGAAGTTCAAGTCAATTCAAGGAACTCCATAGTATCTTGAAGAGAACTAGTTGGTTTTCTATTCACCCAATCTATAGCTAGCATTAGGGTTGTTACTTGTTTGTAACTGGCTTACCATATAATTTAAGAGAGATACAAATATGAAACCAATTGTTAAAAAATAAACAATGAAAATTCAATACAAGAAATTTCTCAAATATACTTTAAGACTCTCATTGAGAAATTAACTTCTCCATCTAATCCTATATATCCTTTGTAATTGTAGTCAAGCTCTCATGACTAGAGAAAACACCAACAAGTAGTTGATAATTAATACTCTTAAAGGTGATGTCCCAAAGCTTTGCCACAAAGCAGAGCATTACTAGGGATGTCATATTCATTAGCAGGGGTTTTCTGATCATTCCACACCCTTAGATATAATTGTTGCCCAAGATATTGCCTTTCCCATATAGCAGACCTCAAATTCCACATTCCTTGGTTATCTAAGGACACCAATATTGCAGTCCATGAATTTGGATATACCTACACAACATTCATTTTAAGCACATTAAAAAGAAACAGGCACATTTTATATATAAGTACTTTGTTCCGAAGAAATCTTATTCACAACCGTTTGGAGAAACAACTTATTAAGCGCTTATTATATAAGAGCTTTTGCAAAGTTGTTTCTATGATAAAGGATAAAATAATGTTTAACTATTTTTCTATAAGCTATAAGTTGTTTTCATAAGCTATCATGGGGAGCTTAAGGAATTTAGCTGAAAACAGCTTATGAACATGTCATAATTCATAAGTTGTTTTCATAAGCTCTCTTAAACAGTCTCACAAGTGTTTATTCCAATAGATAAACCCAAATAAGCTGATACTTTTGTTGTTTGTTAGTATCTTACCTGTGCAGTGTGTCTAGTAAGGGCATCCACTAGATTATAGGTATTTCTACTAGCATCTGTCCACTGGCCAACACCATAACTGCAATCAATTGTAGCAATGACCATCATCAAAACTTTATTAAGCAAATCCTAAATTGGTTCTGTAAACTACCAATTAAAATAAAGATCAATGAAACAAGACTCAAATTAATCAAAGTTGTAGCTGACATACCCAATAACCCAAAAATCATAACCATCAAGATGCCAAGATTGCATGGTGTTTTCATTGTTCTGGAAAACAACCTCAATGAAGTCATGGAGAGCTGTTCGCAACACGGAAGTGGCAATAGATGCAGGACCATTAGAGGGAGTGCTTTGAAGTGAATTCTCATTGAAGATTCCAGGAATGTTGAAGTAATCAGCAAGCTTGAGAGGGGTATCAGGGTTAATATAAGAGACACTGTTAACAGCATAACGAAGTTTTCCATTGATCAATGGTGCTGAATTGGCCAATTTAAATTTTCTAGTTGGAATTATCTTCCCATAATGGAATGACCCTTGTGGGTTAGGCCTAGCAGCATTGGCTGTCAGATTCCATCTGCAAGAAAAATCAATTTTAAACAGATTAAAATCTATAAACAAATCAAGCAAACTTCACAAAAATGATTGTGTTTTAGAATTTAACTACTATTTACTGACAGTGTAAAACAGTTTTACACATATATCTAACCTGTAGGTTCTAGCTTGCTTCATAGACCAGTCATAATTGTCAGCAGGGGGAGCAGGCAAAGATCCTGATGCTGTTGATTGAGAGTTTGAATAGTGTAAAACTGCAGTATTTGTGAGAACTGTCTGAGTAAATCTTGTTGAGGCAACAATGTAATAGTCCTTTGGAGGCTGATTTAAGGTTACCAACACAGCAACTGATTGACCGACATGTACGTCGAGCGAATCGTACACGTTTTGGATGGTATGTGATCCTTCAACCTCAACTAGCTTTAGTGTATGACCTTGAATTCTGAAGTTGATTGAGGTTGACAATCCAACATTCGAGATCCTGAACATGTATGTTTTTCCTGAAAGGAAAGTGCAAATACTAAGCATTTTGAACAAATTTTAGCGTATCAGTTAGAATTTGAACTAGATAGATAGATCCTTTAAAAATTAAATCAGATAACTACCTTGGTTACCAGTGAAGGTAGAATGAGTCTGGCCATTGATAAGGAGACCATCAGGAAAGGGTAGAGGTTTTCCAGCATCTAAAGATTGGCTCAATGTCTGCAAACAACAAGACATAATTAATGTAAGTTAACTTGATATAGGAAACAAAAGGAATTTTAAATTTCACTCTAATCTCATATTTTAGGTGGCAAATTTCAATTCTCACTTTGATTTTCACACTCATCTACTTAAGGAATGCATTCCTACAGTGGTTTTAAAAATTTGTCGACGACTAGGAACTAGGTCATGACATCATGGTTTTTTATGTCTCTGCGACTACGATTGAAGCCACATTTGATCGTGATTCTTTGCAATATAGCTTTTAATGACGCGGCCGCGATTGTTATGACCACGACTTGAAAACCCTATTCCTACCTACCAAGACATATTAGGGTCCATTACACATCCAAAATCTGTAACAGCCTAGTATTATATATGAATGATGTTTTAATAAAAGGTGTTTATGGTTATGGGGAAGGGAAAAATATTCTTATGTTACTTACCTTGTGGTTGGTCTTGTACCAATCACCAATGAGTAGAGTGAAATCTCCATCAGGGTTAGGATAAGGGATTGGGATAACAGATCTACGATAAACATTGAGTCCTCCAAACCCTCCAGCAGCTCTATGCATTTTGGTTGATGGAAAGTAACTATAAGTCCCAATCTGATCCTTTGTCTGAAACTTATAAGTGTAATTTGAGTTTGGTGGAATGGCACAGTTGGTTCCCAAAACTCCATCTTGCCATGAATTTTTCCTTTGTTTAATACCATTCCTGATTTATAACAAACAAATGTTAAATCATTTTCTCAGAGAAAATCTATCAAACAGGTAACATAATATGAACAAAAATACAGAGAAAAAGGCTCACCATGTAAGTAGAATAGGCTCATCTAGCTTGTTAACAAGGTTGAGAATTACATTGTCATTAGTTATCAAGTCAAGTCTAGGACCAGGAAATTGACCATTGATCAAAATAACCTTCAAAATCAAAAGCAAACACACCAAAAGTTAGATTAAGACTTCTAAAGAATGAATTTAGTACTAATACATCAGTTATTCAATGAACCAAAAATTGCATTGTCTGTTATAAAGTAGACCAATATAGACCAGATCAGTTATTCAATGAATCAAAAACTGCATTCTCTCTTATAAAATGTACTGGTATTAGATCCAATAAATGAAGGTATTGGTTACTCACTTGCTGAGGGGAACCAAGAGGAGAAAGAGTTCCATAAGTGACAGTCCAAGTGTAGAACTTGTATGCATCTTCTGCTTGCACACTCACTAATAATACTAAAGAACAAACAAGGTAGAGCAAAATTGTGCTTCCCATTGTTTTGTTTCTACTGAAAAAAAATGGCAAGAGAAATACACAAACGTTATTACTATTTCAGACTAAATAAGAGTAAGAATGAAGCATGAAGCATCACTGTCAAGTTTTCTATAAAAGGAAGGAATGAGACTGTACCAGATCTGTGTGGTGTGGGAAGAGTGACACACTTCAACACTGAGCTTTGGAGTGTTAATATATATAATAGTACAAAAACTGAGCTTGAATTGAAAACATTGGTTGGGTGTGGTTGAATGAGAAATATTTTAATAATAATTTGAGGATTTTTGTTTGTTTTCTAATGTTGCAAATTGATCATTGGTATTCGGCGCGGTTAACGCGTTTTCGTTTGTTGTAGTTGCTTCCAGCTAAAGTACACCATGTCTCCCATGAATTATGTCAGTATATTGTCTTTATTGTCTTTTACTACATAAGAAAAATATAATCATGCATGTATCATTATTAAAGTGAAACTATTATTAGCTCACTAATATCCACTTTGTCTTTTCATTTGGAGCCAAAGGTGCTTTCCTTTATAAGGATAAAACATTTGTTTTATGAAACTGCATTATTTGACAGAATAAAATGTGAAGACGAATTTTGGGATGGAGTTTACTTACACCTGTTATTATTCTAGCCAAAATTAAGAAAGGTTGTAGTTATTAATCTTTAGGATAATGAAGTGGAAGACAAGTTAATCTAATTGTCAAAAGGAGCACCGACAAGGCTATTATTTTGACTTTTGTTTCGGAGGAATTGGACAGAGATGCAATTAGGTTGATATATAATATTTAATAGCTTTACAAAATTATGTCCATGTGAGGTTCATAAAGGACACACAGGGCTTTAATAATGGAGCTATAGCAACTTTTTCAACTAACAAATAAGAAAGAAGGTTGAATTACCAAAACAGAAGATATGGGCAAAATGCAGGATACTCACTCACTCACTCCCTGCTTTATTTTTTATAGATAGAAGAAGTGTTCAAAACCACTACTAACTCACGGTGGGTTTTAACGTCCACAAACAGCTTTAGTTGTGTACCTATACACAACCACTTTTGACCTGCAGCAACAGGTTTCCCAGTTTCGGTAGGTAAGAAGCGTAAATTACGAGATTGCCCCAAAACTTTCCAAATCTTAAAACTGACCCTTTTTGTTTTTTTTAACAATAAATATAAAAAACAAAATTCAGTTAAATGAGTAAGATTTTTTTTGTTTGTCTCTTAAATGCACACATATTTCCCTTTTCTCTGTCTCTTTTTTGTAGAACACCATAGCTCTAAAGTTGAATGTCCATCTTGCATTCACACTTCATCCTCTTCCATCTTGAGTGAATGTTGTTGATGGGGTTGTAGATCGGTTTCAGTCGTTTCTACCTTCTCTGTTTATGTTTTATATTGTGTCATCTGGTAAGAGTTTCGGTTTGGTAGTGGAAGTTTCTTTCTGCGATTGACGGTTGAAGTAATAAGAAAAGGTACGTACTGGATTTGTTGACTTGGTTTGGATTTGGTGCATTAACAAATTTTAATTAGGATTTACTTCTTTATGTGTGTTTGGATCTGTTTATTTGAGAGATGAACGTTGGTCGTTTTATGTACTTAATTTATTTTATTTTTTTGTTATTTCTGAATGTTAATGTTAGTAATATGTTTTGCAAGTTTGAACGAAGGTTGTGATGGTCGTGATTGGTTTGTTATGATGCAGTGTTTTGTTGGATGTAAGATGGTTAATTCAGAAATTGTGGGTGATAATTTTGAAGGGAACGAAATCCAGGTTTGTTATTAGAACAAAATTTTTTTATTCAAAACAAAATGTTTTCGTGTTAGTTGATTTAATTAGTAAAGTAAGTGGATTTTAAATGTTTAGGTAAACATGTCCTCTAGTGATGACTCAGAAAACAAGGGATTTGAAGATGACTTTGATATGAGCGATAATGCAGCTGAGGGATTGACTTTTGATGATGAATGTTCAATTGACTGTGAGGATGATTTAGTGAAGGTTAATTTGCAGAAATTGGCATGTGAGGATAGCATTTTAAAGTTTCACTTTCCAGATTTAAATGTTGCCTTTATGTTCTACAACTGGTATGGTAGCATGGTTGGATTTTCTGCCCGAAAATGTAGGTTGTTGAGGAATCGTAGTAGCGGAGAATTAACGCAACAGACATTTGTATGCCACAAGGAAGGTCATAGGAGAGAGAAGCACCGAAATAGGGATGATCGCATTAGAAAAGCAAGAGCTGAGACTAGATGTGGCTGTGAGGCAAAATGTGTTGTACATGTGGATGCATTGTCTAGTCGATGGTATATAAAGTATTTGTTTTACTCCTTTTCTGTATTCAAGTTACCACCTTCTGTTTTTGATTAATTTTTCCTTTTATTATGTAGTATGTCCCAGCACGTGTGGTCCGCAGATGCCTACAACATAAACCAAATGCTATTCCTGTGGTTCTACCATATGGAGATCTTGATGTTTGGCATCTAAACTGGAGTCCAGGGCGAAATGATGAGTGCTACATAGGAGATGGTGGTACCAATTCAAGAACTTTCATGACCTCAAGCCGTGAGACCGTGTCGAGGTTTAGCCACAGAGGATCGTAAATGCGTTTCATTGTTGAATTCGTCTAGATTCCATCCACCTATGTTGAACTACTATGGTCCTTTGTTGTTTTTATTTTGTACCAAAAACTTTCATGGATAATGCACCTTACGGACCCAATGTCTCGAGTGCAAAGAGGACCCAACTTTAACTTTTTTATGGTTATGTTGTGTGTTTCACCTTCAATTCTAGTTGATGTTTCACCTTCAATGTTTCATGCTCTTAATTAGATTTTTCATGTCATTGACTATGAATTTAAACCTTTTTTCACAATGAATGTCAATGACTATAAATTTAATTTTACAATTCACATTTTTTCAAAATGTTTCATTAACAACCACTGGGTATACAAAGTAAGGTTACATAAGTGAGAAACCTAGCTTGCTCTTATAACGAATCTCTGTCCAATATGGATTAGTAAGTAGCTTGGGAAATTTTCATAAAAGAAACACATGTCTCAACCATTTCTAAACTTATTTATGCTCTAAATCTCTAAATCAATTGATGATGATACTTGCAAGTTTCCTTTGGGTTTGCACTTGTTAGTTCTTCTTATCCAATTGAACAAACCACCCACCAACTACTCAACGTCCAAAGAAATGTAACATCCGATTTTGATTCCGACATACTTTCTGCATCATCCCCACCGCTGCTGGAATTGTCACCACTAGCACTTGAACTACGATATTGTGCAAGAAATTCCCTATATTTGGAAGATGTTGAAGACGACGAAACAGGTGATGGAGGCAGCCCAA
Source organism: Oxytropis ochrocephala (assembly GCA_020916435.1). Lineage (NCBI taxonomy): Eukaryota > Viridiplantae > Streptophyta > Magnoliopsida > Fabales > Fabaceae > Oxytropis > Oxytropis ochrocephala. Next base: position 8,173,739 of record CM037092.1, on the reverse strand, counting down.
ATCTACGAATAAAAAACCCACCATTGAAGTTGTAGATCACCTTTACTCCAAGATTACCAAACACCACACCAACATGACCTTCATAATGAGCAAACACAACATCTGTATCAACTTCAATGAAACAAAGACTCCTAGTGCGCCTACGGAAAACTCCATGATAGCTACCACCAAACTCATATTGCACAGTCACATTCTCAGGGACTGAGCTCCCATAAGCAAGACCAATATCAGAAGGAATACGAATCAATTTCTGAATTCAAACATAATATATACAAATCAATCACATTGTTTACATAAAACCGTGCAATAATCAAACAAAAATACAAATTTCACTTACTTGCCGTGCCTTTCAAAGATGGTATCAAACACAAAACTTGGGCGAGCCATTTGCTACTTACAATCACAATCTAAACTTAACAAAAACAAGTTTTACGGGCAATTTCACAAACACCTCATGTGCACAACTGCAAATCGAAAGAAACACAAACACCTAATCTACAAATGGATTCTACTGTTTGTAACACGACACACATTAATACCCATGTCATGTCTTAATCTCAATATTAACAAAAAAAAATTACTAACCAGTTCTTCAATTTGATCTCACGAAATCAACCTTCTTCTTGAACAATATGCTCCTCCTCCAACGAAACAAAAGACTCAAACCTTCAACTTCAAAGAACACTTAAACACTCCCGATTTGATTAATGTTTTGGGAACTTGCTTTCAATTGCCCTTAATTGAAAAACTAATTTCAATGGTCATATTTTGTTACCCACTAAGTAGTGTTTTTAATTTAAAACACACGCCTGAAAAAAAATATAACTTTCTATATTTTTAATTATTATTTTCATTGGGCCATTTTCATAATTAGAAATATTACGCAGACCGTTGACGCAATTTGTAAAACATGACGTTGAAACCGTTTAAACCTTTACCGGTGTAACGATCGCGCCCCTTGAATATATTAATAATAAATCAACGGCGTGTAAGGCAGCGGGGACCGGTACACAACTAATGTTGGTTGTGGACCTTAAAACCCACCCTAACTCACACACACACACACAATTAAAAGGTCTCGGGTTGAGCGCGACATCCAAAGTTTAATAATTTCGACGATTATCGGTTGAAATGGTGGTATAGATACTCACTCCCTGCTTTAAGTAAATGCATGCATGCCCCTTTAGTGAACTGAGGAACCCCTTTGGCAGACGGCAATAAAAGGCATTTGAAACTACTTATCCTAAATTCATAGAGTTGATTATTAAAACAAAGAGTAGATTAAGTATAGAATTTAATTATCTTTGGTAATTCTGTTTCTTTCTTTTATTCTCGCAGCTCATTGTGAACAGCAAGATTCGCCTAGTTGTTGAGAACAATTGTACAGTCGGCTACTTCTTCACACACCAGAGACAAATGCAATTATTTTACACTTCGTTCAACGTTAGCGGTCCAAGGCAATTCAAGTTTTCATTCAATCAAAACTTATATTATAGTATCAAATTTAAGCCTGCTTTCTTTGTTTAATATTTTGGATGTCCAAGATCCTCCAAGAAGAAAATTAAGGTTAAAAAAATTAAGATTCTATTGTTTTGGTTTTGGTAAAAAAAAGTTCCATTGTTTTGGTGTATCTATACACGCAAATCAGATTTAGCAATGGGTGTTTTATTTAACCTCACATTCACCATTCACCAGTTATACCCCCAACTCAACTATTTTTTTTATTCAATTTTACCCTTTAAAAATATTCAAAACCAATTTATCTTTCAAATAGATAAATTCGTTGTGAAAAATTAGACAACTGATTTATCTATTTGGTAGATAAATCTGTAGTGAAATATTTAAAACGAATTTACTTAACAAATAGATAAATTTATTGGCTAAAATTAACACAACAAATTTATCTATTTGGTAGGTAAATTTGATTGTTCCAAAAAACACTAAAAACAGAATTATATAAGAACACAACGGAAGTATGTAAGACAGATTTACATAGATCTGATTTGAATTAAAAATCCCAGATGGATGTATATATACATCCGATGTGCAATGTAAAACAAAACGTATTTATATGTCTTTATGTACTTCCGCTTTAAAAAAATTTATCCAAAACGGATTTACCTACTAAATAGAGAAATCTGTTGTGTTAATTTTAGACAACAGATTTATTTATTTATTAGGTAAATCCGTTTTGGAAAAAATTGAGGGATAAAATTGGAAGAAAAATGTTGGGTAAGGGTATAGGTGGAGGTTGAAAAAAAACACCATTTAGCAATTAGGCACCCATGCACCCACTCTTCGTTTTTCTTTTGGGGCCATAGAACTACTATAAAAGAAGAATGGGGGTTTTGCTTTTCCCACTCCCCCTCCTACCCAAAACACACCTCATAAGGGTGTGAAATGACCAAAAGGCTAGCCAAAACCTCTTTTTTTGAAGAAATTTCACGTGTTCGAACACAGGTCATCGAACCCGTTCAAACGACACCGTTTGCGTGAGTTAAATATTGACTTCATACCCTCTTGTGCGTAACTTTACCTGTTCGCATAACCTTGTTCGAACAACCTATTTTATTTCGTTCGTATGCTATTAACCGAGACAACAATAACGGACCCTCACACCACATTCACCAATTTTATTGTGTTCGTATGCTGTTGTTCGAACCGTCGTTAAACACTTCCTCCACAGCGTTTCACGTGAGGTTATTTTTGGAATAAAATTTGTTAAGGGGTGTGAAAGAGTGGGAGGGAGAGTGGGGAAAGTAATATCCAAGAACGCTCCAGAAAACAATGAGGCCCAAGGCCCATGCAGAACTGGCCCAAACGCCGTCAACATGGGAACACAAATAAGCACGACTGCACCAGATTCAGACTCTAATAAAGCAGTTGTTCAAAAAAAAGACTCTAATAAAGCAGCTGAGATAAGATAAAACTCCCAATAGAGTGAGCATACCCAACAACTTGTGTTTTTGCGTATGAGTGATGAAGTGAATTTCTCTGTAGGAGAAATTTTCTTAACTAGAGTTTCCCTATTTCTCTTCTATTTTATCATCATCAACTTAAATCATGAGGAAATATTATTATTATTATTATTATTTGATTAAAAGGGCACCGCAAACAAAAAGAGAGCAAAAGCCAAAAGGGAATTAATATGAAATGCCACGGTGGCTGCAATGCAAAGCTTCCACGTCTCCTCAAAGTCCTACACGTGGAAGTCAGACATAGCATTACCCTGTTAGCAATTCACCAACACCGAAAGACCACTACTATCTTCTCCTATATTTATCTCCTACATCTCTACGTATACCTTAGAACATCATCTTCAGTTCACTTAACCACAACAATCATGTCTACAGGAACAACTGCAGAAACACAACCTCGTACAACTCCCTCTTATTCCTCTGCTAGTCATATACTATGATATATTATGCTTTGTGTTCTTTATGTGTATAATACTAATAGTAGCATTTATATATGATATTTGAAAATTCTTTTTCTGCTGCAGATGGTGGCAAAGACATAGTGAATGACTTTGTCCTATGGAGAAGAAAGAAACTAAATACAAGTATTCTTCTAGCGGCAACAGCGACATGGGTGTTAATGGAAGTATATCAATTCAATTTCCTCACTGTCATTTCATGGGTAGCTATATGCTTTGTTGCTTCAATATTCCTCTATGCCAATATGCTCAGACTTATGAACAAGTAAACAACATCGAATACTCATTATTTTTAATGAAGTAGCTAGCTAGCTAGAGTTTCATATTTTCATTTATTTATTTTATTTAGTATATGTTTGTGTGAAATTCAGGGAAACACCAAACTTGTTGAAGCTGGAATTGAGAGAAGAAACAGTTCTTAGTATGGCAAAAACAGTACGAGGAAGGATTGAAGAAGCAATAAGGTGGTTGTTCATGGTGGGCACAAAGGAAGATTGGCCTGTATTTGTTGGAGTTGTTGCTAGGTTATTGATCCTCTCTTATGTTGGAAGCTGCATGGACTTCCTAACATTCATTTATATAGGTACATATATAAACATAGTTGATTTATTTTAATAATTTGTTCCCTCACTCTCTATCAAGTAATATTGTCTCTATTTTGATTTTGGATATAGGTATATTGGCAGGCATGACACTTCCTATGACTTATATGAAAAATGAGGATAAGATCAAGAGAATGATGGAGTGGATGAGGGAGAAATACAATACATGTTATGAGATTATAGATGAGAAGGCCATTAACAAGATCAAAAGCAGAATAGTGAACTATAAGGAAAAGGAGAAGAAAACTGAGTGATTTGCTTTTTTTAGTTAAGTAATAATAATATGTTTGTATAAGAATTTTATGCATGGTTGTTGGTTATGTAATATTAGTTCTTGGACATTAAAACATTACAGTTTGTCATATTTAGGGAAGTAAAGTAATGGACCAATCAGGAATCAGGGCGTATATAATGAAATCTCGATGTTATATATTGTATGAACGTTAAACTATCACTTGTGGATCCGTGGCGCAATGGTAGCGCGTCTGACTCCAGATCAGAAGGTTGCGTGTTCGATTCACGTCGGGTTCAATTCCCGTTTTTTGGTTTTTGATTTAATCTTTGACGGTACCCTAACGTGAACTGTTTTGTTTGCTGCATAGTGTGCATCATAGAAAAACTGGAATACAAGGATTTGCTATCAACCATTTACACTCATTGTTTCAGGGTTTTTATATAGATTTATGCAGGACGAAATTGGTGATATATATATACTCCTACCAAAGTATATCTATAGATTTATGTACACTACACAATAAGAATCTGCCAATTTATGAACAAATATAAGATAGTTATACATCTATATATTGTTTGGTCAAAAAAACAATATCTATATATTGTATTTATTTTCAACTTATTGGCTTATATTTTAACTAGGACGTACACATGTGTGAAGCCAGGGACGAAGCCAAGATCGAGAAATCTTTTAAAGCTCATTGTAGTTTACAAAATATTGACTATTTCTCACTTACATATGATTTGACCAGAAATCTTTTAAAGCTCATTGTAATTACCTTCCATGAGATAGATACGATTTCCAGCACATTTTGCATCGTATTTAATAAAAATAAAGGGTTTTTTTTGTACCCCACCATTTGACTCTATACACCCACGCATACGGTGAAAAGACTAAAATACCCCCAAAAAATTACAAATTTACAAAATATTGACCATTTCTCACATGCATATGATTTGACCAGAAATATTTTAAAGCTCATTGTAGTTACCTTCCATGAGATAAATACGATTTCCAGCAAATTTCGCATCGTATTTATCTAAATACGATTTCCTCCCAGAAGCTTCAAAAAAAGTAAGTCGTATTTACCTTCATCAAACATAAATCCAATTTTCCTTAAAAAATCGCATCATATTTACCTTATTCTAAGATAAATAGGATTTTTTTTTTTAATTTATTTGGTTTTGTCAAGGAAATCATATGTAAATACGACTTTTTGAAGCAAAGGTAAATACGACTTGAAAAAACATAAATCGTATTTACCTATTACAAACATAAATCCGATTGGTTCAATTTTTGTCAGGGGTATGTCCGTCCAAAAATATAGAGTGGGAGTATATTGGTAAACAGTAGGGGTACAAAAAACCCAAAATAATATGTGCTTAACAATGAGGGGTACATTTTGATAATAAAAAAAAGAGTGTTGGACAAAAAAAAACAATGAGTGGGGTCTTAATTTTTGCTAGATTAATAATGGACACAAAGTTTACATTATTTACGACTAATGTCATCAAATATTTTTTTCCCCAAATTGGCTAATAAAGTAGATAGTGTATTATATAAGAAGGATGGTAATACATACATGCATGGTTAATTTAACCCTCTCATTTGGCCACGTTATGCTACATATGACCTGCCCTCATCCATGGTTTTTACTGTACATGTTTTATACATATAACTGTCATACATGTATGATCAAAATGCTAGCTAAAGCAAATTGTGGCGCTTAAAACCACTCTAAAAGTAGTTATTGTATTAATAGATAGGAGATTAGGAACTATTTAGTTAGAACGCTGTATATTAATATTAATTAATACTCCATTTGTTCCTTAATGCCTGTCGTTTTAGCCAATCTATCTATATCTATACTATAAACAATTGAGAAGTGGATCTCATATCTCATCCACACATCATGCCATCACTGTGTTAAGCCACCTCATCATTACATGGCCTTAAAAAAATGCTTACATGGTCTACCAACCAACACATTCGCAGCATTTGTCAAAAAAAAATGGCTTAAATATATTTTTACTCCCTGTAAATAGGGGGTGTTTTGCTTTTACCCCTTGCAAAATTATTTTTTTAAAAAAACTCCTTGCAAAATCAACTTTTTTGGTTTTAGTCCTTCTGTTAAATGGACGTTAAAAAAAACGTTTATGTAGCATTTTTAAATACGTTTTTACCCCCTGCAAATAGGGGGTGTTTTGCTTTTACCCCCTACAAAAACAAAATCTAAATCCCCTTCTTCTTCCTCAGCATCCACCCAACCTCATATCAACTTTTCCATCTCCAACACAAACCAACGCTTCCATATCAAACTTGAACCCATCTTCTCATCTTCTTCGTCTCTCTCTCTCTCTCTCACAGAACTAGCAAATCATGAGCACAACTTGTAATTAACTTTTATTGCGATTCTGATTTTAGGGTTTGTTTCAAGTTTTATGGATTGTTCTTCATCTCAAAATCAAGGTTTTATGGATTTAATAAATGTGCGTGGTTTAAAAAATGAGTCAATAAACAAATCAAGCTAGTACTTGATTTACAATGCAGCATCTCTGACTTTTTCAAATTCTTTGATTATGTGTTTTGCATGTTTTCTATTTTTTTTCTACATGTTTAAATGTGTGATATGTTAAAATTAAAGTTTATTCTTTATCAAGGGTCAATGACCGCATGAGAATAACAATCAAGACTCTAACTCTTATGATCCATAATAAAACCTTGATTTTGAGATGAAGAACAATCCATAAACAACAATCCATAAAACTTGAAACAAACCCTAAAATTAGAATCACAATAAAAGTTAATTACATGTTGTCTTTCATGGTTTCTTTGGTTGCTCATGAGAGAGAGAGAGAGAGAGAGAGAGAGACGAAGAAGATGAAAAGATGGGTTCTGGTTTGATATGGAAGCGTTGTGTTGGAGATGAAAAAAGTTGATATGAGGTTGGGTGGGTGCTAAGGAAGAAGAAGCGGATTTAGATTTTTTTGCAGGGGTAAAAGCAAAACACCCCCTATTTGCAGGGGTAAAAGCAAAACACCCCCTATTTGTAGGGGGTAAAAACATATTTAAGCCAAAAAAAAAAAAACACATTCGCAGCATTAAAAACTAGAAACCAAAAACTGCCGTTTTGTTTTTCAAATTACATCAAATAATTATTCATGATTTGGTCAATTCAAACCATGATCTGTGTTGACTAGCGCATAAAGGTCATACAAAAATAATTCCATTAATGCTATTTATAAATACATTAACCAGTAGACATTTGAGTAATGCCCTTCACTGCCGATCCAAAAAGTTAGCATATCAACGGATCAACTGCTACCTGCAAAAAATTAATCCATTAACTACTAATTACATTGATGTAATTAACAGGACCCAAAAATCAGCACAATAAGTAAATACAAAACGGTTAAGGGTACAATTACACAATAAGTAATCGGTAAATAGTTATAAACTCAGATCCAAACATTTCACTAGGTATCATAAAATTAGCGTGTGCAGCTCACTGCCTGAGTAAAAAAAAATGCAACCTTTTTATTCCTTTTCACATTATTCCTAAAATCAATTTATGATTTTGTCACTAATCATATTATCATATTGTTATACAACTGTCATCAGCCTTTCGGTGTTTTTTTCCCTCCCACAATTTATCATATTATTGTGAATATTCTTAAATAATAGGTGGCAATACCCTAAAGTCGACTATGCATTCGTCAAAACTCCTTATCAACTCCGACATCCCGGAGAAAGTTGCTCTTCTTACCAAGTCTGTCAACTATTACTGTCTACTCTGAACGACATTTAAAAGTCGTTTCCTAATACGAAATGATCATACATGTACCTATAGTTGAATTATAATATATTTTTTCCCAATGGCGCACAACATTACTGGGAATTCAGACCTGGCACCAATAAGCAGCACAATAAGTAACTACGAAACGGTTAAGGGTACAATTACACAATAAGTAATCGGTAAATAGTCATTAACCCAGATCCAAACATTTCGCTAGGTATCATAAAATTTGCGTGTGCAGCTCACTCACTGAGTCAAAAAAAAAAACTGCAACCTTTTTATGCCTTTTCACATTATTCCTAAAATCAATTTATGATTTTGTCACTAATCATATTATCATATTGTTGTACAACTGTCATCAGCCTTTCAGTGTTTTTTTCCCTCCCACAATTTATCATATTATTGTGAATCTTAAATAATAGGTGGCAATACCCTAAAGTCGACTATGCATTCGTCAAAACTCCTTATCAACCCCGACATCCCGGAGAAAGCTGCTCTTCTTGCCAGGTCTGTCAACTATTACCGTCTACTCTGAACGACATTTAAAAGTTGTTTCCTAATACGAAATGATCATACTTGTACCTATAGTTGAATTATAATATATCTTTTCCCAATGGCGCACAACATTGCTGAGAATTCAGACCTGACACCAATAAGCAGCACAATAAGTAACTACAAAACGATTAAGGGTACAATTACACAATAAGTAATCGGTAAATAGTCATAAACCTAGATCCAAACATTTCGCTAGGTATCATAAAATTAGCGTGTGCAACTCACTGCCTGAGTCAAAAAAAAAGAAACTGCAACCTTTTTATTCCTTTTCACATTATTCCTAAAATCAATTTATTATTTTGTCACTAATCATATTGTTGTACAACTGTCATCAGCCTTTCAGTGTTTTTTTCCCTCCCACAATTTATCATATTATTGTGAATCTTAATAATAGGTGGCAATACCCTAAAGTCGACTATGCATTCGTCAAACTCCTTATCAACCCCGACATCCCGGAGAAAGCTGCTCTTCTTGCCAGGTCTGTCAACTATTACCGTCTACTCTGAACGACATTTAAAAGTCGTTTCCTAATACGATATGATCATACCTGTACCTATAGTTGAATTATAATATATCTTTTCCCAATGGCGCACAACATTGCTGAGAATTCAGACTCCCCTGCCACTGTCGTCGGTCAGATCCCAGATTCTATTACAAAGTCCAATGAACAGGATTTCCTTAATGAAGACATGAAGGGAACAATTGAAGAAATGAAGGGTTTGCTCGCCGGCGAGGTTTGTTGTCCTTTTAAGGATTTTGGTCAGTTAGTAAATTCAAATTAAAGTTAACATTGGTGCATTTAAAAAAGACCAACTTACAATTCATTGGCCCTCCTTCTCCAGGAAAGGGACTTTGTGAATTTTTCGAGTGTGAGCTTAGTTGTTGATACAGATATGTGGTGGTACTCCAAAGTTTGACCGAGTATATGTGTCATATTGAAACTTGTAAATTATATTTCCCAACCACTCCACACCTATTTGGTGTTTTATGTTTGAAGAGATGTACACAATAATTAGTTATTAGATAAGTGATTTGCTTTGGTCTCTTATGTTTGAACAGATCAACTAAACACGTGAAACATTAATCTAGAGTTATCTAGAATTAACTTCTCAATAAATATTTGGAGGAAATCGAATGAAAAAAATCCTATTAAATACAACGATTGTGAATCTGTAAAGGTAGATTTCAGAGTAAAACTTGTGTTTATTCATGAATAAGCAATTGCTTATATATCGATTACAAAGAGAGGAAGAAAAGTGGTTATAGCAACAGACTGCTAACCACCATATAACAGAAAAATAAAACTGACTAACTAACTTGTAATTGACTTGCTAACACCAGATTACACACTAATATCTAATTAGCTCAATTGAGCTTACTAAACACCTTTACATTTCCTCCCTTAAACTGATCATTAAACACAAGGATCAGTTTACACTAGGCAATTTGCACATTCCTAGCTTACCTCTCAGTTGACAAAATGTTGCTAAACTCAGTGGTTTGGTCATCAAGTCAGCCAGCTGCTCTTTAGTTCCACAGTGCATCAGATTTATTCTGCCTTCATTTACTAAATCACGCAAGAAGTAGTACCTTACCTCCATATGCTTCGTCCTCCCGTGCATAATTGGATTCTTGCTCAACTTGATAGTTGAACTGTTATCACATAACATGACAGTTGCTCCTTCCTCACATAGCCCAAGCTCCTTTAGAACTTTCTTCATCCATATAGCTTGCTGAGCACAAGATGTAGCTGCAACAAACTCAGCCTCAGTTGAAGACAAGGTAACAATAGGTACATTTCTTGCTAGCCCAGCCACAAAGACCTTCTCGACGGTAAAAATAGGTAGCCTTTGATGTACTTTTTCTATCAAGCAAATCACCAAAGATAATCACTATCCGTAAGCACATAGGTCACCATTTCCTCCCTTCATGTACATAATTCCATAGTCACTTGTCCCTTGAATGTATCTAATCACTCTTTTTTGTCACGCCATATGACTCGATCTGGTTTAGACATGTATCACGAGAAGACTCACCGAGTACATGATATCGCATCGCGTTGCGTTGATATAGATCAAGCTTCCTACAATTCTCTTATATTCTGTTTCATCAGCACATTCTTCACCTTCAATTCTTGTAAGCATTTGTCCTGGTATCATGGGATTTTTAACTGAGTTACAATTCTGCATATTAAATTTTCTCAGGATTTCCAAAGCATATTTTTGTTGATGAATGAAAATTCCTTCCACCAAATTGAACCACTTCAATTCCTAGAAAGAATCTCATCTTTCCCAAGTCATTCATATCAAATGTCTCTTTCATTGACTCCTTGAAATGACATAACATGTTCTCATCATTGCTAGTGTATATGAGGTCATCTACATATATACTCACAATCAATATACTTCCTGTTTCTGTCGCTTTGAAAAACAGTGTTTGCTCATTTGAGCTTCGTGAAAACCTTGGTGACAAACCATTGCTCGGTCTGTTGAACAAGCTCACAGGGCTTGTTTCAAGCCATATAGAGCTTTGTGTAACTTGTAGACAAGTCATTCACTACCCTTCTTTATGTAGCCCTTAGGTTGCTCAACATACACATCTTCTATTAAATTCCCATAGAGAAAAGTCGACTTAACATCGGTGATACAATCGCCCAACCCTTGTTTGCGACCATTGCTATGATCATTCTAATGGTATCCATTCTACTCTCACAGTGCAAACACCTCATTGTAGTCTATACCATATTTCGAGAGTATCCTCTAGCCACCAACCTTGCTTTGAACTTGTCTACTTCACCTTTTCATTCAATTTAGTTTTGTATATCCATTTAACCCCTATTTTCTTCATACTGCAGTAATTCACCAATTCCATGTGTTATTTTTCTCTATTGAGTTCATCTCGGTATCCATGGCACTCCTCCATTTCTGTTCTTTCTTTCGCTTCCTCAAAAGTTTACGGATCGAGTGCTCTAAAACCAGATTAGCTTCTTCATCATCTAATTCTTCACCACTGACATAGTCATTCAGATACTGTGGAGGATGTCTATATCTTTTTCTAGCCTCATTATTTTCACCTGTGCTTCCATTCAAACCAGTACATTTCACTCTGTGCAATGTTGTCGATCTTTACTGCATCCTTAATATTACCACCTGCGGTAGTTACACCAAGAACTTCATTTTTTCGATTACATCAGATTTCCCTTGCTCCTCATCACTATCTCAAAACACCTCTCCCCAATCTAGATCAACCAAAACTTCTGTCTTGTGGCTTGTTTCCCAATCCCAATGATCATTCTCTTCAAATCTTACATCTCTACTTACTATGATCTTATTGGCTATGGGATCAAACAATCTATACCCTTAGATTCATTGCTTAGGACCGAAAGCAGAGAACACATTTATGGCTTTTATCATCAAGTTTAGTTCTCTTGATGGTTGGAATATGTACATGACCAATACAACCAAAAACTCTAAAATGTTCTACAATAGGTTTCACACCACTCCACATTTCTTCTCGGGTTTTATCTACAATAGCTGTTGTTGGAGATCTATTTAATACATATCTGACCCAATTTGACTTCCGGCCAAAAACTCTTAGGCATTTTCTTATTCACTAGAACAAATCCTAACCATGTTCATAATAGTTCTGTTTCTTTCTCTCAACAATTCCATTTTGTTGAGGTGTGTCAAGTGGTTAATTGTCTCTTAATGCCTTCTTTCTTACTTAAAGAATTATTGAATTCATCCGATGTAAACTCTCCTCCCTATCGGTTCTAAAACATTTAATTGACATACCAGATTCTTTTTCTACATACGCTTTAAACAATTTAAATTGACTAAAAGCTTCTAGTTTTTCTGATAGGAAATACACCCATGCCTTTCTAGTGCAATCATCTATAAAACATAGATAATACCTCTTGTGACTGCTTGATGTAGGAGTTATTGGCCCGCAAATATCTGCATATACCATCTCCAGTTTCTGACTAGCTCTCCACTTGCTTGCCTTTGGAATACTTGCTCTGTGCTGCTTACCACTCATACATTCAGTGCACAATTTCTCAGGAACATCAAACCTTGGAAGCCCTCTCACCATCTCCTTATCCCTTAGTAACTTGAGGCTTTTGTTGTTGATGTGACCATATCTACAGTGCCATAGGCGCCCAACACTGTCTTCAACTACCTGCAAACACTTCTCTCCATTAGCAGTATTATCAGCACACAACAAGAACATTCTGTTTCTTTTCATGGAGCACTGTATTATCAGTCCCTTATCAGGATGATACACTTTGCACACACACGTTCCTCCTTCAAATTGAATAGTGAGATTCTTCTCTAACAATTGACCGATGCTTAACAAATTGTTCTTAAGATCTGGAACAAAATATACATCAGTTATTGTATAGACAACTCCAAAGAAATTGAATTGCACATCTCCTTTCCCCTTTACTTCCAATCTAGTGTTATTTCCCAGTCTCACAAACTTCTTGTATTCTCCATCAAAGTTTATGAACCAAGATTTCTCCCCACACATGTGGTTTGAACATCCCGAATCCATAAACCAATCATTTTGATCATGACTTTTCTTTGCTTCTTTAACTGCCATCAAAGAGCTTTCTTCCACTGTCACCAACATCATATCATCATTGCTATTAACATAGCTATCATCTTCACATGATTTTCTTAGAGGTATCTCATCACAGTGGCTATCTTGACCAACCTCCTCCATCATCATCAGTGAGTTATCATTACAATAGCTATCTTGAGGCCTATCTTCCTCTACAACCATCAATAGCATATCTTCATATCCATCATTCTCAACAAAGTTCACTTCTTTGTCCCATTCAGGGCACTCATTTCTATAGTGACCAAGTTTCTTGCATTTAAAGCACTCAACAAAGTGGCTTTAGAATCCGCACACCCTTCCTCTACCTCTTCCACGTCCTCTTCCCTACCACTATAATCACCTTTCTCTTCTATAATGACCTTCAATACTTGTTCCTCCTCCTTTCCTTTCTTGAATTTCTCTGTTCATGAACAATCAAGGAGCTATGTATCTCATCTACAAGCATATTTTCAGTGTCCTTAGACTCTTCTATGGAAACTACAATGTAATTCCATTTTTCTGTCAAGGACCTAAGTATCTTCTCTACAATTACACCATCTTGCAAACCCTCACCATAGGTTCTCATTTTGTTTGCAATTCCCATAATTCTAGAGATGTAATCAGAGATAGACTCACCAGTCTTCATTTCGCATGATTCCCACTCGTTTCCTTAAGCCTTGAAGAATGAGACTTCCTTACGCGTGCGATCAGAGTACTTCATCTTCATGCTTTTCCGGATGTCCTTTCATTGTTTCCTTTCTCTACGATCGCCTCCAAAATCGTTCTGACAATTGCCTGGAAGAGGTAGTTTTTGACTTTAAGGTCCTTCAATTTCAGATCATCAAGATTCTTCTGTTCTGCTTCTGTCAATGCCTTTAATTTCCCCAATTCACCGAAACCATTCTCGATCAAACTCCAGTATTCTTTGGATCGGAGAAAATTCTCCATTAGCATGCTCCAATGGCCATAGTGACCATTGAAGAGAGGAATCGATGGTTGAGCATATTGGCCTTCGTTCGTTTTTCCATGGTTCGCCATTTCCGTAGCTTTTCGCGTTCTTGAATCGATATTCTTGTTCTTGATCAGGCCCCGTGGTGGAGCTCTGATGCCAAATTGTAAAGGTAGATTTCAGAGTAAAACTTGTGTTTATTCATGAATAAGCAATTGCTTATATATCGATTACAAAGAGAGGAAGAAAAGTGGTTATAGCAACAGACTGCTAAGTGCTAACCACCATATAACAGAAAAATAAAACTGACTAACTAACTTGTAATTGACTTGCTAACACCAGATTACACACTAATATCTAATTAGCTCAATTGAGCTTACTAAACACCTTTACACAATCTACACACTAATAAGTTATTAGCTAAGTTGAAGTTGAATTATGCATCTCACCTCCTATTAGAAAAGCTCTGTCATATACTGCCTCAAAATAACAGGACATTTTGGGAGCACATTACATCCAAATGAACAATTACCAGTTGAAGGTGCAAGGAAATACGAGAACATACCTCTAGCAGATAAGTGATTTCAAATCCAGCTGGATCATCAAGGAAGAAGAACCTAACATATTACAAGGGAAAACATCAAAACTTAAGGCAAGAAAATCATGTCCTATGTGCAAATAGTCACTTTCACGGAAGTTGAACTTAAATTAAAATCAAATCAGGAGAGAAGTAATTCACCACTATTTCATAAATTCTACAGATAGGATCCACGGCAATAAGGAGAAGGATCAACAGATAGAGAACATGTGGAGGGATATCAATTAACTAATTTCATAAATTCTACATTAAATAAATCAAGTAATTAGAATCAAGTTATTTTTTTTTTGACCAATTAGTTTGAAGTACTATTTGTTTTTAAATACTAAATTGATCTATATCAAGATCTATTTTTTTTTTGAAGCAATATATATCAAGATCTAACTATCATTTGTATGCTATATTAATAATATCAATTTCTGTTAACTATAATTAGTATCTATTTCTATCCGCAAAGACTATTCTCACTAAAGTATGTATTAGTAATTAGTAATTATACAAAATATACAATCAAGTTAATGTTATATCTTAAAATTTATTATATTATTTGCTTCAAAAAAATCTATTATATTATATTATTTAGTTTTCTAAGAATTTTTGTATCGCAAGACGGACGACTTTGAAATTAAATTAATTGGGAACATACTGTGAATTCTAAGTTTTTTGTGGCATTCGGGATATATTACTATTCATTTAATGCAGATTCCAATATGATTGTTATTTTACTAAATTAGTACTAAATCGCAAATTACTTTTTGACTGTCTGAAGGCGGTATTCAAAAATATACTTGGTCACAAAAAAGATTCAAACAATTATATATATATCCACAAATTTAAAAATCTAAATTTTCTTCATTTTATATTAAACAAAGAAAATGTCGACCCGTGCGGCACACGGGTCATAGAAACTAGTTTTGCACATACCAAAGAATGGTTTTGAGAAAAATATTATTCCTATTATACCTTTTTTATAGCAATAATGTTCTGTAGACAAAAATTTCAGTCAAAAATAGACAAAAATCAACTTATAACACCAATTAACCAAGTTTTTTAGACCATTAGTCAACCTATTTTTTCACAGTTTTTGAGACGTTGATTAAAAACTTGATTAATTGATCACTTGGTTAATGACATAAAAAACTTGATTAATTGATATTATAAATTGATTTTTGTCTATTTTTGTCTAAATTGTTTTTGTCCAAATAAGATCGTTTGTTTTTATAGTAATAACTAAACTACCAGCGAACCAGCACGCGCGCTCTCTAAAATCAATAAACTAAGATATTTTCAAAGACAAAACTATCCTTCGTCAACGTATATATCTTTTCTCTCACAGTACTTGTTGCTCGTTGAATTTATTTAAGCTTAGAAGTTAGAACACAACATTTCATTCATTCTACACACACAAAAAAAAAAAGCGATTGCTATTTAAGCTCTGAAGAAACGCAAGTGTACTACTCTACTACTAAGAAAAAGAGAAAGGTTTGATTTTTGCTACCATGGCAGATCTCTTCAGCGGAGGTGCTGTTGGAGCAGTGATGGGAGAAATGGCGAAATACGCTCTCGAAGAAATCAAAAAGGGTCTAGAATTCAATTCCACTCTCGAAAGAAACATAGAAACTCTCAATTCTGTAGTTCCATTGGTAGAAGAAATGAAACGTTACAACAAGGTACTAGATCGACCTATAGGAGAAATAGAGAAGCTGGAGAAACACCTTACAAAAGGTCAAGAGGTTGTTCGAAAGAGCAAGAAGAAGAAGCTTGATCGATTAGGGTTTCTTTCCTTCGCAGGACTCCAAACCAAGCTTAAAAAGAAAGATGAAGGGTTACAGAGGCACTTGTCTATTAACGTGCAAGCTGAGAATAAAAGGGATTTGATGGAAGTGTTGTTGAGTGTGAGAAAAGTTCTCGAGATTTTGATGAGTGGTGAGAGTTTGGGGAAGAATCATATAAGAGGTCTTAGAGGGGCTCCTGAAGAACCTGATTGTATGGTGGGAATTGATGGCTCTTTGAATAAATTGAAGATTGAGCTGCTTAAGGATGGTGTTTCTGTAAATGTGTTGACTGGTTTGGGTGGATCTGGTAAAAGCTCACTAGCTAAGAAGCTCTGTTGGGATCCACAAATCAAAGGTATTTTTTGTTACTCTCCTAGTCAACTGAAATTACTAGCTTGCAACTTGCAAGGCTTAATATTCATATTTGGCATGTATTTAATGTGATATAGTACTAAACCTCGTCTTATGGTTGTAATGAAATGAAATAGAATTATCCGCAACGCCTAGCTCTACTGGGTACTGGCAATTGCTAAAATTGTTAGGTAGAATATCACGTCTAGTGTTGGTTCGAATTTGGGACCTCGCTGTTGTGTGTATGTGTGAGTTTCTAGTGGCACTTGCCACTCAGTCTACGGACAAAAAAATGAAATGGAATTATAGTAACTTCCATTTATTATGGCCAATTTAGATTAGTTTCTAGTTTTCTAGTTTATTGGCACTTATGGAAATGGATGTGTTATTTGGTTTGTTGACACCGAATAGACACCATATGCAACTATTCACAAATACAAGTGAACTTTATTATATGGTCAATACAGTTCAAATACATAGTTAATTACCTGTTTTTTTGACAACAAAATACGTCGTTAATTACTTTTAGTAGATGGTTAATGGATATCATGCATATTTGGACATAATGATTATGACCAATTTAGATTAGTTTCTAGTTTATTTGCACTTATGGGAAAGTTCTATAGTTGTTAATGGAGGAGTGAATGATAGAGGCTCATCCATATCCCAAACTGACTCTTTGAAATGGGATGGAAAATAATTGAATATTGTGTAATTTGTTCCATTGTTTCTTTTTTGCTCCTCTAAGTTGGGTGTATGAGATAAAACCAATCTCATCTCACTTTACATTTTTGGTTACTGTGTTATTGGTGCGCATTATTCATCGGATTTGCCGGGGACTAATCCACGCTAGAGAACCTGGTCGGTCACATTCAACCATAAAAAAATATCTAACCACTTCATTTCATTTTGCTTCATGTAAATACATTCTTCTGCAACTGCATGATGAAGTACAGCCTAAGATTCTCTTTGATGGAGAAAGCTATTTTGTTTTGACAGGGAAGTTTGGTGGAAATATCTTCTTTATTACTGTCTCAAAAACGCCCAACTTTAAGAACATTGTGCGGACTTTATTTGAATACTGTGGATGTCTGGTGCCTGATTTTCAAAACGATGAAGATGCAACTAACCGACTGGGAGTGCTGCTGAGGTATGTTGGAAGCAATCCAATATTGTTAGTCTTGGATGATGTTTGGCCTAACTCGGAAGGCCTTGTTGAGAAGTTCAAATTCCAGATGTCAGATTATAAGATTTTGGTCACTTCAAGAGTTGCATTTCGAAGATTCGGCACTCCGTGCCTGATGGATCCACTTGGTCATGATCATGCAGTATCCCTTTTTCGCAACATTGCTCAACTGAATGACAGCAGCTCATACGTACCTGATGAAAACTCATACATACCTGATGATAATCTTGTCCATGAGGTGCTTTTTTTTTTGTTTTTTTTCTATCCAATGAGACATGATTATATGTGACATTGTTAAATCTTCTGCATTGAGATAAAACAAATTACTATTAATGAATAAAAACAACATGATTATATTAGTTTTCAGTGCTGTCAACTGACTGGTATACTTCAACCTAGTTACTCAAGCCTTTGATCTTACTTGTTTATTTTACTTACTTGCACAGATAGTGAGAAGTTGTAAGGGTTCACCTTTGGCACTTAAAGTCATTGCTGGATCACTCTCTAAGCAGCCTTTTGTGTTTGAAGAGTGGCAAAATTTGAAGGAAGGTTTACAAAAACAATCCATTCTAGAGATTCAGCAAGAGAAATCCATTCAAGAGGAGTCTAGTTGTACTGACCTGCTAAGTAAACTTCAACAAAGTTTAGAAATATTGGAGGATAAGTTCTCAATAAATGAGAAGGAGTGCTTCATAGATCTAGGACTATTTGCTGAGGACCAAAGGATCCCTGTTGCTGCCCTTATTGATATGTGGGCAGAACTGTATGGCTTAGATGAAGATGGTAGAAATGCAATGACCATTGTCCATGATTTAACCACCAGGAATTTGATTAATGTCATAGTTACAAGGTACACAACATTTCCCCCATTTAATACTTGATTTTTGCTTTGATTCTTCACGGGTTAGCTACTTTTTGCTTCATGTTCAGGAAAGTTGCAAATGAAACAGACATGTACTACAATAACCACTATGTCATGCTACATGATCTCCTTAGAGAGCTAGCGATACATCAAAGCAAAGGGGGACTATTCGAAGAGAGAAAAAGACTGATTATTGACTTAAATGGAGACGATCGTCCGGATTGGTGGGTAGCACAAAATCAGCAAGGAATCATTGGCTATATATCCTCATTCATCCCCAGAATGTTGGTACAACAGAAACAGCAAAAGGTTGCTGCTCGCATATTGTCTATATCAACTGGTAGGTTTCTCTGTCTATAAAATATATTCACACACACACAAATGAAAAATGTACTCTTGCTCTTGTCATACACCATATCTTCCATACTAATTGTCATATATGATGTATGATACTTTTACAGATGAAACATTCACGTCGGATTGGTGTGATATGCAACCTGATGAAGCTGAGGTTCTAGTTTTAAATCTTCGTTCTAGCCAGTACTCGTTACCGGGATTCACAGACAAAATGAGTAAACTAAAAGTTCTGATAGTCACAAATTATGGTTTCCATCGTTCCGAGTTAAACAAATTTGAGCTACTTGCCTTCCTATCTAACTTGAAAAGAATAAGGTTGGAGAAGGTTTCAGTCCCTAGCCTATGCATATTGAAGAATCTACGAAAATTGTCCCTTCATATGTGTAATACAAAGCAGGCTTTTGAAACCTCTTCCATCCAAATTTCAGATGCTATGCCAAATCTAGTGGAAATGTGCATTGACTATTGTAATGATCTAGTTAAATTGCCTGAAGGGATTAGTAACATTGCCCCATTGAAGAAGCTTTGTATCACCAACTGTCACAAGCTTAGTGCACTGCCAGAAGATATTGCAAAGCTGGAGAATTTGGAACTTCTCAGGCTTTGTTCTTGTTCTGATTTAGAAAAGATGCCAGAAGTTATTGGAGGCCTTAACAAGCTAAGGTGTCTTGACATTTCAGACTGTGTAAGTCTTAGCAAATTACCAGATGACATTGGTGAATTGCAAAAGATTGAGAAGCTTTACATGAAGGGTTGCTCGAGTTTGAGTAATCTGCCGTACTCTGTCAACAAGTTTGCGGATTTAAAGCAGGTCGTACATGTGATCTGTGACGACGAAAGGGCTGACTTATGGGAAGAATTTTCCAGCATTCAGAATCTGAAGATAGAGATGCCTAAAGTAGATGTTAACTTAAATTGGCTTCCTGGTGTTCGTTCTTGAGTCTTGTTTTCTGAAGATAAAATGACTTGAAGCTAAATATGTTGTATCTGAGTATGGTTGCCTTATATTATCCCTTCCTTGTATTATGGGGAAAAAAACAACTTATATTATCCCTTCCTTGTGTTATGGGGAAAAAAATATTAAATGAAATGAAATCAAATGAAGTTCATTTAGGTCCATTCCATCCCTTGTTTTGATCCAAATAGATTTTGTAACATCTATTTTAGACTAGTTGCATTTAACTTACACTGGCGCATTGAAGATTCTTCTTATACCATGGGTCGATCTGGCTCTTCAAATCGGTTACCCAGTACCCACTGTCTTTTCATTCAGCAAGTCAGCAGGAAGATTCTTCAGAAACCATTCATTTTTCACTATTTCAGGCATGGTGATTCTCTGCCACATTAACACCCAGAGACTAATAGTTTTTTTTTTTTAATGAATGAGTATAAACAACAATATTAATTGGCGTGGAAAATAATGTTGCTCTCCGCACATGTAACTGTAATGTAAAATGCAGGATTTAGTGTAATAACATCAATCTGGCCTGAAAGAACAATTCATGTGTTATTTAGCATCATCTTTTTTTTTTTTGGTAAGAACTTGACACAATATTTTCCCATTTATTTGGGGGGAAAAGGATCACTGTACACCAGAATTATGGTAATTCAAAATATCTGTTTGCAGAGTGAGGTTTAATATTACGTAGGTTGAGAAATGGGACTATTTCTTTATAATTTTTGGCGAAATACAGCTAGATTAATCGAAAACTATAGTTTCAAACCAAATTGTTATCGAAATTCATTCTTGACCAAAAGCAATTTAAATTAGCTGCATTTAACTTGCACCGAAGCATAGAAGAGGCACAGCAATACTCCAACGGAAATAAGCAAAATACTGAAAAAGGTGTACATCAATGAGATGAGCTACATCACAGGGACATGAAGAGTTTGTGTACATCAGCAGGGAAGTGCAAACAAGATTTCCCCAACACCACCAATGAAGTTGGCTGGAGACAACAAAAGCTAATGTGTATATAACAATACAAACCAAGTATTCCACAAAAGCTAATGTTTTGTACCCTTCCAGGGTGTACAAAACATGCTCCTCCCCTCCCAAAAATGATACTGCTAAAAGGTGTGGGAATCGGAGAAGCAGACAACATATAAATTAACATGAAGAACTTTGTGTATCATCCAATCTGCAGGAAATGCAGTCTCAGCACATTTCCCTTCCCTTGATGCTGTGTGAGAATGCCATAAAGCTGAATATTAACATGCTGCCCTTTCAATATGCTGCTGTCTTTATGATGATTAAACTAAATGGCATATACTATCTCCCCACTGCTATCTACATCAAGCTCATAGTCAGAGTCAAAATCATCCATATCATCATCTACATCAAAGTTATCAGTCATAAACTGGTCTAAAGAATAGGTCCCAGCTACTGGTACGGTAGCCTCTGAAATTATCTGCATGATTGTATCTATGCTCTGCATGGGTTGATCTGGCTCTTCAAATTGGTTGCCCACTCTCTTTTCATTCAGCAAGTCAGCGGGGAGATTCTTCTTAAACCATTCATTTTTCATTATTTGAGGCATGGTGATTCTCTGCCACATTAATATCCAGAGACACAAAGTTCGTATAAAATAAACTAGCAAGAATGAAAGTTAATAATTCCTATCTTATATAATCAAGAGGTTTGATTTATAATAAGCAATCAACAACCTTCCCTGTTGTCTTCTATTATCACAAATTTTTATTATATTAAGTATAAACCAATGCTAGATATAGAACCAAGAAGTAAGAGTTATTTAGGATACTTAATTATTATATTTTTATTATCTTAGGGCTATATACACCCTTAAAATGCTTATTTAAACTGTTGGATAATTAATAATTGCACAGCTTTTTGCTTCAAAAAATATCTAATTAATCTGTCAAGAGGAGAACTTTTGGATTGTTCTACATCAAGTAGATAGGTAGTATATTTTTTTGGTGAATAGTAGATAGGTAGTATATAAAAAGCATCTACTGAACAAAATTCCTCGGGATTTTGTATAGTGCATGTCATATTATATTTGCGAAAAAGTAGGGGAGTTATTAGAAAATAGTAAATACCTCGGCAGGGTCAAAAACAAAGATTCTTGAGATAAGGTCGCGACATTCAGGAGATATTTGAACAAAGTTTGGAATTGAATACTGGACACTGAGAACCCTCTGCAGGGAACCAACCAAAACATGTTGGGCTCACACAATCAGAGGCTCATATAGAAAAGATGCAAATAGCTTAGTATCTGATCAACCTGAATTGTCTTCCGGAAATCCTTTGGATTGTCAGGATCTTCAAAAGGATATGATCCCACCAGCATCACATACAAGGTTACTCCACATGACCAGACATCTGCAATCTGATATAAGTCCATGAAAACATAAAAGAAATCCATTAAGATACTCAAAATACATACTAGCCAGTAGCCACATAAAATATAGAAATGTCCAATTTCATCACACCAAAAAATAGGGGTGGGGCTCAAGAATACATGTTCATCTGTAACTGTAAATGCTTAGCTAATGATCTTGTAGAATAAAAATACGACAAAGCCTCCTTACAGATATAAACTACTAAATGCAGGCACATAAAATAGTATTACTTGTGTACAAGTTCAAAAAAAAAATAATAATAAAGAAACAAAGAGGGGGAAAAAAGAGGAAGAATAGGTATGCAAAAAAAGAAGATTGGAGGGAGAAAGTTGGGTAGCAATAATCTCAACTAGTTTAATAATTGAGTTACATTTAGAACTTAAGTTTTTAATCAATCTATTAATGAAAAAAATCTGGATAAAACAAGGACCTTTTGGACTTTAAGGGGTAAAAGGGTGCACAATCCAAATTACCTCCAGTTCACTTTTAACTTATAATAAAAGTAAAGCTTTAAGTCAATAATAAGAAAAGCTAAGTTCAACTGGTGCCAAGAATACATGAATTGTATGAAGATGACAACCAGAAAAGAAAAAGCCATCATATAGAGTCCAGACAAAAGTCATCACAATAGTATATGAGAACAGACAGACTATCAAAATATCATTTGATTTCACATCTTATATCAGGATAAAAGCAAACTAGCCCACTTATATCAAATTATGACAGAAACATATACAGAAAAGAAAGATCCCCTCGGGGACAGTTGTAAAATGGTAATTAGTGTCATTTGATTAATAAAATTTCCCCTTCCCCAATTTAAAAAATAATAATAATATATACAGAAAAGAAAGATCACGAAACTAAGTACTCCAACCTTGCCATCATACTCTTGCTTCAGTAGTACTTCTGGAGCAATATATGCCGGAGTTCCCACAGTAGATTTTGGTTGTGAATGAAGCACTGAAGACTGCCAATAACAAAAATTATTAGATTTGCAGATCTAAACAACTTAAATTATTTGAAATAAAAAAGAATAATGAGCAACCTATACTAGAAAAGGCTTGGAAAATTAATGTGTTGGTGCTTACAAGCTGAAAGGAGATTGAATTCAGAATAAGAGAAAAATTTAAGGACCTTAAGATGTCATTGCATGTCCATGAAAAGCTCTATTTTCATTGCAATTTAGCGTAAAATATACAACGCCAATGTTATGTTAACAAAATCACAAAGGTTTGCAACAGCAAACCGATCAGATGTCTCTAAAGCACCAGGAAACATTTTATAGTTTTTTGTTGTCCGCGTGTATGTGAAACACGGAAACATAAACACAAGCAGATGCAAGTTCAAAGATCGGAAAGAGCAGGGGAATGCCAAATTGCCAATGATAAACTGAAACTTTAATTTGGCTCCTGTAAAATGAATTGTCACTTGATGCACAGCTAAATAGTTAACAAACCATCAGTTTTTTCACCAAGGGCTACGTACGTCAAACAACCTTGCAGGCTTAGACAAGGGACAACCAACTTTTAGCACAAGGATCAAGCATAAGTTATTAGATAAACACAGCTTATCAAAACTCCAAATCATGTACAATAATCCCTTTCCAACAACACAAATTACTGAAAACACCTTTTGGTGACTTAAGGAGCTACTAAAGTCCAATACAGCAGTCTATCTCAGCTGGACAAAACAGATTCATAAGAAAAATAAAAAACAACCAGAAGCAGAAAGTAATTTGGGGACATGCTAGTTTTTGAAGATGTGCTTTGGAGACATCCTAGTTTTTGAATAAGTATGAATCGCTGTCATAAAGGTGCAATAAATTTGGTGACAAAAACATCATTTAAAGATAAAAATTACTCACCCACAGCACACCCATTCCAGCAAAATACTGAAGTACGGAACTCACACCACCAAAATCTTACTGAGACAAAGAAACCCTTACCTTGGAGTATCCAAAATCACATATCTTCAAATGAAGTGCTGGATCTCCATCCAACAAAGTATTTTCCAACTTCAGGTCCCGATGACATACTTGCTTCATGAGGAGAGATATTATACATAAGAATGATATGTCAGACATAATACCGATAAGATTGATAAATTACCTATACTACATTCTAGGTAGGCTAAGCACAGATTATAGCTGACCCCAGATATGAGTTGTTGAAAGAAGAAACGAGCCTGCAGCATAACTATGCATTAAAAAGTTAAACAGGAAACAGATTAACAGTAAACAGATTTCTCGATGAATGATATGTGTAGGAAAAGTAAACAAACTGTATAAGAACCTCATCCTCAGTAAAACGCCCTGCACTGCAGATTCGCTCAAACAGTTCTCCCCCAGATGCATATTCCATTACAATGGCCAGATGAGTAGGTGTTAAAATGACCTGTGAAATTTCATAGAACATTTTCCATAAATATAAATATCCCTCTTCCGAACATAAAAATATGAACATATAGAAACAAACCAACCTCCTTAAACCTGACAATGTTGGGATGTCTGAGAGATCTGTGATTGATGATTTCTCTCTTAACATTTTCATCAATCTGCGACACACAACATGATAGGAAAAAAATTGAGTTCCACACTCTATCAGCAAGAAACAGAAAGAAAGTGGCAACAAATATTGCATACTAAAGAACAATCTAAAAAGATCAAACTCAAGCATGATTTTGAACACCAATAATTTTCCTTGTTCACAATTCCTTAGTGAATATGGAAACCTAAAATTCACCTAAAGCCCACTCTGCATTCACCACCTGAACTAATCCAACATTTGACTTTTGAGGCAAACCACTAACCAGTTATTTATACTTGCACTTAGCTTAAGTTGGTAACATGTCCTCTCATGAATCAAGGACAACGGAAAGTCCACCGTACATAGTGCTGAATTTTATCTTCTATTTGTAGTGCACAGGATCATTAAAGCTTCAACAGCATAGTACCAATTATTCTAAAAGTTTAAACTATTGGGTGGATACGATACGACACTCTAAACTCCAACCATAAGTTATTGCACTAGTAACTGATTAATTGATTAGTTAACAGTACATAACCTTAGGCACTAAAACAGAACAATTTCACAACAGGAAACAGATCACATTAAGAAACGCACTACTAACCGATTACTACTGGCCTCATAGACAATGAAACATCCCGAGAGAAATACGCGACAGATAAAAAACAATGAAAAGCACCTAAACAAAATTGGAAACTCAAAAATCATAAACACCTTACTACAAAGTGGTAATATAATATCAAACGTCATGGTCAATAAACAACCAACCACAATTAACGCAAAATGAACATGCCTCTTTTTTCCCTTTTCTACTTTCATTCCCTAAAATTGCAAACCTGATTTTTATTTCTTTACAAAAGAGATGATTGAATTTACTCGAACCTTATCTCCGCGTTCAATATACTTAACAGCAACGAGCTCTTTAGTGTGCTTATCTCTCATGAGCCTCGCGATGCCGAAATTCCCTGAGCCAATATCGCGAACGAAATCATAGCGATCACTATCGTGCATGATCGGCAACTCCATGCCTCCTCCAGTCGCCGACGAAGCCGGTCGGTTCATCGGCGAGAAAGGCAAACACGACGGTGGTGAATTGGCGGTTGAGGATGAAGAAAGAACAGAGATCGGCTGCCGGAGAGGAAGAGAGTGGAAGTGAAGTTGCAAACGACGTCGTTTTCGAGATGATGCTGGTTAAAAATGGTGTTGCCTAATAAGCAACATTGTAGAGTAGTAGTAGATATTTATCTTTAATATTAATTTTTTGCCGTTGTCTCTGAATCAATCGCTGTCTTATCCATCTACTGTGCAATGCAAGTGGGCTTAATTTGTTTTATTTATTTAATTAATTTAAAAAAGTAAATTGGTCGGTTGCTTTATAGTGGATAAAACTGGTCATATGTTGTTGTCAGGCGCAGCCACTTGACCTGACTGGCTTGTATTGTACCACAGGGCGGTCCATTCAGTTAGTTAGGTGTGTGCGCGCGCGCGAGAATGCGATTCTCTATCTACAATACGGTTTTCTTTGCTTCTCTTCTATTCTTTCTTCCATAACCATAACCATAACCATATGAAGAGAAGAGGACCCAAAAGCTGAGGAGGAGGAAGAGTAATGAGTCCAAAGCTGAGAAGTTAAATTAAGACAGGGTTGACTGACGTGAGGAGAAAGACGCGTACGCGATACTATACCCTACGGGTTTGGATCAATTCGTTGCCGTCCATGAATGCGGTGTTTTAATTTTACTAGTACCATACCAACCACGTTTCCATGACCTTTCAA
This sequence comes from Oxytropis ochrocephala, assembly GCA_020916435.1. Classification (NCBI taxonomy): domain Eukaryota; kingdom Viridiplantae; phylum Streptophyta; class Magnoliopsida; order Fabales; family Fabaceae; genus Oxytropis; species Oxytropis ochrocephala. Next base: position 8,146,770 of record CM037092.1, on the reverse strand, counting down.
GTTTCAATGCCATTAATTCCTCGTTATTATTCTACACAATCTCACGCGTTTTCTTCATTTTCTGGCGGCTATACATTTAGACTTTGTTTGGTAAAAAGTAATACTAGCATATAGCGGATGAGCTAACGGATAGCAGATAACGAATGAGCTAACTGATAACAATTGATGTGTTTGATAAAACTAACGGTTGAACTAGCTGATAAATATAAAATGACATAAAAATATATATTTATTTAATTTATGATTACATTTATTTTAATAAGGATAAAGCGGTACCACACATACATTTCTTATATTTTGTCAAATACAGTTTGTACCAAATACCACCTCTTTTATGGATTTTTACCTATGTGTGCTTTTTTAAAAAAAATTGAAAGTTAAATATATTTTGTCTTATAGAATTCATTAAATTTTATTTATAGTTTATAATTACAAATGTCTATTTAGAGAATTTTATATTTATAAGTCACTTCAATATTAATTTTACCAAACACTTTGGCTTGGTTTGGCAAGAAAGTCAAACCCCAATTTTTATAGCGGATCAACTCAACTATTTGTTGGTTTTTGACACAACAAGATATAGCATTTTTTCACTAACTTCTAGTATTTTTTGAAGCGCTACTTAAGATAACGTTTGAGCTTATAGCGTTTCACTTTTTCTCTCATTTATACCATTGTTATTTTAATTAAACTCCTCATTTATCTTCTATTAAATAAATATTCTCTTTCATTTTTAAGCATTAATTAATAATTACAAATGTTCATTTATGGCTCTGGTTGGCAATGTCAATCCGCTAGCTTATAGCGGATCCGCTAGTTGTAAGTGTTTGGCACAACTAGCTTTTATCATTTTTCTCCTAGTTTATAGTGTTTTTTGAAACGTTACTTGAAGTAGTGTTTGAGCTTATAGCTTATAGTGTTTCATTTTTTCTCTCAATTTTACCCTCACTATTTTAACTATAAGTTCCTCATTTGTCCTCCATTAAATGAATTTCTCTCTCATTTTTAAGCTTTAATTACAAATGTCTATTTACGTAATTTTATTTCGATACGCTACTTCAACCGTTAATTTTACCAAACACATAAAATTCAATTCGCTAGCTTATCTGCTATCTCATCCACTATAAGCTAACTTATCCGCTACTTTTTGCCAAAAAGAACCGTTATTTTAAACCAAACACTTTTAATTCAATCAGTTAGTTTATCCACTATAAGTTCATTCGCTATAAGCTAGTTTATCCACTATCCATTATTTCTTTGCCAAACAGAGCCTAAATACAATCTGCTAGCTTACTTGTTGTCCGCTACCTCGTCCGTTATAAGTAAGCTTATCTTCTATCTGCTAGCTCATCATCTATCTGCTATTTTTTGCAAAACAGAGCTATGGGTTACTAAAAAATGCTATAAGTTAGTCCTGTCAAACACTAACAAAAAGGCTCATCTACTATAAGCTAGCGGATTGTCATTGTCAAACATCGCCTTAGGTTAACTAAATTGGTCACTTAGTGTTACCGTATAGTTAACCTTAAATAAATGCCAACTCAAACTAACTACCAAATAGATAAATGGCAGAGGAGTAATTTATTTATTTTTACTATAAAAGGCAAGTAATTTAGGCAATGCATTAGAAGGTTTTAAAGAACCTCCTAACTTTTTTTTTTAAAAGAAAACAATTTAGGCAGTGCTATTTTGTAATTTGGGTCTTTCCTTCCAGAAAACGATTGCATGGCAACATAAGGATTTTGACTTGCCATTGATAGGAAAACGTTAAAAGAATAAAAGTGAGATTAAAATATCAAGAGAAGTACTAGTATGAGCATCTTTAATGGGGAGCTTATTTAGGTGAACTAAAGTTAATTTTTGTGGGACCAAATTGTTACATTGGATTTAAAAAAATTATAGTTGATATAGATAGTTTTTACTCCAATGGTAGTTGTTTATAAGAAATCATATATGACTCCACTTATTAATATTTTTTATTTATATTTATTTTTATCCTCCATTTTAGTGATAGTAGGAGATACTGGGAGAGAGAAAATTGAAAGAAAGCTAATTTTGTCACCGATGCTTATATTGTTACCTGTGACAAAAATTTTGCAACAAGCACAACCACGTAGGATTGGTTTAGCGCAGGTTGCTTATAAATACTGATGCTTATAGACGTTCACACCATTTAGCACCCAACATTAAAGATGCTCTAACACTCTCTTTTAGACATTCTCTTAAATACTCACTCTACGATTTGTTAGATTTCATGTGGTCTCACTAAACTAATGGGTCCTAATTCCAAAGTGGTGGGACCCACATAAATTTTAACCAATCATAGAGTGGATGTTGGAGAGAGTGTGCTAGCATTTCTCAAATATCAAAACAATGGAGAAATAGTAGTGCATGTTTGGTTGGGTGGTTGTGGCCATTAAACTTGAGTGTAGACATCAAAAAGTGTATTTTTGTCTTTTCACATATTTGAGTGGGCGTTTTGCGATTATTAGTGGTGTGTGTAAGAAAAAGTCCCATGCTGATCCATTCGACAATTTCACATATTCGACCCATTTATTATCCTTAAAAACGTTAAACAGGGTCGGCCCAAGCATAAGACAACCCAAATCCTCGCTTTGGGCCTAAAAAATAACTTTTTGGGTTTTTTCTTTTATACCCCCACCCCATCCCCTCCCACCCCCACCCATTTGTGATATTCCCATAATACCCCTGCCATAATTAACTTTTTGACTTTCATTTATTTCTCTCTGACTGGGACCCACAAGATAACGCATCGTATATACCTCGATGGAAGGTATATACGATTACATTAATTAATTAAGCTAACGGCGCGAAAAACTACTCATTGTATATATGTCCTTCAAGACATATATACGATTGCGATTATTAAATGCTTCGTTGATTACTCATCGTATATATGTCCTTCAAGGCATATATACGATTGCATTATTAAATGCTTCGTTGACTACCCATCGTATATAGGTTATATACGAGTGGACTTTGAAGATCTAATCGTATATACATCTGGGCCATGTATATACGATGTGAAAAAAATGCCCATCGTATATACATGGTTGAGGAGGTATATACGACTGGGCTATTTTTTTCGTTTTTTACTGAGTTGCTATCTGTTTTGTTGGAACAGATATTGACCCGCCTACAGCAGCAGATGCCGACTCTCAGTTGGCGCCTGTTGATATTGATACTACATTAACTTTCACGACGGATACGATATAATTTTGTTACTCAAGTTTGGTAAATGGAATTAATTTACTTAAGTACTTAGTAAGTTATATATTTTGTAGATATTTTCTACACGACAGGCTGTGGAGGAGTGGGCCAAAGCTGTTGGTAGAATTATCGGTGTAGTTGTTATTATTGTGAGATCTGAGAAAGCAGCTGGAAAGAGGGGAAGGCGAGATAAGATTGTTTTTGGCTGCGACAAACAAGGCGGGTTTACTAATGATTCAAGGGTTTTCGGTTCTAAAAGGAGAGGTGTCCTTTTAGATTGAAAGCTACTTGCACCTTTATTAGCCGTGGGGTTGGTGTGTCACGGTTAAATGTGGTAGACACACGCACGCGAGTTGCTCAAAACTTCCGTTGGTACTTGTTTATTTGGGGCGTGCATGCGAGGCGCAAAAGGATCCGTTAACGAGCATGCGGATCTTGATGTCGGACCGAAAGCTACTATTATCGCTTTGAAGAAGCTAGATCGGAGAATGTAACTAGTCTTCGTCAAGTTTATAGGCGTCACAAACACCGGCCTCTACAAAGAGGGTCCTAGAACGGACATTCGGGAGGTGTTGAGATTGATTGAATCCCATAATTATCTATGTTGGTCTAGAAAGATTCCGCAATCTGATGTCGTCGGTGATATCATGTGGGCTCATCCCACTTCTATAAAGTTGCTCGAGGTTGTTTCCCAAAGTTCTCATTCTTGACTCAACCTACAAGACCAACAGATATAATTTGCCTCTTCTACTGATTGTAGGAGTCACAAACACCGAGATAAGCTTCCACGTTGCATTTGCTTATATTGGGCGAGGAGCTTGCTATTCATTTTTCTTGGGTATTGGAGGCATTGCGAGGTATATGTGAGTTGCATTCTATTCATCCTCAGTTTTCTTGTGCATGCAGAGATCTCATTTGTATGTCCGCTATTCTTGATGTCTTTCCTGCTTTGCTACAAATTTATTGTGTCATTGGCATGTTACAAAAATGTCAAAGCCAAGATTAAGGAGTTGGTTCACAAGGATAGCGGGAGGAGGTCGAATCTCTCCGGCTATGTATTATTGATTCGTTGATGAGTCGAGTATCTATCTAATCGAAGTTTTTGAGGTCGCTTTGCTCGATAAACCCGCTCTCATTAAATATGTGCACGACACATGGTTGACCACGCACAAGGAGCGATTTATCTCAAGCATGGACTAAACGGATCCCACACTTGGGAATTCCACAACCAACGGTATTTCTATCCGTTACTCGATTTTTTTGACACGTGGACATATTTTTTTGTCGATTAAAATTTCTTTGACACTTGTTTATTATTTCTATCCGTTACTCGATTTTTTTGACACGTGGACATATTTTTTTTTTCGATTAAAATTCTTTGACACTTGTTTATTATTTCTATCCGTTACTCGATTTTTTTACACGTGGACATATTTTTTTGTCGATTAAAATTCTTTGACACTTGTTTATTATTTCTATCCGTTACTCGATTTTTTTTGACACGTGGACATATTTTTTTGTCGATTAAAATTCTTTGACACTTGTTTATTATTTTTATCCGCGTATCCATATTTTTTTTCGATTTTTTTGACACGTGGACATATTTTTTTGTCGATTAAAATTCTTTGACACTTGTTTATTATTTCTATCCGTTACTCGATTTTTTTGACACGTAGACATATTTTTTTTTGTCGATTAAAATTCTTTGACACTTGTTTATTATTTCTATCCGTTACTCGATTTTTTTGACACGTGGACATATTTTTTTTTGTCGATTAAAATTCTTTGACACTTGTTTATTATTTCTATCCGTTACTCGATTTTTTTGACACGTAGACATATTTTTTTTGTCGATTAAAATTCTTTGACACTTGTTTATTATTTCTATCCGTTACTCGATTTTTTTGACACGTGGACATATTTTTTTTGTCGATTAAAATTCTTTGACACTTGTTTATTATTTCTATCCGTTACTCGATTTTTTTTGACACGTGGACATATTTTTTTTTGTCGATTAAAATTCTTTGACACTTGTTTATTATTTCTATCCGTTACTCGATTTTATTTGACACGTGGACATATTTTTTTGTCGATTAAAATTCTTTGACACTTGTTTATTATTTCTATCCGTTACTCGATTTTTTTGACACGTGGACATATTTTTTTGTCGATTAAAATTCTATGACACTAGTTTATTATTTCTATCCGTTACTCGATTTTTTTGACACGTGGACATATTTTTTTTTGTCGATTAAAATTCTTTGACACTTGTTTATTATTTCTATCCGTTCTCGATTTTTTTTTGACAAGTGGACATATTTTTTTTTATCGATTAAAATTTTTTGACACTTGTTTATTATTTCTATCCGTTACTCGATTTTTTTGCGTGACATATTTTTTTGTCGATTAAAATTCTTTGACACTTGTTTATTATTTTATCCGTTACTCGATTTTTTGACACGTGGACATATTTTTTTGTCGATTAAAATTCTTTGACACTTATTTATTATTTCTATCCGTTCGATTTCGATTTTTTTGACACGTGGACATATTTTTTTGTCGATTAAAATTCTTTGACACTTATTTATTATTTCTATCCGTTACTCGATTTTTTTGACACGTAGACATATTTTTTTGTCGATTAAAATTCTTTGACACTTGTTTATTATTTCTATCCGTTACTCGATTTTTTTGACACGTGGACATATTTTTTTGTCGATTAAAATTCTTTGACACTTGTTTATTATTTCTATCCGTTACTCGATTTTTTTGACACGTGGACATATTTTTTTTGTCGATTAAAATTCTTTTTGACACTTGTTTATTATTTCTATCCGTTACTCGATTTTTTTGACACGTGGACATATTTTTTTTGTCGATTAAAATTCTTTGACACTTGTTTATTATTTCTATCCGTTACTCGATTTTTTTGACACGTAGACATATTTTTTTTTGTCGATTAAAATTTTTTTGACACTTGTTTATTATTTCTATCCGTTACTTCGATTTTTTTGACACACGTAGACATATTTTTTTGTCGATTAAAATTCTTTGACACTTGTTTATTATTTCTATCCGTTACTCGATTTTTTTGACACGTAGACATATTTTTTTTGTCGATTAAAATTCTTTGACACTTGTTTATTATTTCTATCCGTTCTTCGATTTTTTTTGACACGTAGACATATTTTTTTTTGTCGATTAAAATTCTTTGACACTTGTTTATTATTTCTATCCGTTACTCGATTTTTTTTGACACGTGGACATATATTTTTTGTCGATTAAAATTCTTTGACACTTGTTTATTATTTCTATCCGTTACTTTCGATTTTTTTGACACGTGGACATATTTTTTTGTCGATTAAAATTCTTTGACACTTATTTATTATTTCTATCCGTTACTCGATTTTTTTGACACGTGGACATATATTTTTTTGTCGATTAAAATTCTTTGACACTTATTTATTATTTCTATCCGTTACTCGATTTTTTTTTTTTGACACGTGGACATATTTTTTTGTCGATTAAAATTAAAATTCTTTGACACTTGTTTATTATTTCTATCCGTTACTCGATTTTTTTGACACGTGGACATATATTTTTTTGTCGATTAAAATTCTTTTTGACACTTGTTTATTATTTCTATCCGTTACTCGATTTTTTGACACGTGGACATATTTTTTTGTCGATTAAAATTCTTTTGACACTTGTTTATTATTTCTATCCGTTACTCGATTTTTTGACACGTGGACATATTTTTTTTTGTCGATTAAAATTCTTTGACACTTGTTTATTATTTCTATCCGTTACTTCGATTTTTTTTCGACACGTGGACATATTTTTTTGTCGATTAAAATTTTGTCGATTAAAATTTTGACACACTTGTTTATTATTTCTATCCGTTACTCGATTTTTTTTTGACACGTGGACATATTTTTTTGTCGATTAAAATTCTTTGACACTTGTTTATTATTTCTATCCGTTCTTTCGATTTTTTTGACACGTGGACATATTTTTTTGTCGATTAAAATTCTTTGACACTTGTTTATTATTTCTATCCGTTACTCGATTTTTTTTGACACGTGGACATATTTTTTTGTCGATTAAAATTCTTTGACACTTGTTTATTATTTCTATCGTTCTTTCGATTTTTTTGACACGTGGATATATTTTTTTGTCGATTAAAATTCTTTGACACTTGTTTATTATTTCTATCCGTTACTCGATTTTTTTTGACATATGTGGACATATTTTTTTGTCGATTAAAATTCTTTGACACTTGTTTATTATTTCTATCCGTTACTTCGATTTTTTTGACACGTGGACATATTTTTTTGTCGATTAAAATTCTTTGACACTTGTTTATTATTTCTATCCGTTACTCGATTTTTTTGACACGTGGACATATATTTTTTTTTTTCGATTAAAATTCTTTTGACACTTGTTTATTATTTCTATCCGTTACTTCGATTTTTTGACACGTGGACATATTTTTTTTTCGATTAAAATTCTTTGACACTTGTTTATTATTTCTATCCGTTACTCGATTTTTTTGACACGTGGACATATTTTTTTGTCGATTAAAATTCTTTGACACTTGTTTATTATTTCTATCCGTTACTCGATTTTTTTGACACGTGGACATATTTTTTTTTGTCGATTAAAATTCTTTGACACTTGTTTATTATTTCTATCCGTTACTCGATTTTTTTGACACGTGGACGTATTTTTTTTTTTTTGTCGATTAAAATTTATTATTTCTATCCGTTTCTTTCGATTTTTTTGACACGTGGACATATATTTTTTTGTCAATTAAAATTTTTTGACACTTGTTTATTATTTCTATCCGTTACTCGATTTTTCGACACGACACGTGGACATATGTTTTTTGTCGATTAAAATTCTTTGACACTTGTTTATTATTTCTATCCGTTACTCGATTTTTTTGACACGTGGACATATTTTTTTTGTCGATTAAAATTCTTTGACACTTGTTTATTATTTCTATCCGTTACTTCGATTTTTTTGACACGTGGACATATTTTTTTGTCGATTAAAATTCTTTGACACTTGTTTATTATTTCTATCCGTTACTCGAATTTTTTGACACGTGGACATATTTTTTTTGTCGATTAAAATTCTTTGACACTTATTTATTATTTCTATCCGTTACTCGATTTTTTTGACAAGTGGACATATTTTTTTTTGTCGATTAAAATTCTTTGACACTGCTTGTTTATTTTTTCTATCCGTTACTTTCGATTTTTTTGACACGTGGACATATTTTTTTGTCGATTAAAATTTTTTGACACTTGTTTATTATTTCTATCCGTTTCTCGATTTTTTGACACGTGGACATATTTATTTTTTTGTCGATTAAAATTCTTTGACACTTGTTTATTATTTCTATCCGTTACTCGATTTTTTTGACACGTGGACATTTTTTTTTTGTCGATTAAAATTCTTTGACACTTGTTTATTATTTCTATCCGTTACTCGATTTTTTTTTGACACGTGACATATTTTTTTTGTCGATTAAAATTCTTTGACACTTGTTTATTATTTTTATCCGTTACTCGATTTTTTTTGACACGTGGACATATTTTTTTTTGTCGATTAAAATTCTTTGACACTTGTTTATTATTTCTATCCGTTACTCGATTTTTTTTGACACGTGGACATATTTTTTTGTCGATTAAAATTCTTTGACACTTGTTTATTATTTCTATCCATTTACTCGATTTTTTTTTTGACACGTGGACATCGATTTTTTTTTTGTCGATTAAAATTCTTTTGACACTTGTTTATTATTTCTATCACATTACTCGATTTTTTTGACACGTGGACATATTTTTTTGTCGATTAAAATTCTTTGACACTTGTTTATTATTTCTATCCGTTACTCGATTTTTTTGACACGTGGACATATTTTTTTTTTTGTCGATTAAAATTCTTTGACACTTGTTTATTATTTCTATCCGTTATCCGTTTCGATTTTTTTGACACGTGGACATATTTTTTTTTGTCGATTAAAATTCTTTGACACTTGTTTATTATTTCTATCCGTTACTCGATTTTTTTGACACGTGGACATATTTTTTTTTTTGTCGATTAAAATTCTTTTGACACTTGTTTATTATTTCTATCCGTTACTCGATTTTTTTGACACGTGGACATATTTCGAGAGCGGAATCCTTGCATTGGTCTTTGAAAAGACAGTTGAAGACTTGAAGGGTGATCTATCAAAATGTTTGATATCTATTGATGACATCTTTGGCAATACATTTTGATCAAATTATCGGGTCTTTTCAACGAAGATCGCAGAATTGAAGTCAAGTCCAATATTCCATGTTTAAAAATCTTCAAGGACTTGTTTCTTTATCCTGACTTTGAGACATATGGTTAATGAGTTTGAAAGGTCGAAATCGGGGTTGGATACGACAAAAGGCGGTGCGGTGCATTCAAAGGAAGACACATCTACTTCCTTGTGCTTGTGAGATAGGTATTTTTCATGCTTCCGACAATTCTATTCCGCTATCATTGTTGTTGATGATCACCGGAAAGCAGATTGAGTTTGGATTCAATAGATGATAAATCCACTCGGGATAAATCATGCGGATGCGATATTTCTTACCGGTTTGATGCTATCTTGGCAAGATTTAATAAAGTGAGTGAGGAGGAGAAGTTTCTTATTAAGAGGCAAAATTGAATGAGATAGCTTTCCCTTCTACTTCTTCTATGGTTGCACCTAAATCAAAAGTCGAACGAAAGGTGCATCAAAGAAGAAAGGGAATTTTTTTATGCTAAGCGTGATCCTTCCGGGTGGGAGCACGTGGATGAGAGGAGGTAAACAGATTGAAGAATCCGGGGCTTCCAAAATTCCTACACAATGGTCAACCAAATTATCTCGGGGTGCTTCTAGAGTATTATCACGGGCGGTGAGACTAAAATCCACTTACCGTTTGTTCCAAAGACACGTGCGCAACTATGTTGAAAAAATTGTTGATGTTGAAGGTGACTCAGAATCGCGGTTTTAAGCGATCGGGGTTGGACTTGACATGGGTGAGGACTCGGCCTCCGATTAAGCAAGCTTTGATTCAGAAACAAAGGACAGGAAACCTTGTATTCGACATGTTTGGGAAGAACCGATCGTTAGAGCTTCGCAAAGCTTTAACTATCGAGTCATACTGGACGTCACCCGAGTCAAAGTGGTTTGATTTGCTCGAGATGGGGTATATGGTTGCAACCGGGTATAATGTTGCATTGGTTCGCTTTTCTTTACCTATGAATTTCACTTATCGCGCTTTGAGAGGCACTTACAGTTCATCTAAGTTGAAAATCATATCATTTCGAACAAGCAAAATGTACAATTTGGTTGAATCTTTCAATCTCTCCCACTTGTCCGTTGCCTCCTATTGCCCCACGGTGGTACCAAAGACTACGCACTCGAGAGTCGCTTCATGGTTGCATCCGTATGCCGGACGTTTTACCCTATGGCGATCTATGTGTCCTCCCGCGCGCCTCTCACTCACACAAAGTGATGCGTCTAGATGTATAGATTTAGCCGATGATTCTATTGACGGCTTGTAGATAGATTCACACATTTTTGTATTACACGTGTATATATATTATATCGCGTTTTTGTAATTATCTGCGTTTACTTTATCCAATATATCTACACCGTTGATGTTAATCAAATCGCGAGACTTCAAATTATAAGCGGTAATAAAATCAAAAGCTGTTAACAAAAACAAAGCCCATTGTATATATCTCTTTTTGGGACATATATACGATGTCAAATTTTACCCATCGTATATAAGTTCATTTTTGCGATATATCGATTGACTTAAAACGCATCAATCGTATATATACGCACAATGAACATATATACGATGTCAATCTTTTCCCATCGTATATAGGCCACACAAAAAGATATATACGATTCGTGTAATTTAGTGAAAAAAAAAGATTTTTGAAGGCATTTTGGGAATTTCAGTGTGGGTGGGGTTTTAGGGAGAAGGTGGGGTACAAAAGAAAAACCCTAACTTTTTTGTATGCCTAAAAAGGGCCTCAAATTAAGTCTCATATTTAAAAAGAGGCCCCAACATTCCCAAAGCCAATGTAGCGTAGCCGACAAAACGGCTACTTAAAAATGAGTGGGCGCCGAATCTAATCCTGTTGTCTTCATTTTTCTGAAATTTTAGTTTTGCATGCATATTATTAAAATTGAAAAACAATAACATATGTATCTTTGTGGGGATTTGAACATAGATCCAACACTAACTAACCAAAAACTTACCACTGCATGTCTGTATCAACTTACAAATAACAAACATGGTGATAGATAGATATATATATATATATATATATATATATATATATATATATATATATATATAAATTAATATACTATTTTATAGTTTAAATTTTAAAAATTATAAATATTGTCCATATAAAAATTTATTTCCTTTTTAAATTTTTATAAAGCTGTCTTTTTTTTTTGAAAAAAAAAATATCAATGTCCATTGTACTGCATCACTTTAAAAGGTTTTAATTTTTTTAATATATTTCACTTTTATGTTATTTTCTCTTTATTTTTGGTCAACTTGTACTTGGATTTCATTTCTGAATTGGTCCAAACCAGTGTTATTAAACCCAGACCGACCCGGCCGGTCGGACCGCAAAACGATGATGTGATCGGTCCGAGTTGCTTATTGGATCGACTATGTTCCAGACCCGGTGCGACCCATGGGTTTTTGGCCTCGACCCGATGACCCGGTTGATTGTGTGACCCACCTCCGGTTGCAGTTTTACTTTTTTTTTTTTAACTAATCAAAACGACGTCGTTTTGATAATTTTTTTATTTTTTTTAAGCTTAAACGTGAAACTGAAATTAGAAAGAAAGAAGATCTGAGAAGTGAGAAGTAACGCAGCGCAGGCCAACACCACCGTTCCCAAATCTCTCTCGTAGCGCAGGCAACATTGCTGATGATGATGAAGAAGATAACCGCCAACAACACTACTCTAAAGTAGTAGAACAACAACAACAACAACAAGAAGTAGTAGAAGAAGAGGAGAGCGATAATGGGGTTGTGGATGTTTTACACCGACAACCCTTAAAACCTGTCATCAAGGAAGAGCATAAAAGCTTCTCTAATCCACATTTGGAAACTAAAATTGGCAAGAGAAAAATCAAAATGGATTCTGATGCTATCCATCCAAATGTCTCAGGCAACTTATTTTCCTTCTCAATTGCATGTTTTTTCCTTCAATTTTGTTTATTTTTTGGTTAAAGGTGGAACCTTTACCTTGGTAAATAATTATACTGAAGATGGATTTTTGTGATTTTATTTTGCAGGAGTTACTAATGGTGATAGAGGAGGCACGGTTAAGAGGGCTAAGGAAGGTTCTAGAACTGAAACAGTTAAAGATGGAGCAAGTAATTCCCATCCTGACAATCCTTCTTTTCAATTCATATTGCCCCAATCTTACATTCAAGAATATAAAATGGTATGTTTGCTATAAACAATTAACTCTGTCTGAATGCTAAACTCAACCATATAATATATTGTCCAAATATCTAGACTGTTTCATATTCTGAATATCCAAATATCCAAATTTTCAGTATATTTGTATATGGCATGGTTCTAAATTTTCAGTATATTTGGAGTTGTTTATGTATTTGATTTGAATTTGAATTTGTGAGACTATTATGTTTATGGATTTGATTTGAATTTGATGAATGAGTATTGAATTTTTGGACATTTTAATTGTATGGTAAAAAAATTCATAGTTATGTGATATCTGAATATAATATACAGCATGCCTAATTTTATCAGGTTTTAGTGGTGTACGTGGGTGCGGCCAACTAAATGACTAGTGGCCCGCCTATCGACCCAAGTGACCCAAATGGGATTTGTGATGGCTGCTTCGAGTCGACTCCGGTCGAGTTTAATAACATTATCCCAAACCCAACCAAATACACACAAAGTGAAAACAAGGTAACGGGCCATACATGGGCAATAACGTAGCTACCAACCCTTTAAAGGGTCTCACTAAAGAGTTCACTTTATGACTCCAAATAGGTTGGACCGACCTTGGCGTTAAATCATAGACCCATAGTTCTTCCAGACCCCTCCTACTTACCACACGCCTACAAACCTTAAATATTTCAAATATATCCCACCCCATAATTTCTTTCTCCCACCCTCTTTTTCACTTCACACCCCTCCCTCTCTCCACCACCACCACCTTCTCCCTCTCAACACCACTACCACCACCTCATTCTCCCTTGCCACCACAACCACAACCACATCCTTCTCCCCTCTTTTCTACTCTGTCACCACCACCACCTCTGTTTCCTCTTTCTCTGTTACTCGTATATTTTCTCTGCATTTAGGGATGGTTCAACACTATAGTACCAAATTGTTTAAAAAAGTTGGAAAACACATGTCCGACACTATAGTACTGAACCAATACAGTTCTATAGTACTGGACCTTGTTTTTCAATTTATTTTTAGAAATAGATGTAGTGAGTACAACACTATGATATCATATCGGTTCAAGATCAATGTCGTATTTGTTAAAAATCATGCAAGGGGGGTGATTGGAAAAAATTGTGCCACGGTACTATGATACCATACTTGGTTCAGTACCATGGTGTCGTACCCATTAAGTCCCATAAAAAAATGGACGCGTTTGGAAATTTTTTAGTCATTAAGAGTACATTGGTCATTTCATAAGGTTTGGGGGAATATGTGGTGGCAAAAAAACCATTCAATGCCAAAAAAAATTACCTAAATACATCACTTTCTACATTATATACCAAAGTAACCCAATTTTTTTTAAGGCTAGAACTCGCCCCCCACCACCCACCTTTCTAAACTAAAATTATGCAATTTTTTTTTATTTGTAGTTCAGGAAACGCCGCCCACTAGGGAGAGTAATGAGCTGCGTTTTTTTTTAATTTTTTAATTTCTTCATTTTAATTTGATTAAAATATAAATTAATTTAATTTAATTAAAATAAGTAATTTAAATAATTTGAATAATTAGTAAACTTATTTATAATGTAATTACGACAATAATTACGGGAAAAAAAATCAAGATATTAAAAATTGGAACAAAATTTAATATAGGATAAAAGCAGAGAAATAAAAACACAAATTGCAGAAATACAAGGATATAAAATTTAAAACGAAACGACAGGAAAACATAATACAAGAAGATGCAGACACGATTTAAACTACTTTTACTTCAACCATGGATTCTTAAGTAGTGGTCATCGGATCACTGGAGGGATAATGCGACGGATGATGTGATTGGTAGACTCTGTGGTTTCGACGCACAATTCGAGATAAGTTTCAATCCAACGTTGGAACCTCTCATGTTTCTGAAACATTTCTCGAACGTCCTTGTCTTTCTTGATAGTCATGGTGCAAAACCGAATACGATTACGTGGGCCGATGTAGGGGCAGCGATAAACGATACTAGTGATGTCTTGCTCCACACCCTCTACGTGCGCGTTTTCCGTTAGTTTTTCTTTCATTTCGGCAAAGATGGTGTTGTTCTTAAGTCTGGAATGTTGTGTGTTGGGACCCTCAAAATATACACCATCTTCTTCCCTGCGCTTGACAGTGGCCTGATAGTGAATTCTACATTGTATTTATAATAGAGGTGATTGTATGTGAGCCATTGATTTAGGATGATCATAACCGTTGATTTTAGGGTTTAGTGTCGGCAAAATCTAGCCCGTTAAATAATGTCGGCAAAATCTAGGTCGTTAAATAAAATAAGACCTCAGCACTATGCACACTCTGCACAATGCACACTCTACGTGATGCATTATTAAAGATTAAATATTTAATTATTGATCCAACAGAATTAAACGTGACTTAACATTAAAACCTTAAATTTAATAACTAATAAAAATACAACTTCTTTAATATGAAATTAAGTTTCACTTGAAATAAACAACTTTAAATCAAACTAATAATACATTAAAGTCAAATATTAACTGATAAAAATACAACTTCTTTAATATGTCAACTAGTCACATTTACTACAACTTTACTCTTCGTATTAGTCTTTTAAATCAATTCATGTCTTTTAATATTACTTTGTGACACTTAAATTTATATTTTTTTAATAATTAAATTTAGTATTTATACATTAATATATAAGAAATTAAAAAAATAAAAAAACGCAGCTCAGAACTCTCCCTGGTGAGGGGCGAGTTCTGAACTACAAATAAAAAAAAATTGCAAAATTTTAGTTTAGAAGTGGGGGGCGAGTTCTAGCCTTAAAAAAAAATTAGGTTACTTTGGTATATAGTGTAGAAAGTGATGTATTTAGGCAAAAAAAAATGTTGGCATTGAATGGTTTTTTTGCCATATGTGGTAAGTAAGAGGGGAGTGAAATAAGTATATGAGCCTAAATCACACATCTCTTTCCAAACGTGTGAACTGACCCGGGAAGCCCAACTTTAAGCAATAAGCATGCGACGCATCCAATCCATCCCCCCGGCTTATCGAAACTTGAGGCTAGTGCTTGCTTTCTCGTGTAAGTAAATTTTATGTACTATTTTCCTCTTCAGTTCACCCAAACAAAACGCATGAAGGGTAATTTGGGCATAAGTAGAGGGGCAAAACAGCGAAAACATTGGAGTAGGTGTAGGTTCACAACAACAAAAATAAACACACACAGGACATTTCCGGCACGTGTGCCTCGTAACTGCATTTCTTCCTCTCCTTAACGAGAAACGAAAAACGGAACAGATAGAAGAGAAAAGAGAACCTTATAGTACTTTTAATTCCACTTGTGTCCCCAACTGGGGCAAGGCAAACCAAACTACCCTTCCAAATTCCTCTTTTTAGCGCTCGAGACGAGACGAGACTGAGTCAGAGACACTGAGTCACCCGCTTTAACCCAACTCGTTTATTGAAACTGCCAACTCGTTTCACCAAATGGTATCCGATTCTGACCTTATCGACCGCCTTAGGGACTTTCTCCGCAACGCCGACCTCGATACCACCTCTACCTCCACCGTCCGCCGCCAGTTAGAGTCCGATTTTGGAATCGATTTATCTGATAGGAAATCATTCATCAGAGAACAGGTTAACTTATACATTCAAACCGAGCACCAAAACGACGAAGCAGATGAGGAAGAAGAAGAAGAAGAAGAAGAAGATGCGGCTGAGAAAGATACTGAAGAAGGAGACGAAGATAATGAGGAGGAGGAAGAAGAGAAACCGAAGCGTGTGAAGAAGAAAGGACGGTTAGTCAATTTCTGCTTATTGATTATTCTTCATTTTTAATTTAAATTCAATTTCGTTTCGATTGGAAAAATAAGGACAAAAAAGATGGCATTTTGTTTCTTTGAATTTAATTGATTCTGCATGTGAGAACACACAAGTTTTTGATTGACCGTTATTGGTTTCTCCTTTTAGATTCATTCCCTGCCATTTTGCCCAATCAAGCAATGGTTTCATCACTGAATTTTTTTTTTTGGATTTTTGTTATAAGCGTTTCTTTTAGCTTTACTTCGCTTTTGTTCTATGATGATATGATAATAACACATGTACATGGGTTTGAATTGTAATTGGGGTCCACTTGGAGTTCATGTTGCGTTTGCTCTCTATTGGTAGTTTCTATGAAAATTAGGGTGCTTTTGAAGTTAGTGATGACGAGGTTACTTGCCTTGCAGGTTTACATGAACAAAAAGTGTACACTTTTGGCTTCTCTTTGCACGCATTTTCATCTCATTCTTTGCTTTGCCAAACAAGCTAATCTTTTTGTGCATTTTCATCTTATTCTTTGCTTTGTCTAATGATTTAATCTTGTTATGCATGCTTCTAAGATTGTAATAGCATATTTCCATACACACTAAGCAACTTGCTGGGTTTCTGTTATTCCTTTTTGGCCTTTTTTTTTTATCACACTGCTATGAAATTAGCAATTTAAGCATAAGTACTATTCCACAATGGTGTAGATTAGTCATCGGTACACGTGGCCAGCCAGATTCTTTGGCGTAGATTAATCACCAGTAAAGCCGATGAGTACTATGCACCAATAACACGGTAACCAAAAAGCCACAATGGTGTGACCGGGCTTTGTTACTTCCCCAACTCCTTTTTTAATTGTTGAGTGTGAAATGGATCTTTCTGTTATTTAATTAGTTCCATGAATGTTGACAATTTGGTGAACCACATTTCCAGTTTAAGTTTCCAATAAATTCATTGGAAACTTTTGATCACACAATTGGAGATTCCAATCCCTCTTACTGGACTGATAGTTAGTTACTTTTGCTAATCATTGTTCCGGTTGGATCCTTGAAGTGAAATGCTGATACATATCCACTTGCATGATTGCTTGCAGGAGAAATGCTCCACAGGTGGCCTTTTTAAGTTGTAGAACTCCAAGTTAAATTCCTTCCCTGCTTCAAACAATAAATAAACAAAAATCATGTAAAACGTTTCTCTATATTTGTCATTGTGTTTATAAATTGTTGACCTCCCAAGATTGATGCAACTTAATCCAAACAACTGGCCATAACTTTATTTTATTTGATATCTTAGTTCGCTTTTACGTATTAACAAATAACAACAGTTGACAAAATTGAATCACTATATCTTAGAACTGCTAAGAGTCATTTATTTAAACTGTATAGACAGCTAACTAAACGTCATATTTGGTAGAGAATTGGTTATATTGATCCCCCTTTGTAAGACTTCATTGAACACAAGATGGCTATCATAAACTCAGGATAAAGGAAGTATTTGTATCTCTTTCTCTTTACCCCTTTTACCTATAAAAGAATTGAAGTAAGAGGGAACTATTTTACATAAATGTTGCAGTCTTGTTGATATCCAATTTAACCAATAACTTCTACTTTACAGCTAGCCAGTCTTCATTAACCCAATTATCATGAGAGGAGTTTTGTTCTCTTTTAGTAGCTAATATAAACTTTATACAACAAATAATTTGTGAGAACAAACTGTCATGTTTACGTATGTTTACATTAAGCGGTGGATTACAATGACAATATGGACAAATACCTACTTGTAAATATTTTCCATTGGAGGTGCCCTTGTTTACACGGCTGCTTTTCATCTTGTGCTTCAGATCTAACAAGGTAGATGATGAGGTGGTAAAGAAAAAAGGTGGCGGTTTTTGCAAATTATGTAGCCTGTCTCCACAACTTCAGGAATTCGTTGGAGCGCCAGAGATGGCCAGGACTGAGGTATAATCCCCCCTTCCCCCCCTCCTTGGTAAAAAAAGTGTAGTAGGGGTATGCTACTCTAATACTCACAGTTAAGAATATCTGGAATTTCTTTAGAAGTGCGCATATAATATAATTCTGTATCTGGCCTTACGGCATCTATTCATAATGGTGACTTTAGGTTGTTAAGCAATTATGGGTCTATATTAAGGAGAAAGATTTGCAAGACCCAAACAATAGGCGAAATATCATTTGTGATGAACCACTGCGTGGGCTTTTTGGTGTCAATTCTATCAACATGTTCCAAATGAATAAAGCATTGACAAAGCATATCTGGCCGCTGGATTCAGATGATGGTATGCCCCTATGACCTTACACTTCCGCATTACTAGTTACTAGTGTTGAAAATAAGTAGCACCTGTAAATAATGATAGAATATTATTATTCCAGTAATTAGGAGTGAGATATCATGTTATTATTCCAGTAATTGTTTGTATTTGTCTCCTTCTAATAAAGAGACTTTGTTGTGTAGATGAGACACATAGTTTCAACATATGCCTTTCTCTTTTTCACTCTCTTAATAACTATTTTTTACGGTATTTCCATTATCCAAATAAGTTGAATATTCTTTTACATCGTAGGTGCCATTGTATTTTTTTAGACAAGACATCTAATCCTTTATTTACATTCCTCCATGTGCCCCTCTTGTGAGGTTTTCTTTTATAGGTTTTTTCTGTCAGTTTTTTTTTGGATCTTCTTATTTAGCATGATAAAATTATACTACCACTTTATGCACCAGACCCCCTTTACATATTGTTGTGTAATAATGAAAGTGCATTGACTATTTATAATACTTTGACATTCTGCTTGTTAGCTTTTATTTTATCTATGGTAAATGTGTGCTTCCCTGTTTTATTCCTGTAAATGTAATCAGTTCTTTGTTTGCACTTTTAAAAAGAAAAAAAAAATAGTTTGAACTTCAACTCTTGTCTCTTGATATAGTTATCCAGGTGAAGTCAGCACCAAAGGAAAAGCAGAAGAAGCAAGAGAGAGAAGATGGTATGGTTAATTAATTTGGCTAATGTTCTATATTATTTGTCAACCTGATTACAGTCCCTTCCTGCCAATTATAAATTCTTCTCCTGCAAATTTTTGTCCCAGTTTTCACTTTTTTATTTATATTTAGATTGTTCAGACTTCAGAGTATCTTTCTTTTTGTTGGTGGAAAAGATCATCTGCATATGTATTTATTTATATTTGAAATCATTTGACACACACAGTTACTGGATAAAGCTTTTTCTAGTGAAATTTATGGCACGCGGTGGTAATTTTTCTGTACCTTTCATACATGTTTACAAATGAATATAGTCAGTTACTTATAGTATGTTTCCTGCACCTATACCCTCCCCCTGTGACAGATTCAGATGAGCCGGAAAGAAAGAAAAAACGGCAGAAGGGAGGAAAATCTGATCCAGATGAGCCGGAAAAACCGCAGAAGGGAGGAAAATCTGGTTTTCTTGCTCCTCTTCAGCTATCCGATGCCCTTGTGAACTTTTTTGGTACAGGAGAAAGTGAGTTATCAAGATCTGAAGTCGTAAAAAAAATGTGGGAATATATAAAAGGAAACAACCTTCAGGTTTGTCATTGCTCTAACTTGTCTTCCGGGCATTTGTATTGCTTAAATAAAGCTCTGATTGTTTCTATGCAGTGTGCGTTAGTGATAATTGCCATGCGAAAAGCTTGAAAAGTGATATTCAAATGATCATACATTTTGGCTAAGAAAGAGACTAACATGTTGAAATAAATCTAAACATTGTTCACATTCTTTCTTTGATCAAGCATCATCATCTTGACACATGGAAAATGCTAACTACCCTTTAGCTGCATATAAGAATTTTGTATGACTTTATTGTGTTTGTACATGCTAGCTATATAACAAGTTAAATTTATGATTGGTTGGTTTGTGAAGGATCCTTCTGACAAGAGGAAAATATTATGCGACGAGAAGTTGAAAGAACTCTTTGGTGTTGACACTTTTGTTGGCTTCACTGTTATAAAGCTGCTGGCTCCTCATTTCAAAAAGATAGACCAGTGAGTTGCCTGCACATTATTATGCGGTTGAACATGGGAAATTTGTTTGGGTAATTTTGTTTATCAAATTAGTTTTGGAAGGTCTTCTTTGTTTTTTGGGTATGGTCTGCCAACAGAGAAGGAATAGGAATTAGTATAATGACAGATTTTCAGTGAAATTTTCTCGAAGATTTTAACGTTATTTGACCATTTATCTTTCTTTAATATAATGTTTTGTCACTTGACAGTTGAAAGTTTTGTACATTTTTAGTTCCCAAAACTGCAAGGATAATGTTGACTCCATATTTCTCTACTGAACAATTTGTCCATACTAGGAGGTAGTAATAGTATTATGGATAAAATATATGTGAAAAAAATACGTATTGCGATTCGATGGACTTAATATCTAATTATTCAGAGGGAAAATGATCAATCTTACAAAACCATTTTTCTTGTTAGAATGAAAAGTGTTAAAAGTAGATTAAACTGCCTTTACACCCCAACCCTTCCCATGTTGGCTGCCAAAACCGCTTAGGCATGACAACAAAACCCGTACCCGTGGGACCCGCCATTCCCATCTTGATTTGACGGATTTTTCCCGCTTTGACTAGATTTGGGTTTGGGTTTCCCCAAAATCAAAATACGGGGACAGGGTGGGTCATGGGGATACAGGTCCCCACCAAACCCAGCCGAATTGGAGTTCATGAACAAATGGTCAACCCCCTTGTGGATTAGATGGTTATATGTATTTATTTAAGATGAAGAACGAGAAAATCTAGTATCCAAAAATAAATTTATGATTAAAACTGCAAATAGAAAATATAATTTTATCTATGGCATTTTTTTAAGTAAGGATGAAGATAAGATAAGGGTGTTTGTTTCATGATTGGAAAGGCTATTCTTAGGAACGTAGCGGTTACAGATATGGATTGTTGCATTCAATGGCGGAGCTTACCTAAAATTTTATGGGTAGCCACAATTACTAATTAAAATGAGTAAACATTCTATTACCAAAAAAAAAGAGTAAACATTCATTTAGGCCCTGATTGCGTGAAAAGTTTTTTCTTAGATAAGCCTAATTTTGTGAAAAGTTGTTAATAGTTGTGAATGTATCAAAATTACAATTACATCTCCATGTCTTTTTTTAAGTCATTTTGGTTATTAAATGCGTTTTTTTTTTTAGCTATTTTGATCCTCAAATGTGTTTTTTATTAATTGATTTAGTCCATAAAATTATTAACAGAAGAGACACTTAGAGAAGTGTTTACAATTTGTGATACATTTAGAGACTTTTTTTTGACAATGTTTCACATATTCAGGAACCAAAATGACTATTTGTAGAACTAAAATATTAATTTAATATTATAATTGAGAGTTAATGGTAAATAATTGTTCGTGCATAGATTAATTTTAAGAGAATTCATGTTCATTCCTTCTAACTTTGAGGTATAGGGTTAAATATGTTTTTTGTGCCGATAAAATTTGAGAATTTTGTTTTTAGTCCTTATAAAAAATTTTAGTCACTTTAGTTATATTTTTGGCCATAGATGCTTTTAGTCCCTCATAACTTTTACGGAATTTAAAAGTGCTATTAAAAGGTCCAAAAAAAACTCTATTAAAAATCATGGCTCATGAGTGACTAAAAACATTGATGCAGGAAAATGTATTGACTAAAAGTGAGTGAAATTTTTTATTATAGGAACTAAAATCGAAATCCTCAAATATTGTGTTGGCCTTAATCATATTTAACCATAGTATTTCTTTGATCAATATATTTAACCATAGTATATAAACAAAGTTGTATTTTCAATGGTACCATCTTTAAGCACCAAACGGAAATGGTTAACTGGTATCGTGTTAATAAAAAGCGGGTTCAACAATCGGTATATTACAACCGAACAAATACGGTGTTGCAAACCTGAATGTGTTGCAAGGGGTGTGTGTTGTGTTTATGTACGTTCGGTACCATATTACCGAACTGATTCGGTTTTAATGTGTCGTATTTCACTGATACTGCAATAGACAGTTTAACAAACAACAGTTTTTGTTTAAGCATCAACATTCTTATAACAATTTTTTTAATAAATAACCAAACTTTGTATGAGTATCAGTAGGATTTGGAGTAAGAGTTAAAGTGAGGTTTGACTTCTTTTCTAGTGGTGGTGGTGGTGGTGAGGGTGTTGGCTTCTTTGGTAGTGAGTGGGGTGGGGGTGGGGTGCAGTGGGGGGGGGGGGTACGAATTGTAGTTGAAATGTCATATTCAATTCGCTTTTCCCGTAGTGGTGGGTTCCAGTGGAACTTCTAGTTTGAGCTGGAGTTGGTTTCTTTGATATTAGTGGGGTGTCGGTGGAGCTTCTACTTTGGGTTCAAGTTGGGGTCGGTTGTTTACGAGACTGAGTGAATGTAACAGAGATTGGATAACTTCGACATAAGCAAATGTAACAGAGAAAGTTATCCAATCTGTCCCCCTCGACATAAGCAAATGTAACAGAGAAAGTTTTTTTTCGTTGTGGTTGCACCAACGATCTTAACCAACTGATACATATATCGGTTTGTCTTTTACATGGAATCAATACACAATACAATGGGAAGGTGTTTATAAGCTCAATGGAGTTCAGATGTGCCCAAAATATGTCTCTGACAATATTAATGCCCTCTGCAACTCGTTGTTAGTACACATATTAATCACGTTCCAATGTATTCATCAAGTGTTGGGTCTCAGTCCTACCCTGACGTAGACTCGACCGTTGCCTTGTACGACAATTGTATATTTGTTTGAGAGTGGTGTGGCTATCTTTAGGCTTCATAGCTCTGATTTCGTTAAGGATGAGACTATGCGGGATCAAATTCTTAGTCATTCTAGCCACTACTTCCTTCTCTTCCCCCGTTAATTTAGTAGTGCACGAATGACCTTCATCATAATAAATTAATGTGTCCATTCTTTAAGCCTCTTAATAAATTTACCTTTTCAACCTAAACTTACAACATTTTCTAGTACTCGTAGGATCTAAATCATTGTGCATGCACTTTTCAGGTTTTTCACACATCAAGATGCAATATTATTTACCCGATCTTCGCCCGTTGTCGGATCTAGATATCACAATCACCACTCCAAGGGACTTGCCGACAGAACATACCCATGCCAACGACACGTTACAAATAGCAAATAACTGAAAAAAATAACATTCAGTTACTTACTTCAAAAAAATAACTAACAATTAGTTACTAAAAAATCAAGACTTAGAATATTTTACCTTTTCAGTTGTGAACGAACTAGTAAAGTCCACTACTAATGTGGTATTTGGGATGCCATCTCCTCTTGAGGTCGACAAATTTTTCCATTTTATACTCCAAAGTCCCTACAAAAACTGAAAAGAGAAGGAAAAAAACTGTTATTGCGATAACATACCAAGGTACGACAATATTGTGCCGGATAGGTTCGACTCTATGGAACCAGACGTGTATTACAATAAAGGTACAGTTGCATAAAATTGGACCTATCCGACACATTACTGTTGTGTCAATGGACTCAGCCAAACACCCCTAACCACATTTATTTAAAGGTACAATGGTTATTGACCGAACCAATTTGGTTCTAATGTACTGAACTAAGCGCGATTTCAGAAGGAAAAAAAGGAACAAATACACATTGTTTCAAGGAGAAAATGCAAAATGATTGGTAGGGATGATCTTATTATGGTTGGCAATATTGAGAAGATGAGTAGAAGATTAATGATGTAGGTGAAGAGGATAGGGTTTGGAGTGGAGAGATGAGAGGTGTGGGTGTTAGAGGGGAGTGTGTAGGAGAGGAGATGGAGAGGAAGAAAAATGATGAAGGATAAGGGGCAATCTTTTAGAATGTTAGGGCCATTTTGGTATTTTCATAAGATTTCGGGGTGTGTGGTGAGTAGGGGAAGTGGGAGAAGCATAGGCCAAATTATTTTGTGATCAATGTTTTTGGATGGGCAGTTGGCCTTCTGAATTTTTTCTACTGAACTTTACTTGAAGAGTTGTCAAAGAATAAATGTAATTTGACAAAAAAGAAAGACTAAATGTAAGTAATTACTTCTTTCAGAGGCTTTTTAGGTGTAACTATTGACACTACATTTTTGTTATTTACAGTTCAAAGAGTAATTATTTTAGAGACATATTTCTAGCTGGTATAATTTGTTCCTCCTAACAACAAAATGATTCATCTTTAGAAATAAACTTGGGGTGTATTTAGTGATTCCGTGATTTGTTAGGTCAAAAGTTCAAAATGTTTAATTTTCTTTTCATTGATCCAATTCTCCTTCTAGTCGAGGGTTCGATCCGTTAACCAAGTGTCGAGAGTTCGATCATCGCCTTGGATATAGAGCAACTTTAAATCATTGAGTCAGCTGTCCTACCCTTCGAGATACCTCCAATCCAGCGAGGGGATTAGTCACTACGTTCAACGGTGAGTACTCTGATTTCAACCAAAATCCTACTTCTAGTGACATACCGAGTCTATTGTTGCTCATCCGTGGATTTGCAAGTTTATTCATGGCGTACCTTTTTTACTCATTTTCTTACTAGATCACGATTGGGTCAATGGTTGTATTATTATACAGATACCGACTTCTACCCTTTTAAATCAATCAGCCGTCTTAGCTCAGCTGGTAGAGCGCGTGGCTTTTATAAAAATATTAATACTGGTTTATAAAAATATTAATATTATCTCAAAAATAAATTCTCTTTTATTCATTAAGAATTTAAAATCTATATCTAAGTTGATTAATATAGAAAAAAATCAAAAGGTTGAGTATCTTCTCATTTAAGGATTACTTTATTAATTCATGTCAAAATAATTTTTCTTTTGTTCACTATTACACTAATCAAAGAGACCACAATGTTTAACCTAATCAAAGAGACTTTACTCTCACTCTCCGAAGATTGGATCCGATTATATGGTTTTTTTTGACGAGGGATCCGATTATATGGTAATGATGGAGAAAAATGTATTTGCATTCTTATGAAATTAAAATGTGGCATTTTTTCTACGATTTCTTATTAAGAATTAGAAAATTAGTTAGTGTCTAACTAACTTAGCTAGATTAGTTTAGAAGTAGTTACATGTATAGTTAATTTTCTACTGCAGTTAACTAAAGTTAGCTATAATTAAACATTTGTATATAATCAAGAGGATACTCAAGCGGATTATCCCAACGACTCATGTTACGTGTCAATGGGCGGGCTCGCCGCCCGCCTGTGCCCATCGAGCCAAGCATTGTATATGGGGGTGGTCGGGCCAGCCCAATATTCTAATGAAATTTTGCAAAATGTAGGCCCAATCCATAACAACATCACCATGGGCCAATGGGCCCGCCCAATGGGCCGCCCAACGGACGCCACAAGCCATTGACTTTTTAAAATTTTAAGTATATATTGTTTCTATCAATGAACAACATACATAAACAAAATTCACCAACACAATATATCTTTGTCCATAATCCAAAATAAGCATACATAAATAAATTAAATCTTGGTTTTGCAAAACACATTGTTCATAATCCAAAATAGCTCAAATAAATAAATTCTTCTCTATTGAAATTGTCCTATTTCCAACCACTATGTCTAGAACTTCAAACACAAATGCTTGAACTTGCATATCAAGTTGACTTCATATATATGAAAAAAGGTGGAAAGTTGATATCTTTGTGATTAAATTCTCATGATATTACCGACTCAAAATTTGAGTTACCAAATCTTATTCGCTTTGCCTCTAATTTATTTGTTTCTTGAGTGTGATTCATTAGGATTAGGATTAGATTAGGATGTTGGTTGCCTTTATACCGAATTGGTATTTTTTTGAAATAGGACAATTTCAATAGAGAAGAAGACAAAGACATCTCGAAGCGATTATGGATCAAGATTTGGTGGTGGTGTTTTTTTTTGAGTCGAATCGCTTCAAGAATTTATGAATGGAGTTGCAAAACGGTTTGAAGAGAAGACGGCGAAGGACGATCCGTTAAGCTCCAAAATCGAATGCGTGGAATAAATAATTGAGTTGTCATATTTTGATTGGATAACATTAAAAACAGCATGTATAGCACTTGTCATATTTTAAAATTAAAAAAAAAAACAAAAAATAAACGGGCCGCCCATGGGCCCATGGCCCGGGCCGGGCCGACCCAATAACATCATCGGGCCGGGCCAAAAAACATACCGTTGATTTTGGGCTACTATTTTTAGAGCCCAAGCCCGCCCAAAATATCGGGCCATTGGGCCGGCCCATTGGGCCAGGCCCAAATTGACAGCTCTAATGATAGAGGCAACGACACAACTTATATTGGTGCCATGCATATCTATTATAAATATCTAAAGGAAGCTTTTTTCCAAGCTCTAGGATGCTCCACATCATTTCCATTTATTTTTCAATAAATTTTTTAATTTTATTAATATTTATTTATAATTTACAATTAAATGAGACTTAAATTCATTATTACCACTAACTTATTATTATTATTAAATGCTACTCTTAGTGGAATAAAATATTTGGTGATGCCTATGAGCATTCTCAAGAAGAATAAAAACCTACGATTATGGATTGCTAATAGGAATTAAACATAAAATTATTCACAACACAATGAAGGGAAATGTTTATCTATATCTTCTATACATATAAGTAAAAGAATCCCCAATGGAGCCTTCACAATAATTCTTGAATTTTTGCTTTTATTTTTGTCTATTAAAAAACTTCTCTTTTATTATTTATTAATTCCTACCTTTGTGTCCAACCCACTACTACTAATAAATTCCAACATAGTAATAAATTTACACATTATATTATATTTAATCATAATTTTTGTATAAATGAGACTTTGATTTTAATTTTTAATATATAATTAAATATAAAAAAACAAGATTTTTTTTATATTGATCAATGTTCATTCTCAATTCATGAGACTTATGAGCTCAATTATGTGTTCATTCTAAACTCAATTTTAAGTTCTTATATTAGTTACTTTTTATTGTTTTGTTTTTATATTTATTACTATTTATTCTAAATGTTTTTTTTTTTTTAAATTATATATTTATTTACATAGAAATTATATTATTATTAGAATTGGTCAAAATTTAAATTAATTGAATTAATAAATATATTTATCAATTATAATAGTTTAGATGAAATAAGAAATAATAAGTTGACCTTTAAAATTCTTTTTTATGTAACCATTATGCATTGAATGGAGGGGTTTCACATTTACATGAATTATTGCTTTAATTTACAATAAACTCATGAGTTAGTGGGATATGAGTGGAAGAAATAGAGTTTAAACTAATTATAACAAGAAATGACTATTTAAAGGAGAGATCTTTGGATGGTTAGAGTAGAGGTTTTGACAAAAAGAATCATATAAAAAATAAGAAGTAGAATAAAGGAGCAAGTTTCACAAGAAGGTGTAGAATGCACAAAAAGGGTAAACAAATTTATGTTCTTAACAGTTTTAAGTTGACAAATAGACAATGATTTTTTGTAAAGTTATAGACATTGAGAAATTGTGTATATTTTAATACTAGTATCAGTTACCCGTGCGCTGCACGGGTATAACTGACATCGTGATTAATAGCGTTGAATTTAGTTAGTGAGGGTAAATGGTTAATGTTATTCTTTCGATGTTAAAATGATGATTGTGAGTGTGTGTATTTTCAAAGATCCGATTGAGAAGTCTACTATGAGTTATAAATTGTAATATTTAGGTCTCGTTGTATATAGATATAGTTGTACATTTAATTTTTATTTGAATGTATAATTTGTTTAGTGACTGATGAGGCGCTTGGTGACGCTGAATTACAGTTCACGCGTACTGGCGGACGTGCTATAATTCCACAAAGGAAGTGATGTCTGATAGTGACTGTTGTCCAATCAGGCTGGTGATTCCAAAGAAGCGCTGACTGTTAGGGTAGTTGACATGTTTCTTTTTGTCATGTGCTAGCTGAATGGTCATTTAAGTCGTCTCGCTAAACATTTGACGTGATTTTAGCTGAAATTAAGTTTTATGTTTCAAGAAATTATTTGATCTATGGAAACATTGTTTAGTAAAATCAACAAATGGTTTCAACTTGAGGAAAAAAGGACAACGTGAAAGAGAAAATCAGTTTTTGAGGGTGCATAACCAATTATTTATGAGTCTCTCCTATTTTTGTGTAGGTCAAAGACAATTGCAGGAATTCAAAAAAAAAAAAGGGCAAAACAATTCTAAAGGGCCAGCAAAAAAAACTTTATACCTAGATTAAAGACCCTTCAATAAAAGAAACAATCTTGCAACCAACGACACTTCAATAAGAGAAGCTAAGACGTCGAAGAGAAGCACCGCTCCACTGGCGCGTATGCAAGAAAGCTTAGAGTATAACTCGGTTTTAATTATTGATTTGCTAATTATAAACCGCAACATTTAAGAGGTATAATTGTAATTGAAAATAAAAATAATTTAGTGTATCTTTTTTTAATGTCATTATAATTAGCCATATAATCATTCATTTTACATTATTAGTGGTGAAACCAAAATTATTTATGTCTAATTTGAGCGTCCGATTTTATTTGGTTATAATTTGATTTCAAACCAATTTCTCTATATGCACTAATAACCGATGTTTTTTACTTATAATTTTTTTTCGTTGACCGATATTATTTGGTTATATTTTGAATTCATTAGTTTTTAATGAGAAATTAATGTAAATTAACTTAAATAAAACAATATTTATCTATAATTTGAATTCATTATCACAAATTATTTGGTTATAATTTGATCTATATATACTTTGATTTCACTATCAGATCTTATTTTTCAAACCAAATCTCTATATACATAGATAAATGATGTTTTTTATTCAATAATTTGATTTGCATTATCAGATTTGCATTATTGCGATTTATTGGTAATTTGATTTAATTAGCAGATTTTATTTGGTTATAATTTGTTTTAAACTCTGAGTTCATTATCAGATCATCTCTGGTTATAATTTGCTTTAAACTCTGAGTTCATTATCAGATTTGCATTATTGCGATTTATTTATAATTTGATTTCATGATCAGATTTTATTTGGTTATAATTTGATTTATACTTTGATTTCATTATCAGATCTTATTTGGTTATAATTTGATTTCAAACCAAATCTCTAAATACATAAATAAAAGATGTTTTTTATTCTCAATCATTAGAGATAAATTAACATATAATTAATTAAATAAACTAACCCGAATGTCTATATACAAAATAAAATCTCTATATACATTTTAAGTTGACTAATTCCTCTACTTGTTTCGTATAGTCACTTCACTCTATCACAACTTACTTAATAAGCTTTTGTTTAAACCGCACTAAACACAACCAAATGTTTAAAATTATCGCACATAAACATAAAAAGTAGAAATTATCAAATAACGCATACACAAAATATGCCCAACATAAACCTCATATATTGGTGAATGAACCGTTATGACACTAATCAAAAAGAATAGTATTAGACTTGTGGAAAAAAGGAACGACAAAATAATAAAAGTGATGGTAGATAATCACGTCTGCCAATCTCCATGTGAAGGTCAACCTAAATTTACTACCACAAAGTTGCGTATATCCGCTTTGTTTGGCCCTGAGTTTGGCAACCACCATTAGCTTGGCATGCTTGCACAATAGTCTCTAAGTTCCCAGCACATTCTAACATCGGAGTAGTTGCAGATTTTGCTCGTCCATATCTGATGTAATCCTAAACACAAAAAATGCATAATATATTGGATACGTGTTAGTATGGGTGCCATTACTATCAAAAGATGTTTGAACATAAGCTGAATGCGTTTTACTTAGGGACCACCGTACCTCTCGATCCATGCTGCGAATTGCGAAATCAGCGACTGTATCGTCAACCAAACATAATTTATCAATCGTCTACCGGGCATGACCATATTCGCTGACCTTGAAGACACATGTACGGAACCACCGATCATTGAGTGCATATGGCTCCAAAATCTAAAAGATAGCAACAATTAACGACTACATCACTGAAATCGCAATATGATTAGATATAACTGTCATCGTAAAGAACTGTAAACTTATATATACCAGTTCAGACGCTTCGTAGATGTGCATGTGATATTCGTAAAAGTCAAATGCAACATCTCCCCTAAGGGCGAAGACAGCCCGACCAGTATGGTCTTCACTAATTAGATCGATTCCTTGGCTGCGAAAAAATTGGTATTTCTTGATTAGAGTTCGACAATGTCTCAAATTATATTAAAAATATTAAAAAAAAACCTGTGAAAGGATACGTTGTGCTGGAAAGTATGCCAATGATTTGAGCGACTACTGCGGACGGTGCCACCTGCAAGTGGAAGGCAGAATAGTAAGTCAAATACCAATATGAAGCATGTGTTTATCTTGATTTCTACATAATTTGTGACAGTTAAGATGACTGAAGTCTTTCTATCTGGTTTTGCGTCAAAAAAACAACGCTGGAAAAAGTCATTGTATATATCTATTATTGCTCATATTACCTCTGGTTGGAAACCGTTCTTCAAATCCGATATTGTGACATAGTGATAGTGTTGGAAAAAGTCATCAAAAGAGGAACGGGGAACATCCATGGATAACGTCTGCGGAAATTACAACAACGGAAATTATTAAAGAGTGAAGTGTGTGGCGCTAAGTAAAAACATTAAAAAATTCGTGAAAAATGAATTTGAAGGGATGAAATATGAAAGCAACAGATGCAAAAAAAAAGAACAGAAAATACATAAATATCATCAAGATGCTGATGGTCTTGATTGAATTTGTAAAATGTTTGGTGACTGAAAAAAAAAAAAAAGAATTAGCAAAAGATCTTTAGAACAGAAACTTACCTGGGAAAGGTTGTATAAAAAACGATGCTTATGATAATCAGGTGAATGGGAAAAACAGTTTAATATCTTTTGGCAAGTACCAAATGGATCGCAAACAGTAAATCAAAAAAAAATCAAGCACAATTATTAGTCTTTAATTGAGAATTGAATTGTATTCAAAATTCGTGTTTTATTGTCTCCTTACGCATTAAAGAGTATTAGAGCCCTTGATCATAAAATCGGACGACATAACAGCCCTTGATCGTGTGTGACACGCGCATTCAATTGATCTAGACCGTTCAAAGTTACACGCAATAGGCTTGAGTGACATGGAAATGACGTCATCTATTACGTCATTGTTTTTGTCTGGTGACTTGTAAGTTATTCATGGTTATTAATAATTAAGATTAAGATTGTTCTTAAGAAAAATGTTTAATTTTTTGTATGATTGTATGATGTGTTAGATCTAAATGAGTTGCATATGTTCCACGAGCCTTCATAATCTTTGGTGTCACGTCTAAGAAGGAAATTACATTAGGTGCAAGAATCATATAGAAAACAAGGAGTAGAAGAAAGGAGCAAGTTGCACGAGATGTAGAATTCGCAAAAAGGATAAATAATTTCATGTTCTTGATAGTTTGAAGTTGACAAATAGACAACAATTTTTTGTAAAGTTATAGGCATTGAGAAATGATGTATAGTTTAATATTGTTCTTTAGAAAAATATTAAATTTTATAGTTTTGTAAAATTGTATGATGTGCTAGATCTAAATGAGTTGCATATGTTCCTTGAGCCTTCATAACCTTCAGTGTCACTTCTAAGAAGAAATTACATTAGGTGCAATAATCATATAAAAAACAAGGAGTAGAAGAAAGGAGCAAGTTTCACAAGATGTAGAAATCACAAAAAGGGTAAAGAATTTTGTGTTCTTGATAGTTTGAAGTTGACAAATAGACAACGATTTTTTGTAAAGTTATAGACATTAAGAAATGATGTATATTTTAATATTGTTCTTTATAAAAATATTTAATTTTTTGTCAAAAAAAATGTTTAATTTCATAGTTTTGTAAAATTGTATGATTTGCTAGATCTAAATGAGTTGCATATGTTCCTTGAAACTTCATAACCTTTGGTGTCACTTCTAAGAAGGAAATTACATTAGGTGTCTCTTCTCTATATCACAAAGGAAAAAAAATATCATTTTCTTCAACTATCATCATATCTAATGCCTTTAGTATATATTCTATCTAATACTTTTTATTTACAAATTCACATCTAAAATGGTTAATTTTAAATAAAAATAGTGTTTGAGGTAAAAACAACCAAATAAAGCTTCAAATTTAAATGTTTCAATTCTTTTACAAATATTATATGTTTACTCTCCACTTTATGTAGCTTATTTAGATTATAAGTTGTATAAAAAACAATTATAATAAAATAAATCTTTCATTTCATATTGTGAATAATGGCCATATATTTTTCATATCATTATAAAGAATAAAAATAAAGATTTGATTTTGATTGTTTTCTCTTTCTAAGTTTCCTATTAAATCTAAATTCCTTATTATCACTTTTGTTTTAAGTTTCAAATTTTGTTTTAATTAATATTTGTGAATTATTAATTGATGAATAAACAAAGAAATAAAGAAAAATAAAATAAAGAGTAGTTACTTTCTAATTTCTATGATTTATATTTATTCATACACAACCATGAACTTATTTAATTTAAACTCATCCAAGCTTAATATAATAATAATATTTAGAGGATGTCACTGAAATTTGGAAGAAGAAAATAAAAATAGAATAACATTATAAGAGAAAAGCAAATGCGAGAGACGCACATTACAAATGTAAGTCACTTCCAAACATGTTTATCAATATATTATGATCACTTTCTTAGTATAACTTAGTTATTTTTATTCTAATGTTTTAAAAGAAATATAAAATCTCATTATTTTCATCCTTAAACTTTCACATATTAAACCATTATTTTTGTTTTTAAACAAAAGAATTTTTTTACGTAGTGTTTATTTAGGCTATATGTTATATCAAAAATATTCTCATTAGTATTGATCTTCAATTATTATCATTATTATTTTTCTTCTTTGTCTTACACATATTAAAAAATTCTATATCAAAAATATTCTTATTATTTATATTATTTTTCACATGTCTTTATTATTAAAATTCATGCTCATAAATTCAAGATATTAAATAGAATGACAGTTATTATTACTAAGTAAAATGAAGTTTAGTAAGATTTTATTGTCAACAATTAAGCTCACTAAAATTTGGACAATTGTGCACATTAAAAAATACACTATATAAGAATATGGCATAAATAAAAAATATATTAATGTAATACTATATTTTTAAAATACATAATTTATATCGACAACTTATGTATATATTTGTATAAAATCTATATAAAACTAAAGGAAAAAAATTATATAACAACTCGTGCATCGCACGAGTATTCTCCTAGTAAACTCTGCTACGCAAGTTGCTGATAACCCTTCTGAAGATGTCTCTTCTAAAGAATCAGACACAGTGGTTTCCTTTTCAGATCGACTTCCTTGAAAATGATTTAAATTATGCAACTTTTTCTTTAAGAGAGATAGACACAAAGAGCTAAATGTATGGATGTCTTTATTGCCCTAAAGGCACTCAATCCTTCCCCGAGGGAGATATATGGCTCCCCCAAATTTTTTAAAATATTTCAAGTTGTAGTACTAGAAATCGAATTATGCACGAGACATTTAACATTTTCATCACTTTTTTCCCCTCAAAATAACGATTAGAAATACTCTTTTTAGAGGAATATTGTGAACTAATTAGATGCTAGGTGAATGTATATCCCTAGCTAGCTTCTCTCACCTGAATTGATTTAGCATCATATCTATGCGGATCCATTTCAAGGACGAACCTACTGCCATGTACCATGATAAATAAGAATAAGAATTACAAAAAATAAAGATAAAACACTAATATTGCCAATAAATTTAATTTTTTTTTCCTGAGAAAATATTGTTCTAATGAATACTCAGAGGATATTGTATAAGAAACTTTAGATATATGACAATAAATAGATTTGATTATTTGAAAACAAGTATTAAATAATTATTATATATGTTTTATACTACTATCCTGACCCGTAATATCATTTTTTTTTATATTATTAGGTTATTTTAATAATATGTATAGTTATTAAATAGAAAATAATAATGATAATGATAAAAATGATAATAATAGAAATAAACATATAAAGAAAACCGAACAAACTCGCTGAAATGAAAAAGAGTTGCTCACAACCAAGACCGATGAAATGAAAGAAAAAACAATAAAATGATAGAACTATTTTTTTGGGGGATTTTATTTATAACTTAGGAAAATAGTAAAATTAATTATCAAATTTAAAAAATATAAAAGTTAGTCTTACTTTGATTTTTGAATATTTTAAAAGTATAAATCTAAAAATAAAACTATAAAAATTAGCATAATTTAATATTTTTAATTAAAACATAAAAAACTAAAAACTCAATTACTTATAATATATTCTTGTGGGAAAACTTCTTGTGGTATATTAAGGGCGGAGGATCTGGTCCTTATCCCCGTTCCAAATTGACCATGGGAAAAATTTCTCCCACGTCCCGATCCCCACGCGGAAAAATTCTCCGCCTGCGGGGCCTCTAATGGGAAAGTCCCCGCAAGGATCCCCACTAACAGTAGAAACTTACCCTGAACTATTCTTACATTTTCTTCACTATTCAAGTGGATTTTCTTGTTTCATTGAAAAGAAAGATAGCTAATTTCAGATGAAATTGAAACAAAAAACTCGAAAAATGAATAAAATATTATTGAAATGTAGTCACCAACATTCCTACTTATGTTTGTCAAAAAAGCATCGATCCCTACTTATGATTTTGTCAACCAAAAAGAACATTCCAACTTATAATTGTATTCCAATGGTGTATTCAAACTCAAATAATGATGTTGATGGTAGATATTTTTGGGACACCATGTTAGTGATAAGGAATAAATTGTGATTAGAGATTCTTAGGAAATAGGAATATCATTGACTTTTTATATGAGTTGCCTTTATTTTAGAGAAAAATAAATATAAAATGGTAATTTAAGGTATATATGGATTCACCGATGGAAATAACTGTTTGTTGGAATAGGTTTTCGGTGCTATACCTACGGTTTTTAATGCTTTACCCACAGATTTTTACCGTCATTATATGTCAAATTCCTTGTAGTAGTGGTGTTAAATGCATACGGTAAATTAGTTATTTTTAAATGTATGCATCTAATTTTAATTAAGCAAAATTAGTAAGCAATCATTAAAATTTATTGAAATTATTGCCAACAATAAAGCATAGTTTAAATAAATATTTAGTTAATGTATGAATACAGTAAATTTATTTTTCATAATTTGGGTAGGAAAAATTTACATACAGTGAAATTTAATTATTACACCTATTTTATTTTTTAAATCAAATAATCGAATGAAACGGTCAATTAATTTTAATTGAATGAAACCGTTAATTAATTTATGTAACCGTTTTATGTATTTAAGGATTACAACTTATATTTTTTACTTAAGTGGTCCATTTTATTTTTTAAATGAAATAATGGAATGAAACGGTTAATTAATTTTAATTGAATGAAATCGTTAATTAATTTATGTAACCGTTTAATGTTTTTCAAGATATGTAACTTATATTTTTTTATTTAAATGGTCTGTTATTAATTTTTATTTAAATAAAGTACACTATTTTATTTTAATTTAATTAAACTGTTAATTAATTTGTTAAACTGTTAAAATCATTGCACTATATGTTACTTTTACTTTTTTTTTTGACAAAAAAACAATTATTATTTTTATAATTAAATTACTTTTGTGAATTCAGTTTTAAAGATATCATAAAATTTTTAAGTGAATTACATTGTACGTAGTTATATATATATATAATGGACATAGACTCAAGAATTGTGAAGTCATTGGCAAAATGAGTCATAAAAATTAAGTTTGATAGATTCTATATAATATACATATATATATATATATATATATATATATATATATATATATATATATATATATATATAATATGATAGTCTGATTGTAGAACTTGCTCTTTGAATATCCTATTTTTCGTAATTTCATTATGGCACAAACACTTTTAAGATCCAACAGAGAAAAGGAGGTTAATTTTCATTGTTAATGATTCCAAATTTCTGTCAGATTGCAATTTCCTTTTTCTTTAAATAAAAGAAGAATATTTAGTAGAAATGACGAAAGAGCGAATTTTAGTAGAGGGGAGAAAACCCTTTGAAGAAACAATATGTTGCAGCTCTCCAAAATTAGGGGTAAAAGGAAAACGTAATCACAAAGAAGAAATTCGCTCAAAAGAAACTATTACATAGAAATAATTTTTTCTAAAATAGGGTAATCACATCATCACCTCCGGAATTATGTCATTTTTGGTTCTTTTCCAGCTGTTTCTAGTGAACCATCTGAAACAAAGAAAATGAATATTATAGTGAGAAGATACCATAAAAATTATGGGGCAAATACCCTAAATCAAAACTCATATGAAAATTGATTTCTGTATTAAAATGTTCAAATAGAAGTTACCTCTCATTGTTGAACCAAACCAAAACTTGGAGATCAATCCAAGATGTATTTTCTAGGATTGGTATTTTGTGAATTAGTGAACAACAAAATTTGACGAAAATGACTTAATATTTCAATTGCACAATTGGGTTTTTATTGTATTGGATGAGTGTGAGTATATGCAAATTAATTTTCTGTTTATTTTTTCACCATCAATTTTCCGTTTAATGTCTAGCATAGGTTACACTATTTTTAATAGGAGGAAGGAGTGGTGTGTCATAGAAGTTAAGTCAAGAGAATATTAGTTGTGAAATGGCTAATGAGACATGTGGCGAAAAATTGAATAAGTTTATTTGTAATCGTTAATAGTATAGATATTGAACATTTTTTTGTTTCATTAGTCTTTTTGATTGGTTTTTTTTATTATAATAAAAGTTTGTATCACAATTATGAAGCCGCCCTGAACCTTGTTGTTAGTGAACAATATAGAGGCTCTGCTTGAGAGGCTAGCTCAAGACACCTAGTTGAATACAAGGTGAAATATGTAAACAAACCACTTCACCCTTATCAAACTTGTGGTTAGGTGTGTTTAAAACCGAACCAATCCAATAGAAAACCGCAAACCGAACCAACCCAAATCGAAAACCGCAAACCGCAAAATCTATTCGTTTTTTTAATCAACCGCGCGGTTTGGTTCGGCCCGCGGGTTTTGTTCCACCAACCAAACCAAACCAAACCAAACCACAAGTAACACTAAGGCTTATTATTGACTTACAACCTTCCTTACTAACTTATTAGGTCAAATCCAACTAAAACCCAACTCTCACTCACTAGCCCAAATCCAATTGATTCCTTGACTTACTTACAAACAACCCATATTGTTATGATATATTTAAAAATTACAATAAAACATTTAATTCAAATTCTTTTTATAAACATGGTTGTAGCTATCTTAAAAGAATTAAAAGAGAGTAATTTATATACTACATATATTTGAGTAGATTTTTTCTTAAAGATTTAAGTTAGCCGTTTTTTATTTTAGTTAATTTTAACTCCGTTTTAAATTATGTTTTGTCTAAAAAAACGAACCAACAGAACCAAACTACAAAAAAAAGGGTTATTTGCGAGAGACGCTGCGAGGGAATAAGTGTTGGCGTTTGGTTTAAGGATTAGCGACGGAATAGGCAGCATTAGCGACGGACAAACCATCACAAAAGAGTGGGAGGGAATCTAAAATTCAAACAACATGCAAACCTAGCTGTTAGCGACAGAACTAAAGGTCCCTCGCAAAATTTCTGACCATTTGCAGGTCTTGGACAACGTGATGACCATTTCTGACCATTTAGCGACGTAATCTCTCTCATTTCCCTCGCTATATAACCTTAAGTTTTTTTATATCTGAAACTCTTCTTTCCTCTTCTCATTTCCTCTTCTTCCCTCTTCCCTCTTCTCTCACACTCTCCTCTCTCACGAAATCTCCCTCATTTTTTCACCACCACCACCACCATCTTCTCCCTTTTCTTTCTAACCGCCTCCTCCCTCTCCTCAAACCACAACCACAAGCTCAATATCTAGCTCACACACTCTCTTTCTATCACTATCTTTCTTCCACACCACCACCACTTTCACTCCTCTCTCTCTTTCTCTCTAGAAAGCTTGATGGTGATGATGATGATAATAATAATTTAATAATAAATACGTAGAAGTAATATATTATAATAATAATATAATAATAATTTGAATCCCTCATACGAGCCATTCAGATTGGGAAACATGCTTGTCAGACTTAACGAGGGAATTAGCGACGGAATATTCCCTCGCTAACCATTTAGCGAGTAAGTTTTTAGCGACTGAACAAGTCCTCGCTAATTCCCTCGCAAATGACTGTTAGCGACGAAAATATCCCACACTAATGAGCGTTTTTTGTAGTTCCAAACCGCATTGATTTGGCAGTTTGGATTGTTTTTTTAGGAAGGCAACCAAACCAAACCAAACCGCATCTAGTTTTACCTTGCAGTTCAGTTCACGTTTTGTCTCAAAACCGAACCAAACCGCACCACGAACATTCCTATTTATGGTTGCGGGATTGTGTATCAAAATAACTAAGTCGCCCTTGAGGGACTTATAGTAACGTGGATTTGACTCATTCATCGTATATGGCTCATGTACTAAGAGAGCTCTATTTAAAAGAGTTCCTTCCACCAAGGACACAACTCATTTTTTCACTATAGAAATCCTAATTTGCTGAAGTCGGACTTTCCACCTCTATGCAAGAAGAAAGCCCAAGTTAAGTTGTTATCATATTTTATCATATTTTTTAAGATAAAACCTTATACAGGTGTGGAGAATGATTCAGGAACCTGACACATACTGGGCTTCCACTCTAAAGGCAATCTATTTTCCTAACACGGACTGCATGGGGGCCTCTTTGGGACAAGAACATCGTGGGTTTGGAAAAGTCTGATGCAAGGTAGAGCTTTGTTGAAAGAGGTAGGGAGATGGTCTATTGGTAATGAGGCAAACATTGACATCACTGGTGACAACTGGCTAGGCTCGGGTAAGAAGGCTGTGTCCACTACTAATGCAACTGCTACCAAGGTCTCTGAACTACTGGATGCTAGCAGTAGGTGGGATCCCAACAAGTTAAGGCTCAATCTCACCCCTCAAAGTGCAATTGAAGCTATCAGAACTCCAACATCAAGCCTCCCATCACTACAAGAAAATCGCTGATTTGCCACGGACATTTCCGTGGCAAACGTACAAATTTCCGCGGCAAAACAACATTTGCCACGGATTTGCCACGGACAAAAATTGGTGGCAAAAACGCTCGTCGCAAATCGTTTGCCACAGATTTTCCGTGGCAAATGTTTCCGTCGCAAATCCGTCGCTAATCCGTCGCAAATATCCGTGGCAAAGTCGTCGCGAATTTCATCGCAAATCCGTGGCAAATCCGTCGCAAATTCAAAAAAAAATAAAAAAAAATTAAATCATACTTTGGGCCAGAAAGCTACTACAGCCTAAAAACATTAATTATAAAATCAAGCTAACAATTATAAATTATAACAAGTATATAGATATAGATTACAAGTCAGCATATGTTTCAAAAGCACCAAAACGTGTGTTATAACAAGTATATAGATATAGATTACAAGTCAAGATACTTCAATGGAGTAACAACAAATTTTTAACTTGCAAGTAGTTTCGAGATTGTATACTCCTTTTTCTCTTCCTTGTCCACTCATCTTATACCCACCAAAAGGAATTGCAACATCAAATGTATCAAAGCAATTTACCCAAATTGTTCCAAACTCTCAATGCTCTAGTCAATGTATTAGCGAGTGTCTATGTTCTTTGTGAAGATCCGCACGCAAGGCCATAACGTGTGTTATTTGCTCTTTGAATTACCTCATTAAGGTCCCAGGATCAATATAAAAATTAGTTACACATAACAAAGTACATAGAAAACAACATTCTTTGCAAAATATGAATCATGGTTCTCTTACTTGAATTTAAATATGGATTGCTTTGGACCAAAAATCTCATCCTTTGCAATCAGCATTCCATCACGGTAATTGTTACAAATACAATTAAAAACATGAGGAATTGTACTTTTAGCATCCTTTGGTAAGATGTGAGTTGAACTAAAAAGATATATATATACGAACATTTGAGAAGACGGTTGGTGAATATAGTAGCCCTTGTTGCCAACCCTTTCCCCTCGGTTTCAAGTGTTGCCCGTTTTCAACACGGATCGATATACTTTGATATTTTCTCAAATTGCTCTGAATCAATCGGTTATCGTGGTCATAAACAAAATT
This sequence comes from Oxytropis ochrocephala, assembly GCA_020916435.1. Classification (NCBI taxonomy): domain Eukaryota; kingdom Viridiplantae; phylum Streptophyta; class Magnoliopsida; order Fabales; family Fabaceae; genus Oxytropis; species Oxytropis ochrocephala. Next base: position 8,105,974 of record CM037092.1, on the reverse strand, counting down.
TTCAATTACATTTGAACATTTGGCTTAAGAGAAGAATGCGAAAGTAATAGCAAGTGTAGCATTCTTTCTATACATTTTAATCATGTGAACCTCGAGTATCCGAGGATCACAGTTCACGATGGGTGTAGTGAAGCACAAGCACGATACCAAATTGTCGACACATGATGTGCTAAAAACAAACTTGGTACAAATCTGAAATCTCCAAGGTCAAACATGAAGGTATAGCTCAAAGGATGCTTTGCAATTTACCCGAGGACCTTGCTCTATTTCTCGCCTTGAATGGATCACCAACAACACGTTTCAAAGCTCGGGCCTTAGCTTTCTCAACAAACTCGTCATACACATTTTCATGTACAAATGTTTGAGACCCAAAGACAACAACATTGCCCCGAATGTCACAAAAACACCAATCAATGTTTTCTCGAACTATATGAGAGGTGGTTGTTTGACAACAAGAACTCTATTCATATACATACCGATTTAAGATTGCTTTAAATTTGCCGGTTGAAGGATGATTTTTCCGATTTGATTGAACCAATAAAGGCAACTGCAAAGAGATTGTCCATGATACAAGTTATCAAGAGATTATTGGATATAGATGTCTAATAATCAATTAGGTTCCTACAAAACGTCACAATAGAAATTAACACTCCTCCACAAGACAAAGAGCCATAAATTTTTTTACTATAGAACTTGTGAAGTTGTGAGTGCAGGCGGGGTACATGGAGTGAGCTCAATAGTTCTTTTCCAAAACCAAGTTTGAATATACAAGCAATTTCTGTGGCACGATCAACCAAACATACACTTATTTGCCCATGAAACTCATTCATGTACTAGTAAAAATCATTACAATACCACACCACTTTGCAAAAATAAATATTTTAGTACCTTATCTACATCCATGTGACTAGCAAGAGCAAAGACACGTGATTGGACCAAAGCCGATACTACATTCAAAACACCGGCGGGAACTCCACTGCAAGAAAGATTACGAATTAGCAAGCTTTTCTTGTAGTGTCATCAACCAACCGACTTTTCACTTCACTTGCTTTGCATGAGTTGATGGCATTAATAAGCTTCATTTTTAATTAAAAGTGATCAGAGGTATAATAAAAGATCAAAATAATAATAATGATAATCTTGCCCGGTGATTTAGGGAAAATAAGCATACATAATCGAGAGAAGACTAGTCTAACACATTTACTCAAAGAAGGTATAAACCGGTGTCAATAATCATGAACAAACCCAGCTTCATTGCACCGCTCGAAATGAGTCTAAACAAAGTCACCCTAAGCATACTCATCGCTTTTTATGCGGCTTAAGCGAAAGGAACGTTTTTCCATAATAAAATCATTCTAGTGTATATTGCAGAGCTCAAGCACCAAACAAATTTAATCAACCGAAAATCAGATATCATATGTTCATTCAAAGTAACAAGAGACTATCACCTAAGGTGCAGACATTCGAAATGAGCAGTATTAAGTGCAACTGCCTGAAAATTCAGAAGAGTATAAATTTGATAACAATGAGCATTCCCAACACATCCTATATTTTGAGGTTTGAAAAAAAAATTAAATTTGTAGGTATTGGCACGGCTATGTTTGTGTTTATCTTGACTTCAAATGACACTTTAACTCCATTCTTTTCCAATAAGGACATCAAATTTAAACTTGCCATTACACTATCAAATAGAATTCCAATAACAAATTCAGAATTTAGAATTCCACAATCAAACAAACAATGAATAAACATAATTCCAAAATCAAATTGAATTTACAAAACAGAATTCCAAAATCGAATTAAATAAAAAACGAAATTCAACTTAACCTTGGTATCAAAAATCAATTGAAGAGGAAGAAGGAGAATCGAAGGTTTCTGTTCAACTGGTTCAGCATGAGTTATCTGCAAAACATCCACACAAGCAACAACATTTCCCTCTGCGAAACAAGCAATATTCAGCACAAAAATGTAATAAACTACACATGCAATTGACAAAGCAAAACTAACCTCTGTCCAGCACAGGAAGGTGTAAGAACTTCCCATCATGCATCATATGCAGTGCATCAAGAATTGTTGTCTCTAGTGACAGGAGACAGGAGAAAATAATAGATATGCTGAAAAAATAATTGGCATTACCGAATAAAAACATAGACAGGAGAAAATAATGTAGGCAAGGAGAATGGGATATCTGCCACATACTGTTTACTATTAGGAAAGGCATGCTGAGTTAAAACGATGAATTACTTCCGAATGTGTGAGGAAAGTAAGAGACTCACTGTACCTGTTGTTGATTTGAGCCACGCCGATCGTTACACAAGATCAATATCCATGGCGTGAGAGAGGATTCGATCGCCATTTGAATGACACAATATCAATATCCATGAAAGTAATGACTCTACCATCAATAAACGCGTGCTAAAAAATAGTGAAACTCAGATAACCTCTTCCGTGCTCAACCTGTTAAGCTTCAATTTGCCATGGTTTTGGAGAAAGGGTGTGGTTGAATATGAGAGAAACACAGAAGAACGAAATGAAGAAGAAAGTGAAAATATTCTCATTTAGTTGTGTAATCTTCAATCTGTGTTCTCTCGGTATACAAATGTACATTTATACTTAACTAGTAATTAGGATCCAACTAAACTACAACTAACTCTTAACAAACTAACTAACAGCAACTAACTAAGTTACTGCAGTAACATAACAGAGGTAAAACTGTAAAAATACATAATAACAATTTAAACTATTAATACAACCACTGAGAAGCTGGCCTTAAATTAACCACAGTCGCAGGAGGATCAAGCATCAGAGCAGGGAAAGCAAACCAGTATTGGAAACTCCACTTTTTCCGGTCTGCAAAAGAAATAAGAAGGAATCTTGAAAGCACTAAACAATCCTCCACAGCTTTTCCAGTTTGAATGTCATCCCATATCTAATTTAACACAAAATGGTAAACTTGAAGTGTGAGACTAATACTCTTAGTCAAAACTTTTTCATGTTCAATCATCTCATCTTGCAATGTCTACATGAACTGAATGGTTTACCTTTCTTGCCTCTTCCTTTAATAATTTCTGTTTATCAAGTGCATGGAAGCTCTCCACACGATATTAGTGTTGTAAAGTATCCCCAAAGCAGAACACACATTTCCTGCCTGCGATGTTGATTCGTATTAGTGATGCTTCACTTGATTGGAAGGCAAAGACTCACTAAAAGAGTCAAATAATTTGATACTTGGGAATGTGAGCAAGGTGCATAGAAACCTGCAATCAAGTGAGAGCACTATGAGGTGAATGAAGAATATACGGCTTCTAGTTTACAAGAGCTTATCAATTAATTTAAAACAAGCTGAGTCTGTTTGGAAAGTTCTTTATCGATGGAAAAGCCATTTTATGCTCATAAGTTGAGATATACAAGCTAAATTCAACTAATTCAAAATGATTTGGAAATTTCATATTTGTAGTAATATATTTTTTCATGAGTGCTTTGAAAGGAGTTTAACTTAAACTCATCAAGTATGTTTCATACGGCAGTTCTTGAAGTTGAAGAAATTCAAAATAGAATCATACACTAATTAAAAAATAAAAAGAATATTAGTTAGACTAAAATTTTTGCAGTGATGGAGATTCTTTCATAATCAAATTTCTAAAAATTTAAAAAAAAATTACCAAAGTTAATTCTTTTGATGTTGCTAATTTGCCTTTTCCTCATAAAGAAACCAAGTTTCGACAATAAGTTACTATAATGATTGTAAAAGAAAGGATTAAAGAGAAGAAAATAAATTCACTGAAGAATGCCATCAGATTGCCTCCTTGTTCCATTTTGACAATGGCTTGTGCAACTCCTCCTTCCTTTCCTAAATAGGTAACAAATAATGGTTAAATGAAGAACTGAAATGTTTTAGATTTGTCATATTCATCTATCCTCCTAAGAAATTATTTTTAAACTAAGCTGGACTCGATTAATGCGAATCTTGATTTATTTTCAAGCAAGTTGTCACCAAAGATAGCCTAGTAAGCCTACAAATAGTTCACCTCAACCACATTAAATCTTAAGCATGCAACATCTGTGCAAGATCAAATAAAAAGGAAACAAGATATGAATTACTCACCGGTTCTGCATTTTATCGCGGTAAAACGCAATCTTCTCTTTTGAATCCAAATAAACATTTTGTGTTTCTTGACCTACAACATAAAAGAGAGTCAATTTTTTCTTTAAAATGTCTCAATGTGTAAGTACCCTTGTTTTGTAGCAATGATTTTGCCTTTGTTATAATATTGTGGCTTGATTTATATTCTCACCAATATCAAGTATTTTGGAATGTGAGATTAGTCACTAAATCACATGAGAGACACCACGTCATAACTCAAGTCTCAAGCCACTAATTAAATCAACACAACAGGGGACTTTGTGAAATAAAGGAAATAAAATGGAAGAATGTAAAAACATAGAACCTTCTCCTTAAATCTTAAATCATTTGTCAAAAATGTAAAAAAATTGAGACTAAACAAATTAGCATTACAAAGGAGATTTATACCCCTAGAAGCAAAAAAACATAAAAATCAACATCAAAAGGAAGAGAAAGTGAAAAAGAGGTTTCATCGGTTGAAAAGATGAAATCACTCAACATGATAAACTGAAATTCATTAAACATGATAAGTTGAAATCAAACTCAATAAGAGAACATGATAAGCAGAAATCAAACTCAAAAAGAACATGATAAGCAGAAATCAAACTCAAAAAGAACATGATAAGCTGAAATCAAACTCAAATTCATTAAACATGATAACCTGAAATCAAACATCAAATTCCTTTCAACAAATTCATAAAACTGAAAGAAATCCCTCTTTCTTTTTTTGCAGAAACCCTAGGTTACTCACAAAAACCCTTCTTCTCAAGTGAAATTCAAAAAAAATTGATGTAGAGGAACAACTTACCAGCAACAACAGGTGAATTGGAGCGAGAGGAAGTTCTGAAAACATCAGTAGAACAAGATTAGTCAAAAACATCAGTAGAACAGCAACAACATCAGAAACCACACAACCTAGATCAAGTGAGAAATGGAAGAGGGGTTAGGGTTTTGAATCACCCAAAAATTGGGGCTTTTTAGTCAAATAGAACAAGATTAGAAGAAAACTACGTACCCTTTAGTAAGAAAGAGGTGAGGCGACTGAAGGTGGTGGTCGTCGCAGGGCGTCGCGATGGTCGCACATGGCAGGCGTCGCGGTGGTTGTTGCTGAGGTGGAGGAAAACGACGGTGACGAAGGTGAGGGTGGTGGTGAAGGCGGAGAGAGAGAGAGAGTGAGAGTGAGGGCGGAGAGTGTGCGGAGAGTAAGAGTGAGAGTGAGATCTAGCGGTGTAGAGAGTGAGAAGTGAGAGTGAAAGAGTCTCCGTTTAAGAGAAAGACCTATGCCGTGGCAAATATTAGTCCCAAAGAACTTATCGTCGCAAATCTGTGGCAAATTAGCGACGGACAGGGCTCCGTGGCTAATTTTGGTGGCAAATGAGACTTTTTCTTGTAGTGCATGCCATGATAGTCTCCATTGGCCTCACACAAAGGATGGTAGATACTCAGTCAAAACTGGGTATAATTACCTAGTTGCAACCAACTCAGCTCCTATATCCCAACCATCTTCTTCTAGTACACTCCCTTCTGCTTTGCCAGTATGTATGGTCTACCCCTGCTCCTAACAAGCTAAAACACTTTGTTTGGAAGATCTGCCATAATATTCTCCCAACAAGAGAGTCTCCGTTTAAGAGAAAGACCTATGCTTCCCCTTGTTGCCCCATTTGCCAAACTGAACCTGAAACACTAGAACACTTATTCCTACTTTGCCCTTGGACTACTCCCTTGTGGTTTAGCCTCAATTATACCCCCATCCCCAACAGACAAACCATCACCACTATCCATGAGTGGCTACTCTACCTAATCACTACCCTCAAATCTACCTAATCACAAGGCCTTGGTTATCCTTTGGATTGTGTGGTTTGGGCCTTGCCCCGTTTTAATGAAAATCACACCTTTTTAACCCCAAAAAAAGAAGATAAAACCTTATACAAGTGGCCATCCATGAACGGTCCAAATAATAAAAATAAATGTATATCGTATAGTATAGTATAATATCACTATATACTAATCCGCTTGTCACTTGCGCGCGCAAGTGACTTTTTTTTTTTGTCCTTTTTCCTTTTTTTTTTTGCAACTTCTTTTTTTTTTCCGTCACATCTTTCTTTTTTGTCCGATCTCACACCTTTTTTTTTCAGTTTTTTTCTCTTTTATTTTTGTTTCTTTTTTGTTTTTCTTGATGGATAAAAAAATTATTTTGTACTAAAATACGCAAAGTGAAATATTAGACAGTGTGTCTTAGGATACTTTAGGATTTCGTATTTTTTTTCAACTCTTCAAATACTAGAAGTTTATTCGTAAATAACCGGTTAAAAAATAAAAATAAGTTTGTGATAAAATACGTAAAGTGCGATGTTGACAGTGTATTTTGGAGAACTTAAGGGTCTCAAATTTTTTAGATGTTCAAATACGCAAGAGTTTGTTCGCCAATAACTGTTTGATGGAAATAAAATTACATGTCCAAATTGATATTTTCTTCTTTATTTAAATAATATACTAATCCGCTTGTCACTTATGCGCAAGTGACATTTTTATTTTGTCCTTTTTTTTTTGCAACTTTTTTTTTTCGTTTCATCTTTCTTTTTTGTCCGATCTCACACCTTTTTTTCAGTTTTTTTCTCTTTTATTTTTGTTTCTCTTGTTTTTCTTGATGGATAAAAATATTATTTTGTACTAAAATACGCAAAGTGAAATATTAGACAGTGTGTCTTAGGATACTTTAGGATTTCGTATTTTTTTCAACTCTTCAAATACTAGAAGTTTATTCGTAAATAACCTGTTAAAAAATAAAAATAAGTTTGTGATAAAATACGTAAAGTGCGATGTTGACAGTGTATTTTGGAGAACTTAAGGGTCTCAAAATTTTTTTAGATGTTCAAATACGCAAGGTTTGTTCATCAATAATCTGTTTGATAGAAAAAAAATTACATGTCCAAATTGGTATTTTCTTCTTTATTTAAATAATTTCACGTCAACAAGTATTAGAAGCTTAGTTATATTAATATATAGTTTTAATTTAATTTTATCTACAGGAACTTCAGCCACATTTACAATTGATCATCAATCGTACTCTTTCAACTTTCTATATGTGCTTCTATTTTATTGGTAATTTCCATCAAACCCAACACGATACCACGTGTTTCACTTTCTATTTTGTTGTCTTTTTTATTTTGGTCATTTTGCACCAACGAGCATTATTTAATTGGTTTTTATATTTTTATCTTTCTTTAATATTCGAGTACATGCAGTGTTGCTGCATTGAGTGTACTCCCCGTGGGAATTTCAGTCACCTTTACAATAGAACCTTCATCATCTTATTTCAACGAGACCTTCATTCACATTTACAATAAAACCTTCATAATCTTTTTCAACTTTGTATAACTGCTCCTATTTTATCATGGGTTTTCCTTCAACCATGCATGATATCAGAATTAACAAAGAGTTTTTTTTTTGACAGAAAAATCAAGGGAGAGTTTTTTGACAAAAGAATCAAGGGAGAGTTAATAGTTTATATTTGGTTCCGTAACATAAAAAGTATATTTTTTTTTCACAAAAAAAAAACTATATTTGGTTTCTATGTTATTTAGCTTTTATTTAAGGTGTCATTAGTAATCCAAGTGTTGCTGGGTTTGGTGGTTTGATTCGTGATTGCGGTGGAATTTTCATCCGTGGTTTTTATGGTGCTCTTTGTGTGACTGATGTGATTTATGGTGCTCTTGGTGTACTTGATTGTGAAAAAAATTATTTTGTAACAAAATGTCTAAAGTGAAATGTTAAGTAGTGCGTTTTGAGGTACTTCTGAGATTTGAAAAAAATTTAACTCTTCAAATACCAGAAGTTTGGTAAAATATAGTAATAAGTTTGTGAAAAAATACATAAAGTGGGATGCTGGCAGTGTATTTTGGGGTACTTTAGGACCCCAAAAATTTGTAGATGTTCAAATACACAAAATTCGTTCCTTAATAACCCTTTCTTTTTATTTTATAATCTTCTTATTTAATTTATAGTTTTAATTTAATTTTATCTACGGGAACATCAATGACATTTACAATAGATCATCAATCGTATTTCTTTCAACTTTCTATATGTGCTTCTATTTTATTGGTAATTTCCATCTAACCCAAAGACGATACCACGTGTTTCACTTTCTATTTTGTTGTCTTCTTTATTTTGGTCATTTTGCATCAACGGGTATTAAATCTTTTATTTAATTGGTTTTATATTTTTATCTTTCTTTAATATTCGAGTGCATGCAAGTGTTGCTACATATTTGTACTTCCCGTGGGAATTTCAAATCACCTTTACAATAGAACTTTCATCATCTTCTTTCAACGAGACATTGATCACATTTACAATAAATCCAAATGCTACCTGCAGACATAAATGTTTTTAGAAATACTACATCAAGGATTATAATTACCCCTATGTATGTTTTACCCCTATAGAGCATCATAATTACCCCTATGTATGTTTTACCCCCTACGTACGAAAACTTCTTAGTGTGACCTTCCCAATAAAGGGTACACTTGAGTAGCGCCATTACCAATGTAATTATGTCATCTACATTTCGAAGCACGTGACTATAAAGTTGATATGACTATTCAACACAACAATACCCCACATGTCCAACATTGATGGTGTGTTTGGATGGTGGAAGGAAATATTGTTAAAGAAAATATTGGTGAATGAATGAACGTGTTTAGAAAGTGGATTGAAAGTGATCAGATGATTCTTCTTCTTCTTTCCATTCTTCTTCTTTTGATTCTTCTTCTTCCAAATCAGTGCCCAAGACGCTGGTGTCTTTGTAGGCTATGATTCTGTTTCCAGCTTTCACACACAACTAACGCAACTCACCTCCTTCACATGCACAACCATCAAAAAATTAAGTTATACTCAAAATTCAAGAAGTATTCATGAACAATAACCCCAAACATCCATAAGTCTTAAGCAAATCATGGAAGTAAACACCACGAAAAGTCAAGAAAACAATAAAACTCATCTAAAGCTTAATGTTACCAACATATATGTTAAATCAACACCAATACAAGTAAAGAAGTCTTAATGTTAATACTCGATTTAAGAACAAAATTAGTTTATCTCTTGCAAACTATAGAAGTATTCCCAATCATCATAAAAGTGAAATACAATTAGTCATATAGAGGAACAAATACTGAAAACAAATCTCATGAAAAATAAAAGTTAATCTAAATCTATCAAAAATTGGTAAAAGTAAAGTAATAAAATCCATTTGACAACTAATTCAGTGAATTGATAATAACTTTGTATGTGGCTCTCTCCTTGAACACATTTTATTTAGTGATGTTTCCTCCTCTTTACTTTTTTCTCTCTCATTAAACCAAACTTAGGTAGGATCGATTTCCATTCATTGTCTCCATTTTTTTCCTCCGTGAGTAATTTCATAATGATTATATATTAAATCCATGGAAATGTAATCGGAAGACATTAAAGGAAATAAGAGAGAGTAAATTAAAGTCGATGTCTGATTCAAAGCCGCAATTAAAGCCTGGGGAATGAGTCAATGAGACGCAATTAACAAACGTTAACAACTCCCTTATAAGTCCCATAAGGGTAGCTCACATGGTTGAGTGGAAGGGACATTGTTGGTGGAAAAAAGTAGGCGTACGGGGTTCGAACCCCGCTCCCCTCTCCCCTCTAACAACTAACATACTAATTCCTAACCACTTTGTCTATCTAAAAAAACAACTCCCTTATAAACATTCATAATACCAATTGACTATAGAGTCAAAATTTCCCCTCTCATAATATACAAGAGACAACACACCACAAATGTAGAAAAAACTTTGATGAATAGCGTAAACCAACTTCAGTTCTGTTGCCTTTAAAAACAAATTAACTTTAAATCAAATTAAATATAGTCAACCCCGTGCATCGCACGGGTAATAAGGCTAGTAATATATAAAAGATGATGATTAATAAAGGCACAACCGATGGCTCCCATTGATGGTGCCCTATTTGATACGAATAGGAATATGAATATGAATAAGAAAGGTTAAAGGAAAGAAAAGGAGGCATTTCTTTTTTATAGTTTGTCTTTCCACAAACATAAACTAAACCAGCCAAACCCCCATCCTCGACGAATCCTTATCTCTAAAATCACAGTACGGTCTACATTTTTTATTATATATTACTACTTGTTGGAAATTAGCTAGAGAATATTTCTTTAATACAGACAAGAAATCAGAGAGCATCTATATATTTCAATAATGAATTCATATATTCAATTTCTATATTCTAGCATAATTGTAAGGCAATTTTTTATTGTTTGTGAAAGATAAAGAAAATAATAATGCATAAGTAAATTTTATGAGAAAATACCAACATGAACGGTGTGTCTTTGTTAATTGTAGACGGAGTGACAAACAACACCTGTAATTCAGACAACCCAAAGTGGAAATTTTGTCTTTAAACTTAAGTAATCAAGTAAAATGTCTAATTTAACAATGTCGGTCACAGTCAACCCAACACATTGTTTTGACAAATTCGGTCAAACTCTTATTGAGGTCAAAGGAATTTTTTTGAATGAGACCTAAAATCAGGTCATTTACCCACAAAAAATGATTCTTAAAATATTGCATTAAAACTATCCAAAATAGGATTTGAACACAAGATATAAAACATTGGACTTTACCATTTGAGTTAAACAAGTTTTTTCTTTGTTATTGTATTATTGATGTGCAGTATCTGTCGACTTTAACAGTAATTAATTTACGTCGAAAAACTTAACTGATCACGTAGAATTAGATTTGCTGGTCCAAATTATAATATAGGAAAATTGTGTTGATAGGGTGTGGTTGAGCGGTTGGGGCTCATCTGCCCTTAAATCAAGTGTTGAGGGTTCGATCCTCGCCTTGGGTATATCCCTGGGCCAACTGTCCTACCCTTTAAGGTGCCTCCAATTCAGCGAGGGGATTAGTCACTACGTTCAGCGGTGGATAGCCCCATGTCGACAAAAAAAAGTAAATCTAAAAGAAAAGGCCTTTTTTCTTAATAAATATGTTGACAAATTATTGGGTTCAAAAGCCATATATTTTAATAGGCTTAAATACGTTTTTACCCCCTACAAATAGGGGGTGTTTTGCTTTTACCCCCTGCAATTTTTATTTATTTAAAAAAACCCCTTGCAAAATCAACTTTTTTGGTTTTAGTCCTTCTGTTAGATGGACGTTACAAAAACGTTTATGTAACATTTTTAAATACGTTTTTACCCCCTGCAAATAGGGGGTGTTTTGCTTTTACCCCCCTGCAAAAAAATCTAAATCCCCTTCTTCTTCCTCAGCACCCACCCAACCTTATATCAACTTTTCCATCTCCAACACAACACTTCCATATCAAACCAGAACCCATCTTCTCATCTTTTTCGTGTCTGATCTCTCTCTCTCTCACACAGAACCAGCAAACCATGAGCATAACATGTAATTAACTTTTATTGCGATTCTGATTTTAGGGTTTGTTTCAAGTTTTATGGATTGTTGTTTATGGATTGTTCTTCATCTCAAAATCAATGTTTTATGGGTTTAATAAATGTGTGTGGTTTAATTAAATTGTGTGTTGGTTCTGTGAGAAAGAGAAGATGACTTCTATTTTGAGATTTGGAATGAGAAGAAATAATGGTGGTGAAGAACGAGAGAGAGAGAGAGAGATGAAGTTTGAGGTTTGAACCATTTTGTTCTGTTGAATATTAGGGATTTGATTCTGGAAGTAAGAGCTGAATGGAGAAAAATATAGTGATAAGAAGTGAGAGATAGAGATGAGATGAGGTGGGTGAGAGAGGATAATGGAAAATTTTGTAGGGGGTAAAAGCAAAACACCCCCTATTTGCAGGGGGTAAAAACGTATTTAAAAATGCCATATATATAGACGTTTTTTGTAACGTCCATCTAACAGAAGGACTAAAACCAAAAAAGTTGATTTTGCAAGGGGTTTTTTAAAAAAAAAATTTTGCAGGGGGTAAAAGCAAAACACCCCATATTTGCAGGGGGTAAAAACATATTTAAGCCATTTTAATATTGGAATAATAAAAAGGCCTGTTCCTAACTATTCCCTGGAGTAGGGTTTAGCAAGAACACAGAAAGTAGTATGTGAGAAGAAAATAGAATGTCTGTCCCCTTTCATTGGCCTCTAGGGCGTATATTTATATTACAGAATGTCATAAATGCTCATAATGGTACATGAATGTCCCGAGATCTCAGGCGAGATTCTCGGGCTTGCCTAATATATCTAACAGGGCTTTCGCCTGAGGCCGAGCCCTTTAGAGGCGTCGGCCCTCTGATTGGGAGGTAGTCCATGCATCGGCCTTGATACGTTGCCGACGGAAACTTCGGTGATGAGGGTGCAAGGACTTCGGCCTTCGTCTTCTGAACCCAGGTGATCGGCTAGGAGGCGTGTCATATCCGAGCCTTCCTGGGTGGTCGGTGGGAACACGATCCCCTCGAGCGGCGAGCACTTTTTGTGCGGCGTTCTAAGTATCCTTGATTTGTCCTTGGTTCCGTAGTCCCTCATCTCGTGTTCCAGGTGGTTTAGCCTCGTTTGCCTTTTTGCGTCTTGGGTTACGGGTCTGTGTGGGTTTTTGTGCTTGCTTTGACTCGATCGATTTTGACTCCGTGGGTTTCAAGTTACGCCATAATTATAACCCCTAGGAGTTTTGCTCTTTCCTTGTATAAATAGGGGTTTCTTGTGGCTTTGGTGTTCATGGCTTGGCCGCACGTGCTCTTCTATGGCGAGATTTCGTCCCTCCTTTGAGTCTTTTGAACAACTCCATCCATCGCAGTGCGTGGGGGTTGTCAAGAGGCTCAAAGCCGGGGTTATTGATCTTTGTGAACTCGGCTCTTTTCTTTTTGCGGTGGCTTTTCCTCCGAATCGCCGGAGTTGTTCGGAAGACTCAAGAAGCGATCGGTACGGAGCATTCCGCCGACCGTTCATGGAAGGTGACACCTCAGCCGCTTGGTCCGGGGTCTCGTCGTAATTGGCGGGCAACCCTCGAGTGGGCCTTGGTGTTGTCTTTGGTGCGAGGGGGTCGCCCTCGTCTCTCGCGCTTCTGGCCGATTCGAACATTGGATGTAGCAAGTAGGCGGGGAAGCTCGTCGAGAGATACTTCAAAGTTTGGTGGTACTGCAAAGGCGGCGCCGCGCCAAAGGCGTATTAGTAGTTTATTTCCTTGTAGCACTAATGTAACGCTGCTTAATAAATGTAATGTAATTTTGCGTATCAAATGTAATGCAATGTCGTTTTGAACATGAACAGATTTAATTAATACGGAAACCTTCCCTTTTATTGTTGTTCTCTGGTCGTCCGGCTTCTCTTTTTGTCTGCGACCGATCACATCTCTCTGTCCTCCGAACTCATTCTTAGCCGATGGCATCGCGGTTCTTCCACTTTTTCTTTGACCGACGGCCTGCGGCTCTTCTACTTTCTCTTTGACCGAGCGACCCACTGTGGCGATATACCGCTGATTGGCGCGATGTGACGCGGTACTTGATTGATTTGATTTTTGGCGGGAGGTGTCATTATGACGTCCTTGGGAACTGTCGCGTCTTCTGAGTGCTCCATTGGGGGCAGGGCACGTGTCGCCGATTTGAACCGTTTCAAACCTCCACCGTTGATTTTATTGGTGGGTTTTTTAGCCGTTGGATCGTCCTCGCTCCGAAGGGGGGTCTTACACTTCGCGTCTCTTCGTCTAACTTCTTTTCTGTTCCATTTCCTCTTCGTTCGTTATTGCCTTTGCGCTCTCTTTCCCAAGTGCTTCTCTCGTGCCTTTCTCTCCTCGGTGGTGTTAGTGGTTACTCAGATTTTCTTCCTTAAGGTACGTGGCTCCTTGCATTATCTCCTCGCTTTGTGGCTTTTCTTATTTGTGGCTTTTCTTATTTTTCTTTCCTGCTCCTCTTGGGTTGTATTCGCTGCGTTTGTTTCCTGCGTTTGTTTCCTGCAAAATAGGGATGGTTTTAAACGGTTGAAATAAGTAGTGATAGTGAGAGTGAGGTGACCTCTCGAGTATAGGTGTCTTAATCCCGACTGTGCCGCTTCCCTCAAATGTGGGTATTGTTCATTGCGCAGTGTTCGCCGAGTGGTAAAGGAAATAGGTGACCTTTATAACAGTGGTTCCCCTTCTGATTCCACAGGAGCGGCTGATTTATCCGTCATGGCCGAAGACGGGAGTCCTAGCGGCGAACGATCTGGGAGTGAGGGGACTTCTTGGGTGGATCAAGAGGTGCTTGACTCGTACTCGGAGCTTCGAACCGAGGCCTCCCTTGCTGGTGTCCGACAGATGCTATGTCACCCTGTGGACGAGGGAGCGGCCACAGCTAGTCCTGTTGCCTTGGAGGAGGCTGTTTCAGATGAGTGCGTCCCTGGGAATGATGTGTACACTTACGCTTACCAGACCTGGTTTGAGCACTTGGGGGTTCGGCTGCCCTTCTCCCCTTTTTACTGTCAGGTGCTGAAGATGCTTCATGTGGCTCCGACGCAGCTGCATCCCAACGGGTGGGCCCATATGAGGGCCTTCGAGATCCTTTGCGAGTGCCTTGGGGAGGAGGTCTCGGCCTGCAAGTTTTTGTACTTCTTCCGCTCGTCAGTGAAGGACCCGGTAAGGTGGGTGTCCTTGTGCAATCATCAGCGCCGTCCTTTTATGGCTTTGTACAAAAGTAGTTACAAGCATTTTAAGCATTACTGGTTTCGTTTGTCTCCGGGGCCGAAGTGTCCCTTATTGCTGATTGACGAGGTTGGTGACGAACGGTTTCCCTTGAGTTGGACGAAGCACCCTAAGGATAAGTTTTCTGTTGAGAGGAGGGTGCTGAGCTCGGTTGAAAAGGCGGAAGTGGATCGACTGGATGGCTGGGTTAAGTCCTCGGGCATGCTGAAATCTTCCCTGTTGTTGGGGTTAGTGGATGACGCTGAATCGTTGATTGACTATTTAAGTAATTCTCTCGGGCATACTTCGTTTTTTTTTTTTTTTTTTTTTTTGACAACTGCTTCTCCTTTCAGGTGACTTTGGGATGTCTACCCTCAGCGTTCTTTGAGCAAGAAAGCACCGGAGAGCGGAAGAAGAAGCAAAGGGCAGCTCACGAGCCCTCTCCTCATCTGGTTTCGAGCCGAGTCCCTCTTACAGTCGAGGCTCTCTCCATTACTAAGAGTCCGTGAAGGTTTTGCAATCGCCTCTGCAGCCGGAGGAGGTGCAATGACCGGTCAAGGTACAAGTTGTTCTCGTCCTCCTCCTCCTCTTGGATAATCTTCTGCGAAGAGGCGGCGAATTGGTGCTTCTTTGTTGAGATTGGTTTTGCTTGGCGTGGGGAGGGGTTATTGACACTTCTTGGAAGGGTGTGTTAAAATGCTCGGAAGAGGGCCGCCGGTTCCGCTGACGAACCTATTCGGTCAACTTTGACTCAAGGTATCCTTTGAACTCGTTTCAATCTTTGCTTCTTTGGTGCGGTGGCGTGGAGAAGGTAGCCACTCTGGGAATTCAAAGCAAACACCGGTGGCGGTGAAGACTTACGACCATTATGCCTCGGTGTTTGCTCACCTAGCCGAGGATGCCTTTAACAAAAATGCTTTGCCGATCATGGTCGAAAGGAGGCGGCTTGGAAGAAGTCCGAGGAGGAGTTGGAGGTCCGCAAGGTCGACAAGGTCCGCTTTGGAACAAGATCTCGCTAAGTGGGATGCGGAGAAGCGTCGGCTCGAGGAGCGGTGTCTGGTGTTTGCCGAGAAGAAGAATTTGGGGGAGTCCTTGGAGAAAGTGGGCAAAGAGTTGGAGGTCGCGCATGGAAAGAAGCCGGCAAAGAACGGGTGCTCAAAGGAATTTGGGATTTGTTCCCAACTTGCCTCGTAGGCGGGGACTTGGTTGCCGCATTATTGACGAAGTGAAGGCCTCCGTTCTTGAGAGTTTTGTGATGGTTTTAGCAGAGTATTTGGATCGAGTGAGGCCATTTTTCCTGAGGTTGATGTCGGGCGGCTTGATCCTGACAAAATTGTGGTAAATGGCGAGCTTGTTGATGAGGAAGTTGCTGAGGGAGTTGTTGGCGAAGTGGCCGATGGTGCCTTGCTTGATTTTGGGAAAGTTGATGCACTGCTATCTGATGCCGAGAAGGGGGCGGGTTTTGGCCGACGGCGAGGACCATGGCGAAGATCTTCCTCCTGCTCCCTAGTTTTTCCTGTCAGACAAAAACAAAGTCTTGTAGTAATATTTTGTAATGGATTTGGGTTACCTTTGTTTCTTTTTATTATAGCCTTTTGGACATCGCCCGTTGGGCCGTTGTGTAACTCCTTTGATTTGTTGTTTTGCTTAGTTTGCCTAACTGTTTTAGCACTTTTCTGACTGCGACTGCTTACTGGTTGTTTCATATTACCTCGGTTTATTTTACCGGTTGTTGCGCTTATTAATTGGAGCGTCTTGTTTCACTTCGGTTTTGTTTTACCGGTTGTGTTTGCGCTTTTTAGAGCGTCTTATTTTACTTCGGCTTTGTTTTGCCGGTTGGTGCGCTTTTTAATCGGAGCGTCTTGTTTTACCTCGGTGTTAATTTACCGGTTTTGTTTGCGGCCTTGTTGGTGCCCAAGGGCTGTATGTCGGCTCTAAGGCCAGTCTACACCTGTCGGGTCTTGGGTTTAATGGGTGTTATACCCCAATTTTGTCCGAGTTCTTATATCATTGTAATATTTTTTTATTTTATTAAGTAGTGTATGTGCAACAAACGTTTCTATGTACTCAAGTAAAAGATAAGTAGCTTGTGCATATCAACCACAATTAATATAAAGATGCATGATTTGATTCTTGGTCAATCATCCCACATGTTATTTTCTTTTGACTCTCTTTGAGTAATTGAAAAAGCAAGTGAAGTAAAGCATAAGAGCTTACAAAATAAGAACAAAAAGATGAAATACCCAAATCTGCAGCTCTATTGCGAAGGCAATTTCTCTCTCCTCGGACCTCTTTTCGACGATCTGAACGGTGAAAGTGGAGATATATGTCTCCCGAACCTACTGTCAAAAAATGAAGACGATCCGACGGTTAACGAATCCGGAATCGCACTTTTACGATGAGAGATTTGAGAAAAACGGACCAAAAACTGCAGCTATTGCGAAGGCAGTTTCTCTCTCATAAGACCTCGTTTCAACGATCCGAACGGTGAAAGCGTAGATATATGTCTCACGAACCTACTGTCAAAAAAGAAAGACGATCCAACGGTTAACGAATCCGGAATCGCAATTTTAAGGTGACAGGTTTGAGAAAAACGGAAATTGTGTTTTAAAGGGGAATTGTTTTCTCTACCTTGTTTTAGTCCCACATTGCTCACAAGAAACAAAAGCTCCCTAGCAATTGGATATAAAAGGGGTTGAGAGGTGAAGATTAGAGGGGGGGATCATTGGCGGGTTAAGTGATCTTTTGGGTCAAAGCGTTCGCGGCTCATTTCACTAAAAACCCGTCTTTGATCATTTGGACGTTTTGAGTCGGCTTTTCGATTCTCAAAGCGGTTCCTGCGGTCTTGGGGTCAAAATGGACCAGATAGGAGTCCGGTTCGTGATTGACCTAGTCGATTGCTTTCATCCGGTTCGACACTTCGTCGAGTCCGAGTTAGTTTTGTATTTATTTTGTTTATTTTTATGTACATATTTATTTATCATTTATTTATTTATTTATTTGTTTATTGTTTATTTATATATCTATTCATATTTATTTATGTATATAGTTATTTATTTATTTTTTTAGCCTAGTCTTTATTAATTATCGCTTTTTGTCTTTTTTTATGCACAAATTAGTTTATTTCTTCAAAATCAAATAAAAGACTAAGTCGGTTGTACAATAGGGTTAGTCATCATCCTAGACCAATGAGAACATGCAGTTCAAGAATCCTAAAAACTTATAAGTAAATAAATAAATCACTTTTCCTAAAAATAGGGGACTAAGTCGGTTGTACAACCAGGGTAGTCGCGTTCTAGAACTAATGAGTCAGACAGATTCGGGAGTTCTAGAATACCTATTCTAAAACCAACTCACCTCACATCAAACAAACTTCTTTCAAAAAACCTCAAAAATACATTCAAAAAGTAGGGGACTAAGTCGGTTGTACAATCGGGTTAGTCGTCATTCTAGAATCAATGAGTACATGCAGTTCAAGGAGTCCTAGGACCCCTACACTAAAAAAACACCAACAAACAAACCTTTTCGGGAAGAACTACGTAGCTTTGATTCCTCCATTGCATCAGAGGTGCGTAGGAGCAAGAGTCCACTCTTGTCAAGCACTAAAAATTAAAAATTTAATTAAGTCTTTTCCTCTATAAATAAAAGGGTAATTATTAATAAATCTTAACTAGTTAGACAAAGGATGTCGTGGGGTGCTAATACCTTCCCACACATAATGACTCCCGAACCCTAAACTCCGCCTTGTCCTAAGCATAAAGGGATTTTCCGAATTTGCCCTTAAACTAAAATTTGGTGGCGGCTTCCTTTCGAACTTGAAGAATCCATTCGGATTTTTTTTTGGCCGCTACAAATTTGGCGACTCCTTCGGGACTTAACGTTTTAGAGAGTCAAAACCTAGTCTAATTAGTTGTAGGATTTAATTTTTACCCTTCCCTTATTTATTTATTTATTTATTTATTTTTGCATGTTTTATTTTTATGTGATATATAAACCATAGGATAGAAGACGATATTTGTATGAATGTTTGTTTTGTTTGCAGACTTTGGGTTTATTTTAAAGCGCTCCTACACACACCGCACTCTCACACATCACACACTGTGAGAAAAGGTCCTCTACCCGGACTTGAGTGCAAACCTAAGTTAAAACGAGATTGTGTAGTGATGGCTGCATGGACGCGTCGTCTCGTTGGGTGGTCATGAAAATCTCACCTAGAGTTTGATTCCTTTTGAGGATGCTATCCCTTCTAATAGCTTGCCTATTGTTGGGGTTTGTATTCTTGACTGTGGTCCTTGGCTCTAGGAACCTTGTGTAAGATTCTTTAGAACTACCTTTGTGAGGCACTATAAAAGAAACCTTAGACCCACTCCGTAAGATACCTTTTTAGGGTCACAAAGGAGCTTCATACTCTTGCATTCAAACAAATATTTATGCATACCGTCTTTTATCAAAAAAAAAAATCAAAAAACCAAAAACCATTATTTACTACATTTTTAGAAAATATACCACATGCATTTTTCTTTTCCTTTGCACTACAAAAAATAAATAAAATAAACATCTTATGTTGCATGCATTTTTATGACCGCCAGGGAGTTAAAAACTTTATTTTGGAGAGAAGTCATGCATGCTAAAGTCAAAATCAAACTTTGTACTTTACTCTCCAAATAAAAAGCTTAAAATTCCCTGACGCGATAGATAAACCACACTTTCATATTCATTCACTCTCATTCTCATATCATGCGCATTTCATTCATTCGCATTCTCATTTCATGTACATTCATTCATTCACATACTTTCATCATGCATCAAAAAGTGAGCATATCCTTATTCCAAAAAAACTTTGATGAGAGATGAGGCGTTTGTGAGAAATAAATCATTCTTCTTTGGGAAATTTAGTCATACTTAGTTGTGAGCTCAAGGTGTTTCAAGGCACTCAATTTTTTTCAAATTAAATGCTCTGCTCACACATTTTTTCAACAAAGCGTTGCATTTCATCCACCCCATGATGAATGAACGAAATGGTCCACCAAAAATTTCTTTCATGTTAAAACTGATGTTAACTCTCTATGAAGCATTCGTGTAGTGATCTGTGTGTCACATGTGTCTTCATTTTTGTTTGAGTCAGTTAATGTCCCTACATTGTCATCATCCACCGTCCAAGTCTTATCCCACCACGACCACCATAAAGTACATACTCCCCTAACTAGTCGACTTTTTGGTTTGTTCTCACTATTGAAATAACACTTGAGACCCTCACACTGGGGAAAATTTGTGATCTCCAAAATACTTTGTCAACATTGTATTCCCTTGATGCAAGTCCTTTACAAAAAAATCAAAAAGGCCCGTTAGGTTGAAAACTCGTAAGAGCTGCCTAAGCAAAAATTAGGGCACACAAAAATAGAGAAATAAAGAAAAAAGAGCAAGTATATAAAATAAGTAAATTATTGTCTTTAAGTTATTTTTTTGAGAAAACGAGCAATCATGATTTGAAATGAAGTTGAACCATCTTTCCATTTCCTCAAAAATCCTTTACCACCCACCTTAAGCCAAAAATCCTAAAAATCTCTCAATCACCCTAGACAAGGATCGATTCCAGCATCAAAAATGGTGCATCACTTTTATCATCACTCACTCAGCCAAAAAAAAAACAAAATCACAAAAGAGTGAAGTCAAAAAGTGGATTAAAAATCCCAAAAAAAAACAAATTAGAAAAAACAAAGACAAAAGTAGTACAAGTCGTGAGTCATTTGCTTTCACACTATTAGAGCATAAAGAAATCCTTGTCTAAAATAAACCTCAAACACTTCTTTTGGCCTCAATATCCTATCCTCCATAAACCCTTAGCCACATTACAATCCTAAACAGGTCCATCCTACCATGAGACACATCAATTACTGTCTCAATAAAACCTCAAACACTCCTTTGAGCCTAACAACCATTTCCTTCATAAATCATCACCCATTAGCCAAGTTACATCACCAAATCATTTGTTCCATCAATCATCAAACACTTCATTGAGCCTAATAACCCCTTCTTTCACAAACCATTAACCATTAGCCAAATCATACCGCTCAATAAAAAATCATCCGTCCCATCAATCCCGAAACACTACTTTGAGCCCAATTATCATTTCCCTCATAAATCACTAAATCATCGGCCACGTTACAACCCTCTAGAGTTCATTCCGATCAATTACCGATTGCTTTTGTTTTCTCAAAGTTTTAATCTTAGGACAAATAAGTTTATTTATTTACAATATGTTTGCTCAAAAAAAATGTATCTAAACAAAAAAAACTCAAAATAAAGAAATCAAAAAGGGCTTACACTCCAAAGGTTCATTCAAGTTCCATTGATATAAAGGCAAGGTTTAGTGATCACCAAGTGCAGTTTTCATCATAGCAAACTCAAGACTATCATAGTCTGAGAGTCATTCTAACGATAACCAAAAGGTTTATGCTAGGATCGTCACCTAGATCCCAAAGTGGGGAAATCCTTTCACCATTTGTTCCACTTAAGCTTGGGAAAATGTGTGCAACGCCCATCCCACACCACACCCCAGCCTCTAAACATACATACGGACTCCACTCAAAAAACCCATAGCCCTAACTCTGTCACCTTTCACAACCTCACTAAAACAACCATTTGAAATCCCATTACCAAGTGGGGCAATCCTTCACCCTTTACTTGGAGAAATCGCCTACACTCACCTCATTCATCCTTGTCATATTCATATCCGAAAACAATACCGGGCAATTTCTCAACTCATTACCCTAAAACGCCGCTACTCTAGCAAGGGGCAATCTTGTCCTTACCATAAATGGGGCAACGCAAAACTCATGGGTTGAGACAAAGTCTCTTGCTTTCCGCCTTTCATTCCAAAGCCAATGCATTCCCAGTTCATCATCTTCTACACCCTAGCTTGTCACCCTAGGCAGGGGCAAGTTATTCACTCACCGTCATCAAATCTAAATTGGGGCGATCCCGCATTTCTTGGCTTGGGAAAACCTACCTTTGATGACCTTAACAAAGACCGATCAGTCATTCACCCCTTCATGTGCCACAAATATCCTCACCCTAGGCCTTTAGAACCCCAAGTTAATCGACTCATTCATACTTGCACTAACATATGTCTTTACTAAACAAAGCTTCAGAGAGAGAGAACACGATTGATCATGTGATGCTAAAAATTCACTTAGGTAACTTTGTGGACATAAATTTCGATCATCAATGGGCATTATAATGGAAGGAAAAATAAGTGAGCCTGCAAATACGGTCAAGTACTTTTGCAGTCAGTGTCTGTAGATAATGACCTTGAGAATGCCGAAGTTTGAATCAAAACTAATTTTTCCAAAGAATGATCAATATTCACCCATGCTTCTCGTGCATCCAAAGTCTCGATCTTATCATTACAAAAAAATGTTTTGCACCCAATCACTCATATCATATCATATCATATCATCGCATCATGCATGCACCATGGCATTAGCATTCAATCATTTCATTTGCATCATATTCACATTTGCATTTCATGCATTTATTACGTAACAAGCAAAAAAAAAAGAGAAAAATCATTCCACCGGATGCCAATCATTGCACGTGACGCGTGCACCATTAATTGCATTGCCAAAGGAAGAAAGCTTTTTTCCTCCTCGGGAAGATGCATTTGTTAGGTGTGCCCGGATAAACACGATAAGTGTCGTTCCCTATGTTTTGTTCCTCTAATATCGGTAGCTTTAAGCGTTAATCTCATATCATCTCACGAGATCACCAAGTTGATCCCTCGACTCGAGTGGTCCTTCCGAGCACTACGCTCCTTCGCCCTAAGTGGCCTGTGTCGCAACGCCGGAGTCGAGTCCCGGCGGACCTTCGCGAGACCCGCGTGGTCCTTCGCACTAGTTGTGTCGGCCAAGACACGGTGGACGCCCTTCATGGTCAACATATCGATTCTAGACGATCTTGACCCATCATGGCCGCTCGAATATAAAGGCCCCCTCGCACCGCTTAACTAGTATCAGTAGCTAGTTGCGCTCCTTCCTTCGCACTACGATGGTCCTTCAAATAAGGCCTAGGCGACCTTCCGAGACCAGAGTGGTCCTTCGAGTCTTAGTGCTCATTCGCACCCTTAGTGGTCCTTCAGAGCCTTAGTGCTCCTTCGCACTCGAGTGGGCTTCGTGAGCCTTAGTGCTCCTTCGGATCCCGAGCGATCCTTCATTTTGTTCGCCAAGTTAATACGCCAAGTGTTAACCGCTCCTGCTTATTCTCAAACCTCTATTTCCCCTCTAAACGGACAAAATTGACGTCTATTCTATCTTTATTTCTATTTCTACTAAAAAATTTGTAAAATATAAATAAAGAGGCAATTGTTATACCCCAATTTTGTCCAGAGTTCTTATATCATTGTAATATTTTTTATTTTATTAAGTAGTGTATGTGCAACAAACGTTTCTATGTACTCAAGTAAAAGATAAGTAGCTTGTGCATATCAACCACAATTAATATAAAGATGCATGATTTGATTCTTGGTCAATCATCCCACATGTTATTTTCTTTTGACTCTCTTTGAGTAATTGAAAAAGCAAGTGAAGTAAAGCATAAGAGCTTACAAAATAAGAACAAAAAGATGAAATACCCAAATCTGCAGCTCTATTGCGAAGGCAATTTCTCTCTCCTCGGACCTCTTTTCGACGATCTGAACGGTGAAAGTGGAGATATATGTCTCCCGAACCTACTGTCAAAAAATGAAGACGATCCGACGGTTAACGAATCCGGAATCGCACTTTTACGATGAGAGATTTGAGAAAAACGGACCAAAAACTGCAGCTATTGCGAAGGCAGTTTCTCTCTCATAAGACCTCGTTTCAACGATCCGAACGGTGAAAGCGTAGATATATGTCTCACGAACCTACTGTCAAAAAAGAAAGACGATCCAACGGTTAACGAATCCGGAATCGCAATTTTAAGGTGACAGGTTTGAGAAAAACGGAAATTGTGTTTTAAAGGGAATTGTTTTTCTACCTTGTTTTAGTCCCACATTGCTTCACAAGAAACAAAAGCTCCTAGCAATTGGATATAAAAGGGGTTGAGAGGTGAAGATTAGAGGGGGGGATCATTGGCGGGTTAAGTGATCTTTTGGGTCAAAGCGTTCGCGGCTCATTTCACTAAAAACCCGTCTTTGATCATTTGGACGTTTTGAGTCGGCTTTTCGATTCTCAAAGCGGTTCTCGCGGTCTTGGGGTCAAAATGGACCAGATATAGAGTCCGGTTCGTGATTGACCTAGTCGATTGCTTTCGGTCCGGTTCGACACTCGTCGAGTCCAGGTTAGTTTTGTATTTATTTTGTTTATTTTTATGTACATATTTATTTATCATTTATTTATTTATTTATTTGTTTATTGTTTATTTATATATCTATTCATATTTATTTATGTATATAGTTATTTATTTATTTTTTTAGCCTAGTCTTTATTAATTATCGTTTTGTGTTTTTTTTTATGCACAAATTAGTTTATTTCTTCAAAAATCAAATAAAAGACTAAGTCGGTTGTACAACCCAAGG
This sequence comes from Oxytropis ochrocephala, assembly GCA_020916435.1. Lineage (NCBI taxonomy): Eukaryota > Viridiplantae > Streptophyta > Magnoliopsida > Fabales > Fabaceae > Oxytropis > Oxytropis ochrocephala. The sequence goes on along the minus strand of CM037092.1, from coordinate 8,081,632 downwards.
TTAGTATCATCATCCTAGACCAATGAATTGCATACAGATTCAAGTAATCCTAAAAACTTATAAGTAAATAAATAAATCACTTTTCCTAAAAATAGGGGACTAAGTCGGTTTGTACAACCGGGTTAGTCAATGTTCTAGAACTAATGAGTCATGACAGATTGGGAGTTCTAGAATACCTATTCTAAAACCAACTCACCTCACATCAAACAAACTTCTTTCAAAAAACCTCAAAAATACATTCAAAAAGTAGGGGACTAAGTCGGTTGTACAATCGGGTTAGTCGGCGTCCTAGAATCGATGAGTCAGACATATTCAAGGAGTCCTAGGACCCCTACACTAAAAAACACCAACAAACAAACCTTTTTCAGGAAGAACTACGTAGCTTTGATTCCTCCATTGCATCCGGAGGTACGTAGGAGCAAGAGTCCACTCTTGTCAAGCACTAAAAATTAAAAATTTAATTAAGTCTTTTTCCTCTATAAATAAAAGGGTAATTATTAATAAATCTTAACTAGTTAGACAAAGGATGTCGTGGGGTGCTAATACCTTCCCCACACATAATGACTCCCGAACCCTAAACCTGCCTTGTCCTAAGCATAAAGGGATTTTCCGAATTTGCCCTTAAACTAAAATTTGGTGGCGGCTTCCTTTGAACTTTCGAAGAATCCTTTCCTCGGATTTTTCGGTCGCTACAATGGGCTCTTCTCTGATGCCGGACACGTTGGTCCCGTCGGCGAGCGCGCTAGCATCGCCTGCATCTTTGAAGAGCTCTTACACCGCACCGAGCGTGTTGGCGCGTCGGCGGCAGTACTTTAGCTTTATGCGATGTAAGCTCCATTTTCGGTTTCCGGTGAGGCGGCGCCTACGCCGAACCGAATCGGTGTGCCAAGGGTGGGACATGGCTCGTCGGCCCGCCTCACTGTCGAGACTTTAGTCTTCATTGCCCGGCGGCGACATCGAGACGCCTCGGTCCCGCCTATCGTGACTTCTTTATTTTGGCCGTATTCTTGTTTTGACTCTCGTAATTAGATTTGTTGCGTTATTTTATTTGGAGAAGATAAGCGTTGCTTTTTGGAAATGCTTTGAAAATCGGTTCTCTTTATTCATGATGAAGATGGATTACATTTGGGGCTTTTATATCGCCACATACAAATGTTACATGAAGTGAATGACGGGTGATGGCGAGAACCGATGACTAGTAGCTTGATTTCAATCGTAGTAAAACAGGAGGTTGGGCTGCGTTCGGGACCTCGGGACTTTGCCTCCATCTAACTTTTCCGGCTTGAACGCCTTGGCCGATGACTTCTTTTACTCGAACGGACCCTCCCGGTTTCATTGATAGTTTACATTCGTGGCGCGCGACACACGGCTTGATCTTCTAAGCACTAAGTCTCCGGCTCGAAAGTTCTTGGCAAGATTTTTGAGTTGTATTTTCGCGCTCATTTGTTTCTTTGCACGCCTCCTTTACCTTTACCTTTGCTCACTCTCTTACTTCCTCTACCAAGTCTAAGTTTGCTCCGAGGAGGCTTCATTTGGGCCCCCTGTTTGGTGAAAGTTCGCCTTGGGCTAGGCTCCAACACCTCTATGGGGATGAGGCGTCGCTGCAGTATACCGGTAGAAAGGGGCCTCCCGAGTGGACGATCGCGGAGTGGTGTTGTAGGACCACAAAGACAAGTGGTAACTCTTCACCCATCCTCCTTTGGAGTCGTCGAGTTTCTTCTCGAGTCCGCTCAATATGACTTTGTTTGCGACCTCGGCGCCTGCCCGTTGGTGCTCGGGGTGCTCGACCGAGGTGAAGGCTTGATAGACGTTCCCCCTTCTCGCAGAGCTCGCCATCGAGTCTCGAGGTGAACCGAGTGCCATTGTCCATCACTATTGTAGTTTGGAATACCGGCGGCGGATGAGTCTTTGCCAAGAGAATTTCTTCACCCTACGGCTTTGAGATGGTGGTTATGGGCTCGGCTTCTATCCATTTGGAGAAGTAGTCGATGGCTACGAGCAAGTGTCGACTGGCCCCATCGATGGGGTGAATGGACCGAGAATATCAACTCCCCATACAAGCAAACGGCCATGGGAGACCATTACTCAAGGTTGGTTGGTGGAGCTCTTGGGGACGGGCGGCATGGCGTTGGCACTTGTCACATTTTTTCACATATTCTAAGGCGTCCTTTTTGAGACTCGGCCGCAATAGCCGGCTAAGGATTTTCGCCGCGAGGGCCTGGCCTCTCCTATGTGGGTGCTGTGATACTCCTCGTGGATTTCCTTCAGACTTTTTTGACTTTCTCACCGCCGGGCATTTGAGGAGCGGCACGGAGAATCCCCTCTTGAATAGCTCGTCCTCGATGAGGATGTATTTAGCGCCATCTTCTCTAATTTCTTCACCTCCTTTTCTTGCAATCTGCTTTGTTTGCTCACCCCGCAAATAAGCAATTATATTGGTCATCCAATTTTTTGGTTCCTCCTCAATTGAGAGGACTGTGTTTTGGCTAATTTGGGTTCGGAGAGTGACTCTGTATCACCGAAAGTGATTGTTGCCGTGTTTTTTGGTATCGCTAGTTTGGCAAGATATCGGCCCTTCCATTTTGTTCCCTGGGGACATGGGTTAGTTCAAAAGACGTGAATTTAGATTTAAGTTCTTGTACCTTGCTGCAGTATTTGCTGAGTAGTTCATCTTTGGCGCTGAAGGCGTTGGTAACCTGTCCGGTTACTAGGAGGAGTCGCTCCGCACTCTCAGGTGTTTGACGCCGAGGTTAGTTGCAAGGGTCATACCGGCAATTAGTGCCTCGTATTCCGCCTCGTTGTTGGTGGCTTTGAAGTTGAACCTGAGAGATTGCTCGATGAGGATACCATCTGGACCTTCTAAAGTTATTCCGGCACCACTTCCTCTTGTGTTGGAGGATCCGTCCACGCAAAGTGTCCAAAAGGGGTCGGCTGTTGGGGCGGCCTCATTCTCTGCTTCCACTAACTCGCCACGAAATCGCGTTGCTTGTGCTTTGATGGGGCCTCGGGCACATACTTTATGTCAAACTCGATAATTCAATAGACCACGCTACCATTCTCCTGCTAGATCCGGCTTTGCTAGGACTTGGCGAATGGCGCATCGATTTTTTCACCACCACCGAGTAGCTTTGGAAGTATCGCTCGAGCTTTTTCTTCGCAAGAACGCATCGCATAAGCGGCTCTCTCAATTTTTTGGTATCTCGATTCGCCCTCCACATTCTCACGATGTAGTATATCCAAGCAACTGGGCTCCATCTTGTTCTTCTCTGACGAGGATCGCTATGCAAGCGTTTTTGGAAACAAATTTAGGTATAGTAGTAGGGGTATACCTTGCTTTGGTGTTTGAGAATTGGAGGTGATGCCAGTCTTGTCTCGAGTTGTTGGAGTGCGTGCTCACATTCTTCCGGCCATTTGAAACTTGAATTTTTCCGACTAACTAGAAAAATGGCTTTACTCGTCCGTCCGCCGAGCGCCAAGGAATCGAGAAAGCGCCCTATTTGGCCGCTAGGACTCGCACCTCTTCGCCGTGGATGGGCTTCCGGCATTGATTATTGCTCGGCATTGGGGAGGTTGGCTTCAATACCTCGGTGGGAGAGGATGTAGCCTAGGAATTCTCCCGCTGGACACCGAACGAGCACTTCTGCTGGTTGAGCCAAGATCATATCTTTCTAGTAGCTTGAATATCTTGGCCGATTGGTCACATGATCGTGGTCTCATTGCGATTTTACCACCATGTCATCGACGTAGACTTCAATGGTCTTGCCGATCTCTTCTTCAAAAATTCGGTCCATGGTAGAACTTCCCACCCCACGTCGTAACAAAGAAATCCTACTTCACCATGGTAGGAACCGAGCTAACGGTGGTGCCTCAACAAGCACCACGGATCCCGTGATCCTTGAGTTGATGGAAGCAGAAGAAGAGCGCTTCAGAGAGAATCGTCGAACAAGCACGGAGAACGAAGAAGCGGACCGCTTCGTGCCCAAGCTACCGAAAAAAGAGAAGCTTCGGCCCACGAAGCGGCCTAGTCGCCTCCGAACAACAGAGCGGAGGTCGTCCGATCGCCACGAGGCGCTTTCACCATTTATAGGAGAGATCGAGGCGGTACCCATTCCCCCCCGGTTTCGAGAGCCTGCCATTGGAACTTACGATGGGACGGGAGATCCCCAGAGCCATGTTGACGCTTTCCAGACCCAGATGATGATCAGTGGGGGTAATGACGCCATCTGCTGCAAGATGTTCGCAGTACGCCGACCGACGCCGCCTCAAGTGGTTCGAGGGTTAGCCGCCGATCCATCAATGGCTTTGAGGACCTTGCCACCGTTTCGCCCAACAATTCTCTCGCCAACAAGAAGAAGCTCATCCACCCGGGAGATTTGTTCGATCTCAGGCAGGGACCGACAGAGCCGCTGAAGAAGTACTTGGAGCGCTTTAACAAAATCACAGTACAGGTTGAAGACCCGGACGAGAAGTTTTTCGTGGATGCTTTCATGAAGCGGCCTCCAAACGGACCTTTAGTGAAGCAATCGTCTATCACCACTCCCGTGAACATGGACGAGGTCGAGCGAGAGCGCATAAGCACATCGGCCGAGGACACCGCCGCTGCTTCAAGGACGCCAGAGATGCTAGAGGACCCGTAGAAGGCCACGGGCCGCCACCGAGAGAGGAAGCCGGCCGAACTCTTCCTCGCCTCTACCGCCGAGACCGGGAGGAACGACCGCAACAGAAGTCCCGCCCCAATCCGGAAAGCACTTACACTCCGCTCCGGCCCGACCTCTGCCATTCTAAACGATGGTCTCGCCGACGGAACCATCACTGTGCCGCTCCTTTCGCTTCGGCACCACGGGTAAGCATCCGAAGCTTATTGCAGTTTCACAGACAGAGGCCACACCACCGACGCATCATTCGGACTTTGAAGCAACAGATCGAGCAAATTTCATCCAATGAGGATTCTTGAAGAAGTTCGTACTTCTCGGAGGAACAAAAGAAGAGGCGCGGAAAGCCCACGTGGAAGACAACCCCCAGAGGAGGACAAGGAAGGAGTCGCAACAGAAAGACGGCCATGAAGTAGCCGGACCAGGGAGTAGTCAACACCATCTCTGGCGGATTTTCGGTGGAGGCCCCACGGTGGGCGCCAATGTTCCTAACTATTCCTCGGAGTAGGGTTTAGCAAGAAACACGTAAAGTAGTATGTGAGAAGAAAATAGAATGTCTGTCCCTTTCATTGGCCTCTGGGCGTATATTTATATTACAGAATGTCATAAATGCTCATAATGGTACATGAATGTCCCGAGATCTCAAAGCGAGATTCTCGCTTGCCGTTTAATATATCTAATGAGGGCTTTACCGAGGCCGAGCCTTTAGAGGCGTCGCCTACCGATTGGGAGGTAGTCCATGCATCATCGGACACGTCGTCGACTTGAAACGGTGATGAGGGTGCAAGGACTTCGCCTTCGCTTCAACTGAGCGGGTGATCGGCCAGAGGCGTGTCATATCCGAGCCTTCCTGGGTGGTCGGCTGGGAACAAGGCCATATTCTAGTAGTTTAGGCATTGGATCATCCCTTAGGTTGGCTTTACCTTTACCAATTCTACTTTGCTTTACCAGCATACTTCCTCCGTGACAGAATATAAGCAAAAGCGGATCAACAAAAATTGATGTATATTTGGTCTAAAATATGAACCAAATACATCAATTTTCGTCAACCCACTTTTGTTTATATTGTGTTAGACAAGGAGTATAATATTTATACTACATTCACTGATAACGAACAATGACATGTCGATGCTGAAATCATGGAATCTAAACAAGGAATGGAAACCCAAGTAATGTCATCTGGTGTTTAATGCGTTTCATTGATGGAAAATTCAGAAATTTCTGAAGCCACGATTCACTGATAACGAACAATGACAACCACAGAACCGTAGAAGAATCCACCATTCGTCAAAAGATGTTCTAAGCGACGTGTTGATATTTCGTTGGAGGTGACAATTGTTTTTAGTAATCTATATATATGAGATTCTTATTAGGAAGATGTACTAACAACAAGGACCTCTTTAGATTTATTAGGTCATTGTTGGAGGAAAGAGAATAGAGAGAATATGTGCCATCAATCATAATGTAGATAAACATGAAAAATGAAGAGAATCTTGCACGTGACAGACATATCATGCTGCATTTCATTTTTGTGGAAACTATTATAGTGACACAACCATTGAGTGGCTCAACTAACAAACTTTGTTCCTTAAATTGTTAACCTACGTAATTTGTTGATGCTGTTCAAAAAAATGGAAAACATTGCTTGTTGCTTATTGCTTAATGAGAGATATAGAGTAGTAGCTCTTAACCTCTTGTCATAAAAAGAGAGAAATGAAGTAGCTAAAATGAATATTATTGGGACAAAATAAGAAATTAGATGTCAAATATAAAAATTCTCTATGGATGACGAGTGGCGCTTTTTGCCTCATGAAATTCAAATTAATCCAGATATCCTCTGTTTTGATATGTAATAAAGTTGGATAAAAAAAGATATATGAAATAAAAGATTCATCTGAGATGATAGACTTATACAAAGTTTGGTTTATGAAACAACTAGCCCTAATACCCTTGTGATGTATGAGATTGGTTAAATCTGGCTATGGTTTACGTTACTAAGTCAAATGCTTAGTATTTATTTACTAAATCACACTCAGTTGTTGGATCTCTGTTGTTTTAATGAAATATATTCTAAGGGCTGTTGCTTGATGAGGGCATCCTTGTCATTTTACATCCCACAGCTACCATCATGCATTCTTATCACTATTAACGGAGTCTTCCTTAATTGTTTCCTTCCTTCTCGTTTTCCTTCTTCCTTGTGTCCGTCAGACATGCTGCAATTCTCTCTTCCTCCATAATTGTTTGCTTCTTCAGAGTCACCATGACTTCTGCCATCGCCGCACCGCCTCACCTACAACGTGCCATCGCCAACGGAGCAAAAGAGATGGTGATTGTTTTCTTCTTGCATCTGTGCTTTGCTTCTTTGGATCTTCGAATTTCAAATTTTTATTCAAATCGTTTTTGTGTTTCTGCTCAAATCATTTTTCGATTTCGCGTTTTTGTTCAAACCGTTTTGCGATTTAAATCGCATTCTTCAAATCGATTTCACGTTTTTGTTCAAATCGATTTCATATCACGTTTTCGCAAGCCAGATCGTGCTCTACATCTTGCTGGTTGGTTTCTTTTTCTTCTTCTCATTTCCAGTCTGGTTTTGCTGCACTTGACCATTGTTATTTAAAACTGTGGTTAGTGGCATTTAACCACAGTCATGCATATCTGTGATTAGTGGCTACTAACCATTGTTATGCATATTTGTGGTTAGTGACATCTAACCACAGTTATGCATATCTGTGGTTAGTGGCCACAAACCATTGTTATGCACATTTGTGGTTAGTGACATCTAACCATTGGTATCTAGCTACAATTATGCATATTTGTGGTTAGTGGCCACTAACCATTGCTTTGCACATTTGTGATTAGTGACATTTAACCATTGTGATACAAATCTATTGTTAATTAACGAAGTTTTTTTTTTAGGTGAAAAAAAATGCCCAGAACTTTTTTTTAATTTTTTTTAGGTAAATGACCCTTTTAGTAACAAATACTAAACAAATTGCATTGTATCATATATATATATATATATATATATATATATATATATATATATATATATATATATATATATATTGTTTCGGTCTGGGCAAAAAACCCTGTTAGACATTGGGCCAGTCCCAATTCCTCCGTACAAGCACGACCCAATTACACTAAAGACGCCAAGCACGACATGTTCCGCTCGCGCATACAAAGCCGACGCCCAGGATTGGTTGATCGAATTCAACGGTCAAGACCGAGCTCCGCGTCTATAAATAGAGCTGCAGGGCTCTCAATCCAGTGCACGCTACAACTCTCGCCTATTCTCTCACTGACTTAGGCATCGAAGTGTTGCAGGTACACCCCCACCCGACGTGGACCGCGAGCCAGCTCGGACTGCCGAAGACACCTCTCCAGTTCCGAGGACCATCCACCAGCTCCGAGGAAGCAGGATCCACCTCACTCTTCGAACAAGATATACTTCCGAGTTCAAGATCGAACATATATATATATATATATATATATATATATATATATATATATATATATATATATATATTGTTATGAAAATAACCAAATAGAAGATTATAGATGAAGAAGAAATATGCAAATAGAAGAAGATAATGAGAGAAGAAGAGAGAAGTTGGGAGTGTTTGTATTTCTCATCACAAGTGTATTTACACATAGGAGATAACCCTATTTATAGGGTAGAAGTGAAGTGAAAGATCAACCTATGTAAAGCCACCAAAGAACCCATTACAAAGGGAGTAAATACAAAGAGTAGTGGAAGTAGAAGAGAAGTGGACATCCATATATATTATTTCATAACACTCCTCTGGATGTCCATGAGGATATGCCTCATTAAAACCTTACTAGAAAAAACCCAGGTGGGATAAAAATCTAGTGAAGGAAAAATAGTACAATATCCTTTGAGAGCTGCGCTCGTTAAAAATCTTTCCGGTGAAAACTCGTAGGAAAAAACTATGGTAAAGGAAAAAATAGTACAATTTTCTCCCCTGTTTGAAGCATCAATTAATTAAGAATATTGATACCAAGATTTTTCCCGACACATTTGAACAAATATACACTTTGTGATATATAGCATCCTTCAATTGAGCTTTATCTTCAATGCCTCTTCCTTGAATTGCTGGTGCTTGAGCCTGATATGAAGAACCTATAACTATAGATTTCTTGTAGATTATAGTGATGTTTCAATGTCACCATATGTTGAAAATAGTAGGTTTGGAATCTGACTTGATTTGGGTCAAAACAAATACCTTGTATCTGCATGATTTGTTTATGAACAGATATGCATAAAATAATTGTTTCATCTGTCTCATGAAAATATAAAAACAAATATATTGCACTCTATTCTAGTACATTTTGATTGTTGATAAATTCTATCTCACTAAGTATAAAATAATACTATCACATCAATTCATATGACATTTAGTGACGTGCGCACACTAATTTAAAGTCTTCGAGACTGTAATATTTGTTATCTTCTTGACACACACATCATGTACTCAATAGATATAATTTATCGTCATTCACTTAGCTAATTGATGGATCTGCAGGTCGAGCAAAAACTTTGTTTCCCAGAGATATTTATTTTAAGATATTTCTCTATATCTTTTATCCTTCTAGGATTTTCTAGGTGGAGATCTATTTAAGGTTCAACCTCCAAATTCATCAAATATAATTTGAAGTCATTCTCTAGAATTTTTTCTTTGAGCAAGCTATATAGTTTTTGAAATCTCTTCAAGAGTTCCAATAATAGCAAATTCATTTCTAGATCTTTCCATAAAACTAAATGGACAAGTGATGTCTTCATATAATTATTACTATCAAATGAGCCATACAAATAAGTTGTAACACATCCATCATATGTAAATTGAGTCATTCATGTGTTAATAGACTAACTAAGTATTAAATATTACTTGCATTCACTACAGGTGAATTTTTCTTCAAAATCAATGTTAGGTTTGTGCGAGTACTCTTGAACAACAAGCCTAACTAGCTTTACATCTTCAGGTGTACAGACTACAAGTTGAAAAACGTTTTTGCTTTGCAAAGCGAGCTTAGTGCACTTCAATTGAGCTTTTCTATTTTGGCCAATCATTATTTTGTCTAACTTCTTCAAGAGTTCCAATAATAGCAAAGTTCATGATCCTCTTCATCACTTATCACATTAGTGCTATATTATACACATCAAAATCGTCAACGTTGACTTTGTTTCGGTTCCTTCGTATTTAATTCTTGACATAATTTATTGAGATCTCATTTCCATAACTTTCAGGTACCTGACCAGTTCTTCTGGAACTTGAAAATTAATTATGTCAAATTACTCGTTTTGAGTTTTCATATCCTCTTTTGGGCCATCTTGCTTTTAAGCTCACTTTCTTGTTAAATGATTTTTATTCTTTGGAACCGACCAATCTACATGCTTCATGCATGGTTCAGAGTCATTTGCAATGTTTGAGTGTCCAACAGGGACATCAATTTATATTTGAGTATTTCAGCTGGTGATAATTTGCTAAATTTTGCAAATTAATTATTCTTTGAACTTCTGGTTCACATTAGTTTTTAGGAGGATCAAGATGATAAAATAATAATTCAGTTCACATAATACTCATTTCCAGCCGCTTATCTCCCCCCTAATGTTGGGAAAACTAATTCACCAAAATGATAATACTGAGCTATAAATACATCTCCGATTATTGGCTCAACATATTTTATCATGGATGGAGATTCATATACTCATGTATTCCCAACATTCTTTAAGGATCCTTCTTATTACGTTGTGATGGATTGACTATAGCATGCACAACACATCAAAAAATATCTCAGATAGAAAACATTAGGTCATTGAACAAAAATCAATTCTAAAGGGGAGAAATTATATATGATAACTTGTTGGCTTGATGCGTATCAATGTCTCTGTCTACAAGATTTCATGTTCTCAAGTAGAAATTTTGGAAGTTCGATTTCATAGGTATTAGTCATATAATTAACTTTAGGTGTCTAATGAATGGTTCTTCAAGACCATTATATGAGTGAACATATGCTTTGTGATGTTCAATATAAACTCTAATAGTCATAAAATATTTATCAGATGCTTTCAAGATAATTCACATAATGAGCTCTTACTCGAATTAGTTTGAGCAAAGAGTCTCACAAACTTCAGTTGTGAGTTGATGACAATTATATTTATGTAGCCATTTAGTTGATGCATCAATTAAAATAATAATATATCTAAACGACTAACTCGATTGGTGTATCTGCATACAAACATCACCTTAAGCACATTGTAGAAATGTGAGAGACTTATTCCCTCAAATTCTTCACTTCCTTTGGGAACTGGTAATACACAAAGGTAAATAGATTGAAGAATCTACGGGCTCTTCAATACAAGTTCTTAAAATAAAATTTTTAACTATTTTTTGCATCATAAAGACCAGGATGGCCCAACCGGTCTTGCAACGACAAACAATCCATAAACTTCCGGTTTAAGGTAAGTCTCATGATATACGAGACATTGGAGATTTTCTTTCGATAGGATATATCCACTTAGATGAATATCCTTGAGACTCAATTAGTTTCTATGATATTTAAGACAATATAATACAATATTAATGTGTAAAAACTTTGTTCTTCAATCTAGGTAACAATACAATTAGCTCTTCTAGAGCCTTCACTTACATTTGCAAACTTTTGGTTGCAAGTATATAATAAGAACTGACGCCACCTTATGACTTCATGTCATAACTAGATAGTGCACGTAGTTTCGACTATTAAACTTGAGTTTAAAACAACATTTTCTTTTCTTTTATAAGTGCATACCAAACATCTGGTTTTCCATAGCATAATTTTAATGTCTCTCACATATATTTAAGATGAGAATGAAAAAAAAACTTTATTAAACTTTGATCACTTAAGTAGCAAAATATAAAACTTGTAAAGTATAATTGTGAGAACGTAGAAATAAATTACTTGTTTTTCTCAATTTTCTTTGTTTCAAAGAATACTAGATCAAATAATCTTAAAAATTTTAATCACGCTCTAAAGGTGGTTCTTCAGGAACTTGACCACAAATCAAACATATTTTGGTGGTAAAAAAAATATTTAAAGAAATCTTTTATAAAGGATGATGGTAACCTTTATTTTACCAATGATCATAATCACAACTTTTGTTGTAACCCAAACTTTTAATTTAATTCATTCTCTCCTAGGAATGAAGTTCAATCAATTGAGTGGTTTGTGATTATTCTTTCAATCACATAATCTTGATTCAAAAAAATATTATTGATTATTTTCTCATTTATGCTACTCCAAGAGCTTATAAAATTTCTCTAATATTTCTTTGATTCAATTATACTAAGATTAAATAGATCTTTTAGGTTATAATCATGGCCTAAAAGCACAAACCTTCACACTTTGGGCAATCCTACAGGTTGCTTCAATATTTTGTTATTTGTGCAGTACTTCTTGGATCCTTGAATGATGAAATCTTCTGAAATTCATCAAAAGCAGACAAACATGATATAGTCGTCTCTATGCAACCCAACAGGGATGCTTGAATGTTAAATTCTTCAGGAATTCATCAAGGATATATAGAAAACATGATTTAGTGATCATGATTTTTAATTAAAATTCATTATTTTGTGATCGTGTGTTGCTACATTCACTTCTAGGAATGAAGCAGTACTAGTGGGACAAATCTCATGATTTTTCAAAAAATTCTTCATTTTGTTATCATGTGTTGCTACATTCACTTCTGGGAATGAAGCAGTACTAGTGGAATGAGCCTCATGATATTCCAATGACTTTTAGTGGAAGGCGCAAGAACACCATAATCAAGTAATAATATTTGGGCATAGTATACTCGAGAACGTAATAATATCTTTATTATAAGGTCATGTTGTATTTGCCCATGAAGTTGTAATATAGTTATAGTATTGATCAAGCAATAATTTTCGTGAAAAAAAATAAACAAATTAGATAAATATAAGATGTGACTAAATAAATAAACATAAACCTGGATTAAATAAAATTACAATCAAGACATATTAGCAAATAGTAAAACACGACTTAAAACACAAAAGAAATGAAATACAATCCAGTTTGCAAAACGATACGGCAAGCTGAAAAGTTGAAAGGTTTGAAGCACTACTACCTTTTTTTTTTCACAAATCATTTTGGCCAGTTTCACAAATCGTTTTGAAGCAATCAATTGGTTCTTGATTCTTCAATCAATTCAACGATGCCAATGCTATAGTATCAATCAGTTTAACAATTAAAAGAAGTGGTGATAGTTATGACCATATTGGGAGTATCAATCAATAAAGATCATCAATAAAAATCTGATCATATTGCTTCATATTTCAATCCTATGTGATTAGTCTTCTCATGTGTCAGAGATACATACATATAAATCTGATCTTGTGTGGTATCCAAAAAAAAAATCTGATCCTGTGTCACAATAAAAATCAGAGATACATGTAATGTAAATGTTACACAACAAAAATTAGAGATCATTCATATTCTCCTTCATGTGTCAAAAATTATGAGGACTTTTCTTCAATAACACAACATGGATCAAACAGGACAAAAGGAACAGATTTAAAAAATATGAGCGTGGATAGAACTGTATGCTTTTGGATCTCATTCATACACAAAATAATGCAAAGAAGTAGTATCTAAGAACCAATATTACCTTAGATTGTTAGAGCTTCGTGCTGATAACGTGTTATGAAAATAACCAAATAGAAGATTATAGATGAAGAAGAAATATGCAAATAGAAGAAGATAATGAGAGAAGAAGAGAAGTTGGGAGTGTTTGTATTTCTCATCACAAGTGTATTTACACATAGGAGATAACCCTATTTATAGGGTAGAAGTGAAGTGAAAGATCAACCTATGTAAAGCCACTAGCAACCCATTACAAAGGGAGTAAATACAAGAGTAGTGGAAGTAGAAGAGAAGTGGACATCCATATATATTATTTCATAACATATATATATATATATATATATATACACACACACAAACTAGATTTAGCGAATAACTTATATATATCTAGTAGATAATGAATGAGCTTATAGCGGATAAACTAGCTAATAGCAAATAGCATATAACGGATAGCTGATAGCAGATAAAGTAGCTGATGGCGAATAAAGTGTTTGGTAAAATTAGCGGTTGAACTAGCTGATAAATATAAAATGACAGAAAATAACATATTTAATTAATTGTTAGACTTATGTTAACAATATAAAATATTGTAAAATATGGATAAATAATTTTGCTATAAATTCATATATATTTTTTTAAAAAAATTATATTTTGATAGGCTAATTAATATAGTTACTTGAAATTCTATCTCAAGTAGGTAGCTCAGTTGGCGTGCTAAGGGATACCGAATGACTCCACCAAATGAGTGAAGAAGGAGGTCCCGGGTTCAAGTCCCAAAAACTCACATTTCCCCCACCCTTACTAACAATTGCTTATCTAAAAAAAAAATATTTACTTGAAATTCTAATTTATTTTTGACTTAAAATTCATGATAGTCTAATTTATTTATTTACTAGAAAGTTTAGTTTATTTATTTATATGATAGATAAACTAATTTGTTTTTTATTTATTCTATCAAGTAAATAAAAAACTAAATTAGTTTATCGAAAAATAATAAAATTAAAAAAAGAATCATGCCAAACACGAGAGAAAAATGAGGTGCCTTACTCGAAATGACCGGAGTTCATATGTCAGACTGTCAGGTCAACTATCCTTGCTTTTCACCGCCAACCAAAAATTTTAATAAAAAAATAATCTTCATAAAAAAAAAGCATCCCTTCTCACCTCACAACTTCTTTTGGTTACAAAAAGAGAAGAACGAAAAAGAAAAACATTATAAAAGACACTCTTTGAACATTCGCTTGAAGCAACTGAATTAAGCTGGGGAGGGTCTCCAACTGAACCATCTCACTTAGAGCCGGCAAAATGGCCGAGCTCGTCGGGCCGGGCTAGTCCGAAAAACCAAAGGGTTTGGACTGAAAAAGTTGAGCCCATTTTATATCTGGGCTTTTTAGCCCTATATAGGAAAGCCCGGGCTCAGACGCTAGCTTCGATCGCCAGCATGGGTAGCCATAAGCCCATTTATTTTTAAAAAGGTGATTGCTGTCAAAGGCCAAAATCAAAATTAGTAAATCAAACTCAAAGCCCCAACCAAACACAATTACACAATGTACGGTATCTCATGAATTCCTAATCACGTTGCATTAATACATAAATATGCTCAAACAATACACGGCAATAATCAATATCAGGTGAAGCACCGCAGCACCAGAATGGGGGATTTGCAATGAAATATGAAATTCAAGTGGCAATAAAATATGAAATTGGCCTTTTTACAAACTTTCAATGGCATTATTTCAATTGGAATATATCTCTTCCAGAATGTGGTATGTACAAATTGAAATATGTTGAGCCTTTAAAGTTACAGTATAGTGTGACCAAAAGATTCGCGCAAAATGCGGGTGAGCCCGAAAAATCCGCAGTCCGCATAGGGCTGGGCTTGGACTGTAAAGGTCGAGTCCAAATTTCAATCCGGGCCTTTTGACCCAATCCGTAAAAGTCCAAACCCATCGTCGGCCGACCAGATGTGGGCCGAGTAGCCCGTTTTCTCAGCTCTGATCTCACCTCACAAAACTGCTTTTACACAAACAATTTATTTAAGGCTAAATTACTGTTTTGGTCTTTTATCTTTTTACTGATTTCATTTTTGGTCCTTTATTTATCTTTTTTTTTTTTTTTTTTTTTTTGGTCCTTCATCTTCAATTTTTGTGTCATTTTGGTCCCTCTGTTAACTTTTTCGTTAAAAAAAAAGGTTATGTGGCAAACAGAGGTGACGTGTCATCTCATGTCACCACTTCCACGCAGACATTTGGCATGCCACGTCAAGAACCAATGGATGGTTGCCACGTGGCGCACTAACATTGCATAATGGAGGGTAGTGTGTTACTAAAATTAATAGAAATTTTGTCAAACTTGGGACTTGAACTCGTGACCTATACATTGAAAACACTCTCATTTACCACCGAGACACACGTTGTTGTTGGTATGTTAAGCCAAAAAACAATATATATTACATATCTGCTTCCATAACCATGCATCAGCAAGCTCAGCAAGGACAAGAGCTCCAAGCTGAGATTGGGGATTTTTCAGATTCGATTTCCAGATTCGATTTCCAGATTCGATTTTTCAGATTCGGTTTTTCTCAGAAATGATATATATTACATATCTGTTCAAAAACCATTTGTCTTTAAAGAACAAAAACAATGAGTTAACCCAGAAATTTGTTCATTCGTTTCTACCCAACAACAAAAATTGAAAATCCTTAATTTTAAATACCCCTGATGTTGATGATTTTTGTTCATTCGTTTTTACCCAGAAATTGGAAAAATGGGATTGAAAAATTGTGATTGGAAACACCCAGAAACAATTTAACGATTTAAAGATGAAGATGATAATGATTTTCGTTTGCATCTATGGTTGATAACAAGATCTGTTCTTCATTTGTTGGGTTGTTGATGATGATGATTTACGTTTGCATCTATGGTTGAAAACGAAATCTCAGGTTGAAAGATGATGATGCTTTTCGTTAGGGTTGAAGATGAAAGATGATGATGATGCTTTACCCAGATCTGTTCTTCATTTGATTTTGTTTATTTATTTAAGTTTTTGTTTGTTTTAATTTAAAAAAGAAGAAATGGTGTAATGCCAACTCAATTAATGTGTCTACACGTCATTTAATGATTTGACACGCCACGCCGCGAAGCTTAATCGCCATAGCGTGGCGTCTGTTACGTCATAGATTTTAAAACTACAAAAAAGGACCAAATTGACACAAAACTGAAACATAAAGGACCAAAACGAGAAAAAAAAAAGATAAAAGACCAAAATGAAATCGAGGCCAAAGATAAAAGACTAAAACAATAATTTAGCCTTTATTTAATTAAAAAATTGTACACTTCGCCGTGTTAAGTACGGAATCCAAAGATTCCCACATGCCCAAACCAACTCCACTACTTTTTCAATTACTTTTTATTTAATTAAAAAAATGAATTTTTAAATGAAAAAGAAATGATAAAATTGAATATGTAAATTTGTGTGGTGTGAAACTGTGGAAAATTATTACCAAGTGGAACAAAAACGCGACGACCCGATTACGCGCACCGAATCTTTGTTTGTGTCCTGAATCTGAATTTTCTCTTTTTTTCTTTATATAAATGAATCTCTATCTCTTTTTTACGCCTTCGTTATCGCTTCAATCAATAAACACAAAACCCATGGATTTGAGTTTCAACTTTCTCCCCAAAACCGTTTCCTTATTTCTCGGCGATGTTTCTCACAACAAAGACACGTCTCAGAAACTCGCCATGCTTGACAACTTCGTGCAGAGATTGGAAGAAGAATTGAAGAAAGTTGAAGCTTTCAAACGTGAACTCCCTCTTTGCATGCTCTTAGTAAACGATGGTATATAATTGATTAATTGCCTCTCATCTTAAGTTTTTATATTTTCAAATTTTGTGCTAGATTTCTTACTTTCATTTTTGTTATCACTTTTTAATTAATTTGTTGGTTGATATATGTAGCTATAGCTAGATTGAAGGAAGAGAAAATTGAGTATATGAGAATGCAAGATCCACCTGTGACTGAACAATTGATGCCAATTAAAACCAATTTTGAAGAAAATAAAAAAGGAACTTTAATTCTAGCAAATGAAAGCTGTGACAAGAAGAATTGGATGAGCTCAGTTCAGTTATGGACCAATCAAACCAATTTGGTAATTCCTAAATTTTAATTCTTCTTGCTTAACTATTACTACTCTGATCTCTGTTAAGCATTTTTATTTTTTGGTATGATAGAAGAATGAAGAGGATGATAGGTTTGTGCCTGAGAATCCAATTAAGCAAGGGGATGAGAAGGATAAGAGTGGAGGGGTATTTATGTCATTTAATGGAAAATCGTGTGGTGTATCGAAAGTTCCAAGCTTTAGTCATAGCAATTCGAAGAGTAGTTGTTCAGGGTCGTCTTCTCTCCGGATTGAGATTGAGAATCAACCGCAACCACCGCAGCCTTTGCAGCAGAATTCAAGGAAACAAAGGCGATGCTGGTCGCCGGAGCTTCATCGCCGTTTTGTTGATGCTCTTCATCAACTTGGAGGACCAGAAGGTACTAGATAGATCATCTTCAGATTCAGTTCTTAATTTCTTTATTTAGTGGCAAAGGATTTCTTAATTGGATTATTGTGTTTTGCAGTAGCCACTCCGAAACAGATTAGGGAACGGATGCAAGTGGATGGCCTCACAAATGATGAAGTCAAAAGCCATTTACAAGTTAGTGAGTTTATAGCAGATAAATTCATAGAAACAAAACAAATGTGTTTGGTGATGACTAGCATATACTCCCTCCGTCTCATTTTATCTGTCGTTTAAGATTATGCACGGGTATTAAAAATGATTAGTTATGCTAACTTTGATAGTAAAAAAACTAAAATACTCTTACACTTTTCTCGATTGGAGCAAAGACACATTTATTGATGAGGCTTGAATTTATAGTAGCTTGAATTTATAGTATTTTATATGTTCAACTGTTAAAATACTTTATGTGTTATAGTATTTTATATGTTCAACCGTTAATTTTACTAAACACGTAAACTCAAGCTACTATCTTATCTGTTACAAACTCGTCTTTGATAAATTGGCTTATCTGCTATTTACTACTTCCTCGGGTTCTTATTATAAGAAGAAAAGACAAAAATCACTACTACTAATGAGCTCATTTAATTCTTGTCTTTTTTAAGCAAAGTCTCCAAAATACCCTCCACTAAAATAACTCCACTCAAGTCAAATTTATATGCACTACTACCACTTACCTTGAAAAATAAAAAGACAAAGCATTCAATGAGGGCAAAAGTGGTATTAAAGCAATAAATATATACTAAAAATTGGAATAGTTTCTTATATTTGATACTAAAATCAACTCCAAAAATCCTCTTATAATATAGTCTGAAGGGAGTATATTTTACCGATTAGAGCCTAAAACCCCTATTTTTCCATCACAAAACTCATACTTGAGACTTGCTTAAAATAATGAGGCTTTTTAACACTTAACCAATAGGCATTGGGAGAGAAGTAGAACCCCATGTTTATTATTATGATTATTATTTTATGCCTTTTTGTATATTTTGTTCTCATCTCAGCAACTAAGTAGTAGATATATGGTTTATGCAGAAGTACAGGATTCATGTTAGAAGATTCCCAGTTTCTCCAACTAGTCAATCTAATAAGAAGACCTTCTGGATGACACAAGATCAATTTGGAGATAAATCAAAAGGAAACTTATCACAATCTGTTTCTCCACAAGGTCCTCTAACTCCTCTTCTCTTAGGAGGATCTGCAAAGGGTCTCTCAAGCCATGGAGGGTACAGTATGGATGCAGAAGATGAGCAATCAGATTGCAGAAATTGGAAAGATGGGATCCAACATGAAGCTGATAATCACAGCCTCTAAAGTTTTGCAGATAATAATTATAATAAAATTAAATCAAGCCCAAGAATTTAACAACATATAATATAAAAATAATAGATCTAACATACAGAACTATAGCAGCGGGATCAACTTTATGCTATAGTTGTTTAGACTGTTCCGGAAATTAGACAGTCGCTGAGATTTTTTTCCCAAGAGTTTTTTCTTGTACGTAACTGTTATAGTTCAATGTAACTGTTTTTTACAGTACAATTTTTATAGAGAATTCCCATCCCATTTCTGATCTGTGTGCTTCAATTTCTTATGTTATTGTTTGGCATTTGTATGTTGGATTTTATGTAATTAACCACACAGTATTGAATCTACATTTAGAATATCCGTGTTGGATGTCAAGGCTAATACTTTCATAAAAGGTACATTATTGTAACTATACATGTTCCTGATTGGGCCGAACTCAATCCAAAGTGGGCCTCGCGCTAAAAAGCTCATTAAGCGACCTACTATGAGGTTCCGCACTCCAACGGTCGAGATCAGCCTCAACTGATCCTACAACCGAGGTTTCACCTCGACTCGGCCGTATAATGGCCTAATGACCCTTTCCATGCCGGTACCACATGCCCCCTATCACGTGCCCAGTGGCCGTCACCGCCAATCACCTATAAAGTAGTGACTTCATTCTGACATCAAGTATGTTTTTGCTCATTATTAACTGTCACTCTCTCTTGTTGACTTTGGTGTCGAAGTGTTTGCGGTACACTCCACCGTCGTACTAATTTTAGAGGAATTACGCCGTAGCAACTAGATTGACCTTGCCAAACAGATCAATAGCAATGTTAATGAGTGAATAATCTTTGAATAGCAGTGTTAATGAGTGGATAATCTTTGGTGTTGTGCTCAATTAACCATCCATGTGATGTAGTAACAACCATCTTAAGTTATATCTTGAACATGAGTACTAACTTTTCTGCTTCTGCTTCCGCTTCTGCTTCATTAATCATAAAGTGTTAAATCTGTTTCGTACCATATTAACGATAGCATGGGAATATTGACAGATATTGTGCCTGAATTTTTTGGGAACGTGCTTATTCAGCATTTTAATTGGCTGGATCTTAATAAGGATGAGATAAAGTGTCAGAATATTTCAAGCAGCATATTTCAGTTGTCGTTTGTCAAGAATTGCTTTTATATACGGTAGTTAATAATCCAAGTTTGCGGTGTTCATTCAGCAGTGTTATTCATGACACGTAAAATATCTGTCACAAACTTGGATAAGTTTAATCTACGCCGTCCATTTTTAAATTTTTCTTTTTCTCTTTTCTAATGATTTTCTTCAAGCTGAGATGCCCGACATTAAAACTTGTTCTTTTATGTGTAAGAATAATCTACTCTTTCTTGGGCATCTTTCCTCAAGAGTAAGCATTTCAAAAAATGATGTTTCCTCCATATCATAATAAGAATCGTGTCTAGGGGTGGGATGAGCAGGGGACAACAGCAGTGCAGTGCAATCCGTGACTGCAGAAGCGTGTAAACGGGTGTGAAAGAATGACGTCCCGTCTAAAGTTTTAATTTTTGCGTGGAGGGTGCTCTTGAAGCGAATTGCTACGAAGGATGCGCTACATAGGAGAGGAATTATCCGGTCCACAAATGATCTTACATGCGCCTTATGCTCTTGCGAGGAGGAATCGATTGAGCACTTATTCTTGTCGTGCAGTGTGGCAAAAACAATCTGGTATAATATATCGGCTTGGCTGGATATCCGTTGAGTGATACGGAAGATATAATTGCTCACTTTACGGAGTTTGGAAAGAGGGTGAAAGAGAAGAAACAAAGGGGCGTCAAGCATTTGGTATGGATGACGGTTATTTGGAATATATGGCTGGCCCGAAATAAGGTTATTTTCAAGGGCGAGGTGATATCCGCTTCTGCTATCACTGCGGGAGTCAAAGATTCGGCTTGGTGTTGGTTCAAATCAAGAAGAGGGAGGAATTGTAGTGGTCGGATTGGTTCAATTGCCCCATGGGCTGTTTTTATTTGTTGTAATTAAACGATTATGACATGTTTGTCTTAGGCAGGGGAGAAGCAGTGGGCTAGCCACTGTTGTGCACTCTTTTGCGCGGGGTACTCTTTTTCCTCTCCTGAGTCTTTTTCCCAATGAGTTTTGGCTCAGGGAGGTTTTGAGGAGGCCCTCCCCCTTCTCTGATCTACTAAGATTCGTTGTATGGGTTGGACACACCTTGTGCTCCCATAAATGAATTCGTTATTTATCTAAAAAAAAAAAGACCCAACTCAGTCAAACATTTATAAGTTGGGTTCGGTAAAATCATACTTAATTTTGGATGTAACACAAATTACCAATCCAACCAGATCTCCAGAAAGTAATCGTTTACCTACTAATGTTACCGACGACCTTTAATTTGTTGGTAAATAATGCATTTCCGGCAGTTATTTCGATCGGTATGCTTCGTTTTTTGTTTTTCAGCTATCGATGGTTTTAACAGTCAAAAATCAAAGGGGTCCGTTGGTAATTGAAGCGTCCAACTTTTTCCGCTTTACATTCCAACAGACGCTTTCTGTCGGTAATTTTCGACAGAAAATGCCTTCGGTAAATTAAAATATTTGTCAGTAATGTTTTAAAATTTTATTTAGTTTCCTTCATCATACTCAACCCCCTCACTTTCACTCTTATCACTATCACTCTCCTATCCCACTCTCAATCATTGCCCTCACCACCCCTCACATCTTTTGCCATCCCATCCTTCGTCCTCACATGTCGCCGTCGTTCTCCTCCCACTTCGTCGTTCTCCACGTCTTCACATTTCCACAAACCCTAAAAGCAACAACCACTGCCACTCTCTACCCTCACAACAACGAAAACCACCACCCTAGGTACAAAAAAGGTAAAAAAAAAACTAGAATAATAACAGTAGAAATAAGAAAAACAAACCAACATCAAAATCAATGTCCTAACATCAACGTAATGAGCTCATAAATCAAATCAAATCTCAATATCTTTTGTTCAATTCTCATTCATCATCAATGTAACGATTTATGGCAAACATATAATTCAAGCTTTGGATTGAAGTTCAAGTACCGATTTTAGTGGAACCATTTGATGATTCAAGGACAATAAATACTTTAATTTTATTTTCTCTTTTATAAATAATTGCAAGATATAGCCTATAATAGTACTAGACTTTGGTTTGACATATGTAAGGTATTGCATGGGTTGGGTTCAATGAGTTCTCAATTTTTAGACCTAGTACTAAACGCATACACTATGTGTTTGTTTATTTTGAAATCAACCCAAATTTGGTGGATTGAGTTAGGTCAAAGTGTGCCTGTACCCCACCCAAAATCGTGTTAAAAGAAAATAAGTTTTCAATGAGTATTATTTTAGTTTTTTAATATAACTTTTATTACTTTTAACATACTGACCTCAAAAAAAAAAAGATGTGTAAAAACAATTTTAAAACGACACTTATTATAGAACCGAGGGAATACTTTTGAAGTACACAAAAAGAGATAAATCGAGAAATAACGGGTATGCCTGTTTAACTCCTCACAATACATAAATCAGCTTTAGGGGTGTATCAAGTGAGAGGAGTTTTAAAATGCAAGGGTGAGAAGAGTAAATTTGGACTGTATAACCATACATGAGTGGTTGTGATTAAAAGATGGATGGTTACTATTTTGACTTTTAGTTTTAATTTCAACGGCTCATGATCCGATCTATGACCATTGGTTCCTCTCACCCTCTCATTATAAAACTCCTCTCATAATATACGCCTTAAAACCAAAATTGTAAACACAAGGGATCGAACCCGTGACAAAGCACTGGCGCTGCACATGCCTTACCACTCGGACATCTAAAGTTTGTGATAATTGTTACAAAAAAGAGTATATAACATGTAGATTATGAAAGATCGTGGATGCTTTTAGATGCATTGATAATTTGCTTATTTTAAATCAATGTATAGATTAATCATATATTTGTATATATCTTCTTATATATATATATATATATATATATATATATATATATATATATATATATATATATATATATATATATATATTATAACCATGAAAATGATCACATAGGATTCCACGTCACATATTCACAAAAAATAGTCAGCAGACACGTCAAATCCACCTAAGCTCAACTAGTCCATGCGTGAGCCACATCACCTAATTTAGAACGCATACAATTAAAACTGTTAGATCACGTCACAGGAAAATAGAATCAAGGGCCTCAATATGCTGGAAAAATCAACGGCTACAGTTGATTTGGATTTCAGCTGTACATTACACACAAAATGGTCAAGGAGACAATGCCATTTATTACTATTCAATTCTCTCTTTAATGCATTTGATTAAATTTGATTTTTTTTTGTTAAATACGGGAGAGAGAGAGAGAGAGAGAGCAATCAGAGAGAAAGGGGAAATTTGGGAAAACGAAAAAACGGGAAAGAAAAAAAAATCCCTTTGCTGCTGCCTTCTCCACTCTTCCATTTTCACATCATCAGGTTTATTCTTCCCTGCTTTCTTTCTCAGCTTCTTTCTTTCTTTCTTTCTTCACACTTTCATATCAACTTTCACATTTAAAATTGCTACAGCCGAGAAGAAGAAAGGGCTAGGGAGAAGAACATAGGCAACTGACAAGAATAAGAAGGACGATAGAGAATAAGAATAAAAGCTAAAACATAGAAACTCAGTTCTAAAATCTGCAAAGAATATCCAACCACAGTAGTTTCACTTTGTTTGGGTGAGCATTCTTCATCTTATTCTCTTTGTTTCATACTCCATCTAGCCCCTTTATTTCCCATCGTTTCTCTCTAACTTATTTTTGAGTTTAATATCACGACAACATCAAAAATCCTCAATTCCTATCACGACAACATCAAAACCCCACAAACCCACCACATACCCAATTATGTTAAACCAAAACGCTCACCCTTACCTCTTAAACGTATGCTCCGTGGAAGGTAATTGAAGACACCCCAAGTAACCACAGCAACACACAAGCCAAAGCCATGAAACTTCTCCCTCCAATTCGCGAAAACCCTCTTCTTTTCTCCCTCACTTGCGACGCTCCCTCTTTCTTTTCTTTTTGCTCTCCAAATGAGCAATTGGCTCTAACCCTAGTACTTATATCATTGGGCTCTTGGGTCATGGGCCTCTCCCTACCACTTAATTAGTTACTAACACCACCTCTTTCTACCACCTACTTAATTACTAAACACCACATTTTTCTACCACTTACTTAATTACTAAACACCACATTTTTCTACCACTTACTTAATTACTAAACACCACCCCAGGATTTAAATGAAGTACCCCATTATTATTTTAATCACTATACCTATACAATATCTAAACAATTTAATTAAATAAATAATTAAATTATTTGGGGCGTTACAACTCTCCCCCACTTAGAATATTTTCGTCCTCGAAAATTTACCTTCATCAACTTCCACAACTGACTAGCGAGCAATGGACTGCACTCCAACACTCCCGAAACTCACTGACTTACTACGACAATTCATATGGACATGGTTATGTTCTAACCAGTTCATACCCAAGGTTACATCTAATCCGCTCAGCGGCAAACAAATAAGAATTCACAACAAATTCTCTGTCGAAAATCGACAAGGGACACTTAGAACACACCAGAGAAATGGTTATCGACTCCTTTGCTGGAGTATCAACCACCATCGCTCCATTCATAGCAGACAATACAAGACCAAAACTCTCACAACATTCAGTCGCAATAATAAAAATCACAGAATCTAAAACTAAGCATTTCACCAATAAGCACAAGGATCAGTCCTAAGGATATTTAATAAGTTTCACTAACATTAAATTAGCACAACCAAGTATAGTTATGTTATCACGACAACACAGACAACACTATGGTACAAACCCGGACAAAACAACAATGACAACACACACATGCCTGAAAACATAAAGATCAATTATCATGGAAATCTTACAAAGTCATTAACCAGAACTAACATAGAAGCAAAAACAAGAAAGATAATAACCATAGAATAATAATAATAATAATAATAATAATAATAATAACAATAATAATAATAATAATAATAATAACAATAATAACAAGTGAGTAGAAGTCATGTACTCACAATGATCACGTTGCTAAGTCGGACAAACACAAAACTTATTAGTAATTTAGTTAAAGTAGACACCTATACACGTCAACAGAATAGTAAGAACAAACTAAGGAATAGTTCAAAACAGCTCAAAAATCCTTTTCTATGTGTCATAAAGAAGTAAGTGAAACATATTTTACTAAGCTTCGTAGGAGAGAAACTAGAATACCTAATACTACAACATTAATCAATTGTACATTGTGAAACATCTAATTAAAACGAGCACAAACATCAAGGGTCTAACTTTTGAAGTTTCATACATAAAATTGTGTTCGGGGAAAATTATTATAACATCTCTAGGCCTCTATATAAGAAAGAAACAAGGTAACACAGTAATCGCCATTTCATATACTAGTGGGCTCACAACATCACACCTTCAGAAAATCAAGAAATTGAGTGAAACAAAATAAAGTAAGTGAAGATGATAATAGCAACATATAAATATATCCAACAGTTCAAAATCATTAGAACGAATTGTAGTAATAGCACCTAAAAACAATTAATAAAGTAACTCCACGAAATACTTAGCCTAGAGCATCAACATAAGTGACGAAAACACGTTATAGAAATTGATTTTATACAAACATTTTAAAATAAATGAATACCTACGAGAGCATCTGATAATAAAGCTAATTTAATATAAGTGCACAAGCAGTGTGAGTTCACAATTTTAATCTAAGTTTTCAAAACCACGTGGCACCAATTATTAAAAGATCAAATAATAAAAACTAATTGTAGACAATTAGAGTTCGCAATCATGACTCATATAGCATGAAACAAGTTATGAAACAAAGATACAAAACTCACAACCTTAACAATTAGGCACCTAGGATAAGACAAAATAAATAATATAAAAATATCGTTAGCATTCAAAATCATTACACCTAATCTGAATCATAAATATATAAGAAATCAGTAATTTTAACGTTCATGTAAGCAAATTATACTTCTAGTATTATTTGTCAAGTAGCAACCTTAAAGAATCAACAAATCAACTTCCTAAAGCACTAACCATAGAGCATTAGTAAGTATATAAAGGAACCATTTTAAGTTTCACTCACAAAACAACATAATTCAAATAAGTTACAATCAAATGCCAACAATACAAGTTTACGCAGAAAACACAATAGACACACAAGGCAACCTGTTATCCTAAAACTATCAAGAATCAACAAACAACGCATGCAACTATAATCAGAGTCCATGCATCGAAAGACACAATAGACAATACAAATGGTCCGGTTAGGACCGAACTGCTCTGATACCACTAATGTAACACCCCTTTTCTACCCCATAAATTACACGTCATTTATCAGAGTGAAAGTCATAAAAATTAATTTAACCGAATAGAAAAGGAATGTCACATCGTCATAAACAAAATTCGTTAATTGCACTCTTCATGGTTTGTGCAACAAAACACCGGCATAAAAATTAAACTCCAAAATAAAAATTATTCGTCACAGCGGAATAAAAATCATAACTCGCCAAAACCACTCAGACACGTCTCACATCAACCACAAAATCATTAAAACAGTTGATTAATTAAACTAACAAACTTCAAATACGCCCCCTAGGTGCTACAGTATCAGAGAGCGACTCAACAGACATCCCAACGGCTATCAAAGAAGGCAGCAGGACCTTCACTCGGGGTTACCTGCAGCATTGCCACAATAGAGCAACATTCCAAGCAGAAGGGGTGAGAATTTCAACAGAACATAATTAAGCATACAATAGAGTAATATGAGCACACAGTCAAACAACATCATCATTATCATCAACTTCATCACATCGAACGCAAACTCAAGTCATAATTTTTACCACAAGTCATAGACATGTATGTGCATGAATATGCAACCCACGACTGGGTATATGCATGATGGTACCATACTCGTCATAAATAAGCCACTAAGGGCACACCGTCACTAATAGTCATCAAAGAGAGGCCGAAGCCTATTCGTCATAATATGCACATGCTATGACACTACAAAAAAAGTTTGTTTTAGCCACCAACAATTGCCACGGAGCTTATTCCGTCACTAATTTGCCACGGATTTGCGACGGCATGTGTAATAAGTTAGAGAGCGAAATTTCTCGCTGGGGTTTGCCACGGGTTTGCCACGGACATGTGAAAAGTCAAAAATTTGCGACGGAGATGCCGTGGCAAATCCGTGGCAACCCAATGATGAAAATAATACACCCACGATACCTAAATATCAGAACGTTCTTCTCTCAGTGAAAAACAAAACGCTCTACCTCACTTTCGTTTCACACCTCACGCTCTGACTCTCTCATCTCCGCCGATCTCACTCTCATCTCCACCGATCTCACTCCCATCTCCGCCTCACTCTCATTCTCACCCTCATCACCACCCTCACCTCTGCTCGTCATCCTGCGCTTCTCCTCTCCCCATCACTTTGTTGTTCACTACCGCTAGCTCCTCGCGACAACCATCGCCACCAACCACCGTTGTTCTCCTTCTCTCGGTTGCCTCTCTCTTCTTCTTCTTAAAAGGGTAAGTCGTTTTCTTCTACTGCTTCCATTTTGGATGTGAAACCTCAATTTTGGTTGAATCAAAACCCTAACTCCTCTTCATATTTTTTCATAGCCCCAATACTCTGTCATTCTTCTTTCTATCGTTTTCCTTTGGCATTCAAAGTGGCTAAACAAGTAGCTTGAAGTTTCTAGGTAATTTTTGCAAACATTCAAGCATATTTTTTTGTGGTTTTATTGTTGATTGGGCTTGGAATCGTGAGTTTGTTAGGGTTTGATTTAGGTTTCATTAGTTGTTGTTGTGGATTCTATGACAATATATTGAATTTGGGGGTTTAATTTAGATTTGATTTGGGAATTTGGGGGTATCGATGAGTTGTTGGGTTTTAGTTTTGGGGTTAATTTGTTTATTTGGTTTTCGATGAATTGGGGGTTTATTTGGTTTTCGATGAATCTGGGGTATCGGTGAGTTATTTTCTTGTTTAATTAAGATAAGATGCTTGAATGTACATTTTACGAATTTGATTTGTTGTTATGCAGCCAAGAATCTATATTGGAAGAGGAATGCATGAGAGTCAATTTGCTCTCCTAAAGTGAGTTTCACATAACATTATGTTATTTAAGGCTCGTTCTCTTTTTTTTTTTTTGGTTTGAATTTTTTTCGTCATCCGAACTTTTTTAAATTTGGTACACTCTTTTCTGGTTGATTCTTTTTGGTCGCCAAATTTTCATCGACTTTTTTGTCAGTAACTTTTACAAGTGTAGTTGTTATTTTCCTAATAATCTCTCTGTGAAGTTGTTGTGCCTATTTTTGACTATCGTCTCTATCTCGAGATCAAACCTCTTGTTAAGCCAACTAAGGACATAATGAGCATTAAACATGTTGATTATGAATGGCATGAGTTTTTCCCGATGGTAGGTTCTTGTTATTTTTAGTTATTCAATTTCGACTTTCTGTTAACTCTATTGATCTAACTTGTCTGCATTTCTGCAGACTCAAAATAACTACGGTGTAGTTCTTTGCACTCTAGGTTCCTGTACTTATGGTGTGTGCGTGCTATATTTCTGGTCATGTTCACATATATTAACCTCTTCATTCGTTTGGGATAAACTATTTTGATTTAACATCTCACTTTGCATTATGAATTCGAGTTTATTTCATGGACACTCAAATTTGGTATTCTATCTTCTCAACTGTGTGTGGTAGTGTTCTTGGAGCCTTTGAACGTCTAGGAGAGGTCATTGTCAATTTTATTTTATTCTTTGGCTTGCTATTATCCGGAGAGAATTGATTATTTTATTGGTTTTCTTCATTTCTTGGAAAAAATGCGTGCATACAAAAATTTGAATATATTTAACCAAGAAGGACCATTTTGGACACATAAAGTTCTTATCATCAATTCTAAAGTAATTTGGGGAGGGGGGTATCAGTGAGTTGTTTTCTTGTTTTGGATGATATGGTAACTGCACCGTTCTTTCTGAAAAGCAAATGTAATAAATATATGTTTCCTGCAAAGGTCATTACGTACATCCAAATTTTTGGCGGTGGTCTGGATTTGAATCATCAAAAGAGACACTAAAAAGGTCGAAGGTGCATACGAGAGATGGACTATGAAAGCGATGTGAGTGGAATCACTTGCAAAATCTCGAATTACCGAATGGGTTCGAAGCTCGACGGGACATTCTTTTTGAACTTGATTACTGATCGGTAGTTTTCTTGATTGGTAAGTTTCAACACTTTTTTGCTAGATAATTTTTTAACAAAGTTAATTTGTTACTTGGTACTTATTGTAATGCTGTACATTTTGGTTGAGAGCCTTGTTTCTTTTTTGGGAGGTGCACTTGTCTGTGATTTTCAAATGAATTATTTAAGCTAATCGGCAAATCTTTTATTGCATCCATTTCTGAGTGCATTGTGTGTATATTGAGTTGACCTATACAATCAATATTTAAGCTAATCGGCAAATCTTTTATTGCCCATTATTTAGGTTCATGTTTCAATTTCAAGTTTCATTCTTTTGTTTTGCTTGATAGGAATTTGATATGTAAAATAAGGTGTTGCTAAATGTTGGTACCTTCTTAAATCTTTTTTTCTTTGGAAAGTTGGTAATGCTGATTTGTGCTTATCATTACAGTTCCTACTTTCTAATATTTAGCATATTTAGTTTCTTTATCCCTTTAGATATATGTATGTGTTCTTAAATCGTATGTATATGTGGTGGAGAGTACTGCTTCTAGGTGGTGGAGAAGAATCCACAGTTCGCCGACGCAATTTACCTTTTTATATGGTCTCCACTCTTCTCTCCTTCAACTAATCCTCCATCCCATCTTTTGCAGCAAGAGAAAAACTCTCTCAGCTGGTGCAATTCTGGATTTGAATGGCAAGAAGATTCATATATAATTGTTGATCATGGACTGCGTGCAGAGAGCAAAGATGAGGCTAATGTTGTTAAATCACGGGGTTTCGAAATGGGTTGGTCCAAATTTGGTTGTTTTAATGTGATTTCTTGAAGTTATCCAAACTATGAACTTGGTTGAAATTGACCATCCATACAGGAATCAAAGTGCGAGGTTACTAGTCGTGATTGGCCACGTGGCAAGCCAAAAGCAGGTCGATTGCAAGAAGCTACTCGTGAAATGAGGTTATTGCATCTATACATTGTTCTAAGATTATCTTAGATGTCTGTGCTAGGAAGTTTGCTAATTGTAATCTTTAAATTTTTGAACTTTAGGTACCAAACCTTTCACGATGTTTGCGCAAAACATCAGATTGGAGTGTTGCTTATTGCACATCATGCTGATGATTAGGTTTAATTGGCAATACTTTGTGTTCTATTTCTATTCTTTATATTCTCCCATATTATTTCGATCATGTGTTATGTGTAGGAGTTCTTGAAATAGTTTCGGCACATAAGTGATTAAACAATTAAATTTTTGAGTGAGAAATGACTAAATGTGGTATTTTATTACGCTGTAAATTGATTGCAAGATTGGTGGTTTGCTCGAAATGTTAGGCATGTAGTGAAGATTGTTGTTTTGGCCTCTGCCCCTTTATGATGTTCAGCACCTGGATTCTTCGGAAGTTTGCTTGGTAGTTTTGTTGAGGAATTGAACAATATTTGTTATTAGCTTTTTGGTTTAGGTTTTGTTTCATTTTTGTTTGGTGGCTGGTGTTGTTTTTGGATGTATCTTGCAAAACATTTTTTATAAGCCATTGGGTAAGGCTGAAATGTGTTGCTGTATACAATATCACAATTACAATGCTGACTGCTTGTAAGTGGAGTAACATGGAGGTGTAAAAATTTAATTCAGAGATTTTAGGAGATAGATTTATCTGTCGACGTATTTATTGTAATAAGTAGTAATTAGAGAATATTTATGGTGAAGTCAATAACTTAACAGATAAATGCACAAGCTTCATGTTTCCTTTCTTGTCTTGCAGAGCATACCTGGCTCCAAAATGCTAAGAAAGCTCCAAATGTTCCTCTTGGAGATGTTGTCAAGTCAAGGCTTAAGCAATTTTCAATGATGAATCGATTCAAAAGAAAAGCCCTTAGGGTTCGTTCTTTGTATCTGATGATATCCTTAGCAAGTGCTTTTCACTTCGTATATTAGAGCTAAGATTGTCTTCGTTGAAAATAGGTTATTGCCGATTTCTTATCCAACGAAGAAGTTGAAGACATCAAAGAGATGTTCAAAGAAGATGGATATCGATAATGATGGTATTGTTTCCATTGAAGAACTAAAAGTGGTTTACGAAACTTTGGGTCTCAACTTGCTTTGAGTCCGAAGTTCGGATGTTTATTGAAAGTTGTGAGTGTTGTCAATGTCATCTTTCCATTGTTCTTGTAGTATTATGTACGAAGTTTCCACTTGTAATAGGGCTTGTTGGTTGCATCATTCATTCTAGTATGTTTTTTGGTCCTTTTTCATATTGTTGATTTTTCTTTCCCTTTCCTTGTTTGCATGTTAATTATTAAACCCTTTGTGTGAATAATCTTGAAAGTTTAATAGTCCACCTTGAAATTGTTCTCAACTTATCGATTTGTCTTTTAATCATTGTTTGTTAACAAATGTGTAGATAATAATGGTAAGGGAACACTAGACTACGGAGAATTTGTTGATGTTTCTCTTCATTTAAAGAGGATGGCTAATGACGAGCATCTTCACAAGGCCTTCTCCTATTTTGACAAGGATAGGAATGGATATATTGAACCAGAAGAGCTACGGAATGCCTTGATGGAAGATGGAGTCGATGATTTGCATGGATGTAGCAAATGATATTTCCAAGAAGTAGACACAGACAAGGTGAATAATTTGATAGTTTTTCTTTACATGCTTTACATGTAGGTCTATATTATGGAGTCCTACCTTACATTCTTTACCAATTACAGGATGGGCTAATCAGCTATGATGAATTTGTGGCAATGATGAAAACTGGAACGGATTGGAGAAAAGCCTCTAGGCATTATTCACGAGGGAGATTCAATAGCTTGAGCTTAAAGTTGATGAAGGATGGTTCTTTAAACTTAGGAAATGGGTAGTTGTCTAGGTGTTTGCTTATATTCAATCAGTCTCTCTTTCCTCATAGTGTATTAGTCCTCCTATATTCTGGACTTGGCTTCTTTGTGATGA
The DNA here is from genome assembly GCA_020916435.1 of Oxytropis ochrocephala. Lineage (NCBI taxonomy): Eukaryota > Viridiplantae > Streptophyta > Magnoliopsida > Fabales > Fabaceae > Oxytropis > Oxytropis ochrocephala. The sequence continues at coordinate 8,049,166 of CM037092.1, read as the reverse complement.
TTATTTGGTTCCTTGTTAGATAGGGTCCTTTTCACCAGGTACTGTGGGAGTCACAAAGGAAGGGGTACGCAAAATATACACGCCCTTTGTTAGTTGTGTAAAACACGGTGATTTAATTTAGAGATTTCAATAGTTATAGAATGAGTTAGATTCTGTTACAGAAACTCTACTTGAATTTAACTTCACACAAATTTGTACAACTAACAAATTTGTACACTAACAAATTAATGGAATTAATTTTTTTTTTAATTTTTTCAAAAAAAATTTGCGACGGATTTGCGACGGAAGGTGTCAGAGTTTGCCACGACTTTGCGACGAAAATTTGCGATGGATTTGCCACGGCTTTGCGACGGAAAACTTTGCCACGGAAAAGTCCGTGGCAAACGATTTGCGACGAGCGTTTTTGCCACCATTTTTGGTCCGTGGCAAATCCGTGGCAAATGTTGATTTGCCACGGAAATTTGTACATTTGCCACGGAAATGTCCGTGGCAAATCAACGATTTTCTTGTAGTGTGAGACACTATGGACACATGTGCAACACACCAAATTACTCACCATGGAGACCTCGTCATCATCGTCATAAAACACTCATAGAGTGTATTCGTCATAACCATCACAATAAATTCACACCCATCATCATAATCATCACATTAAAATTTGGAGTAATAACACCTTTTACTCTTAAGTAACCACACATAAAAGATTAAGTAACAACACCTAAGATTTAAGGTAACAACACATAAAATTTGGGTAACATTCTATTGAAAGTTTTGGAAAACAACTCTTTTCACGCTTAGGAAGCATCACATTTAAAATTAAGGAAAACACCACATTTGCAAGGTTGGAAAACATCACATTTTAATTGTGGAAACAACTCACTTGAAATGCCAATTAAACCACAGCAAAACAACATAACACAGTAGGATTTATACGCCAAATCCGGTAGAAAAACAGCAGCCAAAAGCGCAACTCTTTACGCGCCCAAAACAACAAAATTTTTTATTTGTATAAACGGCAACACAAAACAGTTTACTCTGCCTTAAAAATAGAATATTCAGTTAGGCCTCTGAATAAGCTTTCCAACGCATTTTAGAACACCTCAATCGGGTTCCCGGTTCACAAGATATCAATTTTTTAAATTAAACATTACAGCACTTTATTTCTAGACACACAGCAGCATTTCATTCGTATAACAGCTACCACAAAACAGTTTATTTTGCCCTAAAAATAGAATATTCAGTTAGGCCTCTGAATAAGCTTTTCAACGCATTTTAGAACACCTCAATCGGGTTCCCGGTTCGCAAGATATCAATTTTTTAAAAAAACATTACAGCACTTTAAGAAATACAGCAACTCAGATTTTTAACAAAAGACAGCAACAGTGTATGATTTTTCTGTTCAAAGGCAAACAACAGCTGATTGTCCATTAAACAAAAAAAACAGTAACAACATCTATTTAAATCAAAAACAGCAGCTAATTGTTAATAAAACAGCAGCCCTCCATCACTCTAAAATCGATTCTACCCACCCAATATTACCAAACTCGAAATTCATCTCTACAATTCATCAACCACGTCAAACATCATCAAATTATATCACAACAACATCAAAATTCAGCAATCACCTCAATAATTCATCAACAACATTAAAAATCATCAATTCATATCACAACAACATCAAAATTCATCAATGAACATCAACAATTCACCAACAACATCAAAAATCCTCAATTCCTATCACGACAACATCAAAACCCCACAAACCCACCACATACCCAATTATGTTAAACCAAAACGCTTACCCTTACCTCTTAAACGTATGCTCCGTGGAAGGTAATTGAAGACACCCCAAGTAACCACAAAGAACACACAAGCCAAAGCCATGAAACTTCTCCTCCAATTCGCGAAAACCCCTCTTCTTTTCTCCCTCACTTGCGCCGCTCCCTCTTTCTTTTCTTTCTTTCTTTCTTTTCTTTTTGCTCTCCAAATGAGCAATTGGCTCTAACCCTAGTGCTTATATCATTGGGCTCTTGGGTCATGGGCCTCTCCCTACCACTTAATTAGTTACTAACACCACCTCTTTCTACCACCTACTTAATTACTAAACACCACCTTTTTCTACCACTCACTTAACTACTAACACCACATTTTTCTACCACTTACTTAATTACTAAACACCACATTTTTCTACCACTTACTTAATTACTAAACACCACCCCAGGATTTAAATGAAGTACCCTATTATTATTTTAATCACTATACCTATACAATATCTAAACAATTTAATTAAATAAATAATTAAATTATTTGGGGCGTTACATCAAAGACTTGGATAAAGGTAAATTGGAGGTATAGAAGTTGAAGCATATTGGAGCCTCTCATGGCAGTCAATTTGACTAAATGTACTTGGTAGTTGTTTTTTTTAGTTAGTCTTTGTACCCTTTTATAAAATGTGCATACACTGACATTAATTTTTTTTTTTTTTATATTTAAGAACATTTAGTTGGAGTAATCACGGGCCACACCTATTTCTACTAACCATTTATACTCTTTGCCTTGCAGTTGGAGTTGTTTTTTTTTTTCTCTAGAAAGCAAGCGCAAAAACAACACCAAACTCATAATATGTTTTAAACTTTCATTATTTGTTCTTTTGTGCTTTTTTCCAGCTTATCAGCAAAACTTCTCTTTTTTAGTTTTTTTCCTTGCTTTTCTTATTGTATCAGCTTCCCACTTGATTGAGATTAAGTAATGTTCAGCAGCAGAACATTTTGGTGAATCATGACTTAGAAGTGATAACTTATGGTCTTTCATGTCTTTACTTAGGACTATGATAACTTATGTTTGGGTTGCAATACTTCACTTCAGTTACCAATCTGCTAATTAATCTATATAGTTTCTTTTTTCATGGATCCAACTCACATTGGATAATGCAGATCTTTGCTATTAGTATAAACTGTAAAACTAATGTCTTTGTAAGAAATGTTATTAAGCATTATTTTCATTAAGCAAAAGTATTAGTGCTAATGTCATTAAGCAGAAATAACTATTGTCATGATATTTCCTGTTAGCAGAAGCTGTTGATTACACGTGTTTTATCTTATCATTATATGGCTTGAATGTTTTTAAATATGAGGGGTGTTCCCGAGTTGTTTTGTTTTTAATATCGTATTCGTCCTCTGAATTGTAAATTTGAATATGCTAATTGTTTGGAATTCTTTGATACTTTTTTTTTGCCATTTCAAATTGAATATATGCATTAGTCAACTATATGGCTTGGAATTTTTTGATTGATGCATACATGAAGCTTTAATTGATCTCAAGAGGGAGTGACCAATGAATCTTTAATTGCTTAAACTCCAATAGAAGCTTTAATTGTTCATCTAGGATATTGAGTCTTATAATTTGTTGTCTGCCAATATTGGGAAAATAGGGAGCGACCAGTATAACACATACTGATGTTGTTGAGAATCTGATGCCAAAGTCAATCATTGAAGATTTTGATACTTGCTTGAAGAAGAATTTGATTCAATCTCTTGAGACTAAGAAGAAGATAGAGGAGAAAGCAATGAAAGAGGTTGGGATGAGGAAGCACATCTAAAAGTAGAGAAAGGAAAAAACAGGTTGGCTCAAAAGGAAGGTGTCTGCTAATGAAAAACCTAGGAAGAAAGTGAAAGAGAATGGTATCATCCATTAAAGGAAGTTTGTTTAAGCTAGATGGATACAGACCTGTACACTCGCCGGAGGCAAATGAAATGCCTATCTTAAACCCCATAACTTTTGAATAATCGAGTATTTATAGATGGAGATTGGGTAATGGAAACAATGTCTCCATTTGGAAGGATCCTTGGCTCAAAGGTAGGAAAGATGCATTCATACGCTCTCCATTGTTGGAGGTGCGGAAAATTTGAAATTTGGTGATCTTTGGCGTCCTACTAAAGATGGGTGGAATGAGGAGTTGGTTGACAAAGAAACGCATATGCATCACATGAAACGATTGAAAGCAAGTACTAAATTTTAACAGAAATCTGACCGCCACATAAAAATGTGGTGTTCATTTGACATGTTCACCCGTGCAGCGCACGGGTCAAACATACTAGTATGTATATATATATATATATATATATATATATATATATATATATGGTAGTTTAAAGTATGATTTATAAGATATTTTGAAGTACAATTTTTATTAATACATCAAGTTTTACATCTATGAAATTAATAAATTAAAGTATAGTTTTTCGTGAGCTTAATAGTAAATTAAGTTTTTACAAAATTTCTAATCAAGACCGAGTTAATGGTCATGCGGTTTAACGTTCGACCCTTCGGTCCGACCCTTGACCCAGTGACCCGATACCTTCACCGAGTCGGACATCGGCCCGAGTTTTAAAACATTGGTGTGGATGGTCAGGATGTTCCATACCACATTCAATTATCATCCCACGGTTATGGTTAATGTATTTTCAAAACTTCCTAATCAAATTCTTCGCATAAAATAAGGATCTACAATTGAATTCCTATTAATTCATTTGAATTCCCAATTAAAACTTCTTAATCAAAACTTCCTATTAATTCATTTGAATTCTCATTTAAAACCGAAAAAATCAATTGAATGGAAATCTTCTTTTACTTGAGATACATAGGTAAGCATACATTTTCTCGGAGGAAAAAATAATTTATTCCAGTAGACGACCATACAACAATCTATTGGTTAATAAACAAGCTTAAATCAGCATGAATCTGTCAGAACAATTTTTTTACGATTTCCTCCTTCGCTATCACTGTGTCCACCTTGATTCATTGCAGGCAGCTCCTCCCACTCAGATAGTATTTAAAACCTTAAAGATTCACATGGTGGTTATCAAAGAGAACCTATATCAAATAGTTTTTTTTTCAATTATTTGTATGATGTGTATCAAGTAACGTACATCAAAATAAGAAGATAATTAAGTTCGCATCAAAATGTCAGCATTACTTCTATAACTTAATTCATTATAAATTAAGTCATCAAGTAACCGCATCAAAATGTCAGCATTACTTCTATAACAAATAAGCATAAACCTAACACAAGTGTTAGGGATATTTTACAATGGGTTCAATAGTTTGATGTTTTTTTGAATGGTGATGTGTTGGTTGTTGTCTTGATCTGATGCTCAAGCAAATTAGTTCTGATTTTTTATAATATCTTATTCAAGGTTGAGGATCCCTTTGCCATCAATTAAGTTCGGTAAGTTTACACTTAATTAGGAAAATATAATATTTTTTAAGTTTACGTTTTTTTATTTTATGGTTGTTGTCTTTAATCACTGTTAGAGTTTAACATTTATTAGCGATCATTTAAATTTCGTAAGTTTACACTAATACCATGGTTTGTGTTATGAGACTACATCTAGAGTGCTCCACATTGTTGCTTCTCTTTCAAATTCAGATTCTGCAAAGGTTTATTTGCATTTAGAGTTTTTGAAATATGGTTTCTAAAGTCATTCTGTTTATGCGTTGATTTTCTAAAAATAAAAAATATGATTTCTTTACTTCTTAACTTTTTGTGATTTATTATTTCGTGTAGTAGAAAAGAAAGACTATACCATTTCCTCATTTTATGCTTGGATAGTCAACAACTATTTTATACTTTTAGATAATAACCCAATGTCCTCATTTTTAATAGTAGTTTCTCCTAAATCGTTACTTCAATTTTTCCCGTTTATAGAATTTATCGGAACATACTAAATACCCACAAGGGTATTTTCGAGATTATGGAATATACATATTTTAATCAAAAATCAATGTATAGAAATCTCAAAAAAAAATAATGTATATAATTGACTAAAATAATTATATACCTGAAATTGTTATCGCTAATGGAGCGTCACCTGTGCCACGATCCGGAGAAACGGAGCAACCATCAGGTAACTAAAAACTAAGAGCAAAACATTTGTCAATAACATTAAACATTAAAGAATGTTAATTTGGTGGGTAAACAAGGTACCTGAAAGGAGATACCTGAAATTGTTATTGCTAATGGAGCGTCACCTGCGCCACGATCCGGAGAAACGGAGCAACCAACAGGTAACTAAAAACTAAGAGTAAAACATTTGTCAATAACATTAAACATAAAAGAATGTTAATTTGGCGGGTAAACAAGGTATTAGATAGATCACATACTTAATTATAAAATATAGCTGAATATTGACTTTAGGCTTCGATTATAGAACGTCGTTTTAAAAATAAATAAAAAAGGTCGATCAATAAATCTTATTTTTAAAAAATGTCTACACATCTCTATATAAATATCGGGTTCTTCTTTCAGTGAAATTACGTTGTACAATACCAAAATTTCAATGGAACTAATTTTTTCTCAACTTATTGCCTAATATTAATTTTATTCTGTTGGATGCACAATTAGTGTTACCGTATACTACTATTTAAATAAAACTGAAATAACCGATCGGTAAAGGCTGCTGATACTAAATCTCATAATGTTTTAGAAACTATTACGACAACATCATAATGTTTTTGTCATGAAAAAATGTTTTTCCGTCTTTGCACATCATGTGTTATAAACTAGTATATATTTATATATATAAAGAGTGTTTTGATTAGTACACAACAAAAAATATTATATTGTTAAAATTAGTTTATGTAAAGAGTGTTTTGATTAGTTTATAAATCAATCATTTTATTGGATGGAGGAAATAATGTTATAGGCTTATAGCTCTTATGATAAATGAGAATACACTATTTAAAGGTTATATGATAAAGTTGATTTATTTGTATTATTTTACAAACCTAATGTTTACTTGTATTATATATCATATGAAAAACCTAATAAGAACTATAAGTTTGTACTAATTATATCTATTGGATATTATACGCAACAAAACTCAATGAGTATCATATAATTCTCTTATAAATATTCAGAACACAAAAGCCAGGCTTTGAGTCCACAACAACCCGAGGTTTATTTTCGAGACGGGCATTTTGGAAAAATTGAAAACTATAAGTGGTATACTAGCAAAAAGGGGTGTGAATAGTAACTCCAAAAATACCTTCTTTCTTATGTTTACTGAATTCAGTCAAAGGAAAGAACCCAGATCGCGGGCCCAAGTAGTGACAACATACATGGACCTCCCAAAGCAGGGATGCACCGGATCAAAGCCGAGAAGTACACGAAGACTAAACAACACTCCTCAACCCTTTCCGCAGAGAACGCACCGCTTCTCCATCGTGCCGCCAGCTCCGCCACCACTTGCCGGAATAGCCACCGTCTAGTTCAGAGGGAGGGTGCGCGCTAAAGTTAGCCGAGCCACTCTATACGACAGTTCATTCCCTTTACGCGCCAAATTCACCCAATCATCCGAACTAAAACTACACTTTACCGCCAAAATCAATAACTCTTCTTAACCTAAGGTACTTTTCTTTACATAGTGTTTAATGCTAAATTTCGGAATAAATTCTTTTTTTTTTTACTTGCTTCGAAGAAATTAATGCGATTGTGCTATTCTGCAAATAGGAAACGAGCATGAAAGAAATTGTAACTATTCAAGTTGGTGATTATGCCAACTTTGTTGGTTCTCACTTCTGGAACTTTCAGGTTTCAATGCCAATTCACTTCCCTTTCCTTCTTTTTTTACTGGTCATATTTTTAACTGAAAGCACTTTTGAGTTTTTAATATTTCACCCGTGTTCAATTTTAAGGATGAGTTGCTTGGGTTGGCTGAGGACCCTGAAGCTGATTCAGCCTTCAAGAATCAGGATCTTAACATGGATGTGCTTTATCGTACTGGTGAGACACAACAGGTGCAATTTTACTTAGTTCAACCATTTCAAGTATTATTACTATTATTGAACAAAATAAATGTTGTTGTATGTGACTAGCTGTGATCCTGTATTTCTATCCATTCCATGTGTCATTTTCAGATATCTTACTCACCAATGCAAATATTAAGTGTCTGTTAATTCGGTTCTGTTAACTGTTAACTGACACTTTAATGTCTAGTTGGCCTAATTTACTGGTGGCAGATGATCTGAATTTGTAGATTAGAAGCATTAGCTGTTTTGCTCATGCTCACACCATTTTTGCTTAAATCTGTGCAGGGCATCCCTGCATACACTCCTCGCCTAGTTTCTATCAACTTGAGAGGTATTCATTCATTTTATATATTATTATATTGAAAAAGCATATTAATGTTCTTTACCTAGTTGTTGGTATTTCAGTTTCAATTCATTACATTGATGGCACTATCTGGTTGTGATGTGAAGGTTTTGTGGTTAGTCTTAGATTCAACTGAATTTTGGAGGTGAATAGTAAACAGAAAACATTGTACTAGTATGTAGGACCTATGTCATTGGTGCAAAGGTTCAGTAAGTAGTTGTTTAGATGTGAAGATGCCAATTAACTGATAGTTGTTAACTTTTGTGGAGATAGAAACTGTAAGCAATATAAACAAGATGACTCACTCTATAAGTGTTTAAAGACAACTTGTTTTATTATTACAACGATGACTATTACTATATGTAGTTGGTAGTAAATAGTACATTTTTTAGATTGTTGACTTTTCATCGAGGACAATTTTAGATTTTGCTTTTGACATGATTCCCACGCATTTAAACTCTTCATGCAACATTGCTAGCCTTTCTACCCTTAAGTAGTTGAAGAAAGTACAACATATATTTCATAAGCGGCGTTTCCTTCTTGGATATAAATATTTATCTCAATCAACATCCTCGCAACTCCCATTTTCTCCGGTTTAATTTTGTCTTCTGTCAATCTCATGATTGCAGCATGTGTCAGTGTAAACGTATTTTAGCACGAGATTAATTGTATTATTAACCTTTTCAGGATCCCTTGGATCTATGAGTTCACGTGGCACACTGTATAAAGAGGTTGCTCCCACAACATCAGATATTGTCACCTGGTGAGAGCTTTTAGTCTATGCTTTTATAATGATGTTTCAATGATAAATAATATAGAGAAGAAAAATATGCACAGGATTTAATATAGCTCTAGTCTTCAACATGGACATTGTTGGAAATATTGATTTCTGTTGTGTGATTTTCCTCTCTAAATTATTAGCTTTTAGACAATGGCAATGGATTAACCACACTTATTTTGTAATAGAGAAGGCAGATCTGCTACAGAAGCACCTCAAGAAAGCTCATTTTTTAAAGTATGCCTAAAAATGAAAAATGATATTTTCTACTTGCAGATATTCTGATGTTCTGTTTACTTGTATCTTTTATTGTTTGCCAAGTGTCAACTTTTTAGCCTTGTAGGTTATTTGAAATTTGAAATTGTTTCGACATTCCATTTTTATTGAACATCGAAGTTCGAACCTACGTCATCAGTTATATCTGTCATGGTCCCTTTGTTCAAATTATGTTCAAATGCACTTAATGCCCAAAGACCTATGTGCAGGACTGGTGGAGTTTCCACCCAAGCCTCTGAACCTCACAAGAAAAACTTGTTCCTTCAAAGGCTTTATGAAGAGGAAAATTTGAATATGGTAAGTGAGATCAGTGGCTCAAACAGTAGTTCTCAGAGTGAGTATCAAGACAAGGATGTAACTGAAGGTTTAGAGAATGGAGTTCAGTTTTGGACAGACTACTCAAAAGTACATTTCCACCCCCAAAGTCTATATGAATTAAATGGAGTTTGGGCAGATGTTCAGGAATTTGACAATTATGGAATTGGAAGGGATTCCTTTGCTTGGGCTTCACAAGGGGAAGAAATTAGTGACAGGCTTCGTTTTTTTGTTGAAGAATGTGACCATATACAGGTAACTACTTTGTCACTTTTTTAATCTAGTAGTCTCATGTATCGTTAACTTTGACCCTTGTAGGGAAACAAAACAATGAATGGATGCAATATCTTAAAGCATCTGGCTTTTTATGTTTTCACTTTTCTGTCAATTTGTATTCTCATTTTTCATTCTTTGTAAGGACTTTTTTATATTGAAGAATACATTGTTTAGGTCTTGAACATAGGTAATGCTTGTATTTGATAAACCAAAATAATCATTTCTAGGCATATTATTTTATGAACTAAGTATTTCATAAACCCCAAATAAAACTTGTCAATAAAAGTACAGTATTTTGAAATCCTGTAAAAGCTATGCTAACCTGACATTACAGTGTTGCAATTTGCAAACCTACTTTAAGACTAGATAATATATATCCAAAGTGTTATTGGATACCCTGCTATTATTGTTTAGCTTGTATACTACTATACTTCGGTGTGAGATTTTCATGTTGATGGTATTATTGGTATGCTACCAAAATATATGGTGTTTTGATATCGCCTCTATCCGTCAGGTTCTTGAGAAACTCAGTTTGATTTGATGTTTGAACTTTCTTTAAAATTTGCAGGGATTTCAATTTGTAGTTGATGACTCTGGAGGTTTCTCTGCTGTGGCTGCTGAATTTTTAGAGAATATTGTGGATGAATATCCAAACACTCCCGTCATGTTGTATGCTGTCCAAGGTTCTGGTTCAGATGCTAGTCTTCAGAGCAGGAAGCGTACAATCTTGGGGGAGCTCCATGATGCTGTATCATTTTCAAGACTATCATCCTATTGCAAACTTATTGTACCTGTTGGTCTGCCCTCCTTAAATAAAAGTAATAGTCTTTGCATATTATCATTAAGTCTACTTAACAGTTCATATCCATCCTTTGATAATAAGCACCGCAGCAACTACTGATGGATGCTGATACTGTACAAACTTAAATGCTCAGATGCCATTGATGACCTTGAATTGTTTTTTACTCTATTCTAATATTATTGATACTACAGCCTCACTGATTTCAAATGTATTGATGTTGGCTGGCTGATGCATAAATTATATATTTCAAAACTTATTCAATTATACTGAACCTTATTTTGATATCTTTATTTTGGTATAAAGCTTCTTTTTGACATCTAATTTTATAGGTAAAGCTTCCAAATTCCTCTGCATTGAAGATGGCAAGCACTACCACTCAAGTGCAGTTTATGCTGCTGCACTACACTCCATTAGTCTTCCTTTCCGAATGGTACCAGTTGGCCCTACTACAGATGCATCTTCTGTTTCTGGGGCTGTGGATATTCATGGACTTGTACAAATGTTATCAGGGCAAGGAAGGCAGAATATGGTGTCTGTTCTGGATGCTGCCATGCCAGCACCTGCTTTAACCGGTAAATGTGAATAATTTTTGAGTCAATCTTGATAAGAAATGCGTTTTGATTGGTCTTATTCTTGAAATTCAGGGGTGCAGAATGAAATGTCGTTGTTAGAGAATTTGCAGTCGTTGACCCCACAAATTGCAGAGGATATTGAAGACATACATGCAATTGAACACTTGTCAGTCCATGGCGCTCTTGCATCAGGTATTTGCTAATGAGTTTTATTAGCGGTGGTTTTCTTGTATATTATTGTCTTAGTTTTCTAAACCTAAAAATATTCTCCACGTCAATGTTTTTCGGCCTGTATCTAATAAGCACACCAACTAGCCAACCTAAGCCTTTTCCTATTAAATGAGATGTTACAGGGATCAAATGATGTTATAGTGTCCAATGATTAATCAGGAAAAGTGATAGTCTGCATCTAATAAATATAATGGATTAAAGTAAATAATAGATTCTCTAGATCTACCCATTCCGAATAGGATTATTGTGATAACAGCAGATTTGAGGATATCTGTTTCTTGTTAATGTAGTGAAATTAGAATGGTACTTAGAAGAACATGTAGACTTATTGGAAACAGATAAATGAGCTAACCACATCCATTTTTACAAATTTGATGTAAATCATGTTCTTTACAAGCTTAAATGTGTGAAGTGATCTCTGGAACTATCAACATTATTTGTTTTCACTATCTAGTCTATTTTTATCTTCTGTTGCTTCCCAAGTTCTGTTTTCTGCATGATTATTTTCGTCTCAACCTCTTTGCTATTTTGTGTCAGTAGAAGGTCATCGTGCTTCAGTTTCCGAGGTCAAAGATACGGTTGATGCTGCTTATCAACGTGCCAATATGAGGCCATTGTTCTGCCATCTATCTGCTGCTCTTTGCCCCCTGCCTATTCCCTTGCCTTTTCCATCAATCTTTGGAAACCAAGTTGGCAAGCAAGGTGAATTGCTAAGTGGTCAACTAACTAGTTCTTCATCAAAAGGATCCCTTGACATCCATTCCATACCCATGGCTGCCAGGTTACGTTCCAGCAGTGTTGTCTTACCATTTTTAGAGAGTAAACTGAGAAATCTTAACCGGTATGGAATTGCGCGAGGAGCCGCTGGGGCAGAGATACTTAGGAATTGGGGATTTGGTAAGGAAGAATTGGAGGAAATGCAGGAGATGTTGTCTAAAATGGTTGCTGGGTTGTGTCCTCCTCAATCGTCATCTGATTCAGATTAGAATGCGCATGTTGTTCCCGATTCCAGAAAACAAGAAATCAGAGATCATCTGACCTTTGTTTTGAGTTTCAGGTCAATCCACATGGTTGACATTGGTGGTTTTGTTTCCTCCTTTATTGTAACATCAGTGACACATGCTGACCTTTGTGGCCTCCTCTGTGGAATCACCACTGTTATTGAAGCTGATCCACAGGTTGTTATCAACTTTTGCAATATCCTCTGGACAGACATCTACAAAGCCTCTTCATCACACTGGCGCCAAGTTTCCAACAGAAGTGTCGTTAGTGTTGTTTTGGGGTCTTAGACCCGGTTTTGCAGTACAGAACATTTGATTTAACTATTATGTTATGGGCAACGGTTTTCTATCTTCAATTTTTAATCGAATGTAATGAGTTTAAAAAAGTGATTATATTATAAAGTTTCTCATAACTGAAAAGTGGTAGATCTAGGGATGCTACTTCTAATTCATCATTTCATCGTGCTCTTGATGTAGTGTTATTGCCTTTTTTATGGGTCAGCAACCAAAGACAGTATCGTTATATATTGAAAGAAAAATCAGAATACTAAACTTATATTTCATAAATGTTAAAGGCTTGGTATTTTAATATTATATATTAATTAGCTCAACTAAGTACTTGATATATTGTGTGAATGTAAATTTTAGTTTTTTTGATGGGAATATAAATTTTAGTTAACTATGATGGTAATTTTATTTTTGTATTTTAGATACTATTTAAACTAATTTTTACAAAACAAATTTAAATTTAACTCAAGTGTAAAAATCAATCAATATTTAAATTATAAATAAATGTAGTTTTAAATGTATTTAGCATAACTTTAGAATGTCATGATTGTTGAAATTTTAAAATTAAGTAAATTTTAACATGAAGATTCAATTAAGTTCAATACTAAGAAACTCAGCTAATCTTTGTAAAAAAAAAAAAAAACTCATTTTTTTTTAGGAAAAAGGAAATGCTCTCGTTGAAAGTTGAACTCAAGACCTCCCGCTTACTAAACGGGTGCTCTAACCAACTGAGCTACGAGAGCTTGGATGGCTCAAGTTAGGTATATAAAAATAAAAAGTTTTAATAAATGATTAATGAATGGATTTGGTAAAATCAAATATTTTAAAAAAGTATTTTTTTTTGTCAAGAAAAAACATTTAAGTTTAAATTACTAGAGGTAATTCACCTCCCGACCCACTTCATTAACCCCCCCACATCCCTCAACTTCAATAATTCACTTAAAATATTGAAATTACCATTATCCCTTTCCACCACATACCCTCTCATACAGGGTGTTCAAAATCGAACCAAACTAATAAAAAACTGCTAATCGAACCAAACCAAACTGAAAATCGCAAAAAACGCTTTCTATTGATTTTGTTCGGTTTTTTATTAGTGAGCTGATCATATGATTTGGTTTGCAATTTTGATTAAAGAAATCGACCAAACCAAACCAAACGACAAAATCCTATATACAAAAATAAAATTAGACAAAAAGCAATGATATATATATATATATATATATATATATATATATATATATATATATATATAGAAAATAAGTTCATCATGAACTTAAAATGACATGGTAAATAATAGTCTCTCTACACACAAACACTCCTTCTACATATTATATTTTTCATTCCAAATAAGAGTTATCAATGTTTCCTAACATTTTTTTAATTTATTTGGTCATGCTTCGTTTACCACATTGGGTAAGTCAATCTACAACCTCTTAAATTGTGTTTTGTCTCGTCAAAAACCAAACCACCGAACCAATCCAAACCGCATTGGTTTGGTTTGGTTTGTTTTTTTTTGGAAGCCAACTGAAGCAAACCAAATCGCATCTATTTTTACCTTACGGTTCAGATCACTTTTTTGCTCAAAACCGAACCAACTGCACCATGAACACTTGTACCCTCACACACCACACTTCACCATCCACCACGCCGAAAAAGCTAGATCACGACAGAACTACACCCCACCTCTAGCACAACCCCAAATCCCAGTTCATGATGAGCACCTCCAATGTTTGGAAAATTCGTTTTCGGAATACCTTGAACTTGTTTTTTTCTCAGTTTCACTGTCAAGTATGAGATTCTAGAAATGTAATTCAGTTACACTTTCAGAAATTTAGTTTTTGGATGTCTAATTTAATTAATATAGTTTCCTAATGTGTAACTGAATTACACTTCCAGAAACTTAATTTCCAAACGTGTACATTAGAAGTGGAGATAAACTGAAGGAAAACTCAACAGCTCGCAAATAGGTGTTTCAAAAACTAGGTTTCTGAAAAACACTACACATGTTATTTGCAACTCTAATGGACTCGTGGTGGACTCGTAGTGGTTGTGAAGTGGAGAGACATTGATGTGACAGTCTCCCGATGGCGGCGACGCGATGGTGACTCAGTGGATGGGGGTATGTATTATTCACTTTGAGGGTGGGTTGTTTGAGTGTGTTTGACATAGATGTCAAACTGGGGGCCCGACCCAATGGGCCAAAGTGCAAAAGTGGGCCTAAATTATCCCATGGGTCAATTGGGTTATGCAAAAATGGCCCGATTCTTTCTGGGCCTTTATTTGTTAAGCTCAATCCAACTCAAAACACTGTACAAAAATGGACAGCTCTAGTGTTTGGAAAGGGTGGGGGTGTGTGGGTTAGGAAACGATGCAAGGGTTTTTCCTATAAATGAATGAGGTTTAGAAGTGTGAGGGGTAATGAAGTGGGGTGGGAGATGAAATGCCATTTCTAAAATGAGTTGGGAAAAAAAGCCCATGCATAGCGGGTCACATATCAGTATCCAGTTCCTACCTATACTATACCTATGACTATGAGGCAGTGACAACCGCCGTACTTGTGGGGCTATATAGGAATAGGATATGCATTCTTATGACTTCTTTTTTATTGAGTGTTACGGTGAATTTTATCATCCTTATGATTTCTTTCCACTTCAATCTTAATCGCTTTGACTACTGAATAAGACAAGTCATAATACAATGATACATACTAGTACAATACAACACCGTATTCTTTCCTTTTTGCTACGCTGTCTCTTCTGGTTAGTTGGCATCCAAATTCTCCTGGCAGAGTTTGACTTCCAAATAAATACAGTACTAGATAGATCAATTGATTAACCCTAGCTTAGGCTGGCTAGCTATATTATCTATACAAAAGATACAGTCACAAAAATAAAGTAAAAATCACAGAAGCTAAAATATTGTTGTAAACTTGTAGGTGGCTTTTAAGTTGCAAAAATACAACTATTTGTGTATTGTGCACAAGTGGGGTCACTGTGCTTACAACAGGTTAAGGGTATTGGAAATTTGGAACTGATCTCTAATGAAATTAAATTGTGGCCCCAAAAAATTTTATAATAGTAATTTTAGCCCCACTGCATTTTAAAACAGCTGTAAAACGAGTTTGAGGAAGATGAAACATTTTAGCCCCACTGCGCACAAATAGAGAACATGAAGGGAGGCTTCTTCCTCAAATTCTTTTTTCTTACCTACACCACGATCAGCCAAAAAACTTCATACACCTACACAAAATCGTTCTCTGAATCTGATTCTAGCGTCAATTTCATCAATTACACCCTCTATCTCGGTTCTAATCCTCACAGATTAACAAGGGGAAACCATGAGAGAGAGGGAGATGCATAACTAGAGAGGAGATAGATGATTTGTCTCAACCCATTATTCTACTTATTCATTTGCTTAAATATACAATTTACTCAAAAATCACTCTCTGTTTTTGTTCAATTTCCTCTAATTTTTCCTTAAGAAAACAACTCTATACGTGGAACCCTTTCTTGAATTTGTAGTCACTTGAAGTGTCGCCATGATTTTGTAGTTGCTCTAAGGGAATAAAATAGTAAATGGAAGAGTGATTTTGAAGCTTTTAGTTGAGATGACGATGACAACAAATGTAGGTGGCGTGAGGGTGTGGTGGTCGGAGAACCGTAAAAGGAGGGTGTCACTGTGAGGGAAAAAGACAATTTAAAAAAAAACAAAAACAAAAACTTAATATAATAGAGTAAAATAAAAAAGGAAAAGTCACATGGATAAAATAATTGACATGTGGATGCCAAGTCAGCTAAAATGCTTGTGTGGCAATGCTGACTAGGTCTTCTGTTAGTCTAATTAACGTCAGAGACTAATAATGAAAACAAAAAAATAAATGGGGACTAAAACACCTATTTCGTTAATGTAGGGACTAAACTTAAAAGGACCCGATTTTGTAGGGACCAAAAAGGCCCTACTGCATTTTCGTAAGAAAACAATTAAGTTGAAGATAGTGGGTCCGAAAAGAAAGCCAAGAACGGGTACAATTCCACCTGCTGATTATGAGCCTTCAGATTCAGATATTGAGAACTGTAATAAATGTTTTTGGGCGCTTCAAAATAAGGCAGTGGCTAATAAGGTGTGGGAAGGTGCTGAGAAGTTAAGGGTGGAGGGGTCTTTACCTGATGAGGAGCATATCGAGTTGACTGAAGAAGGAGAGAGCAGGGTTCAGCTAGCAAGGGATAAGGGGGGGTCCATTCAATCGAAACTACTCATTGAATTATACTGTAAGTCAAACTTACTAAGTAAGTAGTCCCGTCAATGAAACCCTAAGTCAAACTTACTAACTAACGATTCCAGTCAATCAAAACTACTCATTCAATTAAACCCTAAGTCAAACTTACTAACTAACGATTCCGGTTAATCAAAACTACTCATTGAATTAAACCCTAAATCAAACTTACTAACTTATGATTCCAGTAAATCAAAACTACTCATTGACTTATACGGTATCTCAAACTTACTAACTAACGAGTCCCGCCAATCAAACCCTAAGTCAAACTCACTAACTAACGATTCCATTCAATCAAAACTACTCATTGAATTATACTGTAAGTCAAACTTACTAAGTAAGTAGTCCCATCAATGAAACCCTAAGTCAAACTTACTAACTAACGATTCCAGTCAATCAAAACTACTCATTCAATTAAACCCTAAGTCAAACTTACTAACTAACGATTCCAATCAATCAAAACTACTCATTGAATTAAACCCTAAGTCAAACTTACTAACTAACTAGTCCCGGTATACGTTTCCATTGATTGCAGAGACATCTTTACTCTTATATACAAACATCGTCGGGATAACATCATTGTAACAGAGTTTTCAATTTTTCACTAAATACTTTCATTCTTCTACAACATCATTTTTGATCTGTATTAACTTAATCTTCCAATACGTCTTCCCAATTGAACTTTTTGACAAATGGGCCTCTTCCCAATTAACTTAATCTTCCAATACATTTTTAGGGCATTTTTAGGGCCTCTTTTACTAAATGGGCCTCTTCGTAATTTTCAATCAAAGCCCAAACAGATGTCCTTTTGTATGGCCTGCATTTATTAAGAATTCTAAATGACTTTCGAAAATTATTCAACGTATTAATTACTTTTGAATTCAACTCGTTTACTGTTTTTAAATTTTATTCATTGAATTAGTACTTTTGTCGATTGCATTTTTCTTTAAACATTATTAACAAAAACAAGTTGTGCTTTTAATTTCGATTTTTTTTGGTACCCCCCACTACCTCCCTCCCAAGTCCCACCCCATAACTCATTTTATTCCAGAATTACCCCCCAATTTTTTTTTTAAATAAAAAAAACTTTAAAAAAATCCGGAAATACCTCACAAAATGGTATTTCCGGTTCATATTTTTTTAAAATAAAATACGTTTGGGATTCTTGGATTTACCTCATAGGTAGGTAAATCCGGTTCCTAAAATACGAACCGGATTTACCTACCTAGCTATGAGGTAAACCCGAGAATCCAATTTCTTGTTTTGGTAAATCTGGGGGTGTTTTGGGAATTCCCAGATTTACCAAGAATTTAGGTAAATTCGGTTAGCAATTTACGAACCGGATTTAGGTGTAAGTTCGGAAAAAAATTTGCCAAAGTGAACCGAATTTAAGTATAAATTCGGAAATTGTTCCCGGAATTATACTAGAGTGAACTGAATTTATCTGAGTTGTGGCTTTTGTTTGTTATATGAAGGGTGTTTTTGTCCAAAATTGGAAAATGGAGTATGGGTGACAACTTGGGGGGTGGAAAAAAAAATCCTTTTAATTTGGTGGAAATGACGTTTAATCTCAAATGTTATTCACTTTTAATATATATATATATATATATATATATATTTAATTCGAAATGTTATTTACAATTAATATAGGTTATTTTTTTAACAAAACTTTACTTTTTATAAAGTCTGCATAAAACCTGCAAATCAGACTCTTACAAATACTACATTAAAAAATAATAACTAGAAGTGGAAATTTAACATTTGAATGGGACAATTTTACAATTTTTAGTATAATATTCCAACAAGTTAGGAAAAGTAGACCCATAGTAATCCTCACCATACACGTTTTTTGCTTCCAGATCAACGTTCTATATCCCGCGGTACCACAGGTGGACTAGTTTGTGCACAATACACAAATATATAGTTGCATTTGTGCAACTTAAAACCCACCAAACTTGTAATCCATACATTACAGATGAGTTGAGATTTTGAATTCAACAATGTTATTTAGACAAAAAAAAATTAGACAAAAATCAACTTACAATATCAATTAACCAAGTTTTTTAGGTCATTAACCAAGTGATCAATTAACTAAGTTTTTAATCAATGCCTCGAAAACTGAGAAAAAACAGGTTGTTAATGATTTAAAAAACTTGGTTAATTCATGTTGTAAGTTGGTTTTTGTCTATTTTTAGGTGAAATTTTTGGTTAGATAACATTATTGTTTTGAATTATAGTGGTTATGACTTATGATTCATCACTCACTGTGACAATTTGTACGTAAATTTTTTACCAAAATTTTGATCCACGGCCTACTAGCTGATCATGTGCTATTTTTTATTTTGGTAAAGCAGATATGCTAATTTTTATATGATATTTATTTATCTGAATTGATTACGCATCTAAAAAGTTTCAATCATGCACATGGCTTTTTGTATAAACACCCAATTGAATAAGCTAATTAAGTCCATGCCTATAGAAGTCAATTATGTAAATCTTTGAGCTGAGCCCCCCGTTTTAATAACGGATTCCCACAGCAGTATATATATTTAAACTACAAGGACTATTATATTTGACAAGAAGACACTTATTAATTGACTTCATGCAATCTTTAATAATAAAAAACTACCATCTTTGAATTTATTTATTTTTGTTATAAATCGGATATACTCTGCGCATAATTGTAGAGACTGGTCCTTCGAACCGAGTAACACTGCTAGCTGGATTTGATTACGAATTACTAATATTTTCGGTTGTGTAGCTTATAAAAAAAATATGGCTTGTGTACAAATCACTCATAAAATGTTGCACCTTCCGTGAAGCTGTATTTCTTTGAAGTGTTTATCCTTTTTGACTTTAAGATCTAGTATTTCTTAAGAAACAAGAAATTAGATATGGAAAAAGATTATCAAGCTAGACGAAAATGAGAATAGAACACTGGCTTTCAGACTAACTACTTGCTTATTTTAGTATATAAATAAACACTAGT
Organism: Oxytropis ochrocephala; assembly: GCA_020916435.1. NCBI lineage: Eukaryota > Viridiplantae > Streptophyta > Magnoliopsida > Fabales > Fabaceae > Oxytropis > Oxytropis ochrocephala. Next base: position 8,029,210 of record CM037092.1, on the reverse strand, counting down.
TGCGCACCAAAGTTTCATGTTGACCTAAAATAAAAAGTTTTTCATGATAGGATACGTGTTGCCATTTTCTAGAGGTTGTCAAATTTTTAATGGGGACATACAATACTAGTAGTAGTATGTGTGAATTTTAACACTTGTAATAGTCCTTTTTATAAACATTTTAAATATATCTAAAAAACATGCATAGATTATATCAATGAAACTTATAAAAGCCTTTGTTTGAGATTCTTTCCATCGGATAATTGGAAAAAAAAAAGTGTTCCAATATTCCAATGCATTTTCGATCGGTAGCTGGCTTTTCATGTTTGAATTCAATGCATTTCTAGGAGCCACAAAATGTAAAACAAATGGACAGTACCCATGAACAATACCCATATTGTGTTTGTATTGACTTATTTTATGAACATATTATTTGTTCTGTACCGTATCTAAGGATTTGCCGATCCGAGATAGTAGGTAGGGGATGAGACTGATCAATAACAATTACGTCTGAGGTTTGATGATCCGAGACGGAATGAGGGGATACCTGCAAAGTCACTCCGATACTAAAGTCAGTAGCTGAAGAGTTATTGCAAGTTTATGTGGTAATTAATGCGTACCTCTTTCTTAGCAGTAAATGATGTATTTATAGAGTCAAAGAGTACTTGAGTGAGATGATCTGAACCGTTTTGTGAGGTGTATTGTGGGCCGTTTGATGAATGAATCTGAGCCTTGGTTGTTTGTAGGCCCAATCACTTTGTTTTGAGAAATGGGGGTGTAAATAGCATGGGCATATTTACACCGTAACATTATTTAAGCTCATTTACCGGCGTAGCACTTTTTTTTTTAATACCAGCATTGCTTATTCAAACACCTTGTTTTTTTTAGATAAGTATTAAAACACCTTGTATTTCCATAGCTTATTAAAACACCTTGTATTGCTACCCTGCGAGCCTTGCTATTAGGGTTTTTGTATAGCACTTTCATATACCTATTAGCATTTATTTATAAAATTTACAGTGAATATTTGGATTTGGATTCAGTGATTTTGAGAATCTATGACTTTCATGATTAAGATTTTTTTCGAAACTGAAAGACGGGAAATAAAAACGACACAAAATATAATAAACCCCTCTCACTCAAGTTGTGTTATCCTAATAGAACTCTCGTTGCAAAGTTATTGGAGTGTCTAGTTCTCGTTTGATCCCTGTGTAATCTCTCTTTGGGCCTTTAAGCCCCGTTTAATCTCAAAAAATAATAGAATTATCTTCGCAAAGTTATCCATAGTGTTACACCCAAACAACAATGAAGCTATATATGATGATGGAATTATTTGACAAATGAGATGCGTCTAAAAATTAATTAAAGCCTAAAAGCTTTCTGAAATCTGATTTACAATATGTTTTTTGACAAAACAAAAAGGAACAAATCGTTGCTACAGCTTTAACTTCAATTAAAAAAAAGATCTCCAAAATCAGTGATCAGCTTACTTTTTGAATGGTGTCTTGGGGGAGTCTCCTTCAAAACCAAGCAAAACAATGCGGATTAATGAATCTCGCACATATGCTTCTCTTCTCTATCCATTAATTGTATCCGGCAGGTAAGAAGTAACTACTGCAGAAGAGGGCCAAAGAAAGGTATTAATTAAGAAGGACCCAATGCATAATATGTTATCAACTGCCTGCAAGTTATAACATGTAGCCAAACAATAATTACTTTAAAGTAATTTAGGGACTACTAATCAAAGCCTTTTTTCTTTTACATAGACAAATGAGCTTATTTATACTAACTAATATTCAAGGAAAATCCAAGATTAAGTGTTTTCGAATAGTCTTAGTATTGAAGGCATAAGGAGATTATGTTGTGATAAGTATATTATCTTGGATAAATTTTATCCAAATTTTTTTTGGCTGGCATGTCGGTTTCCACAAATTCCCTTTCAATATAGTAATATCTTTCATTAGGTAAACACGAGCAATCACGTCGAAGTTAATGTTATTTTTTTTATAAAAAAAAAAAAAAAAGCTTCGAAAAATAATGAGTTTGCAAAAGCCAATGTGTCGAATTGATAGATTGGCGAATTCCAGTGACACCTACTACGGGTACCTTACTTGACTTCAGAGCATAATAATATCCGATATTTTTAACATTTTCCTCCCTAAAAAAGTGTAAACTTACTCATTTTAACTTCCCTGCATGACATTTTAACTTGACAGAAGACAAATGAGAGTAGAATATGCCGTGCTGACAAATCCAAGGTAGGATAGTAACCATTTACTGTTCTAACCAAACTAAACGTCTCTCATTGTGAAATGACCATTCCCCTAACCAACCCTTTTTTTGTTTTCTACTGATCATCATAATATTAGCTTTCTCCTTCCCTACCAAACTAGACTTCCCCCCTTATGAAAAAGCTATATATAGCTACTAGCTAATAATTACAATCAGACACACAAAACAAAAGCATAGTAATCAATCATAAACGCAGATCACCATGGAGTATTATCAAAACCCACGTGAACAGACCTACATCAAGTAAATATAAAAAACAAAAATAATGAAGTAAAATGGGACCATGATAGAGATGAGAAAGATAGATACACATACCTAGTGAAATGAATAGTTTGACAAAAAAGCAGGAAGGTGTTAGAGCTGCAAAATTGAAAGTCAACAAGAAGGGTCAACACTCCTACACTCCCCGCTTTCAGATTGATGCTGGTGATGTGGCAAAACTGGTGAGTGCTGGTTTTGTGACTGCCCTTGTTTCTGCTGTGGAGGAAGCAATAACCTTGCTTCAAGAGGAATATGATGAGGATGATGATGAGGTTCACCTTGATGTTGTTGTTGTTGCTGCTGCATGTGATGATGATGATGGTAAGTATTATCAAAAGATCCCAAAGCCAATGAAGGAGATAACTGATCAGCAGAAGCAGCAGAAGCTGGTGTCACCAAGCTACTAAACCCACCACCAGAAGAAACTGAACCCACATCAAATCCACCACTGAAACTTCTAAACATTTCTTGTTGCTGTTGCTGATGCTGCTGTTGATGTTCGAAGCTTCTAAACATAACTTGTTGCTCTCTTGCAGCTAAAGCTGCAGCTAATTGCTGAGCATCCAAGATCTGATGTTGTTGTTGTGGTTGCTGTTGATGATCACGAATCATCATCTGTGTAGCCGCCGTTACAGCCGGCACCGGCACCGGCACCGGCACGTTACCGTTATAATGGTAAACGGAGTTAGAAAAAGGATTCTGCGGTTGTTGTTGTTGGGGAATAGTGGTTGGTATTCCTTGCAAAGCTTGAGGACCAACATAAGTAGCGAGTTCCTTCTTAGCATTGGTGAGTTCTGACTGGATCTGTTTCAGTTTATGTTGAAGGACGGAGATTAGTCCAACGCAACCGTAAACGGGGTCTCTCAACCTTGCCTCCGCCTCATAAGCTAGAGATTTAACGGCGTCGTCTCGCTGCGTCGCGTTTAACTCGTTTAAGAGCTTTGCTACGTTGCTAGCACCGAAAACCTTATGCACGAAAGCGAACCTTTGAGGGTTATCCGGTGGAAAATACGGTGCGAATACGCATTCCTGAGTGCATTTTCGCCGGAGAAACTTGCACGCCGCACACGGCGAATTTGATGATGATGACATATTTTCCGATCTAGTTCTGTTACTTCTTTCTCACTCACTCAACAACGCAACTTCCGATGATAATTAAATCATCAAATGATATTAAATTAAATCCCTAATAAAAATTAGGAATCGTACAGTTTCTCTTTCTTCAAAACCAACGATCTAGATAGTATCTAGCTTTCACAACCCTGGAGTACCACGATTTCAATTTTCTACAACAAAAATAAACAAGAGAGAGTCAAATAGAGATAGTGATAATAATAATAATAATTTAATTTCTAGAAAGGCATGGAAATTGATGAATCACAGAGGTAAACGGAATGGAGGATTCAATGAAGGTTCCGTTCACGTACAGATTCATGATCGTGGATTGAATAAATTAATACATCAATGAGGAAATTATTAAACTAATCTAGGTCATTAAAAGCGTCTAATGATCATTTCTTTTTGTTGACATGAAATTAACCGACATGAAAAACGAGTCAACAAACTATGATTGTTATTTCAAATCTTGAAACGCAAAAAAAAAAAAAAATAATCGAAAACGGAATAAATAATATTGGCACTGAATGTAAAAATTTGAAAACGAGGAGAATCTCAGGAACGTTGAAAAAGGAAAAGAAAAATTGCACCGGTAGATCTTGATATGAAGTTTTTTGCGTGGCGGTGAATTTCGAAGGCACGAAAGGTTAATCGGAGGGTTGCGGCGGCGAATGAAAGTAGTTAGATCCATGAGTTAGGCAAAATCGAAATTTGTGTGATTTTAAAAACGGAAAACTGAATATTTATATAATATATAGCGAGAGAGAGGGAGAGACAGGGGGAGATAGAGGGAGAGAGAGAGAACTTACTGTGAGTTGTGAATGGATCTGCATAAGAAAGAATTTCGCAGCATGTGGTTTGTTGAGAAATAGGAGAGAAAAACGCAAACGAAAGAGAAGATCAGGGAAACCTTATTTATAGAGAGAGAGAGAGAGAGGTAGGGCTTTTTCTTTTCTTTTCTAGCTTCTTGAGTGCTTGCCACAAGCCCAAGCAAAAGTAGCAAACACCCACCCCCCTCTCTTCCCTTCTCAATAAATCTTTCTTTAATTTATTTATTTATTATATATTTAATTCCATTTACCTTTTTCAACTATCATTGTTATGCTCTGTCGATAAAAACCATCATTGCTATATTCCAGTCAAAAAAAAAAAACTTTCATTGTTATATATAGTCGGTCTTCGTGGCTATTTTCTTAACTGCCTTCTCTTTTTTTAGTAATATTATATCTTTCAAATTATTTTTTTGACCAAATCTTTCAAATTATTTATGTTTGGTAGATATTTTTTTTTGACAAATATGTTTGGTAAATTTAGACTTCCACTATTATTATAATAATAGATCTTGAGTTATAATCTTATGATTACAGAAACAACTTTTTTGACAAGTACGGAAACAACTTATAATAAACAAAAGGTATATATATTCTTCTTCCTTTTTCGCCTTCTCCTAATTCCAACATAAGTTTCTTGAATCTTGATATCCTGTTAGTCCCAATTCTTCTATAGTAGATCATTTTTTTTAGCTTTTCTGTGTTCCTTGTCGAAGATAAAATTTCCATATAAATAAGATTTAATATCCAAATTTGGTATTTGCTTCAAAAAAAATTCCAAATGTGGTATATATATATATATATATATATATATATATATATATATATATATATAATGAATTTGCATTTGACATTAGCATTGCTTGTGGTATAAAAATATTAGAAATTATAAATATTATTACCTACCACTAGCTTTTTTTTTTCAGCTCCCCGTACATTAGTTTACAGGTAATGTGGAATTAACAATTTGAGTTATAAACAAAAAAAACACTTGGATGGGATGATATGAGTCTCTTCCAATTTAATCAAGATCCTGAGATCAAATCCAGTCTTAAGCACTTATAAAAAAACCAGTCTTAAGCATGAAGTAGAGTTAAATCTCTTGAGGGAGAGTTTTCTCACAAGAATGTGGTTCAACCTATTTCAAGAGATTCATCTCTCACATTGCATTCTACCTGAAAGTCGAATGATTATCTCTTGATACATGCACAGAGAGAATACTAATTTACTATAAAAATAAAATATAAAAACTGTTTGAACTATAATGATGTATGGAATAGTGCAATGCTTGAAGTTTGAAATCCCAAAAAAAATTGAATTGGACATGTGCATTAAATAAAATTAAGGTTAAAATATTTGAATAAAAAGCTCAAGGACAATGTAAAAAGTGAATGGCAAACTTTTTTCATAGTAGTAATAGTAAAAAAAGTGTAAGGGAGTAAGAGAGAAAGGGGGAAGGTTGGATAGTTAAGTAGAAGATCAGGCTTTTGCTGGGAAACGCAATGATGATTGTTTATACAGTACTACAGACTGCAGCACACGTCCGTGTACCGTGCGCGTCAACCCTATTGTCACCGCTTTGCAATCCCGTACCTTCACACTCACACACACAAAACAATATAGGGATATTCTGGTAATTTCTCTATAGACATGAAGCTTCACGAACAACGAGGTGGTTTACCTGCTATTTCCGGTCAAACTAGTTCATCATCTTCTTCTTTATCCTACTGGCTACTACTGCGCACATGCAGCACAGTCGTTTTGATTGACCTAGCTGTTAACAGCTTTTCACTCATTCAATATTCACTTTTCATGAAGTGACTAAACCTTAAGCTTCCCCCCCGCAAATAACTGTTCCGTTTCAACACAGCGCATTGTCTTCACCATTCAGCCGTCACTTCTCAGTTTTTTTTTTTTTTTTGCTTTATGTTTCTTCCGTCTGCTTTACGCTAAACAAAATTACCGACTACATTTCTTATATAACTGTGCTAGTTCACTGCTCATTAGTATCAACTTAAATTTTATATTATAAATTGTAACATCGATTTATTCAATGTAAAGGATAAATTTGTGGTTTTTTGTCAAAGAAAAAAGAAAGATGAATTTATAAACAAGGATAAAATGAACACAAATAATACTGATTACTGAGTATAATATTAATTCTAAAATTGAAGGAAGCCAAGGGAATTCTAATTATTAAGTTATCTTAACTTGGTGATAAAGGAGCCTTTATTTTTGTTTTTCCAAGCTTCAAGTTACAAACTTCTGCTTATACGTCAGGACCTGCGTACGTGATGCCATATAAGAAAAATATCTATCTAATTACACATAAAATTAAGTTTTTTAATATTGTTTTTCCAAATTATATAAGAGATTTAAATATTTGTTTTAATAAATGCTTGATGAGTTATAATAGTTGATAAATGAGATGAAAGACACGTAATATTTGTAACTAAATATTAGATATAAAATTTATTTTGTAATTTTAATGGGTACGAGTACTTGATTACCCACGTCCGCCCCGATAGCAAATAGTGATACAACTTACGAGTACTCATTTAACTACCCGTCTAGTCTCTGTCATGGGTTTTATCTACAAGTATCTATAGTGGTGGGCTCAGGACCTTTAGTCAGAAATGCAAATAAATTCATTATCAAATGGGTGCAAATTGGGATTTAAGATTAAGATTTAGGAATTTGGAATTGGGATTTAGGGTTTTGTTTTGGTGTTGTGGTGGTGGTGTGGCGGTGGAGGAGAGGATCAATGGCGGTGGATTGAGGAAAAGAGGGTTGGTGATGAAAAAGATAAAGATTGTAGGCGATTTTTCATATTTGTGTTTTTGTCAATTTGGCCCCTCATGTTTTTGTTAAGTTTCATTTTGGTCCCTTTTATGCCAAGTCATGTAAAAATTCCAAATTAGCTAGCAGTGACATAAGACGTCACATCAGCAATTAACTGTCAGCGTGGCGTGCATTAAGAAAAATTAACGACAGAGACCAAAATAAAACCTAAATAAAACGTGAGGAACCAAAACAGAACAAAAAAAAGATAAATCACTAAAATGAAACCTAAAGCAAAGACAAATGACTAAAAGTGACATTTAACCTTTTTTTTAATAGACAAAATTTAGCGATTAGTAGTTAGAAATAGAAAATATTAGTTACCCAAACTTAGGCTCTGTTTGGCAAAAAGTAGCAGATAGCGGATAAACTAGCTTATAGTGGATAGCGGATGAGGTAGCGGATTGAATTTAAAGCGTTTGGTAAAATTAGTGGTTGAGGTAGCTTATAAAAATAAAATTACGTAAATAAGCATTTGTAATTAATCCTTATAAATGAGAGAGAAATGAATGATAACTGAGGAATTTAATTAAAGTAATGAGGGTAAAGTTGGGAGAAAAAATGAAACAGCTCAAACGCTACTTCAAGTAGCGTTTTGAAAAACACTATAATCTAGCGGAAAAACGCTAAAAAATGCTAACTAGCAGATTCACTATAAGCTAGCGGATGAGCATTGTCAAACAGAGCTTTAATAAAGTAAGAACTTTGTACTTGTACTCATTCGATATTTTTTAGCTGATGAACAATTGAGCTGCCTATTCAGGATAACAATAAAAGTATGCGTTGGTTTGCGCGCGTAATTGGGATTTGGAACTAATTGGGATTTGGAACTGCAGGAAATTCATGAACTCGACCATTAATGTGCAAGTGATGTTAAATGTACTCCTCCGGAAAACAATAAAAAGAAAATTTGTCATGAAAATTACGACAAATTAAATTCATAATTTTTCCATAATCAATGTTCTAAAAATAACAGCACCGTTCACATTTAATAGGGAGGGAGCAATAAAAAAAGTGTAAATGAAATTAAAAGGTGGAAAGAAACAGGAGGATTGGAAGGGGGCAAAAGGGTAGGAGAAGAGAATGATGGTGGTGAGTCACAGTAAGTGCAGGATGAGGAACAGAACACCAGAGAGGGTGCAGTGATTCAGTGTGTTGGTGAGCAATTGCGTACAGAAGGACTCCTCTCATTAATGTATTCTCTCTCTCTCTCTGCTACAAATTTTGTTTGGTTGGTTGATATGATACTACTGAGTTGGGATATTGCATAGATGGATCATTGTCTTTTCATCTTTTTCTTTCGTTTCGTCCTGTATATCTAATCTCCTCCCTCTTTCTTTTCCTGTTCCAACACTTATTAATCACGTTGACCAAATAAAAATGACCTACTATTAACCATGTTGTCTACTTTTAACCTATCATCTTATTCTTGTAGGATGGGATATGTCGACAAATTGTCCACAGTATGATTGGGTTTTTAATAATGTCAAGTAAGGAACTAAATTGTTTAAGTTTTGTTCATGAGTTAGCCAAGACCCATTTTGAACCAGGCAATTCCATGAGTGGACACCATTATATTTCGCTCACCTGAAATATATATATTCACCCCACTCTCATGAGATAGAACCATATGATGATCTTCACTTCACACTTTGATCCAATCACTTGAGTTGGGGTTCGAGCAGGGCCGTCTAACATGGTGTGCAGGTATGGGCTACCGTGATAGGGTCATGAGCCAAATATTTTTTTTAGGGCTTAAAAAAATTAGTATATCAATTTTTGTCCAAAAAAAATAATTATATCAATTTTGATAAATATATAATTAGTTTGAAATTGTTTTGAAATATATTTATAATTTAAATAAAGTAGTTTGAGTTTTTGGTGATTTATTTGATAAAAGTATAATTAGGGATCCAATTTTTGGTGATTCATTTGATAAAAGTATAATTGGGAATTGCTTATCTATAAAAAAAAATCGGGGAACCAATTTTTAATATTTGAACACGGGTCTCAAATTGTTTGAGACAACCCTAGGTTCAGGCAAAGTGAAAGTATAGTTGTTGGAGGGATGGGCGAGAAGAGTCTAGCAAAGAGCATGTTAGTCGAGGGAATAACTAGTGTTTAATTGATTTAAAAGGGGGCATGAGTTATGCACATGTGAGATTTTAGTGAAATTCAGTGCAAGGAACACATCCAAACACATGAGAGAAAACCTAAAACTAAGGGGTAGTAGATAAAATTCCATGTTGCTTGTTAAAAGTGGTTAGTGGACAAGCTTTTAGTAAACCAGGCGCACAATTGGATAAATGAGGTCAATTCTTAGACGAGTAACCCTTAGTTGGGATCGTGGTTAGTTGGTGGCTAATATATAGAGACTAAATTCCAAGTGAAGCTATATATACTCTTCTTGTAATCATTTGAACACACAATTAATCAAATGCTATATATAAGTCAATTTTCAATCATTTTTCGTCCATTTGCTTTAGAGTAGTCAAACTCTTCAACGCCTCATTCTAACGCTCTTCAAGTAGTTAGAGAATCAGAATGAGAATTTAAGTACATTCATCAAAGATAATTGTTTGAAGAAAATAGAATCATCGTTAAACAATTCTTAGCCGATTTCGACTAATTTAAGTTTGATAACAATAATATAAATGCATCTAAATTAAGAATTTAAGTAGTATCCATCAATGGTGTAAAAAAAATTACACTATCAATAAAAAAAGCCAAACAATTTTTAATGAGTTGGTTTAAAATTTATATATTGACTTCGTAAAATATTTATACACATAATGCATATACTAGTACTAATTAAATCCATGAAAATAATATGAACAAGAGTCTCCTTCTCTCCCAGACTCTCATCATTACCAGAACGGACAAAAATACCCTCAAAACTAACAAAAATCGAATTTACAAAACAAAATTCATAAATCCGGAAAAAAGTGAGTATTTAACGAGAGGATCCCGAATTTATCACTAAATCCGGAAAGAAATCCAGAATTACCTCACGCGTTGGGTAATTCTGGTTCACAATTTTGAACCGAATTTACCTCACGTGTGAGGCAATTCCGGATTTCTTTCCGGATTTAGTGATGAATTCGGGAATCCCACTTTTTTTTAATCATTAATTTTTTTTATTTACATTTTTTTTACAGTGGTGAGTAGACGACCAGACAGTGTAGCGCGACCAGAGTCTTCGGGAGCAACACCCTGCACCCGACGACGACCACAACATGCTGGGGAGTCCAACAGTAGCAGTATGTCCAGTAGGATTGCCACTTCTTCTCCGAACACCATAGAGGGGCTCAGACTTGCTGGACACGCTTCTGAGCGTGACAGCGCCGATGACGCGAGAGCCATACAGATGGTCGCAGATCGCCAGCCTAGCCAGATTTTGAGAGACCACATACCGTGACCACCCAGAGTATGACCACTGGACGCACCACTACCAAGACCACCCAGAGCTGTATCAGGACCCTCTTGTTCAGCAGAAGGAGCCTCAGGTGGAGGCTCAGGTTCAGGTTCAGGAGGAGCCTCAGGTAGAGCCTCGGGAGGGTCAGGCAGCTGACCAGGCTGCCCCAGCTATGGTTCACCCTCCATTATTGTTACACTGGGATACGCACTGCGCGTGGCTGATAAAAAGAGGCGAGGTAATATTTTAATTCTTTTTTTAATTTTACTAAACAATAATTAATTATTTATTTTTAATAACGTATGGTTTAATTTTAATATTTTCGCACTAAAAATCAAGATTGTATCTCACGACCGTAAGTATATTGGGTTTAGACTCACGAGCACCACCCGCATGTAGTCCATCGTTGCGCGCGAGGCTGCTTATTCGAAGTTTGGACATCACACCTCTCGGGGCAATCAACCATGAGTTGATATCCGCCAGTGAAGAGGTGGCATCCCGAGACCAGCCTCCTTCCATATGCCTTTGGGGGAGATGATAGTGACGTTGGACGATGTGTGTCGCGCGTTGCTCCACTTGCCACCGGAGGTACCCTATTGGACCACAAGCCCCATGTTGATTCTCCGCTGAGGCTTTTCACTTGGTCGCCCAAAGATTTGGGCATGCATCCCAGACGTGTCAAGGATGAGCTTAAGGAAAATAGGGGGTCGATGATTGAGGATCGCCTTCGCCAGAGGACGCCACGAGAACATGGCACGGGGTGCTTATGAGCAGGCTACACGGTTCTACATGCTCTACTTGTTAGGCACCACCATTCTGGCTGACAAGAGTCCATTTACTGCCAGTGAGGTGGATGTATCTGATTCAGGATCTTCAGCAGTGTGGCCAGTGGTCTTGGGGTATAGCTGCTCTCAGTGTCCTCTATACTGAGTTGACGGAAGTGGTCTTTCATACGACCAAGCAGTTTGGCGGATAAGCGACACTGCTCCAAGTAATCAATTATTTATTTTTTTAATTAAATTACTCATATATTAACTGCTTATTTATTAATTTAATTATTTCAGTGCTGGATCTACAAGCATTTTCCCACCGTCGTGGTTCGGAAAGTGTTTGATAGGACACATCAGCCATGTGCCACCAGCTGGGGGAACAAGAAGCTGGATAAAATAAAGTTGGAGCACTTTTAGGGAGCAGATAAATGACTTGCAGCTGGAGGATGTCATCCTCACCCCTTATGCAGACCACATGCAGTATGTTCCTTTATCGAACATATCTGTTTACCGAGGCTGGTTGACTTAGGTCGGTGAGTCGGTCCCCTACATGCCAGACAGGGTGCGTTGGCAGTTCGGGCAGGTCCAGACGATCCCTTCTCCACCCATTTCGGGTAAACCTCCATCTGCGGATAGGATCATATGGGGGGTTGCTGAGGTATCAAATTCGGGCGCAGACTTTTTGGCAGGGTGGTAGAGAGGCAGCCTACCACGGCGAGTGCGATCCTGATTACCTACCTTGGTACAGTCAGGTAAGCAGGGTGCGTCTTACTCCGGTGCCAGAGCCACAACCAGAGCCAGTTGCAGATGAGGAGCCCGTTGTCCCAAAGACATATTACGAGAGGATGCAGAGAGCAGCTGCATTGGTCTGGGATGCGCTACGTGTCTACCGTTCACCTGATACTTCACGTCGTTATTTTGAGGCCGTTTTAGACATTTTGGCCCCGTAGTTGTATTTTACTTATTTGTATTTGTACTCGTATTTCATATTCGGTTTTTTTATATATTTTGACGTATTTTAGATCATATAGGACGCCTCTTTACTCGTATATCGTAATAGCTTTCGTTTTGTTATTTAAATCGAAAAGCGTCAGACGCTTTTTTAAAATAAAACGCTCAGTAAATCACAATTTAATACACAATAAAAAAATTTAAAAAATTCGATTTACATATATCGCGCGCAGTAAATCCAGGCTCATAATTACGAACCGAATTTACTTGAGTATGAGTAGAACCGAAAGTCCCACACTTAAAATCAAAATCCCATTTTTTGAACCGGATTTACCATAAATTGAGGTAAATCCGGGAATCTTCATATTTTTTTTTTTAAAAAATTCAGTAGTATTTCTAGGTTTTTGAGGTTTATGGGGGTCTGGGAGGTGGAAAAAAAAACCTATAATAACAGGACAACGTAGAAATGAAGAGGGTGATGACTTTGTTGCATGAAATTGACGAGGTGACCCCTGCACTGCAGCAACATTCACAGATTCACTCACACAGCACTGGGTTTTGTCTCATATGCCTTCAAAATCTCAAATTCAAACTTGTTAATTCTTCTCTTTGTCATTTCCTTTTTCCTTCTAATGCTTTTTGTCGCTGTTGACTTTGAAAACGGGGTATAGCTGTTGTTGAGAGAGGAGATCAAGTAGGGAGTCTATCACGTGCATGGATTTGACATGATGGAATGAATACCAAGGAAACTTTATTTGTCATTATTATTACTATTAATAAATGAGTGACATGAATATTCTGATGCTATCAATAACGTCCCCTGCTCTAATCTGCTGTGTTGTCTGATATTACAACCTTTTTGTCCTCTCACCTCAGCCAACCAATTACCCCACTCATTCTCATTCATCCTGCTCTTTCCATCCAACTCTTAACCCATCCACCCATAAAGGAAAGGTTTACCATCTCCCTATTGGTAACTCAGATTTTACCTTGCTTGAGAGACCCAATTTAATTTCACCCTATCATGCATCTTGTACTTCAAGTACTCTCTCCGTCTCATATTATATGTCGTTTAAGGTTGTGGCACATTAATTAAGAAAAGTAGTTAATTTTGTATGGAAAAAAGAGATTGTGAGTTAGTTTACCAAATTGTCTTTCATTAATGACATTGGAAACATAAAAAGTACTCCCTCCGTTTTATTTTAATTGTCGCTTTAGAGATTTCACACGTACGTACTAAGAAAAATGTGTAAAAGGAAGAAAAGGAAGAATGATTTTACATGATTAACCTTATAGGTGGTTGGTGTATTGACCACCATCATAAATGCAAGGTAGATGATACTGTTTTGAGAATGATGCTCATAGTATTAATTAGAGGGTAATATTGGTAAAAGTTTCATTAAAATTAGAAAGTGAAATTATTTTGAAAAAACATTTTTAGTAAGTGAGACTATTATTTTGATACGGAGAGAGTAGAATTGTAAGAAGAGTTATATTAAATAATGAAATGTATGATCAAAAAGAAAATTAATATTCAGACGCAGATTCTAAAAAGTCATGATCATTGTGACAAATTTATTTGCTGTAGAAAGTCTTATAATATGGGACGGAGGGAGTAATATAGTACTTACTCTATCCTAAAAAATAGAGTAAATAAGATAAAATAGAAGAAAAATATACCCGTGTCGCGCACGGGTAACGGATACTAGCAAAAATGAATACTAGTAAAAATGAATCTACGAAAGATGATGTATTTAATTCTATTAAACTAAATACATCAAACTTTTATGACTCATTTAGTATTGGACCAAATATATAAATTTTTGTTATATTTTGCGGCGGAGTGAGTACAAGATTTGTGTAGGTTTGATAGGTTTCATTTCTCTCAACTCTATAGTGACTTACTAAGAGAGTGTAATCCACTCAAAATAGATTTGAGAAGTGGTTTTCATGAGATCTCAAATGAAATTTATGTACACAAATCAGGTATAGACTTTAGTTGAACAAATTAGTCGGAGTGATTTTTTTTACCGGAGTAAAACTCATCATAGGCTATGAGTGGATCTTCAATTAAAGATCAAACCGACATGGACGATGATATGACTGTTGGAGGAATTTACAAAATATATATTTGGAAAGTTGGAACTAGTTAAATAAAATTAGTGACACAATAATCACATGCTATTTCGCATGGTTAAGTGAGTTGATCGAGTTCTCTTTCTTTCTTAGTAAGCACCCATAAGTGTACATCGATCATGACATTCTTCTTTTCAGTAGAGTTTTTGCATTTCTGTGGGAATCGAACCTTGTACTGAGATCAAGTACAAGTTCAATGCATTCCCACTACCAATTGAATGCATTAAACTTGTACTTGAGCCCCAGGGTACAAGGTTCGATTCCCACGGAAGGCAAAAACTCTACTTGGGAGGTAGAGAAGTTATGATGTACACTTGTGGGTGCCTACTAAGAAAGAAAAGGGCCAGGGTGTTACAAAAAAAGGCGTGTAGTGGAGCGAGCGAATGCCTGGTCCCTGGTTTGAATCCTATGTATGCTACGTTTTTATTAAATGTGGTTTTGATTAAAATATTTTAAATCTATATATAAAACTGAAAAGTGGCATCCGCAGGATTTGAACTCAAGACTAGATGACGAACTGTGATGCTGCTTACCAAAAGACCAACGAACGAGTTTGATGACTAACGTTCGTGAACGACTGGATTCTGTTTCATGGAAAGTTGCTTTCTTTTACTAAAAGGCATGCAATTCTTTATAAATACACTACAAAAAAAACACTTATTAGCGAGGGACCAATCTGTCGCTAACAGCCATTTGCGAGGGACTGCTTTGGTTGCTAAAAACCTCCTCGCTTAAAGGTTAGCGAGGGAAATTTGAGTCTGTCGCTAATTTGCGTGGGACTATATATTCCATCACTAATTCTCTTGCTAATTTTGGGTGTCACGCGTCAAAACTATGACTGCCACGTGTTCCCAAATTAATTGGCTTGTATTAAGTACTATTTAATTTTTTTAAACATGCTTATATATATATATATATATATATATATATATATATATATATATATATATATATATATACTAGTATAATTCACCCGTGCCAGCACGGGTCGACATTCACTTGTAACATAAAAATTGACAATTTTGTTACGAATTAAAAAAACAAAAGTTGAATATTTAAGTCCATTGTATGAGATATTAAATACCTTGGGCACCATCTAAAATTAAGCTATTATGTTTTATACATATATTTCTAATGGAGGGCGAGAAAATGATTATAAAAGTGAACGCAAAAAAACTTTGGACCTAAGTGCCCCTATTTTTTTCCTCAACTCATATGAAGCAAACTATTTTTTTTTTGGTCATGGAAATGGTAGTCGTTATTTTGATAGGAAAAAAATTGAGTTCAGTTTGTGTAGGATGGTACCTATCAAAAACTATACTGTTCAAATATGTCTGTATTATGTTTCAAATAATATAAGTTAGTTGTGGTCATTCAACCAAAAAAAATATCATATAAGGTGAAATGGTAATTGTAATTTCTAATAGGGATAACTTCCAAAAGTGATAGTTTATATATATATATTTATATATATATATATATATATATATATATATATATATATATATGGGCCACACAAAAAAAGAAGGATAGTTTTAATATAGTTGTAAGGATAGTTTGAAGCACACAATAGAAGATTAAGTAAGTGTAATTCCAAAAAGGGTAGAATTGGTTTTTTGTAAAATATTAGTGCTACTTTCGTAAATGAAGCTTTAAGGTAATCTCCACTTACCATCTTCTAAAACCTCATAGCCGAAACTCTTTACTTTCCTTTACTGTTACGCAGCTTAATGGAAACCTGGAAGGCTCTTGTGCCATAATTATCTCTGTTCATGAACCAGGTCTGTTTTTCTTGCTTCCGGTCAACAATGGCTACGCAGGACGCACATTCTTTCTCGCGACATGGACGACGATAGATGGGAGTATTTAGTCAACGAAATCATTCGAGTTTACAAACTCAGATACAATTTATTACAGGGTTTATCTTCACGATTTTTCCATTGGAATCACAATTAAGCCATGTTAAATTCGTAGGTGGGACTCAAACAGGTACTTATATATGTTAACCCCTAATGTTAATTTCATATTCGTTAATTTCACATACCAATCGGATCCTCTATTTTCAATTTGTAATAAACCCCTTGTCATTCAATTGAAGGTCATGTTGTTTTACACTAGTGTTTAACACACCTTTAAAAAGTAATTCCAGTAAACTTGTATGGAATTGTTTTTGATGAATTAGAAAAATATGTTAAAGTTAGAAATACCTGTTTATGTAAAATTTGATTAGTAATGGAATACAGGTTATAATATTGTTATTGAGATATCTTTCGATGAGTTAAACTATGTTACAATTGTGACAACCATAAGGAGTAATCTGTGTGGACTGTAGAACCATTGTTTTAAGAACCGGACCGGTGATCGACTCGATGAAGGTACTGGGTCACTGGGTCACTGGGTCAAGGGTCGGACCAAAGGGTTAACAGTTGAAACGCATGACTATTGACCCGGTCTCGATTAAAATATTTCCAGACTTTCAAGACTTATGAATTTCATTTATAAAAAAATTACAAAAATAAAACTATAAAAAACTAATACATTCAATTTATCTTTGTAAGAAAAATAGTATTTCTTTTTATAAAAAAATGTAATAATCCAAGAGAGTAATAAGAATTGGTAGAATGATTTCCTTACATTAAAATATTTCTACAACAAAACCTTAAAATATATATTATGAAAAAACTAATTCCATGAATTGTTCTCTCTTCTTGTGCTGACTTGTTTGTGAGAAAGAGTATAACTAACTAAATAAATAAATATAATAATGATAGTAGTAATTTGTGCTGCAGCGCTCACTACAAGAAAAATGGGTTTTTTTGGCGGATTTTTCCGCCAAAAAACACCCAATTCCGCCGCAAATACAGGTATTTTCGGCGGATTTTTCCGCCGGTAAAAGGCTGGTTGCAACGTATTTCCGACGGAATTTCCGCCGGTAATTTCCGACGGATTTTAAGTCATTTCCGGCGGATTTTTGCGGGGGAATTTGCGGCGGATTTCCCCCAGTACTTTCCGGCAGAATTTTGGACTATTTGGCGGATTTTTCCGCCAAATTTTTATTTTTTTTAAAAAAATCCGCCGCAAATACCTTAAAATCCGCCAATTTTTTTTTTTTAAAAAATCCGCCACAAATACCCTAATAACTGTTTAAATGTAACTATTTAAATGAAAATAAATTACATATCATAATTCTTTGATATATTTAATAACTTCGAAAATATAATAAAATTTAACAATTTAAACAAAAATATGATTATATAATGACTTTCTAAAATATAATAAAATTTAACAATTTAAACAAAAAATGATAATATAATGACTTTCGAAAATATAATAAAATTTAACACTTTAAACAAAAAAATGATAATATAATGATATTTAAAAATATAATAAACTTTAACAAATTAATAAAAATAATAATTATATAATGCATTTTCGAATAATTACTATATTATTGTATTTCGCATTCATCTAAAAACTTTTAACAACATCAAATAAAAATTTTCTTTTTTAACTACTATATTATTATATTTCGTATTTTCTAAATAATATTAATGCAAATTAAATTTAAATCAATATTTTAATATTGTATTTATGTAATATTTTTTTAAAAATATTAACATAAATTAAAAAATAAGCACAAAATTATCAAATACATTCATCTTATTTGGTACGAATTTATTTAGTAATATTAACTAATATATTATAATTTTTCATATTTAATTATTGAAGAAGTCTAACTACTAACATCAAATAAGTTTAATGACAACAAATAATTTCAATAACTAACCTAGAAGAGTGCCGAGAAGACTCTGACTTGATGCTAAATCGGAATCCTTTAAACAAAGAAACAAAGATCACCAAACTCAAACAAATCCTAAACAAACAACACCACAATTAGTAACAAAGTATAAGTTAAAACAAAATATAAGTTAAAACAAAGTCTAAATTAAAACATACCTTCAAAACAAATTTGAGAGAAGTGTTGAGAAAGAGTAAAGATTGAATGTGAGGATTGTTAAGAGAGTGAAATGTTGAGAGAGTGAAGTGTTAAGAGAGTGAAATGTTGAGAGAGTGAAATGTTGAGAGAGTGAAGTGTTGAGAAATCAGATTTATTAAGGGGGGATGAAGAGAGTCGTTGGAATCGAGGTAATTTTCGGCGGATTCTAGTGGCGTTTTCGGCGGATTTGTTGGCAGGTGGGACGCCTGTGAATGTGTGTGTCATTTTCGGCGGATTGGTTGTTATTTTTGGGGGAATTTTGAATTTCAAATTTCCCCCCGTTTTGCGTAGTGCATTTTCGGCGGACTTGTAGTGCATTTTCGGCGGATTGGTTTTTTTTTTTGTCTGAAACTTTTTTGTTTCCACTTTATAATCCGCCACAAACGTCAAAAATCCCCCACAAATGTCAAATATCCGCCAAAACTTTTCTGGTGTATTAAATCCCCCACAAATGTCAAAAATCCGCCAGAAAGTTTGTGGGGGACTAAAATCCGCCAGAAAGTTTGTGGGGGACTAAAATCCGCCAGAAAGTTTTGCCTTGGATTTTCAGTTTTTCTTGTAGTGGCTTCTTTATTGAAATGGAAAGAAATATACTAACAAATGTGCTAAGAAACATCAATT
Organism: Oxytropis ochrocephala; assembly: GCA_020916435.1. NCBI lineage: Eukaryota > Viridiplantae > Streptophyta > Magnoliopsida > Fabales > Fabaceae > Oxytropis > Oxytropis ochrocephala. The sequence continues at coordinate 8,010,001 of CM037092.1, read as the reverse complement.
GTGATCATTGGTACAGTGGTAGTGTTGCCTTTGCATAACCAAATGGACAGGGGTTCGAGTCCCATCTCTTATAATTTTGCGCTGGAATTTTCTGAGTTATGTCATCGTCACATGTAGTTCAAAACTGACGTGGATTTAATTGTAGATGATGTCATTAGTGACGTAGATGATGAAGTGGATGAATAGGTGTAAGTTTCATGGTTTAATATAACTAGTAATATAACTAGTATGATTCACTCGCGTACAAAGACGGGTCGACATTCACTTGTAACTTAAAAAATTGACAATTCTTTTAGGAATTAAAAAAACTGAAGTTGTATATTTAAGTGCATTGTGAGATATTAAATACTCTGGACACTATTTAAATTTAGCTATTATGTTGTATAATAATTTTAGAAGAATGTATTATCAACATATGTTTATAAATATTTTATACAAATTTGTATATTAAATTATTTGTCAAAATATATATATATATATATATATATATATATATATATATATATATATATATATATATCATTTTCTCAAATTGTATTAATCGATGTTCGAGGAAAAGACCCACATGAAAAACAAAAATAATGATAGCTTGCAACATCAAATTCACTGCTGTACTGACTGACGCGCCCTGTTCTTTTCTGCACTAAGAGTTACTGCAAATTTAGAGATGTTGTATACAGAACTTTCAAGGAGAGATGTTAATAGGTATTATCTATTCATGACTCCGATGTTAATACATATAGCGTGGATACACTATGCAAACATGTGATACAATCCAACATGATCATGTGCTAGCAAAAATATTGGCGCTAAGTAACTGATATGATAATAAATATTTGAAATCCATAAGCTAATTTGGAACAAACAAATAATACAATTCTACATTTTTTTGCAATGTTATTAAAACCGACCCGGTGATCGACCCGATAAGATCACTTGGTTAATGGCTGAACCGATGCATCATTAGTTAGCCCGCATGACCCGTGACAGTACTAATGATTGATAAAAATAGGCATAGTATATATAAAATCACAAGCCACTTTTGGCATACCTTAAAAATGCCCAATAAATTATTTTTAATCTTATTTTTTATTCCCTATTCTTAAATAGACATTTGGGCATCACTTTTAAAAATATATTTTCATATAACATATTAAGAATGACAAATTTATTTTTTAAGAAATTATAAAATATTTGTGTTCACATTTATTTTGTTTAAAAATGCATTTTAATAATTAATTTAAGAAAAATTAATATGATAGGTTTGACATCATTTTCCCGGACCTTTGAGAGGATCAGGACGACCCCTCTCCCTGATGGTAGATTATGTCGTTGAATCTAACAGTGTTAGTTTCTCATTAAGGGATTTTGTACACTCCTTTATTTTGTTTTATGAAAAACAAACAATCAAAAGATTAAATACTTATTCACACTACTTTAAAATAGCACCGCGAAACTCTAATGTATTTCTATCTCCGCTATAATAAACTCTAATTTAGAATGATATCTAATAAATGAGTTTGACTACCCCGTATACCCGCTATAATATAACTTTGCTCATTAAAAAAATCCATCAGTCACAATACAATACCTCAAAGGGTTATACTACATTGTATATATGGCTTACAATCTATCAAAAAAGAATCCACCAAAAATCTATCAAGAAATAAGTGCGTTGCAATTTAAAAGAATTATCGATATTTATTTTGCGTAAAAGGCTCATGTTGCATACTTTAGATTAAAAATGGTAGGACATAATACATTCATGTAGTCCGATTTCTCAATTATAGACGGAACCCAACAACATAAAATAATGTTTATATATAGTGATCTCTGTTATCCAATACAATTGCTTGCTGCTTAAGAAAATACAATTGTTTGCTGCATATGATTTAAGTAAATATTTATAAGATTGTGTAATTGAGTTCAGTCTTATCATGAATGAGACGTATAACATAGGTGTCCTTGACTTTGACACATGACCATACCCCAAATGAATAATATTTATACCTAAAGATGGAAAATTACCTTGGAGGACAAAAACAAATTCAAAAAAAAAATGGTTATGTTAGTAGTTTGAATAGATTCAAAAGTAAAAATTGGGGAAGGGAACGAATGGAAAAAGAAGAGAGACTCTAAAGAATACAAAATCTATACTTTTTGTGATATTACTCTTTTAACATATAGCAAGAGTAGCCAAGAGTAGCTAGTGGAAAAGAGGGTCTTTTCCTTTGTACCACTAAGTTCAAAATTCCAAATAGCAAGAGTACCACAGTATATTATGAGAGACCCACATGATCAATGTTTTTGCCATAATAGTACCCTAAAATTTAGTAGTGAAAACCGCAGGGTATATAATTTCAGGGGTATTTTCATATTGAGATGTTATTACAACAAGAATTAGTTATAAGTATTATACGGTCCAAAATAGTAATTGTATATAGTAACTTACAAATATATAGCAAATATACCTTTGCATAAGGACATTTAGCTTGCTTTTGACTAAGGTGATTGACGTTGACAACCGCAGGATCAATGTTCTCTGTCATCTTGTTTATTCTCTCTACTTGTTTTCTAAGTGCAGCGTAGTGAATAGAAGAATATTAAGCACAAACGTTGTAAACTAAAATATACTAATCGATCAAAGTTGTATATTGATTCTAACTGTATGTGCATCAAGCTGAATACAAAAATATGTCAAACATTTTTAATATATAACATTATTTATAAGATGAGAATTAACAAAAAAGTTGAAATGAATAAAATTACTCATATTTAATAACATTCTACTTAGTAAATATATAGAATAAAATCTATGTAATGTGATACAAATATTAGATGTCAAATAAATATAATATATAATAACAAATATATATGTATCAAAATAAATAATAAATAGATATAAAAGTAGGTAAAAGGTTTTGCAATAAAAGAAAGAATAGGATAAACATTATGTAATACACTTTAGTAGCATGAAATTGTGGTAGCTCAAATGGTCAGCATAAGGAGGTGGTAGTGTGGGGGAATGGGTTCGATCCCTGGATTTCTGCTTTTTTGGTGATATAATTCAAACGAAGCTGACGTGGATTAAAAGGAAGGTGACGTAATTAGTGATGTGAAAGGACACGTGGATGTATATATAGGGGGAAGATTCATGGTTTAATATAATAGAGATATAAAATAATGTACCAAGGTTTTTATTTAAAATAACAATGTGTAATTAGTGACGTTTCATACTATGTGGATGGTGACATGGAAGATCCATGGTTATATATATATATATATATATATATATATATATATATATATATAATCATATAATTAATGATTATTATATTATTGATTTATTATTATCAAGCTTCCCAGAGAATGAGGGAGAGAGAGGAGTGAGAGTGGTGGTGGTGGTGAAGGGTGGATTCGGATAGAGAGAGAATGGGAAGAATATGGAAGAAAGAGAGTGTGTGAGAGAGAGAGAGAGTGGATGATAGGAGCTATGTGGTGGTAGTGGTACTGGTGGGGTGGTGATGAAGGGTGGATTAGGGTAGAGAGAGAAGGAGAATTGTAAGGGAGAAAGAGAGAGAGAGAGAGTGATGATGAGAGGAGCTATGTGGTGGTGATGGTTGTGAGCTGGTGGTGTGGAAGAGAGTGTGTGTGTGTGTGTGTGAGCTAGAGATTGAGCTTGTGGTTGAGGAGATGGAGAGGTGGAGGGAGAGATTTCGTGAGAGAGGAGGGTGTGAGAGAAGGGGGAAGAAAAGGAAATGAGAAGAGGAAAGAAGAGTTTCAAATATATAAAAAAAACTTAAAGTTAGCGAGGGACCATATTCCGTCGCTACCCACTTCACGCTGCCCAAGGTCTGCCACTTCACGCTCTTCCCAAGGCCTACAATAGTCCGAAACAGTTTGCGAGGGACACGTGTGTCGCTAATCCGTCGCTAAATACCTCGAGTAACGTGTTTTTTTTGTTCAAATTCCCTCTCTCACTTAGTGAGGGACCAGCCGTCGCTAATCTCCCAATTTCTGCCGCTAATGCCAAGTTGAAACGACATGCCACATTCCCTCGCAAGTTTCCTCGCTAAGGTCATTTTTAGCGATTGACTCCAATTCCCCACTAATGTCTGTCGCAAATACATGTTTGTTTTTTGTAGTGATAGAGACATTTCTGGAGTTTGTAGACACACAAAAAAATACATCTTTGTAAGTTCCCAAATTCTCCCAAAATTATTTTTAAGTCATTTCTTCTTTTCTCTACACGAGAGTAATTGAGGAAACTTTATTCGGTAAACTACCATTGATCGATACGCTTGGTGTGAGTGTGTAGACTATGTCAAGGAACTCCATTGTATCCTAAAGGGGATTCGCTGGTCATCCTATTGCATCCAATCTAGAGTTATTGGAGAGGGCGAATCAAACCTAAAGCTTAGTGTCATACACACCTTTTAGTCTTTTGCAATGATGAATTTACCTTCTCCTTGTTATTTATTTTACATGTTATTCAAAATTATTTTTACTAATGATTTTCTATGTTTGGTTGTTTTTTTAGTTGCACCAATATTCCCAATAACAAATAGGTCGTTGATCTATTGTCAGTGAAATCTACACTGTTGAAATTCTATTTGTTGATGAAAAGTGTTGGTGGAATCTCCGCCTTTAAACATATAAAATATCTCGTGAAAATCATTTTGCACAATGATTAACAATTATAGTACGAAGATATCGTGTCTTACTGTTTTAGAATTAACAGACCTAGTACTAAAGTAGGAAACCAAATCGATACTATGGTACCATAGTTGGAGCATGCAGATTATAAGCCACAATACCAAGGCAATATTGTACTATAGTATTGTACTTGTTCAAACTCATAAAAATGGGACACAATGAAAAGTTTCTATGTATTTTTGACTTTTCACGTATTTGGGTGGTTTGCCACTAAGAGGTGGTGTGTGAAAAAGGTCTAAGGTGAGCATACATGTTACTAAGTGCAAGTGAAGCCCGGTATGAAAGGCTAAAGAAAAGCTTGGCCTGATCCATTGCACTTAATTAGAATTAAGGAGGTTCTCTAATTTCACCCCCTTTTTTCTCAAACACACTTTCTCATTTTCCCTTATTTGTTTTTTTTTTTAAAAAAAACTTGCTTAAATTCTCCCACAACTCAAACACTGATAATATCATGAAATGAAATTCCAATAAAAATGAAAACTTTCTTTTATTTTTTTACTATGATGTGATATTCTTGTTTTGAGTTGTGATAACAATAATTTTAAAAAGAAACAAACAGAATAGAAGTTGTGTATTATACATGGGTAGTCTTGATGATCTTGGGTTCGGTTCTCGCAATGTACAAATTCGGTGTTGGTTAGTGAAAAATTTGTTCTTAAGCACGAGCAAAGATTAGTTATTCATTGAAAGCGTTGAGACTTATGACACTTCGTGGGTAGTCAGCCGCGGGCAATGGTCTGAACTAAAGAAGCAGTGTAATATGCTTCAGTTTTGATCTGGGCCTGAGCGCCTAAGAGGTTAATCGATCTGCTTTCAAGGTCGTTCTGCTGATGATGAGTTGGGAGCGGAGCTCGCGCGGATTGTACCTGCAAAGACACTTCGCCGTCCAAGTCAGAGCAAGATTGGTCTAAGCAGGAAAGTAATTAGGGTATGGAAAATGTACTTTTTCTTGAGGGTTGACCCCTAAGATTCGGTGGGCCGATCCGGTCGCTGATCATTGCGCCAAGGTGCAAGGTGCGAGAGCAGCAGTCTTTGGTGAAGGCTCGTTTGGGCCGGCCCTTGATCCAGACCAAAACAAGTTCATTACAATTAAAACTTGTAATAGTTTAAATTGATTATTATGAAATAATATTAGTACTTAGTTGTTTTATGTTGATCGTAAAATAAGAATAGGAGCATGAATTGTGTATGTATACGTGGGTATGTATGTATGCATGTAAAGTGAAAGGAGTGGGGAATGATATGAATGAGGTGGAGGGTATAGTTATCCATTTCATATATATATATATATATATAATAATCTCGTCATCACCACTCAGCAATGGAATGCAAACTGCTAGCATGAGAGAAAAGGTAGGAAGTTTGCACATCTGGCAGATGATCATTTGCCGTTGCAAAACCGTGTTCCTGTTTGCTTTGCACCGACAGAAACGAAACGCAGGATAAACAAAACAACAACAAACAAACAAACTTACAGAAGAAAGAAGAAGAAGAAAGATGTGAAAGGAGAAGAAAGAGAGGAACATTATTACATTACATAATTCCATTATTATTTCATCTCAATCCTCTCTTTCTCAATCTCTCCATTTCACAATAGATAATAATAATCAACAATGTCTGCGTTTTACCCATAATGAAGCTTTTTTATTATCGTATTATTCATTTTTATATCTCGCCATGCGTTGGTTGCCAGCCATTATTTTCTCCCCTTCTCATTCTAATTCTAATGCTTCATCTTCATCTTCTTCTTCTCCTTCAACCCTAAAGTCTTCTTCTCCTTCTTCTTCCGATCCTAAAAAGAGTAGCCGTAGTCCCTGGTTTTTTGGAACCGGCAGAAAGTCCACCCGCTCAAAGAAGTTACGCCACGTCGAAGATGATCAATGTGAATACGACGCCGTTGCGGCATTGCCTTTTACACGTTCTCCAAGCGCCAGATCTTACATTCGCTCTAACACCTCTTCCTCCGTCGCGCCTCAGCCGTTGCCCTTGCCGGAGATATTGTCTCCCGCGCTGAATCGCAATAGAGACGCCGACTGCCGTTTGCCGTCTCCTAGAACCCTAGAACTACCTGTCGACGCTTCTCTTCCCGCTGGCTTTAAAATGCGCAGGTAATTTTCTTCTCTCAAATTCAATTCGGTTTATGTATTATTATTATTATTGTTTACTATTTTTCTAAATAAAAAATTAAGAATCGACAAATTCATATTATTGATATCCTTCTTTTTTGGGCGCTTTCGTTGGAATCCATGTTTGAATGAACACGTTTTACATCTGAATTTTAAGTCCCTAATGAATCATAAATAAAGCCATTTGATGTAAACACTTGTGAAAGTGTATGAAATAGCTTATAAAAATTGTTTATGCTATATACTCATAATGTGGAGTTGACCTTTATTTCCTTTTCAGTTCTTCATAAAGATTTGTTAAAAAGATGTATATAATTAAACTACACAGACAAACTGGGGGGTGTCATGCTCTGTGCATTTGTCTGAACTATAAGTTCAAGAGTTTTTAAACATATATAAAACCAAATATGCACGATGAGCATGGAAAAGACGGTCTTTTAGGCTCTGTTTGACAATACCAAACCGTTAGCTTATAGTGGATACGTTTATTGTAGGTGTTTGGCATGGAGCTTATAAGAAACGCTACTTAAAGTTGCGTTTGAGCTTGTAGCTTATGGCTTATTCACTATCCACTCTTTTTTACCAAACAGAGACTTAATCAGTTATTTTCTTGCAGCATATTCTGACCTATGAATTTTGCCTATGCAGTGTATTTGCTAGCAAAGAGACAAGAAGGAATACAGCGCAGAATGTGGAAACAAAGTCAGCTGCAACTGGGATTGTACGCCAAGACACAAGTGATGCTGCAACTCCAAGAACCCGAAGGAATGGCTTTTGGATCAGTGTTCCCACTAGGAGTGCTCCAAGCAGTCCCTTTGGCAGTCCATTTGGCAGTCCCACAAAAAGCCCAAAGAACACAAAGAATGATGATTTTGTGCCATATTATTACGTGACACCCAAACCAAATCAGTTCTGGTCTGCACCAGAGATGCCCACATCTACAGGACAACCACCTGCAGCTTTCTTTGATAGTGCTACTTCTCCTGGGGGAAGAACAAGCACCTCGCAACAAAACCCCAAAAGCCCAACTAGACCTTCTTCACCCCTACCCAGGCGATCCCTTGACACCCCAAATGCGGCACGTCGTGAATGTGTTACTCCTCTCACTGTTCACCCCTTACCCTTGCCTCCCTGGCCTGGGACATCCTTGCCTTCACCTACTGCTACCCATTCCCAATCTTCGGCTTCCCAACCTGGGGCTAAGACAGAATCCATATCTATGAAAAGCCAGTGGCAAAAGGGGAAACTTATAGGGAGAGGTACTTTTGGAAGTGTTTATGCTGCCACCAATAGGTATGTGTACACAAGTTTCGTAATCAGTTCGAGCTATTGCATTTTCTGTCTCGTTTGGAAGCTTCAAAACATATTTTCATTCCTGGCAGAGAAACTGGAGCAATGTGTGCAATGAAGGAAGCAGAAATATTCTCTGATGATCCAAAATCTGCAGAGAGCATAAAGCAGCTAGAGCAGGTTGTCCATCACTTGTTTGTTAATGCTTGTTTATTTATTACCTGTTCAGGATATATGAAATATGTAAATTCAGATGCACTGTCTCGGATTTTTATCTGTTCTGTATGTTGGGGTGAACACTTTAGCTAGCAGAACCATGGTATTAAGGTTAAGAAGTCAATGCGGAATATCTCAGTGTCCATGTAATAGAAATAATAAGTTTCATTACATGCTAGCTTTGATGAGAATGTATTCCTCTTTTATTTAGATTTTCATGACTTTCATTCATATATACACTGAAAGGAGATGTGTTGTATGATTAAATTATCTCATCAGTTTTCTCTTGGAAATGTTTTAGTTATGTAAGATAGATAAATTTTCTTGTTAGTTCAGTTGATCGTCATTATAATTTTTTCCCCTTTCTGTTTCAGGAAATTAAAGTTCTTAGCCAACTGAAGCATCCAAACATTGTGCAGTACTACGGCAGTGAAATAGTAAGCAATCTATGATTAAGTTTCCCTTCTCAATGATTAATCATTTCTTATAGAGCTGCCACAAAACCTTATAATGTATTTGGGTTATCTGTTCTCAGATAGAAGACAAGTTTTATATTTATCTGGAATATGTCCATCCCGGTTCAATAAATAAATACGTTCGCGAACATTGTGGTGCGATTACAGAATCTGTGGTTCGGAATTTCACACGACATATTCTTTCGGGGTTGGCTTACTTGCACAGCAAACAGACAATTCATAGGTAAGGGTCACATGCTTGATAAACTGCTCCTTGTCTAACTAGGATAAGAAATCTCTACCTGAGATTTGTGCAAATTTTTAATGGAGAATCAGTTCTGTCTGTTTTTTGTTTTACCAGAAATTACTATTTCAGTTTGGATTTGGACCATCTGATGAAAATTTTCTTTTCTTTATATGTATTCATATAGAGATATCAAAGGGGCTAACTTGCTTGTTGATTCTTCTGGTGTTGTTAAGCTTGCTGACTTTGGGATGGCCAAGCATGTGAGTTGTAAAATTCCCCTTCTACTATATATTTCTGGTCTTTGTCCTTATCCCTGAACCAATGGTTCTTTTCATTGTACAGATACGGTGGATTTATAGTCATTATCATGATTATCTTTATAACTGTTATAAGATTCTCCAGAAAGAAATTTGCATTTCAAGTGCAAGATTAAGTTAAAAGGACAAATTTTTTATTTATAAAATTTCTTTCTCCTGGTTGAAATCGACAATTTTATTACCCATCGTAGCTGATTCATTTGTAATTGTCTAAGGAAACTTTTTTCGGAATATTGGGTTCTTTATTAATTTCCATTGCATGAATATGTATCTTGGTGCTTCTATGCACTATGCTTGCTTTTAGAAGTGTACGCTGTTGAGAAGAGCTGATACTCTATGTTATGTCTGCTCTTTAGTTTGAAATATGTATGACATAGAATTATTGTTTCTTTTGAATTTTACTAGTAGCTTTTACCACTACCTTTGCTGCCAGTAGTTACTTTGTGTCCATTAAAATAGTCTTGGGATCTCTATTTCAACAGCTAACTGGGAATTCGGCTGATCTGTCTTTGAAAGGAAGTCCATACTGGATGGCTCCAGAGGTATATTCTTACACTACAATCTATATTACTCTGTGGTGATCATCTGACACTTGTTCTCATACAGCTTATGCAAGCGGTTATGGAAAAAGATAACAGCTCTGATCTAGCTTTTGCTATTGATATTTGGAGTTTGGGCTGTACAATAATTGAAATGTTCACAGGGAAGCCTCCATGGAGCGAATATGAAGGAGTAAGAACATGCAATACTTTCTGTCTTATATCAATTTGTTATTTGTTATTCAGGCCACTTCAGTGCCATACATATCATAACTAGATTCCTCGTTAGTATAAGAACCTCCGTCATTTGTAAAATGTATACTTGTTAACACTGAGAACCTTCAATCATGGTTTTATATAAGTGCTTCTATGGGACACTGAAATTTGCTGATGAAGGATACGTTATGTTGAATTGTTGATACCTCTTGATTTGGTAAACTTTGATTTCACAATCAACTTAAAGCATTATTATTCAACTTTTTGTGTTTGTTTGCTGCTTGTGTATTCAGCAGAGATGCTGTATGTACACATCTCCTTCATTTACTAACTAGGTGTAAATCCTAATCTCATTATGCAGGCCGCAGCTATGTTTAAGGTTATGAAAGATATCCCTCCTATACCCGAAACATTGTCATCAGAGGGTAAAGATTTCCTGAGGCTTTGCTTTAAAAGAAATCCAGCAGAGCGGCCAACTGCTTCAATGTTACTAGAGCATCGGTTTGTGAAAAACTTGCAACAGCAAGATGTTTCATCTTCCTCCCATCTATATAATGGAACAATCTTGGTAATATATATAAGTGTTTCTGTGTCTATTTTCTATTCGTCAAACCATGCAATTGGTATTAATTTTTCTTACGTTGGCAGGATAAACCCCACAGTCCAACCAAAGGGTTGTCTGAAAACAAACCTGATCAGATTTCCCTTTCCAGTACACAGATTCTAAAAGGGAAATCAGTCATTGAGAGGTGAGGATTTCTCATTAGTTCCATGGATATCTTCCCGCATATTTGAACCAATGAATCCATTTACAGCTTGTATTTGTTATCCTTGCATGATGTTTTGCATTATGTTTTGCATGATCTTTATGCATCTATATATCTTTATCTCTCTTAAGATTGGGCAAACAAGTAACAAAATAACTTGTATATAACAGTGGCATAGCAATGTCCTACTCGCTTTACTCATGACGCACTTCCTAGCTCACCCTCAATGATCAGCTAGCAACACACTATCAGATTTGTAGTTATATATATGTCACTATAGCTGTGTCAAACATGTCAAAAGTGAACAGAAGATGGAATTTTCAAATGACTACGCTAAGGGAAGTTCTCACTAAAATGACTTGAGTTCACGCAGGCTTTGTTTTAGGTGAGTTGAAGCTATTTGCTGTTATAGGTTCTTCACAGAAGTAATGAGCATAATCAATATGGAGCTTACCGCACCTGAATCAGCAGATTTTTTGTATAATATTAGAGTGCCAGCAGTGACACAAGTTCTTCTGTAAAAAAACGATAACATGTATTTTTTTTTGTTTTCAGTAGATGGGATCACACCTTTGTATTTTGTTGTTGATAAATATTCTGTAAAAAAAAGGAAAAAATTGGACAGGAAGACACATCTCTTGGTCCAATCTATCGTTAGGATGAATGAAGTCAAAATTGAGTATTCAAATCTAACTTTTTTTGACAAAAGTATTCAAATATCATTATAGCATGCGGATCAAGATTGACTGCAGTTACTCCAATTAACAATGTGAGAACCATTTGGATGTATTTAATTGTTAAACATAAACTTGACCTTTAAATAATTTTGACTTAAAAAAACAGAAACAAAAACAAGAGAATGTTGAAACAGTTGACTGTAGAGAATTATAATCCTTGAATTATTTTCTCATCTTCACTCTTGTAATTAAGTTCACATTCAAAAATCACTTTTACCCCTCTTTCACCTTTCTCCCACTTCCATTCTTCTACTTAAGCAAACATAACATCTATGTTGATTTTTTACCTTTCTTAAAATTTGATAATATATCCTATATGACTCTTCACTCGCCCCAAAAGCACACGTTTGATGATCTTGTTATCCAGTTTATTTTTTTGGTTTCTGATCGTACCTGACCAATAGAAGTGTGGTTGTTGCTGCTTGTTGCCCGGTCGCTGATAAGCTGGTCGTACCGGGGCACGCGGGTGGTACCTGCAATGATACTCTGACGCTCTAGTCAGTGGCGTGCTAACGGGCAGGCTTCACAAAGTGTATTAATGACGTACCTGATTCTCAGAATTCGCGCCGCATTTATAACTACAGTATTGGGCTATATTGGGCCGATTTGACTGTATTGGACTTCAAGCCCACTGGAACAGAGTAATAAATAGTGGTCGTTCATTCATGGTTCGATTCTCTCTTGAGAATCGCATCAATCGAACGAATCGTTTCAAACATTCGCTCAACCGAACCAACCGAATCGTTTTATGATTCAAAATTAATCAACTAAATTGTCTTAATAGTTCGGTTCGGCAGTTCGAGTTCGAACCGAACTGTTTCAATTTTGATTTTTTTTTGAACTATTGAACATGAACCGTTAAGTCCGAACTACCCGAACCGTTATCCAAACTACAAAAAAAGGTTCTTTTAAATAAATAAAAAACTGAACTGTCAGCAAAGTTTCCCCTCTTGAACAATCTATCACCGGGACGACGATAACTTTACATGCAGATGCAGCTGCCTGAATGACTCGACTGCAAGGAGAAATATTCAGATTGCAGAATGAGGTTTCTAGTGGTTCATATGCATAAAGAACAGTCAAATATGCATCCGACAAGCATTCAAACATAAGTAACAGAGAGCTCGGGTTATGGTCTTTATGGACTGTAAATTGGCCTGAGTAAAAACAATTGATGGAAGGGAACTTCTCTTGAAACTAATAATATGGTAAAAACAATTGATGGAAGGGAACTTCTCTTCGAGTAAGTATTTGTTAGGAAATTAGCATCTAGAATGCAAACTTTGGTAAAAAAGCAGAGGTTGGACATGTTAAACATTTCTGAACAATATCTGTTGAGGGGAGACTATATACAGATTAGAATGACAGAAAATATCAAATTGAATATCCAGAATATTCAAATTAAAATAATAGTTTTTTTTGGTTATTTTGGATAACGGTTCGGACAGTTCGAACTTAACAGTTCGGGTTTAATAGTTAAAAAAAAGTTCAAAATTTAAACAGTTTGGTTCGGACTCGAACTGCCGAACCGAACTATTAAGACAGTTCAGTTCGGTTCGGGCGAACCGTTAAGACAATTCGGTTTAGTTCGGATGAACTGTTTGAACAGTTCAGTTCTAAACTGTTAGTAAAAGTTCAGTTAATTTTGGTTTAATTCGGTTCAGTTTGGCAGTTCAGTTCAGTTTTTTAGTTCTCATGAACAACCCTAGTAATATTTTGGGGTCTTATATTTTGGGACAAGTAAAATTGAAAAAGAGGCCTTATATTTTGGGACGGAAGGAGTATTTTAAATGTTTCACTTTTTTTTTCTTTCTTTCGAGATAGGAAACTCCATAATTTACTGCTATTATTGAAAAATAAAAGGGAGTCTTTTATAAAAAGGTAGTTGGTCTGGTGGTTTAATCTATCTTAAGACATAAGAGTCGACTTGGTGTTCTCGAGTTTGCTTCACTTGATGGATAAATTCGTTGTGTGTGAAATTTAATCCTAAACACAAAAGGACTATTAACATATGGGTATTATTTTTCGTACCCCCCAAATTCCCTACCACACCCCCATAATTTCCCAATTGGACAAAAATACCCCTGAAAATTTACAAAAATCACATTTCACATTTCACATTTCACAATTTCGGAAAAAGTAAGTAATTTGATGGGATTTTTGAATTACTAGGTATTCGAAGAATTCGGAAATACCTGTAAGAAGTGAGGTAATTAGGTTCAGAATATGAACCTAATTACCTCACTTCGAGGTATTCAAAATTTTTCTAATTACTAGGTAATTCCGAAAAACTAATTTTTTTTTTCTTTCAATTTTTAATATTTTCTAATTACATTTATTTTTTTAACAGTGGCGAGTAGACGATCAGACAACTTAGAGAGAGCAGAGTCTTCGAGCAAAGACCGCAAAATGCGACGACGAGCGAGCGGTGATTCTGGGAGGCGCAAGAGTAGTGATTCTTCTTCCGGACACTTTACAGAGGCTCAGAGCTGTTGGGCATGCTTCTGAGCGTCAGAGGCGCGAGAGAGCCCATGCCAGAGTGGTAGAGATGGTTGAGCCTGAGCCTCAGCCTCAGCAGCCTCAGCCCCGGTATGAGCAATGGATAAGACCACCCGACATGAGTACCATATGCTGCACCAACAGAGCACCCAGAGATGTATCATGACGGTTGGGAGGCTTTGGAGGAGGTTCGGGAGGAGGTTGAGGAGGAGGAGGTTCGGGAGAAGGATGTTCGTGGAGGAGGTTGAGGAGGGGAGGTTCGTGGAGGAGGTTGAGGAGGAGGAGGTTCACCTGCCCCACTGTGTGGAGCACACACCCTTATATTTACACCGGGATACGACCCGCTGGCGTCTTGGATAGACAGAGGCGAGGTAATATTTTAATTTTTTATTTTAATTTTACTTAACAACAATTAATTACTTATTTTTAATAACGTTTGGTTTAATTTGAATTTTTCAAATTTCGGAAACTAAAGGTTGTATCTCACGGCGTAAGTTTTCTAAAATTAGACTCCATCGACCACCACCCACACTGTGTAGAGCATTGGTTGCGTCCGCTAAGCTTTTCGAGTTGGACATCACACCTCCGGGGGAATCAACCATGAGTTGATATCCGCTTTTGTGGAGAGGTGGCATCCCGAGACCTGTTCATTCCACATGCCCTTTGGGGAGATGATACCACCTTGGATGATGTGGCCGTGCCGCTCCACTGCTGCATTGGATGGCACCCCATTGGACCACAAGCCGATTTTGATTCTCGCTGAGGCTTTTCACATGGTTGTGGATCGTTTGGGCATGGATCAAAGCACCGCATCCAGAGCTTAAGGATAACAGGGGCGATTCGAGGATCTCTGTGTAGAGGACGCCTACAAGGCTAACATGGCACGGGTGCTTATGAGCGTCGGTTGCGGTGCTACATGCTCTCTTCTCGATAGGCACCACCATTACGGCCGACAAGAGTCACACATTAGTGCGGTGAGGTGGATGTATCGCGCCGGGATCTTCAAAGCAGTGTGGGCGATGGTCTTGGGGTATAGCCGCTCTTAGTTACCTCTACACCCACCGATTTAAAGCGGTCTTTTTATACGACACTGCCAGATTCGGCGGATACTCGACATCTCGCTCCTGTAATCATTTATTTATTTTTTTAATTTAAAACTTTTAATTAAATTTAACATATATTAATAATCGATTATTTTTAATTTAACTATTTCGATCTTTGGATCTACGAGCACTTTCCCACGCTCGTTGGTCGGAAAGTGTTAGCTAGGACGCATCGACCCACGTACACCACGGTGGGGAACAAGAAAGTCGGATAAAGTAAAGTTGGTGGACTTTAGGGCGCGGAAAGATGCTCTGCGGTGGGGATGTCATCCTCACCCTTATGATGACCACAGCGGTATGTTCCTTTGTCGAACATATCTCGTTGCCGCAGAGGTCGTTGCTTTGGGCCGATGACGCTGCTTCCCTACATGCCGCATGGGCAGTGCGTTGCGCGATTCGGCAACACAGAGGATCCCTAGAGCACCCATTTTCGTAATGCTCCCTCTCGCGACGAGATCATACGAGGGTTCTTTGATGTATCGATTCGGCGCGACATTTTGGCGGGCTAGTAGATTGGCGGGCTACCACGGAGAGTGCGATCCGATTACCTTCCTTGGTACGATCCAGTAACGTGGTGCGTCTTACTCCGGTGCTGCACTCCACGTGCAGAGCAGAGCCACGGCCCACTCGGGATCCACCATATCATCGGGAGCCCTGCGTCCGAGAGACATATGAGGAGAGAGGTGCAGAGCAAACAGATTGACCCGGGATGCCTTAGATGTCGCCTGCTCACCCACTTCACGTGCTTATTTTGATCATTGTTAAACATTTTGGACCCATAGTAGTTGTATTTGTACATTATATTTTTTTATATGTTGCTCATTTTATATATTTTGACATATTGCTATTTAAATCATAAACCGATTCAGATCATATTTCCAAAATAAAACGCGTTTAAATATTAATTTAATATACAAACAAAAAAAAAATACAAATTTCGGAATTACCATTTTTAGAGGTAATTCCGAAATTTTTTAATTTTTATGAACCGGAATTACCTCTAAAAATGGTAATTCCGAAAACTTCATTGTTTTTTGAACCGGAATTACCTTATTTTGAGGTAATTCCGAAAATTTTAAATTTTTTTTTTTTTTAAAAACACAGGGGTATTATTGGCATTTATGGAAAAATGGGGGTGTAGTAGGGAATGAGGGGGGTACGAAAAATAACACCCTTAACATATATACCATGAGACATTCAATATGGTAGCCCATGGTCAAAAAAAAAGGGAGTGTTTTTATTTGGGATATGAATACCCCATCATGATTTACAGCTATTGTCATAAAAGAATGTCTTTTATTTGGGGAAGAGAAATTAAGAATAAAATTTGACTTGATTCTTTTGTTTTGTAACGGCATGACTTGGTGACAATGCACGCACATTCAAGTGCATTTATTTCGTGTCCGCCCTATCCTATCCTTTTGGCCTATCTATCTTTTCACTTTCAGTCTCTCACTTCATCACTTGTCATATATTCATTCTCCCATTATTCTCATACCCCCAGAGACTTCTACACCTTAATTTGTGAAGCAGCGATTGATATAATGGATCCCCCTCAAACACAATCAATTGATATTTCTTACCAAGATGATCCACAAGACAAGGTCATCAACGAATGGTACGTAATCTTCATTGTTTAATTGAATTTGTAAAATAATGTGACTTTGAGATATCTATCTATCTATCTATCTATCTATCTATCTATCTATCTATGTGTCTAATTAACTTTTTGTTTTCTGGAGATGCAGTTGTTCTTGCTTCTATGATTGTTCACAGGGTTGCTTTGACTTCTTGTGCTGTGACTGTGACTGACTTCTGTTGATCTAATTTCAATTGCCAGTATTATTAGGAATAATAAATACTATATAGTACTATTGAGATGATGATGATTGTTAATTCCATCCAGAGACAATTGGTATATGTTTATTTATATTCTTAATTATTATTAATTAAAAAGTTATGCTTTTTAGTTATTGATTGATACCTTAATTTACAAACTAGGTTTGAATTTCTTCCATCCAAATTGTATTGGGGAATTTCACTGAATCGATCTTTTACCTGTTTAATCAGTTTCCATAGAATTTGCATAACATACAACTCTCCGTGAAGGATATTAGATTTGAAACATCTTCAACTTTACGCCTTGATCTTCCTTCTATCATAGTGTGAGACCCATCTTCTGCTCTTGTTAGTGTAGTTTCTTGATTGAAGCCACGACCACTAGAAATTTCTCCACTATTCAATGCTTCAATTACTTTAAGAACTTAACTTTCCCTAAGAATAATATCTCTGCACTTACATGAAGCTCCAACCACATTAGATAAATTGTTAACTACAAGAAAAAATCAAATAATATGATCTTGTTTTTTTGCAGTCGCCACGAGTGACAATTGGAGTTGGTGAGCAAAACAATGAACATAGAATGCACACTTATTTTCTTTAAAAATCAAACTTTTGAGGCCATTGAATTCACCTTGCATAATACTAACGAACTCTTGACAAACTTAACCTATGTTTTGCAAACAAGGACTCTAATGTTAATTTTAAAAATATAGCACTGGTATTTGCAACATGGACAATACCAAGAAACTGCTCAATAACATGTCCTTTCTTATCTATCAACCTTTTCGTTATTATTAGCAAGAAATCGCAGAATGTGAAGAAAATTACCTTTCTTCTTTTAATGCATTGATTCATCATCACCATGAAATTTCAACCCCAAGCTCAATAAAAGTCTAATACAATCAATTGTTGCAGTCAGATGAATCTGATATTCTCTTTTGATCACATTTGATTGTTTTCTAATAGCGACTTCAATATGTTGTTTCTGATTCATTAATGCATTACGTTTTTTCCACTCCAACATGGATGTTAAGCCTATATTTCTTTTTCCAATTTGAAAACCCATTTGTCAAAAATGCATCCAATCTTTGTGTTCTCCAATCTCAAATCCTATAAGATAACAACATAAGCAAAACACTGCATATTTTGATACACTATATATTCCAACCAATTAATTACCATATTCAAGAAACCAATCAGGATTAAACTTAAGTAAATAAGTCCCAAATTGGCGTTGCGGGAAAACATGCTCCCTAGCTTTACAAGGCCAAATAAGCTCTTTGGATTTCATCGTGATCATTTGGATGACAACATGATATTTGTTTCCTTTCTAGCCTAAGGAATTATTTGGCCTGTTTGATTGTAAGAATACTTGCGTGAACAACTAATTAATGCCTTGAGCAATAATAGTATTAGTTTATTGATATATTTGTTGAAAATCAACTCATTTGGATTAAAAAATTACGGTTCACAACTAATTAATGCCTTGATTACGTAGTTTCCCACAAATGCCAGGTTATTATATTATCTTATGTTTTGCTATGAGTGACTGTACACACATATTCCACCACAAAGGCACAAACATTCTCCTCCTAACACAGTCAAATTTAACGCACTTTCGGTATATATCTATAGTTTCTGCTTTGAATATTCTCCTCCAACTCCCAAATTGCACAAAACTTATCCTCAAAATTGCAAGTTTCTTTCCATATATTGGCAGTGCATGAACAAGTAAGTAGTAGTAGAAAATAAAACAAACATATATAGAAACAGAACATGCTTAATTAGATTGATTACAATTTATATATAATCTAGAGATATACATATATTGGCTTACTACATCATCTTACCACTTAGAGCAATTGTTTAACTTCATTGAGCAGAAATTTTGGACGTGTACTCAACTCAAACGATAAGGACAATGATAGTGGCTCTGCCACTCTCTAAAATTAAAAACTAAACAATGATAGTAACTGTTTTTTTGTTCTATAAATTGTTTCAGCTTACAACTTATTTCACAAGCAATTATCTCTCTAATTAAGTTGTTAAGTTATGGAGTACTGTGTCTCCGTTAAGCATCCTTTTGTTTTTATGTTTTGGTTTCTGTTTCTTACTCCATTTGTATGCTGTCAACTTTATTATAATTTCTATGACTCAACTTGTCCAAACCTAACCAGAATTGTAAGAAACAACCTTCGATTAGCTATGGCTAATGATACAAGGATTGCTGCTTCTCTCTTGCGCCTTCATTTCCATGATTGCTTTGTCAATGTAAATAAGCTCCCTCAATTTTTATTTATTTTTTTAGCTCGGTTATTTTCAACAAGGTTATAAATCGGTTTCAGATCCTCTCCATTCATAGTATCTTTCTCTCTCCTAATGAAATCATTTTTGTAGTTGCGCCACGTCGCTCAATTGTGGCTTATGAGAGTTGTGTTGTAGTAGCCCTATTCAATTTATAAAGTTTGTGTTGTTGTCGCAAAGACATCAAAACAACTTGCGTCACAATTCTTATATTGCAGAGATTTTGCGCTCAAATGCGGCTAATATGACCTCAATTGTAGTAGTTATGTTGTAGTCGTCATGAAGACAACAAAAAACTTGACGTCGCAGTCTCAGACTTTTTCTAAAGTTCGGTTGCTCAAATGCGACTAATGCAACCTCAATTGTGATTGTGTTGCAGTCACGAAGACATAAAAAACTTGATGTCACCATATCGTGGTTGCGGACTTATTTTCATTTCAAAATGCTGATTTTTAATACACCAAATTAAGCTCAAACCAGAGAAACAAGTAATGGATTGACAAAGCTAACAACTAATGTTTCTTCTTCCATTTTCTCTATTGATCAGGGATGTGATGGTTCTGTTCTCCTAGATGATAGTGACACTCTAAAAGGGGAGAAAAATGCAGTGCCAAATAAAAATTCAATCAGAGGATTTGAAGTGATAGATACAATCAAATCTGCTTTAGAGAACGCTTGTCCATCCACAGTCTCATGTACTGATATACTCACTCTAGCAGCAAGAGAAGCTGTATTTCTTGTAAGAAAGAAATTACTGTTTATTTAGTATGCATATTTTTTATTTTGCTAACAAAATATATATGTATGTATTATCATAATAATATCTTGTAATATTTTTTCAGAGTAGAGGTCCATTTTGGTCTGTACCTCTTGGTCGTAGAGATGGCACAACAGCAAATGAGAGTGAGGCAAATAACTTACCATCACCCTTTGAACCTTTGGAAAACATTACAGCTAAGTTCATTTCCAAGGGTCTTGAAAAGAAGGATGTAGCAGTCCTCTCAGGTTTAGTTTGCTTCCTTCACATTTAATGGATTAATTCGGAGACACAACTCGTGCATCGCACGAGTGAGCGCCCTAGTTAAATTAACATCTTTCATGTGTATATTGACTATGTTACCCTTTACAGGTGCACACACCTTTGGCTTTGCACAATGTTTTACATTCAAGAATAGGTTGTTCAACTTTACTGGTTCTGGTAAATCTGATCCATCACTTGATACTTCACTACTACAAAATTTGCAGAATACATGTCCAAATCAAACTGATTCTGACACCAATTTGGCTCCCTTGGATTCTGTCTCTACCAACATATTTGATAACATTTACTACAAAAATGTTGTGAACAATTCAGGGTTACTTCAGTCAGATCAGGCACTTTTACGTGACAGTAACACTGCTTCATTGGTCACCAATTATAGCAAATGCCCTCTTTTGTTTTTCAGAGACTTTGCGGTTTCTATTGAGAAAATGGGCCGTATTGGTGTACTTACGGGCCAGCAGGGCCAAATTAGGAAAAACTGTAGGGCAGTGAACTAGAAATTAATGTAACATGTAATGTAATGTAATGCCTCAAATAATGATATAAATATGTGTGTGATACTAATAATTTAGGGGACTGTCTATGTGTTATGGAAAAATTAAAATTTATGGGAACGTTTATTACTGTAGAAGGAAAATCGTAGTATTTAAGTTGGCAAAATAGCTCCTCAGGTTTGCAGATTTGTTTCGGTCAGGTTTGGTTTGCGAGTCACAATTTGGTTTGGTTTGGTTTGGTTTGGTTTGGTTTGATTTGCGGATTACTTGCATGGAACCAAACCAAATCGCCCCCTACATAGTACCTAGTTTTTTTTGACTAATACATAGTACCTAGTTCATGGCTACTACATGGTTGAAATACTGGTTGAAATTCAGAGGAAGAACGAAATAAAAATGAATTTCAAAGTAAAAGTAGTGCAAAGAAAGATAAACTTCAAAAATGTAAAGTGCAGAATGTTAGAATGTGGTTAAGGCCTAACTCAACCCCACAAAACCGGTTTGTAAGGTGAGGAATGCCTCCAACTTATAAACTTTTTTTCAGGCCATATCACATCCGATGTGGGACTCTTAACACGAAAAAATAAAGTGACTGAGAAAGTAAGTGAAAGCTTTAAGTTGCGGTGAAGATAAATTTGCATTGGAATATAAATCTTTGAAATGTATACTTGAGTCAGTTTGCTAATCAGCCCTGTGCGAGAGATGTGGGGAAATTCTCGTATCCAATCTCTAATACATCGAAATAACCACTATTTATAGAAAAAATTAAGGTAACTCTATCTGCATGTATGACACGTATACAACAGTTACATAATTCATATCATACCTAAGTTAAACATAACCGCCCTCATCCAACAACAACCTTGGTCGACAGCTAACACTTACTTTCATCTTTTGAACTTCAGCTGAAAATAATATTGATGATTTTGACTCGACACGATTGGCTTCTATTGAGTTTTTTTTTAGGGTGAGGGACCAACACTGCAGTCCAAACATTCTTTGAGTACTTACGAAGGTAATTGTATTTACCTCACTCTAAATGAGCTAGTGGGAATTTAAATTTGGGACCTCTCAGATACAAATTTCGTCATGCTCCAGTAAACTAACCCTTGTGGTTAAATTGAAGCTATATAGTGGGAATTTAAATTCGGGACCTCCCAGATACAAATTTTGTCATCCTCCAGTAAACTAACCCTTGTGGTTAAATTGAAGCTAATATGAATAATTGAATACGAACAACGAATTAATCTACATTTCATTTTCTTATTTTGTGTTTTGACAGTTCAAATATACATTTCTGTAGTTTTGTGAAGTGTAGGGTGGAAGGAAAGTGACAACATGGCAAAGAAAAGAGAGGTAGAGAAATTGTGCCAATATTTGTTTTTTATTTTGTTTGTTGTTGGAGAGTAGGGTGAGCATGCGCATCAATAGTGGGGCTCTCTCTGATTCACAATTGAGGTAGCCATCAATGCGTGAACCACCATATATCTTCTTCTTTTTTCGAACTAGTGTTGCTACGCACGAAGTGTTTCCTCGCTTTCGACGAAAGATTAATCTCTATTCGTATTTAAGATGAAATTTCGCACCGGTCAATGCCGAGTTTGTCCACTATGAAAATCGAACTTATCGATCTCATGTCTTAAGTTAGATTAAGCTACTGGACTAACAGCGTTGGTCAACAACATATATCTTCTTGGTGCATATTTAGCCTTTCTCACTCTATCTCCTCGTGACTTTCCGTTGAGCTTCCCATTGATTTCTATTAAATATTTGTTTTTGTTGGATTCTTAGCAACATCATTACCAGAAACATCTTTTTACATTCATCATTATTGTTAGAGTTAGGTCAAACATTCTATTTTAAATTGAATTAAATTTTACAAAATTCTACAGAAACCATATCGAATATGAAGAATTTGACCTCAGACAAAGTATTTAATGTATCTTGTTTCATTACAATATTATCTGTAGGAACCAAATTGCCGTTAACGTTCCCTTTCATGCATACCAAAGATAAATTTATTCAAATGCCACGTGAACGTACGTATTTTGTGTTGGAACTGGTACAGGATAAAGGAAGAGTATTGAAATGATTTCGATTAATTTGATTCTCAGCAATACAACACTATATACAAACTTCAGCTTAATCTGAAAACTAATTCAGTTATTCTCATAACTGCATAACACTAACTAACACAGCCAATTACAATTTTACCCTCTAATTCACACAAGTGACATACCCAAACACGTGTGAACTAGTTACAGTTCTAACATAAGCCTCCCTTAACTGGAAGGCTGCTACAATAGATGCAGATCTGATTAACAATACAATGTAAGAAATTTAACAATACAGCAGAAACATATTACAAGACATCAAGACTAAAACAATTTTCAGAATTACACACAATACAATTCAAAGCTAAGACCTTTCTTCAATCACAGTCATTCCAAGCAAGTTTCTCATCTTAGTAAATGCTTCCAACTTCAATGGCTTTGTCATTACATCAGCAACTTGATCTTCAGTTCTGCAGTGTATCAAATTTATTACTCCTTCCTTGCACAAGTCTCTAAGGAAGTGATATCTTATATCAATATGCTTGCTCCTCCCATGTAGAACCGGATTCTTGGACAATTTTATAGTGGAGCTGTTATCACAATGTATGATAGTTGCATCAGCTTGCTTCTCTCCCATACTTTCCAGAATTCTTCTCAACCATACACTTTGACACCCACTTGCTGCAGCAAAGAATGAATGACCAACCACTGTGGTTGTGGTGTCACCACAGGCTGTTTCCTTGAACTCCAACTCACAGCTCCACTTCCTATCATAAACACATAGCCAGTGGTGCTTTTTCGATCATTGATGTCTCCTGCATAATCAGAATCAGAGAATCCAACCAGTCTGCATATGCTTTGTTCTGCAGTTTTTCCTTTCTGATATACAATTCCATAATTGACAGTTCCTCTTACATAGCGCAGAATTCTTTTAACAACAACTAAATGTGTTTCAGTAGGTCTTTCCATGTACCTACTAGCTAGGCCTACTGCATACATTAGATCAGGCCTGCTAGCAGTAAGATACATCAGGCTTCCTATCATTTGTTTATAGGAGGTAGTGTCTACAGCTCTCCCTTTCTCATCTCTGCAGAGTCTTGTTCCAGGGACTATAGGATTGGATACAGGTTTACTATTTTCCATTCCAAAGCGTTCTAATATTTCTTTAGCATATTTCTGCTGGTATATAGCTATCCCTTGTTCACTTTGATTCACTTCCATGCCTAAGAAATACCTCATTTTTCCAAGATCACTCATCTCAAATTCCAGCTTCATTGATTCTTTAAACTCTACACATGCTTTCTCATTGTTGCTTGTGTAGATTAGATCATCTACATACAAGCTAACAATCACTATGCTACTGTCATCTCCCTTCTTTACAAATAGAGTGTGCTCATGAGGGCATTTAGTGAACCCTACTCTAGAGAAATAAGCTTCAATCCTACTGTACCAAGTTCTTGGGGCTTGTTTAAGCCCATATAAGGCCTTTTGAAGCTTGTACACATTATTCTCTTTTCCTTTCACCACATAACCACAAGGCTGCCTGACATATACCTCTTCACATAATTCTCCATGTAAGAATGCACTCTTCACGTCCATTTGATATACTTTCCAGCCCTTCATAGCAGCCATGGCCAGAATAGTCCTTATTGTGTCCCACCTAGCAACCGGTGCAAAGACTTCATTATAATCTATCCCATGTCTTTGAGCATACCCTTTAGCCACAAGTCTGGCTTTGTATTTCTCTATCTTCCCTTCTTCATTAAGTTTGGTTTTGTAAACCCATTTTACTCCAATGGCAGTGGCTTTAGTGAGCGATTCAACAAGTTTCCAAGTGTTATTCTTCTCAATTGCTTGCATTTCAGCATCCATGGCTTGCCTCCACACTTTACACTTTCTTGCTTCTTCATATGTAGTAGGATCATTTGTAGTAATCACAGCTAAACTCATCGGATCAGTTTCATAATCCTCAAGGTAAGAGGGTGGTCTCCTCACTCTTCTTTGTTCATTTTCACCATCTGCCGAGGTAGAAGTTACATTTTCTTCAATATCCACCCTTCTTCTTTGTCATGACCCGGTAGCTTCCTCTCTTCCTTCATCATCATTGTTTCTATCAATAGTTTCCTCATCATGCAGAACATTACCTGTGGTTTCTTCTGCAGTGCCAGTCTCAGTTTCTTCAATTGCCACAGTAGTACTCTTGTCATTGCCACTGTTCTTCCAATCCCATTTTTCATCCTCAAGAAACTTCACATCCCTGCTTATAATGATCCTTTTTGTAAGAGGGTTGAACAATTTGTAGGCCTTAGACTCTTCACTTACCCCCAACAAAACACACTTCACACTTTTATCATCAAGTTTCCTTCTTAAAGCATTAGGCACATGAGCATAAGCAATACAACCAAAAATTCTAAAGTGACTAATGAGATGGTTTTGGCGGACCAAGCTAAGCTTGGGTGTGTACAGTTTTCTAAGGCTAACGTGGGACTTCTATTAAGTATATAGGTGGACCAATTAACAGCTTCTGCCCAGAACTCTTTAGGAACATCCTTTTCAGACAACATACTTCTCACCATGTTTAAAATTGTTCTATTTCTTCTCTCTGCCACCCCGTTTTGTTGAGGGGTATACGCGGCAGTGAGTTGTCTCTTAATGCCATTAGTACTGCAGAAGGTGTTGAATTCCTTTGAATTGAATTCACCACCTCTGTCAGTTCTAAGACATTTTATTACTTCACCAGACTCTTTTTCAACAGCAATTCTAAACTTTTTAAACATTTCTAAAGCCTCAGATTTTTCATTTAGAAAAAACACCCAACCTTTTCTACTATAGTCATCTATAAAGGTCATAAAGTACCTTTTATGGCTGTTAGACTCAGGTGTGATTGGTCCACACAGATCTGAATGTACTAGCTGCAACACCTTGGACGATTTCCATGTACTCTCCTTGGGGAAGGCATCTCTTTGTTGCTTTCCTTTAAGACAGTCATCACAAGTCCTCATTGGTTCTTGAAGTTTTGGCAGGCCTTGCACCATTTCCTTTTGTAGAAGAGTCTTCAATCCTTTGTGACTCAAATGCCCAAACCTACAATGCCATAAGTGGGATAGGTCACCATTCACTACATTATGACAAGCTTCAGCAGTAAGAGCAAGAGAAGCAACATGACCTGTTATGAAGAACATTCTGTTTCTGGTCATGATACTTGTAATGATGAGCCCTTTTACTTTATGATACACTTTGCACTTGTTGTCCTCAAAGACCACCTTGAGTCCCTTTTCTTGCAACTGTCCGATACTTATCAAATTGTTCTTTAAGCCTGGTATATAGTATACCTCTGTTATTATCTGAACAATTCCTCTAATCTTTACCTTCACAGTGCCTTTTCCCCTTACAACCATTCTAGTACCATTGCCAAGTCTTACAGTTTCAACAAAGCTTCCATCAAAGCTCGTAAACCAATGCCTATTACCACACATGTGATTGGAGCACCCAGAATCCAGAAACCACATATCTTTATCAATCTTTTTCTCAATTTCTTTGCCCTCCTTAGTAGTCATCAGGAGAATTGCCTCCTCATCATCAAATTCTGTAAAATTGGCACCTTCTTCCCAACTAGGACACTCATTCTTGTAGTGTCCTAGCTTTCCACACTTATAGCATTCAATGTGGTCCTTGCTTGCTACTCCCTTGTCTACCTCCTCTACCTCTACCTCTACCCCCTTCCTACTACTACTACCATATTCATCGGTTCTTCCACCTACCGAGACCTTGAGAGCTTGTTCTTCTTCTTTACCACCTTCAAGATTTTTCATTCTTGATTCATGAACAATCAACTTACTTTGTGGCGATCTATAGTCATGGTAGTAACGTCGTTGGATTCTACTATAGAACGTACTACATACTCAAACACGGTATTCATGGAGCGCAAGATCTTCTCCACCACCGAGCCCCCTCACGCATCTTCTTCCTCGAGCTTTCATCTTGGTGACAAGAGTTAACGTTCGACAAAGAAATTCTGGCTACACCTCGCCATCCTTCATCCGTAATTTCTCATACTCCTTCTTCAATGCTTGCAATCGAGAGCCCGCTTCACTTTCGTCGATCCTTGATACCTTTCTTTCATAGAATCCCAAATTTCCTTTGCGGTGTTCTTTCTCAGCATTGTTTCAATGATTCCTCTTTCGATTGCTTGAAAGAGATAGTTCTTTGCTTTCAAATCTTTCACCTTTGCCTCCTCCGTGCGCCTTGATATTCTCGGCGTTGCATCTACTGTAAATCGTGGAATCCCTAATTCCACCACGCCCAATAATCTTTCGATCCGAGAAGATTCTCCATTAGAAGCGACCAATGCTCATAGAACCCATCGAATTTTGGAACCGATGGGGTGAGAAACTCACGTTCTGCCATAACTCGATTATCTCCGACGGAAACACACCAAATCGTTCTTTCGCTCTCTCTTGAAACTGCGTTTTGTATCAGGCCCTCGAGAGAGCTCTGATACCAGTTGTTGGAACTGGTACAGGATAAAGGAAGAGTATTGAAATGATTTCGATTAATTTGATTCTCAGCAATACAACACTATATACAAACTTCAGCTTAATCTGAAAACTAATTCAGTTATTCTCATAACTGCATAACACTAACTAACACAGCCAATTACAATTTTACCCTCTAATTCACACAAGTGACATACCCAAACACGTGTGAACTAGTTACAGTTCTAACATTTTGTACCATACATATATACAGGGGAGTATTGAGTATAAACATTCCTATACTCAGGTGTATCATTAATGGATTGACAAGCTACTATTACACTCTTGATCACACTCTTTTGTACATACTCTCTTATATTGTTAAAATTTGTATGGAGTTCGTTGTATTTACATCAGAGTCGTATAATTTAGTAGGACCCATACGAAATATTCAACCAATAAGAGAATGTGTGTTGTGAAATGAATGTTAGAAAGTGTGTCGCTAGCACTCTCTTACACTTTTATTAGTTGAATTTCAAATAGGTCATATTAAATTATGCAAGTCTGATGTAATTTCCTCAATTATTGGCATCAACTCTTATCCCTTTTCGCTTAGCTTAGAATTTTAGGTGGCAAATCTCTTCAATTATTGGCATAAATTTTAACCCCTTTTCGCTTAGCGTTTTAAATCGCTGAGCGAATTAGTTGAAACTTATTTATTTGTGTTTTTCTTAAGCTTTTTGAACCATATTCATGTATGATTTGTTTGGTTTATTCTTCTCTTAGGGTATGTTTGGATGGAGGGTTTAGGAGGGGAGGGGAGGGCTTGATTTTCATTATTTATAGGGAAATGTCATTAACAATGTTTTATCATTATTTATCAATTTTATTCTTTCAAATTTTTAAAATATTAAATAGATATTAAAATATATTCCAAGCCCTCCAAAGCCCTCCCCTCCAAAACCCTCACAAATCCCCCTCCCAAACATACCCTTAAAAATCTGAGAAAAACAAAGGAAACTAGGATAATTTTATGAGGATATAAAATTCTAACACTCTTTTTCAAAATTCTTTACAACTTCTAAAATTAGGGCTAAAATATTGTATAATTCAAACATGCAAAGTTTGAATTTCCTTCTAAATTGGTCGTTTAACGTGAATCGTTGACTTCTTATAGAAAATTAATACATGATTTATCAAGTATTTTGCAATACTAATTCTTTTTCCTATTCGCATATTGAAAGAGTCAAGTTCAACATGGTATTTTTTACTTTTTTTTGACCAAAATAAATTTATATCATTTCAAACTCAATAATGTTTGTAACACAAGTAGAGCACTATAATGAATTTCGGAGTTAGCATAGAGTTTTGATGCCCTTGCCATAGAATAAGCAACAAGATTCGCTTGCCTACTAATATAGCTAATCCTATAGCTAAAGTTATGAGAAATAAAATTATTACAACAGGAAATAATAAGACCAAAATCAGAGTTGTTAGACGTCGCTTTGTGTACCGCATTCACCACTGAGAGGCAATCCGTCTCGATGATAACTACAACCAAGCCCAAGTCCTGCAACCAATTTAGTGCTTGCCATAAACCCATTGCTTCAGCTTCCTGAGGTTTCGGTGTTCCCTCAAACCACATAGTTTTTCCTTCCATAAAGCTACCATTTTCATCTCGAATGCACATACCGATTCCATATTTATTTTCTTGCTGAAAAATTGCTGCATCAATGTTACATTTTAATGCGTCTGCTGCTGGTTTTTCCCATCCTGAAGTTGCTGCAAATTTGTCCACTTGCGCGTCGTCGTTGCTGTAAGTTTGGACAACGCTACTGGTTTGCTGTTTTTTGCGCACCAATTTCCAAGTTGTGAGCTGAGCAATAGCCAACTGAAACGCGGCAGTAACCGGCCTCTCAACGCCCTCCCAAACTTTGTCATTCCTCCTCTTCCACAACGCCCACAAACCCATAGTGAATACCTGCTGTTCTTCCTCCGAAAGTCTTTGTCGCAAAACCGAAAAAAAAAGCCTTTCAGAATGAACAATCTGCTTTGTCATGTAACGTAATTTGGGACAGCAGATTGCACATACTGATGAGTTCGACACATTTGAGTTGCCTGCGCACAAGTGAAAAACAAGTGTAAATCGGTTTTATTATTATTATCACATAAAGGACACTCCTCTCCACACGGTATATGACGCCGTGTTAAATTAGAGCGACTCAGAATACATCCTCTCGCAATTCTCCAAAGTAGAATTTTAACCCGAGCCGGAACTTTTAATCTTCAAATATGCATCCAATTCCCCGGAACCCGAAGATGAGAATTATCAACCAAATCTTCCATAAGCGCATAATAAGCGGAGCGAACCGAGTATACACCATTGCGGCTTCTCCACCAAATGAGTTTATCCTCCCCACTCAAATTGTGAATAACCATCTTCTTGATAATGTAGCCTCATCAATAGAAAAGAGAGAATCAACCAACTCCTCATTCCACCCATCCGTTGTATCACGCCAAAGATCACCAACTTTCAAATTTTCCACATCTCCAACAATTGGAGAGCGTATGAATGCATCTTTCCTATCTTTGAGCCAAGGATCCTTCCAAACTGAGACATTATTTCCATTTCCCAATCTCCATTGAGCTCCTAAGGTAACAACCACCCGGGAAGAGTAGATACTACGCCACACATAGCTGAGATTATGGCCCAAGCGAGCCCCCATAAAATCACTATCCGTAAAGTATTTGGCTTTGAAGACGCGACCAACTATAGTATCTGCGTGAGTCATAATTTTCCACGCCTGCTTCCCTAGCAGAGCTAAATTAAAGCCGTGAAAATTCCTGAAACCCATGCCACTGTGCTCCTTTCTCATGGTAAGTTTTTCCCAATTCAACCAATGAAGTCCTTTCTTTGCATGTTGATTGCTACCCCACCAAAAAGAATTAATCATGCGTTCAAGCTCCTCACCTAAGGATGTAGGGAGCATGAACACACTCATACAATAAGTAGGTCGTGATTGTGCCACAGACTTCACAAGAACCTCCTTTCCTGCTTTAGAAAGATGTTTGCCTGACCATTGTTGAACTCTCTTCCACATTCTGTCCCTAGATAAGAAAAGAGCTGCTTCTTGTTTCTGCCAATCATAGACGGTAATCCAAGATACTTGCCCGTTCCAATGCATTCAGTAACACCAAACACTCCTGTGATATGATCTCTCATTTCAGGTGAAGTGTTCCTGCTAAAATAAATTTCAGATTTGGACATGTTAATTGCTTGCCCAGATGCCTTCTCATAAGTTTTTAGAACTTCCTGTAAATGTCTGTAAAAGTCTAGTATCCTTTTCATCAGCCTTGCAAAATAAGAAACAATCATCAGCAAAAAGAAGGTGTGTGAGGGAAGGAGCCCCCATACACATACACATGCACTTTCACTCCATGTAAGTCTCCACTTAGTTCAAATTTTTTAAGCAATGTAGTAAGACCCTCCACACAAATAATAAAGAGATAGGGTGGTATTTTTTTACTTTTAAATCGTTGATTGGTTCCTATTGATTTATTTCATGTTATCAAGATTTTACAACATTCCGTCAAAAAAAAAAGATTTTACAACATTAATTGTCAAAAAAATATTTGACAACATTTTTTTTCCAAATTTTCCAAAACTGCATGTCAGCTAACAGGGATTTGGCGCGAAAGTCTTTGAGAAAGTCATCATCATCAGCATCAGCATCATCAATAGAAAACGCAATGTCAAACTAAAAATCAAGTGCACCAAATAACAATCATAATAGACAGGATTTTAGCAATAAACATGATCATATGGTGTGTTTGTTTGTTTATGTGTCTCTTTAATTTTTTTTTTTTGAATATATGTGTCTCTATATTTAATCTTCATAACAATGATATTTTTTTTAATTATTGTATTAATTCTATCCACATGAAAACTATAATTAGATATACGTACATGCATAGACATTCTTAACAAACTTTGATTTCGTGTATAAGTTGTCAGTATTATTAAATCAGAAACAGAAGAAATTAATTAGAGGCAGTTGAAATAGCTTCCATTGATGAGGTGTTAGTGTTACTTCATTTTCAATCAATTTCTTAATTATAGTAATATCCTCAAATTAAAGTTTGAACAAACCTTTGTGATATGAGATAGTGCCAACGAGAAATGGCATCAAGTGCTGATCAAGAAAGCAACATAAGCTGAACACTACTATGTAATGTAGTGCTACTTTTTTCTGGTTCAAATTAAAGAGGTCAAGTAAAATGAAATTGCAGAAGAATAAGAATATTTACGTGGGGAACTGAATAATTTTGATGGCGTGGTGAGTGGGAAGCAAAAAGAATGCCTTCACAATTACTATGTATTATTGAGTCTTCACGAGGAGTTTCAATTGAAACAGAGGGAATGAAACAGAGCACATAATAACGATATGATATGATACCGTGCACGGGGGACCAATTTCGACTTATCTACTAATTTTTATTTGGTGTAAAGGGGTTAGAGATTAATCCATCGAGTCGGGTCTGTAGGAACATAATGAATGACAAAACTTTTTCTCACGAGATTTAATGTTGTTGTATTTCCATGACGAAATTCGAACCCAAAATCTTGATTAAACCGGAACTGGAAGAGACCTGTACTATGCAGCGCTGTTGGTAACTTTATCCGGTAAATTATTTGGTTTTTTAGTAATAAAATAAAGAACTATCTTGAAAATGAAATATTGAAAGCGGTAGCGTGATTGAATGGATTCTTCTGTTTGGCATTTATATTAAAAGGGAGATTCATTCAATAGAATCTCAGACCCATATGACAAGGTAGAAATTTCAATGAATTTAATTAAAGCTAAATCATGAAAACGCGCTTTCATATTACTACTGCTATTTTTTTAAAAAAATTTCATATTAATGCTGCTACTGCTACTGTTACGAACGTGTTACGATATATGAGTAAATATACATCTAAATACGATCTAAAATACATCAAAATAGACGGGCAATCACGAGAAGTAGTAGGATCATCGGGAAGTACCAAAAAAAATCCTAATTGTTCATAATAACATGGGCTAAATTACTGTTTTGGTCCTTTATCTTTGGCCTTAATTTCATTTTTGGTCGGCTTTATTTTTTTCGTTTTTTGGTCCTTTATGTTTTGATTTTGTGTCAATTTGGTCCTTTTTGTAGTTTTCCGTCCAAAATGACACAAAAAAGGACCAAATTGACACAAAAAGGACCAAATTGACACAAAACTGAAACATAAAGGACCAAAACGAGAAAAAAAAAAGAGAAAGGACCAAAATGAAATCAAGGCCAAAGATAAAGGACCAAAACAGTAATTTAGCCTAATAACATGTTATCATATTTGGTTCCTGTTGTAGTACCCAAAAAGAAAATATTTGGTTCCCGTAAAGAAAATCATCTAGTGTTGGCAAGTTTACTTAGTCACATGCTTCGTACAAACCCCCCCTCTACTCACTAGAACCTCATTTTTGGTGTGAAAAGACTAAAAGTCCTTACTGAAATTTTTTTTTTTTTAAGATTATGGACGATTATGCGCACGGTTGATCGACCCTGGTCGAATCTCGCAGCGCCGAACCTGTCAATCATTTGTTAGACACCCCAAATTGACCCAAATTCAAATTTGACCTGGTTCGATCTAGTGAGGGTCGACCATGGTCGACCAAGCGTGCGCCGAATAGTCCCCACCGTCCAGTTTGGCGCCTAAAATTCATTTTTTTTGGAAATTGTGTCCAACGGTTATAATTTTAACGGTTCTGATCGTTTTAAATCAAACGGCTCACGTTCGGCCACACCTATTATAAATAGAGTCTCACTCTTTACTGATTTTCACATTTTGATTTTTCACACTTCACTGATTCTCACTCTCCCTCTTTGTTGATTTTCACTGAAATGGAAGATCTAAATGAATGGCAGTTGTGCCCAACCCAGAGATCGCCAGACAAATTTCTAATCAGACTGCATTGCATCGCCCTGGAACGGTCGAGAACAAGGCCGATGGTGTTTATTTTAAGTCTCGCGACAACTGCTTCTGTAGGCTGGAAAAAAAATATTACATTCAACTAGTTGAAGGAGAAGGTGGGGAGGAAGATTCGCAAAGAAGGAGAGTGGCGCAAAGACATCTCTCGTATACGTTACCGCAAGTGTGTATGTTTAGAAGACGACACTCGCCGCTATGAAGCAATGGATATCTATAGCGACAACGATCTTCGCGCAATGATGGAACATCATTGTAACACCCCATCGGGATGTCATCTCATTGAGCTGTTTGTCGAAACGAGACGCACACCGGAAGAAGTGATTTATATTATGGAGAGCATGCTCCCCAAAAATTAGTGAACTCTCTCTCAGTAGTTTCGTTTATTTTTTTATGTCGCTTATTTTGATGTATGGCTACGCTCTTTAAATAATAACA
The DNA here is from genome assembly GCA_020916435.1 of Oxytropis ochrocephala. Classification (NCBI taxonomy): domain Eukaryota; kingdom Viridiplantae; phylum Streptophyta; class Magnoliopsida; order Fabales; family Fabaceae; genus Oxytropis; species Oxytropis ochrocephala. Next base: position 7,976,114 of record CM037092.1, on the reverse strand, counting down.
TTAGTAGTTTTGTTTATTTTGTTATGTTGTTTTATTCTCATGTATGCACCGGTGTTCACAATGAAAAATAAAACGAATAAAATTCACAATGGACAACAAATTAAAATTACATTCATTAATAATTCAACAGAAATAAAATACAAATACAGAAGGCTCATAACTCATCATCGGAACTGGAGGAGTCATCATCAAAGTCTCCGGACTCACGGTCAGAAGACTCACCGTCTGAAGACTCTGTGGCATCGTCGGCCTGTTGCCGAGCCCGTTTGTGAACCCCGTACTCATCATCAGTAGAATCTGAGTCGGGATCACTGTTTGAACTCTCTGACTCAAAGGTCATGTCAGACTCGGGGGCGTCAAAAACATCGAACTTCCCCCCACCGCTATAGGTAATCTCCAGAGAGACATTGTCAATCGGGCGCCCAAAGCTGTAGGCGCGAACAAACTCCCCAGTGTCAACTGAGATCCTGCCAGTTCCATCATGGGAGCCATAAGCGACCCCTCCAATATCCATCACAAACGAACATGAATTGGGCAACTGGTCAAAGTCGTCTGGGACGCAAATCTCCCTGTGTATCTATCAACGGTGACATAGAAATTAGTAGCCATACCTGAAAAAAACAACAAGTAAAAAACACAAAATCAGGCACGTTCGACCTTTCCAGAATAGAATAACTGATCGGCACACGCCAGATCGAAGTAGATCGGTGCACGGTCGATCGATCAGTTGTGAAACAGATCTAACACGAGGCAACACAGACTATTCGGCGCATGCCTGGTCGGTCGTGTTCGACCTCTGCAGTGTCGAACAGTCTGCAAACGGTGAAAAAAATGGGGAAAATGGAAGATAGAGAAGGGGAAATGGATTCTCACCAAGAGGAGGAGGAGGCCGATGGGAGGTTGAAGACGCCGGTGGGAGGAGGATGAATGAAATGGGTGTTTTTTTTGGGGGGGGGGGGGGGGTTCTAGTGGAGGAGGAGGAATGGGGGTTCTAGTGCGGTGAAAGGGGTTTTTAAAGGAAAAAACAATAAAAATGTTGGGGGTCTTTTTGGCATTTTTGGACGGTTGGGGATTCTAGGGAGTAGAGGGGGGTTCTAAGAAGCATGGGCTTTTACTTATTTTTTTTTCCGGACGTGTTTTACTTATGTTAGCTTCACACATATCCATAAAAAAAAGACCCATGCTTTAGCCAACCCCCTTCTACTCACTGTAGAGCTGTCAATGGGCTGGGTTTGGGGCGGCCCGCCCAGGCCCATCGGGCCAAACGATGTATATGGGCAGGGTCGGGCCAGCCCAATATTCGGATGGGCTGCAAAATGTAAGGCCCAAGGCCGCCCAACACCATCTCATGGGCAAATGGACAGCCCAATGGGCCCCCAACGGGCCACAAATCATTGACTTTTAAAATTTTGTATAAATCAAAATTAGAATTTCTAACCACTATGTCTAGAACTTCAAACACAAATGCTTGAACTTGCATATCAAGTTGATTTCATATATATGAAAAAAAGGTGGAAAGTTGATATACTGTAATTAAATTCTCATGATATTACCGACTCAAAATTTGAGTTACCAAATCTTATTCACTTTGCCTCTAATTTATTTGTTTCTTGAGTGTGATTCATTAGGATAGGATTAGGATTAGATTAGGATGTTGGTTGCCTTTATACCGAATTGGTATTTTTTTTGAAATAGGACAATTTCAATAGAGAAGAAGACAAAGGCATCTCGAACAGTTATGGATCGGTATTTGGTGGTGGTGTTTTTTTTAGTCGAATCGGTTCAAGAATTTATGAATGGAGTTGCAGAACGGTTTGAAGAGAAGACGAAAGACGATCCGTTAAGCTCCAAAATCGAAGGCGTGGAATAAATAATTGACTTGTCGTATTTTGATTGGATAACAAGAAAAACAACATGTATAGCACTTGTCATATTTTAAAATTAAAAAACAAAAAACAAACGGCCGCCCTAATAATAACATCATCAGGGCCAATCGGGCCGGCCAAAAAAACATACCGTTGATTTTGGGCTACTATTTTTTAGAGCCCGCCCCGCCTAAAATATCGGGCCATTGGGCCGCCCACCGAGCTGAGCCAAATCCCAAACAACTACTCTACTCACTAGACACCCCTTTTTGGGGAGAAAAGACTGAATTTTATATTTTTTTTAAAAATTACATACGGTTCGGCGCACGGTTGATCGAACCTGATCGAATCTGGTAGCGCCGAATCGTATATTTTCAATGTTCGATGGAGGTCCAGTCGAACTTCTTCGATTAACTGTGCGCCGAACGGTGCATTTTTGCTATCACCTAATTTTCACGTGAGGACAATTTGGGATTAAACTAAATTTGAGGTGTCTGATGAGCAGCTGGGATTGGTCGAAGCCTGGGCAAAAAAAATTGTCAGCTTCACACGAGTTTTTTTATTTTATAAGTTGATTGAGTGAATTGGCTTTACTGGAAAGTACAAATTAAGGTCAATACTAAACAGAACTATTATAGAAGAATTCTATTTTTGTTTGTCATGTAAAACTTATTTTTGCGGAACGATGTTCTAATAGAATTCAAAATTGATTAAAGCGAATAAAAAATGTTTTCTTTTTACTGAATAAAAAATATTTTAGTTTGTTGTAAAACTATGTTTTAATTAAATTAAAATTCTTGCATAATCTAAAATGTGGTCTATTGTGGACCATCTTTGATAACTGTATTGTTTATTTTATTTAAGATAAAAAAAGATAAATAGGAGTCTAAGTAACACAAAATCATTTTGGTCAAAAAAAAACACAAAATCATTTTGGTTTTTTTTAGATAGGCAAAGTTATTAAAAATTAGTGTGTTAGTTGTTAGAGGGGAGGGGGAGTGAGATTCGAACTCCGTACACCTACATTTTTTCACCAACGATGTCTCTTTCACTCAACCATGTGAACCACCATTCTGAAAAAAAAAAGGTTTTCTTGAATTGAGCTAATCACATACTATCACAATAATATTCCACTATTAAAAAAACAAAATCAACCAACGATGACCGAATTCATATAGTCACACCTAAATTCAAACTCGAGACTTTAGGTGAGATCTGAATTTAGTTAGCACTCAGTCATTGTTGGTTTTTTTGACCAAGTGCTAACTGGATTTAGACCCCACCCAAAGTCTCGTGTTTGAATTTGAGTGTGACAAAAACTTTATTGGAATGAGAAAATTACAGAGACTAGTGAAACTAGGTACTCATGATAAGTCAGGTTTATTAGTGTAGATTGACAACGACTTATGATACTAAGGAATTATTTAGTAATAGTTACTAAATTTTTCGATGACCATTATACAACAATCATATTAGCCACAATTTAGTTTTTGAGTGGGTAAATGAAAACACTGGTTAGTACTCCCTCTAATCTCTTTTATAAACAAAAATTGGTCAACATATGTTGATGTTTCTGGTTTATATTATGAATCAGATACATCAACTTGTGTTAATCAATTTTTACTTATAAAAAAGACAGGAGGGAGTACGTATTGTTGGAGTACCAATGATCTTCACTCACCATTGATAACTCTCACACTTAATTTCACCCACACTCACAGAGAAGAAAACAAGAAGAAGGTACACAGAGAGAGAGATGAAGGAAAACTGATTCTGTTATTATTGTTAACTAACTATTACATCACGATATATTTCTTGTTTTGTACAAGTAGTGAAGTCAACTCTTATTGCAAAGTCAAGGTCAAAGTAAAAGAAAATTACACATATGCCTTACTGTAAATGTAAAGCCTAAAGCAGTAAAAAATATTGGTTGATCATGAACTATATTCAACACCATCCCTTAGTTCATGGCTTCAACAATTCCTGAATCATTCCTCAATTTGATGAATTGGTCTGTCTTTACTGCCTTGGTGAATATATCTGCCTTCTGCAGCTGAGTTTTGCAATGTATCACTTCAATTACCTCATTCTGAACTTGGTTCCTCAAGAAATGAAATTTGGTCTCAATATGTTTGCTTCTCCCATGAAGTACAGGGTTCTTTGCCAAACTTATTGCAGACTTGTTGTCAATAAACAATTTCACAGGCCTAACAAATTTTATATTCAGTTCAGACAGTAGGTTTCCAATCCAAATAGCTTGACAGGCTGCCACTGCACCAGCTATGTATTCGGCCTCACAGGTAGATAGTGCAACCACAGGTTGTTTCCTAGAGCACCATGAGATTGGTGCACCCAGAAACATGAATAAGTACCCTGTGGTGCTCCTACGATCTGTTCTATCACCACTCCAGTCTGCATCAGAGAAACATAGCAATTCTGCAGTTGTATCAATATCAACTACTGGAAATTTAATACCATATCTCACAGTCCCTTTGATGTACTTCAAAATTCTGAGAGCTGCTTTATAATGTGACACCTTAGGACAACTCATGAATCTGCTTATAACCCCAACAGTATAACATATATCAGGTCGAGTGTTACACAGATATCTCAGACATCCAACCAATTGTTTGAATTCAGTTTCATCAACATTCTGGCCTTCAGCATCTGTATCTAAGTTCTGGTTTGTTTCTGCTGGTGTGATGGCCACTTTACAGTCATGCATCTCAAACCTTTTGAGTATCTCAGTTGCATATTTGGTTTGATGCAACACAATTCCCTTTGTAGTATAGAGGAATTCCATCCCTAAAAAATAGGTCACTTCACCCAGATCTGTCATTTCAAACATTTTCATCAATATTTTCTTGAATTTATTTATATCAGTGGTACTACTGCCTGTAAGCAGTATGTCATCCACATATAGACACACCAGAAGTATCTCTGCTTTACTGGTGTATTTCACATACACCCCATATTCCACTTCACACTTCTTGAACCCTTGTAGTTTGAAGAACTCATCAATCTTCATATTCCAAGCCCGAGGGGCCTGCTTAAGCCCATACAAAGCTTTGTGCAATCTATATACCATCCCTTCCTTCTTTCTTATTTCAAAGCCTGGAGGTTGTGTAACATATACCTCTTCATGTAGAGGTCCATTCAGAAACGCAGATTTGACATCTAAGTGATACAACTTCCAGTTTCTGCTCGAGGCAAGAGCAATCACAAGTCTGATTGTTTCATGCCTAGCCACAGGTGCAAATACTTCAAAATAGTCCAAACCATGCTTTTGTAGAAAGCCTCTAGCCACAAGTCTTGCTTTGTGTTTTGCAATTGACCCATCCGGATTCAACTTTACCTTGAAAATCCATTTTACACTTATAGCTCTTTTATCCTTGGGAAGCCTAGTTAATTCCCAAGTACCATTTCTTTCAATTGCATTTAACTCTTCTTTCATGGCTTTCAACCAAACCTCTTCCTTAAGTGCTTGCTCTACACTCACAGGTTCTGCATCAACTAAGAGTGCAAAGTGAATCATCTCACCTTCACTCATCAACTTGATGATCAGTACTAACTCACGATCGATCAATCTGGCGGTAATTGTCTGTTTCTCGTCTTCTAGTCATAGGAACAAAGCGCACATTGGTTCATTATCGAGTCACCGCCATCGCTTTCGGTTCCTCTCGCTGCGAGTATTATCTTGCACAATTTCATTCTCTGCTGATACCACATCATCATCAATATTAACTTCCCTTGTTTCCACCGTATCAGTACAAGGTTTGGAGTTATTCCAATCCCAGGACTCCTTTTCTTTCACTAAAACATCTCTGCTTATTTCAATTTTATTGGTCACAGGGCAGAATAGTTTGTAGGCTCCAGTTGAATGGTAGCCAACAAATATCATAACTTTGCTCTTGTCATCAAGCTTCCTTCTTGTAGCATCAGGTACATGTTTGAAGCATACTGCTCCAAACACTTTCAAATGACTAACACTTTGTTTCTTGCCAGTCCACTTCTCAAAAGGAACCACTCCTTTTAATTTCTTTGTTGGACATCTGTTTAATATATATGTAGCAGTAGCTATTGCCTCACCCCACAAGCTATTTGGTAGATTCTTGCCTTTCAACATACTCCTTACCATGTCAAGCAAGGTTCTATTTCTTCTTTCAGCTAGTCCATTATGTTGTGGTGTGTATGGAGCAGTCACTTCATGCTCAATACCCATCTCTTCGCAATATTCCTTGAATTCTCTTGAGTTGAACTCACCACCACCATCAGTTCTGAGTACTTTCAGTTGCTGTCCACTCTGTTTTTCTGCCTTTACCTTGAATTTCTTAAATTCTGTAAACAGTTCATACTTGTTCTTGATCAATGCCACCCATAGCATTCTAGTATACTCATCCACAAATGACACAAAATATTTGTTTCCACCAAGTGAGGGCACCTCAAATGGCCCACACACATCGAATGCACTACTCTAGAGCATGAGTTGCTCACAGGTGGTAATTCTGCAGTGAAAGACAGCCTTGACTGTTTACTCTTTAAACACACCTCACAAGTCTGTTCTGGTTTTATAGTCTTTGGAATTCCCTTTACTAATCCTTTTGAGTTCAAATGACTTAAACTCCTAAAGTTTAGATGTCCCATCCTTCTATGCCATAGCATACTTTCATCCTCCACATCAGTAGCACTGAGGCATTGTGTCTCAGTTGCTTGAATACTCACCTTAAAGGTTCTATTCTTACCCAATTTTGATTTCAACACTAAGTTCATCTGTTGATCAAACAATTCCAACCTATCTTCAGACATAGTCACTGAAAATCCCTTCTCTAGGAGTTGACCAACACTCATGAGATTACACTTCATACTAGGCACATACCATACATTCTCTATTAACACAGATTTACCATATTCTCTTGTAATCAGAATATTCCCCATTCCTTCTACAGATAAGGTTCTACCATCAGCCACTCTAATTTTGGTTTTCTTGTTAGAGTCAAAATTTATCAACCAATCCTTATTACTAGTCATATGGTTTGAACAACTAGTATCCATATACCATATGTCAACCACTGTTCCATCTTCAGTGGTGGTTACCATGAGTACAACAGGCTCATCCTCACTGTCCTCTTCCACCATATTTGCCTCTTCCTTTTTATTATCTTTCTTGGACCAACACTCATCAGCAAAATGTCCAAACTTGTCACAATTAAAACATTGGATTCGTTTCTTGTCAAACTCACCTTTCTTCTTATTAAAATTCTTAGTGTTCTTTACACTAGCCTTTGATGATTCAGACTGATTACTACTATTATCACTGTTTTTCTTATTCTTTTCTAACCATGCTTGCTTCTTTGCTTTCCAATTTGAATCATTACTACTTTTTCCTTTCTTAACTACATGGACTCTAAGTGCTTGCTCTGTTTCTTTCTCTACACTTCTTGAATCCACTAGTAATTCATGTGCTTCTAAACTACCTTGTAGTGTGCCAATTTTCATTGTGCTAGTGTCCTTAGATTGCTCTATAGCTACTCTAAGGTGATCAAATTTTTCAGTTAAAGAACGAAGTACCTTTTCTACAATCATCTGTTCTGTAACCGATTCACCACATGTCTTCATTTTGTTTGTAATCTCCATGACCTTCACCACATAGTCTGCCACCTTCTCTCCTTCTTTCATGTTCAAATTTTCATATGTTTTCCTCAGTGACTGAAGTTTTACCTTCTTCACAGTATCATCACCTCCATAGCATCACACCAGTATGTCCCACGCATCCTTTGTCGTTCTTGCTTCTGCTATCTTCTCAAACACTTTCTCATTCACACATTGATGAATATAGAACAATGCCTTTTGATCTCTTTTCCTCATATCTCTTTGCGTGTTGCGTTGAGCTTCTGTCGCGCCTTCACCCACCGGAGTATAGCCTTCATCCACCAATTCACACACGTCCTGCGCACCGAACAATACCCTCATTTGAATCGACCACCGATTCCAGTTTGTGCCGTCGAACACCGGTAATTTGGTATTTAAACCACCGTTGCCTCCGTTCATCTTCAATCTCTGTGATTTCACTCAAAAACTCACTCTTTCACTCGTGTTTCCCAACCCCAAGAATCAGAAATCTTGATTCTTTTCGATTTCGTGTTTCAATCCGATGTGAATTGAAAAAACGAAGATCTTGCACACAACTCACCAACTCTCGTGTTTCCCTTTGATCGATTAGCTCTAGATACCAGTTTGTTGGAGTATCAATGATCTTCACTCACCATTGATAACTCTCACACTTAATTTCACCCACACTCACAGAGAGGAAAACAAGAAGAAGGTACACAGAGAGAGAGATGAAGGAAAACTGATTCTGTTATTATTGTTAACTAACTATTACATCACGATATATTTCTTGTTTTGTACAAGTAGTGAAGTCAACTCTTATTGCAAAGTCAAGGTCAAAGTAAAAGAAAATTACACATATGCCTTACTGTAAATGTAAAGCCTAAAGCAGTAAAAAATATTGGTTGATCATGAACTATATTCAACACGTATTTGTCATAATATAATTTTACTGTGGTCACTGAATTATCATGTATCTGGTCTCTTTTATATTGTGGCAGAGTACTCCCAAAGTAAGATGACGTTCCCTTAAAAAAAATAGGAAGGACGGTTCCAATAAATAAATACCTAATATTACGTTACCATGTGTGTTAATTAATCAATTATTTAATAAATAGACCACCGAAAAGAGACACGGTTGGTTGTTTGTTTTTCAAGTTCACACTTCATACGAAACAAATCCTATGTTTCTTTCTTCACCTTCTTCTTAGTCCCCACCATTTTTAAACACACTCCCCGTGATCAACGAACCTAACCAACCTCAACTCAATTCAATTCAATTTTCAATTCTACATTTCTTCAAACAACTCTCAAAAGCATGGACAACTTTTCAATTCCACTATAACACTTTCCTTCTACATCTTCTCTTCACTAACATTACATGCAATGCTTTGACTCAACACCGTTGAGGAGTACAACAATTTTCAATGGGTCTCTGCACTTCAAAACCTTCTTCAAATTCCACTCTCTCCTCTCCCCACCCCACTCCACCCTCCGTTACAGTTAACGGAACTACCGAACCTCACGTTACCTCCGTTAATGGCGAAAACCCTAACGAGGTTGAAAACGGTAAGAGATCTCCGTTTTTCCCGTTCTACACTCCAAGTCCAGCTCACCATTGGTTCTCGAAAATGTCTCCGGCGGCGAGTGGGAAGACATTTTTCAAACGACCGTTTCCTCCGCCGTCTCCGGCGAAACACATAAGATCCTTGCTGGCTCGACGGCATGGCTCTGTTAAGCCGAACGAAGCTACGATACCGGAAGGTGGTGAGGCTGAACCAGTGGCTCCGCTTGACAAGAACTTCGGATTCTCCAAACATTTTGGAAATAAATATGATGTTGGAGATGAAGTTGGGAGAGGCCATTTTGGTTACACTTGTGCTGCTAAGTTTAAGAAAGGAGAGCTTAAAGGTCAACAGGTTGCCGTTAAAGTCATTCCAAAAGCTAAGGTTCACCATCTTTGGCCTCTTTCAACTATTTCAATTTTGAACTATAGAATAATTTTTCTTTGAATTATATATTTTATTAATTGAATCTAATACTTGTATGTTTTGTAGATGACTACTGCAATTGCTATTGAGGATGTGAGAAGGGAAGTGAAAATATTGAGAGCTTTGAATGGACATAAGAATCTAGTACGATTCTATGATGCTTATGAAGATCATGATAATGTCTATATAGTAATGGAGTAAGATTTAATTATGTTGTTTCGTTTTAGTGAAAATTTGATTGATAATACTGAGATACTTTTTGTCCTCTTTTGTTGGATAATAATTAAGCCAAGACAATTTAATTGTAATGAAATTTTTATAGATAAACTATTTTACTTAAACTCTCCTGCATCTCCCAGATTGTGTGAAGGAGGAGAGCTTTTGGACAGAATATTATCAAGGTATTTATTTATTTTTTTATTTCTATAATTTTAAAGTATTATAATGTTTCGAATGTTTGAATTGTTGATGAATGGAAATGATTGGAAGAGAAAAAATATCGTGTTGGATGGCTATAAGATAGTTATTTTCTCTTTCAGGGGTGGGAAATACACAGAGGAAGATGCAAAAGCTATTCTGAGACAAATACTGAATGTTGTTGCTTTTTTCCATCTACAGGGTGTTGTGCATCGTGATCTTAAACCCGAGGTGAAATATATTTGCAGGTTTTGATATTATTTTTTCTAATTCTAGTTCATAATATTGAGTTCAGCTACTCAGCTTAAGTAGTTAGGTACTCAGATGTATGAGTATGTATGTCTCATTGTTCTCATCAAGCATTGACTTCAAAGTTCTAAGTTTGTCTAATTTTTGGCTCAGAACTTCTTGTTCACATCAAACGATGAGAACTCGGAGCTGAAGGCGATAGACTTTGGGTTGTCAGATTTTGTAAAACTAGGTATGCTTGGATTCCTTTTATATATGTTGCATAGCATTTATCATCCTGGACATGCTTTGTTTTTATTTTTCCTTTGTTTTTCGTTGTGCTTTACAGATGAAAGGCTTAATGATATCGTTGGTAGCGCATACTATGTGGCTCCTGAAGTTCTCCATAGAGCTTATAGTACAGAGGCTGATGTCTGGAGTGTTGGAGTGATTGCATATATTTTATTATGTGGTAGCCGTCCTTTTTGGGCTCGGACTGAGTCTGGTATCTTTCGTACGGTGTTGAAAGCTGATCCAAGTTTTGATGAACCTCCTTGGCCTTCACTATCAGACGAGGCAAGGGATTTTGTTAAACGATTGCTACATAAAGATCCCAGGAAAAGAATGAGTGCAGCACAGGCATTAAGTGAGTTTATCAGCGATCATTGCCAGCTCTATTCTTATATTTCTATTTTGTTACTCATGAATGTGTTTTGCAGGTCATCCATGGATTAAAAACCATAATGATGTCACAGTACAATTGGATATTTTAATATTCAAGCTCATGAAGGCATACATGCGTTCTTCATCTCTAAGAAAAGCAGGTTTAAGGGTATGCTTATTTATGTAAAATCTTGTTCTCTTTTAGAACCAGAATGTGCTTCTAAATAACTTACCAAAATGTTATCTTCATGGACATTGGGGCAGGCTCTGGCGAAGACGTTGACTGTTGATGAGCTACTTTATTTGAAGGAGCAGTTTGCACTTTTAGAACCAAACAAAAATGGAACCATTAACTTAGAAAATATCAAAGCGGTTGGTTTTGTTTCAAATTCTTTTTAAGTATGTTATTGAGAGGAAGTTGTTTATTGTCTCACAAAGTTGAGCTCACCAGGCCTTGATGAGAAATGCAACAGATGCTATGAAGGAGTCACGCATTCCTGACTTTCTGGCATCAGTAAGTACTATGATTTCGCTGTAGAAAACCTATAGGTTTTTATTAAATGGAATTTTGTGGCCACAAGGGTTATTGATACAAATATTTTGGGTGGCAGCTTAATGCATTGCAATATAGAAGGATGGATTTTGAAGAGTTTTGTGCAGCTACAGTTAGTGTTCTTCAACTTGAAGCACTTGATGACTGGGAGACACGAGCACGTTGTGCCTATGACCTGTTTGAAACGGATGGAAACAAGGCTATAATTATTGAGGAACTAGCTTCGGTATGTTTGATTTAACTTTGATGATAGCTTATAGGTGCCAGAAATCATCATACTAATAAGTTTATCATGTTAATTATCATATAAGTGATGATATCTCTCTTTTTCAAACTGTTTTAACGAAATAACCAGGAACTTGGGCTTGGTCCTTCTATCCCTGTTCATGCTGTTCTTCATGACTGGATTCGGCACACGGATGGGAAGTTAAGCTTCCTTGGATTTATGAAATTGTTACATGGCCCATCAAGAAGTCTTGCAAAAGCTCAATAGAAACTTTGGAAGATCAATACAATATCCACACTAGTGCTCAACTATGCCATTACAATGTGGCTAACACAATGCAAATGCAATCATCAAGAGATTGTCTGCCACAATGTGGCTGAGCATATATTTGGGATTTTCCTACCCTATACAACGCACAAGTTTTTTTTTTTTACTACTTGATAGAGTTAAACCTGCCACAGGCGTTTGTATTTTCCACTGTAAAGCTGTAGTGTGTTAAGTTACAGGTGAGAATATGTCTGATTGTTATGATAAGGGTACACTTAATATTGTAAAATTATCTGAGATTCAGAATTGAAAAGTGTCATTCTTGTTGTGCACTTGCAAATTCATTGCCTTGCATCCAGAGCTGAATGAATGAGGTTGTTACTGTTCGTGCTCTTTTAGGCTTTCAGCCTTATTGTAGATTTTAATTTTGGGACTATGTAATTTAGTTTCTCTTGGATTATGTTCTCATCATTAGAGTTGCTAATCACGTGGAAAATCTGACAGAAACAGGACATGTGAAGTAGTAGCTACTTCCTCTAGTCCTTAAAAATTTACAGATTTAGGTTCATTGAATAATTATGTATCAGGCTTACAATGTAGGTTAGATACGTCAGTTATTCAATAAACCTAAAATTGCAAATTATTGTTTATAATAGGGAGAGTAATTCCTAGGATCGTGTGAATTGTAGAGGACTTAAGTATTTTTTTCCTTATATTAGGGACTGGAGGGAGTAATTCTTAAGATCGCGTGAATTGTAGAGGATCTAAGTCGTGAAAAATGGTTTACCAAACCCTCCCACAACTTGAATGAACTCAAAAAATGTACCGGAGGAGGGTTTAGGAGGGCTTCGGATTGATACTTAAAATCAATTACATCATTTTATAACAATCTTAAAATTAAAAATATGTTAAGCATAAGATTTCTTTTAACATTGTTTACAAATTTTTTTTCTCAATTATAGTGAAACATTTCAATATTTTTCACTCTACTCCATTTCTCCCTAAGCCTTCCCCTCCAAACTCCCAATCGGACCCTAAATTTATTGTTAACTATATAAGGGATCATACAGTTGCAGAAGTTAGATTGATAAAGGAAAGTCAAATAAGGGATTTATAAACTTATGAGAATTTTCTTATAAAGAAATTATAAATATTTATCAGACAAAAAAAGAGAAATTATAGCCTTATGCTAATTGAAATTTGAAAGTTAAATCTAAGATTGAGTGTGAGTGGTTAACACACTCCATCTAGAAGGATGCATATAGTCGATATTCGAGTTCAATCCCCAATGAGTGAACAATTGGGGTCGATCTTTACTTGTAATTTAGTTGAAACCTCTTTTACCTAGACACCAAAGCGGGGTGGGATTCAAAGGTGTTTGGATCCTCTTATTCCCTCCTTATTGTCCATCACAAAATATAAGGGTGAGAGGAGAGAGAAAATTATTAAAAAATTGTAAATAATGATGAGTGAGTGAATTTAAGAGAGAGATAGAGAGCATGGACAGAGATGTAGGGCGAGTGGGAAGGAGATGATTCAAGTCCGACTCAAAGACCTTTTTAGAACAAAAAAAAATCGAAAGTATGTAAATTCTTCCATACCCATTGAGAGTTTGGGGAAGGATTTTTGGATTTTTTCCGTTATGTGGGGATTTTAGCTTTGAAAAAACATAATGAAAAGGAGAAAGGTGGTGCATAATAAAAATGGGGTGCAATTAGTAACCCCAACAATAAAAGAGATTGGGATGAACCCCAAAATATCAAATAGCGCTCTCTGATTTCAATTTCAAATGTTTTTCCATGAATGAAATTACGGTTGCAAGAACAAGAAAAGGAAAGGAATGGATAAGGGGAGAGGAAAGAATGTAACGATTATTCTTTCCTCTGAAGAAGAAGAAGAAGAAGATTACGATGATGATCTCGAAGAAGAATCCAGCGATCCTGATGAGGCGTCCGAATCGGATTATATTGATATTGATACTGATGACGACGAAGAAGAGAAAGAATACGACGATCGCGATGAAGCATCCGAGTTCGATGACGAGTCTCTCTCCAACAAAGTTTCCGAACTCCTTCAAGGTTTTTCTTTTTGTTAATTTTAGCAAATGAAAGTTAACAATGGAGTGTTGATCGAATCAGTGAGTTTGACTTCCATTCCATGATGTTTGATTTTCCAGGAGGAAATGATATAGATTTTTTGAAATTGAACGAATGTAAAGCGTATTTACGGAAACACCGCCTCAGGCTTGCAGGAAATAGAGCAGTTTGTGTTGCAAGGATCAAAGAGCATTCGAGGTAACTCTTTCGGTTCAGGCTACCTAATGATGCATATTATTTATTTATTCAGTCTTGGTTTGTTCTTTCAACAACATTTAGGTGCTTATTAAAAAGGAGCTTGCGTTTAGAAAAGTTGATTAATCTAGTTTAAGATTCTAGGCTTCAGAGTTTTATGCTAAATGTGCTTGGAATAGTAGAATCATGCATATATATAGTGGACAGTGATACCTAACTAACTCTACCTGACACCGGTTGAAAAATAGCAATAGCAATAGCAATTTAGGACATGCAATATTGTTTTAAGAAGCAAACATCAAGAAATGGATAATACTTATTTTGATGTCTCAGGTTGAAACATGGAAGTGGATACACCCTGTATCCGAGATCTTCCTTCAACATTAATTGTACCGGTGAGTTGTTTTATCTTTTTTCATTCTTCTGCATTACTTCTATTATTCTTCAAATGAATAGTAGCTTCTTACTTTCTTCAGGTGATGTTTGTATGGGAGATGTGGTTCTGTTCAGACAGAAAGTTTATGAAAGGTAATTTGTTTCTCATCATGTTTAATAAAAAAATTCCTTCTGCTTATCGAAAAAAGAATAATTTCCTTTTACCAGATTGTTCTTTCATTAATCCATTGTATATTTCACCAGATTTAACAAAGTGACTAGGCATGGAAGAGTGAAAGGAAACAGAACCGTTGCTGGGAGGGTTGTGAAGGAAAGCTATGGTGCAGCTAAACAACAACATACCTTCACTGTAAGCCTAAAATATATTGGCAATGGGTTTGATACATAAAAGTGACTCATTTTAATCCTCTGGTATTTTATTTGAACACAAATTACTTGGTTGGTATGCTCCAGTACCCCAAGCAGTACAATGGCTCTTTTGCTGGTGAAGTGTATCTCTGTTCTCTCTCAAGTTTGTCTTGATATTTTAGTGTTGACTTCTAAGGCAACTGACCATTTTTTCATAGTTGCAACTTGCATGTTGTATAAAAGAAATGTCTGCCAGATTTTGCAGATTAATATTATTCAGCAGTCAGCACTGTTACCAAAAGAGGAACTCTACACTTTATTTACTTCTGTTTCCCCAGTTCTGATAACTCATTGCCAAGTTTAATTGTTCATCTTTTTCTTGCAGGTTGAGGTGTTGTGGAGTAGTGGGGTTAGGAAATTACCCCCACTATATCCTCTGCTTGTAAAGGGCCGTAATCTCTATAAACTGAAAACTTACCGACAGGTATCAATCAGTTTATCCAAGCACTCATTTGTTTTTTCTTCTCTTTTTCCCATCCTCAGGATGTTACTATTTTTGCCTTTATTGTTATTCTTCATGCTTTAGAGATGGAAAGATGAAGCTGATAGAGTCAAAGTGCTTTCTGAGAAGCACAGACGTGGTGCAGCAGCGAGGTGTGTTAGAGCATTGAAGCAGAAAGACAAAAGCTGTAATGCAAATGGATCTAAGGGTACTATAAGTTTGTGTTGCACTATCTTATATTTTTCCACATTATTAGTAACTTGTCGCTCATACCTTGTTAGGTTCTAAGCGGCAGCATGAAATCCATAGTAGAAAACAATCAAAGAGAAGTTCTTCTGGACCGAATAAGGTTAGGCACCTTGATGGTTCTAGAAGAGCAAACGACTATCGACATCAAGAGACCACTTCATCAACACAAGCAACATGGAAGGATAGTGAAACTTCAAGAGCCTCCAGATTTGCAGGGGAAAGACACGAGTCTGCTGAATTTGAGCATTATCAAGCTCCAGTTTATCCATTACATGCTAGTAATCGACAAATTCCATATCAAAATCATGTAAATTCTCAAAGCCGCTATGATCCAAACAAAATGTTTTTTCACGAGAGAGGCCTGATTCCAAATATGACAGGATTTCCATCATTTAGGCCTGGTGTTAGTGAATCCACTTCTAGAGCACATGTATCCGGTGATAGTTATTATGCTCACACAAATCAATACAATGTAGAACATATTGACAGGCCATTATACTTGCCTCCAAGAGACAAGTATGGATTGAGAAAGTAGGGCATAGCCTGTGATTTAATCAGTATTGGGAATAATTAAATCAGAAATGTTGATACAAGCTGTTTTAATTTTATTTTTATATCATATTCAAGTAATTCAAATTCAAATAGTAAAATAAAAATGAAAAGAGAGAAAGTCAGCCCTCCTCGTTCGTCTCTTTCTCCTTCCGCGCAGAAGAAAAATGTACAATCTGGTACTTTCTTTGCCCGAGCTTCTACACACAATATGGAAGGAGTACCTAATGCAATCTAGAAGATGGGGATTCCATTTTGATGAAGTTAGGGAGTGTGTGAGAGGACCGGGGGGAATAATAGAGTAGAGGTAGATCGAAATGCTGAGAGGAGAGTAGAGATTGAGATTATAAAAAAAACATGTGTATTTAATAGTTCCTATTGGTGTTTGTTATTCCAGTTAAGGGTTCTTTCAGGGCCATAAAAATGGACTGGGAGGGGGGGTGGGGAGAATAATAGAGTAGAGGTAGATCGAAATGCTGAGAGGAGAGTAGAGATTGAGAGAGGGGGCGAATAATAGAGTAGAGGTAGATCGAAATGCTGAGAGGAGAGTAGAGATTGAGATTGAGATTATAAAAAAAACATGTGTATTTAATAGTTCCTATTGGTGTTTGTTATTCTTCATTGAAAACAAACTTCAAGGGTTCTTTCAGGCCATAAAAATGGAACCAAAAGGGGAGAGAGAATAATAGAATTAGAAAAGAGGTAGATAAAAGATCGAAATCTTTGAGTTAGGAGAGTAGAGATTGAGAGGGGGGGGGGGGGCGAATAATAGAGTAGAGGTAGATCGAAATGCTGAGAGGAGAGTAGAGATTGAGATTGAGATTATAAAAAAAACATGTGTATTTAATAGTTCCTATTGGTGTTTGTTATTCCAGTTAAGGGTTCTTTCAGGGCCATAAAAATGGGCCTAAGCCCAGAAAGAGCGACATCGTGACAAAACCAATGTTATTAAAATCGAACCGGAGGTCGACCCGAGCAAGTCACTGGGTCACTGGGCGGACCGAGGGGTTAGTAGTTGACCCGCATAACCCGTGACACTACTAAAACCTGTTAAAATTAGGCATGTTGTATATTCACATATCGCAGAGCTATGAATTTTTTTACAATACAATAAAATTGTCCAAAAACTCACTACTCATTCATCATTGAAAACAAACTTCAATATTACACATAACTTAAAATTGAATAATATTCAACTCAACAACAACTACCGCAACTAAATATCATTCTTCATTGAAAACAAACTTCAAGATTAAAGATTCAGCATCTACATTCAACAACTTCAACATTACACATAACTTAAAATTGAAATTATGAAAGAACTTAAAGATAAATCAAAACAGTGCTTCTAAACTGAAATGAAAGATGAATAACAATCTTAGTGTTAAAGTTAAACTGAATTAGAAAAAAGAAAGATTGAAGAAAGCTAGAGCAATGATAAAACTAATAAAATATGCATCAGAAATTAAATAAAAACCTTAAAGTTAAACTGAACAAGAAAGATTGAATTCAAATTTAGCTTTTGTTTTAAAAAAAAAAAAAAAGGCGTCGTTTTACTTAAAAATAAAAACAAAGACAAATCAAGTGGCCGTCTTTGGGTCGTCAACACCGGTCGCGCGAGATGCTGGAACAACCACGATCCAATAGGTGACTCGAACCGACTTATGCACCATTTCACTCGACCGACCGGGTCGGTCCGGGTTTAATAACATTGGACAAAACAAAAGTGTACAGTAGTATTTGTGAGTCATTTCTTATAAATATCTCGTGCATCTCTCTTGTCTTGCCTTGTGTACATTATTCTTGTGTTTTTCTCTGTCTTTTCCAACTAAAAATGGATAGGGAAGACAGAAAGGAATCTCTCCAATTTCCGTTGGTACATATCTCAGTGGAAGATGAACTCACATCTGATGATATCATACAACTAAACAATGATAAGATGATAGAAAGAGCAAAGTCTATGAAGAATTAAGGAAGCAACTATGACTGGACTCTTCGAAAACTAAACTTCTTAGTAGGGCGGGGAGAATCACTTTGGCAAAATAAAGACTAAACTCTATCCCCGACTACTATATGCAAGTTTCTTGGCTTCTTTAATCTCTTTGTAATCAAACTAGTACGATACTTGTGCATTTTAGTTAAAAAAGGAGTCTCAAACAAAAAATTAGATAAATATTAAAATCTAAAAATGTAAAAGTATCATTTAAAAACAATCCGTGCATTTATCCCGTGTTCTTTTATATATTAGTGTCAGTGTTGTTATCTTGTGTGTTTTTATATATCAGTGCAGCTATCTCGTGTTTTTACATACATCATTGCAATTATCCCGTGTTTTTTATATTTCAATAAATTTATCACGTGTTTTTTAATATATCAGTGAAGTTATCTCATAGTTTCAATTGATTATTTTAGTTGATTAATAGAGTATAGTAGACAGTAACAGATAGATGGTAGATTATCAAATATTTCAGTGAAGTTTTTTTATATATCAGTGCAGTTATCTCGTGTTTTTATACATATCATTGCAGTTATCTCGTGTTTTTTTTACATATTAGTATAGTTATCCCATGTTTTTTTATATATCAGTACAGTTATCTCATATTTTCAATTGTTTATTTTAGTTGATTAGTACATTATAATAGATAGTAAAAGATAGATAGTAGATTATCAAATATATCAGTGCAGTTATCCCGTGTTTTTTATATATCAGTATAGTTATCCCATATTTTTTTATATATCAGTATCGTTATCTCGTGTTTTAAATATTAATCAGTAGTTGAAATAGTCATTAAGTTTTCCTTTCTTTTGATATATTAATATCGTGTTTTTTATATATCAGTGAAGTTATCCCGTGTTTTTATATATTAGTGCAGTTATCTTGTAGTTTAGATTGATTAGTTTAGTTTGTTAGTAGATTTGATTTGATTTGAATTTCGAAATTTGAAAGAAAAAAAAGAGGGGAAAGTTAAAAAAAAAAGGAGTGAGAAGAAAGTGCATTGGGAGAAGAAATATGAAAAAGAATGTGATAGTAAATTGCAATGTTGCCCTTAGTTAGATGAGTTGCCAAATAAATAGGGAAACTTGTTTGAGTAATTTAAGTATGGTTTGTTTGTATAAATAGATATTAGATTAGATTAGTAAATAGTGGGTAAAGGAAGTTGGTGAGTTTGATTTGAATTTTGAATTTTGAAAAAAAAAAGTAAGAGAAAGTAGGAAAAAAGTGGGAGTGAGAAGAAAATGCATTGAGATAAGAAATTTGATAAAAGTACGATAGTAGATTACAATGTTGTCATTAGTTAGATGAATTGTCAAGTAAATAAGGAGGCTTGTTTGAGTAATTCAAATGTGGTTTGTTTGTATAAATAGATATTAGGTTAGATAATAAATATGAGTAAATTGTAGATTATTTAATATTAATTTAATTATATTAGATTATATAGTGGATTAAAAAAATTGGGAAAAGAAATATTTTTAAATAAATGGTGTGGGGGCCACTAATAATAGATGTGTAAGAGGTAATAAATATTGAGAAATGTGAGATTGAAAGAGAGTGAGTGAGAAAAGAAGAGAAAGTAGAATTAAAAAATGATAAATAAAATAAAAGTGGTGATGTGTCAAATAAACAAAATGTGTAAAATTGTAATTTTATAAGTTATTTGTTTGTATAAATAGATATTAGATCGATAGAATGACACAAGACATAATTTGGAAAGGCAATAGTGAGAAAGGAATACATATTGTTGAGTGGCATTCTTTGTGAAGATTGAAGCTAAAGAGAGAAGTGCTTTGTTGCTGCTTCAGCGACCCTCTAGCCTCCTTCCCCTTTTGGATGCAGATTCAAGGAGGGTGTTGTTCTTGAGTTATTAGACTTGTTTCTTTTTGCTGGTTTTTTGTTTTTTTTGTCAAATTGTACCAAAAAATATAACAAAACACAATGGTAAAAAAAAAAATAGTGTTCTCATAGAAGGTTAGAGTTTGGAGATTGAAGAAGAGCTAAAATGACCTATTTAAAACATAGACAAATTTGGCCATTTATTTTATAAGACAAAATGGTTAAACTAAACTAAAGGCTAAGTTGGCCGGACTGGTTACACATTTTCTTAAAATTACACACAAGCACAACATACCTTTACTTAACGAAGTTTTAGGATAGAAATAGATTAATGGACTAATGTGTGCCTCTTTTCAAATCCGCTAGGGCCATCTTTCACTCCTAGTTGTATTGATAATTTCAACGACATGAAAACACCAACTCTTAAATTGACATCTAAGTGTGGTTGGGTGTAGTGTTTATTTTTCATTCGTTTAAGCCAACGGAAGAATCTCCAAATTACCAATTTAAATCTTTAATATTATTTTTATGAGTATTTTTAGGGTGACAAGATCGATTAAGTTTCTCACCGGTGAACTATTAAGATATTGTATAAGACACTATGAATAGTTAAGATTGAATCAACCAATATTAAATATCAACCATTGACAAAGTTTTATACTTATATTCTAGGAACAATTTTAGTGGTCCCTCAACTGAAGCACACTATTTTTATTTCTTTTTTTACTTTTGCATTTCTTTGAAAATGTCTTTAAAACTTAAACAAACTAATCTTACATTTAACCGTTTGTTTCGTTCTTCTTGTTATTCGCTCCCGCAATTCCTATCTTTCCATTTCCATTTCACAATTTCATGCTTTTTTGTAGCATCTGAACTGCGACCAAAATCTGAATCCTCTCTATAGACTTTGTTTTCTCATTTCGCAAGTTAACAAACGATGAAGTTCTAGGTTGAAACTTCAAGAACTCGAATTCATGGAGTGGGCAACATTACAGCATCTTGATTTGCGTCACGTAGGGCGTAGCCCCGTACCTTATCAACCTCATGCTGCTACGTTTCATCCTCATCAGGCACTCGTTGCTGTTGCTATCGGAACCTACATCGTCGGTGAGTTCAGTAACTGCATTATAACTAACTATCTTATTCTTTATGTTTCCAAATTTAGGAACCTAATTTCACTCTGGTTATAGAATTCCGAAACGCTTGAATGCTGTGTTTCCGATCACTACATGCCGCATTGTGCTTTTTGAAATTTTGAGTTTAATAATGAATAAGGACTAGAAGTCGCGAATTTTGCTTGTGGCACACGCTAGATATAATTGTACTAGAAAATTAGGTAACTACGAAATAAAATAGGATATCTCATTTGTAAAAAAACACCAATAACTCCATTCTCAGATGTAAAATTGAAATATATAAAATTTGTATTATCATAATGTGAAATAGACATAAAAAGGTTCTAGATTTTGGTTTGATTCTTGTGGTTCAAGCTTACCCCTCAAGTCTTGGACCAAATTGTACATTAACAGAATTAAGCCAAATTACCTTTTGATTTAGTTTCACAGCTTTACTCAATTTGATGTAGTTTTTAAAACCTAGAGCTAAGTTATGGCTTCCTTCCAGTGCACATGTTTGAATTAGTCTTGGCTTTGCAAGGCTCCATATATTGCTTTCTTCTTTGTTGTAAAGGAAAAAATAAAGCAGAGTTTGCTTCACGTAGTTTTATGTTGATCCACAAGCATATAGTAGTGAGTAAAGTGATGTTCTCAAGCAATATGATTTGCCTGTATAGTGCGAAAAAGGGCATGATGATCTGTTCCCCTCCAGAACTCCGGTCAATGAAGTTGTAATGAATGATCTATAAGAAAGAGGACAATAATATTGAGTTTAATGAGTGGCTTTTACATTGATCAACTCCTGCTTGATGAGTTGGTGTGATTCAGCTAATATTATCTAAAGCTTCATTCTCAGTTTAGACAAGTGTTTTGATTTATAATTCCTATTTTTTCTTTGTTTTTATCACTGCTAGGGACATTTCAGATCCTTCTGTTATTTATTATTTTTCTTTTTTAATAAATTAGTTTTTTTCTCTTAATTAAAAAGAAAACAAACTCGTGTGAAGCAATGCAGCACAAACACAAGATATTGCCATAGAATAATTAGTTGGCTCATTAAGAACTACAATAAAAATAATCCAATTTGACCTTTTATCTTTAAAGTCATAGGTCCCTCAGAATCCATTCCAGAGTTAGAAATACATAAGTGCTTAACTTTGTAATCCACTGCCATGACTGAAATGCATGGTAAATGTTCCCCAACTTACTCCTGAAGCTTTGTTTTTTGAAGGAATGTACTAATAAAAGCATTCCTTTGTTGATCCATTACATTCAAGCTATTAGTTTCCTGCGTTGAGCATTGTTGTTGTTGCCTACGTGGAGTAGACTTACCCTTTTTGTATGCTGCATATATTCACTTTTTGAATTGATTTTGGCAAATTTGTTAACTGTTATGCAGAGTTTGACGCATTGACAGGAAGCAAGATTTCTGCTCTTGACATTGGTGCACCTGTTGTCCGCATGTCATATAGTCCGACAAGTGGGCATACTGTGATTGCAATCCTCCAGGTTGGCCTGAATTTCTCTTGTGCATTTATGGGTTTTTTCTTATTGGTTATAAAAATCTTTCTTCCCAGGCTTTGTAGTTCTGAATTCTGATAGCTTCCTGGACAATAATATTAGTAATAAAATGGGGAAGTTAAGAAAGGGATTACCATGTAATTGAAGGGGAAGTTAGTGAGAGGAAAGACAAAACAGACCTTAGATCTGTTTATATTGGGAAAAGGGGATATGTTAATTCATAGTAGTCTTTGGCTTATAGCTTAAGGCCATGGGTGTTCACCTTTATTGGGAGCATTTGCTCTTGGATTTTTGTGTCGTTATTCCAATTTTTTGTTAATAACACTCTTACAATTTGAGCTTAGGGTCTAATTCATTCACACAATACTGGCTTGTAAGGTGGGGAGAGTGCCATAAGCTTAGGACGTACACTTAGTATTTGTTTTTCTGAATATAATGTTACTTAGTATTAGTTTATTTTTTGTGAGTTGTGACTGCAAAGTTCTTTTGTAATCATTACAGTTGTTGCTTTTCATCTGTAGGATTGTACAATACGATCTTGTGATTTTGACTTAGAGCAAACATGTGTATTGCATTCACCAGAGAAGAAGTCAGAGCGAATTTCTTCTGACGCAGAAGTTCATATGGCAATGACCCCGCTACAAAGTGTTGTGTTTTTTGGATTCCATAAACGGATGAGTGTTACAGGTTGGATGTCTGGTTTCTTATCTGTCTATGTCAATGTATTGTTGTCATTAGTTTGAAACGTTTGGTTACTAATCCTTATATGTATGTTCTCATCTGTTTTGGCATAAATGAAGTTGTTGGAACTGTTGAAGGTGGAAGAGCACCTACCAAAATCAAGACAGACTTGAAGAAGCCTATTGTGAATCTTGCTTGTCATCCTCGCCTTCCTGTTTTGGTATTACTTAAATACACTTCTTGTCATAATTCTATTTATTGGCAGGTTCATGTTATACGTATTTCTTTGCAAGAAAGATCCAGTCTTCTGTCTTTCTTCTAATATAAGATATTTCAATTTCTCTTCTTGACTTTGTTGTTTTTATGTCCTAGTATGTTGCTTATGCAGAAGGATTAATTCGAGCATATAACATCCACACGTATGCTGTTCATTACACACTACAACGTGAGATGATTCTTGACACATCCTATTCTTGTTGAAATAAATTATTATATTTCTCTTGTAAGTTGTATCCTTAGTGTCATTCACATTGTTTCTTATTCAGTTGACAATAGTTACAATACTATAAAGCTTAATGGCGCTAGTGCATTTGCATTTCATCCAACTCTAGAATGGATTTTTGTTGGTGATCGACGTGGTACACTGCTCCTATGGGATGTATCAACTGAGAGGCCTAATATGATTGGACTGTGAGTGACTAGTTATGTTTGAGGTTCCTTCATTTTGTAACTGAAAATGTCTAGTATCATGGTTACCTATTTTGAACTTATTACTTACTTGGAAATGGTTGAGTTGAGTCTTTGTTATTTTAGTTACTCTTGTTCTTGACTTGGAATCTGACGACTATCTTATTGCAATTTCAGAATTCAAGTTGGCTCACAACCAATAACATCAGTTGCTTGGCTACCTACTGTGCGTAAACTTGTAACACTATCAAGGGATGGAAATTTGCAAGTTTGGAAAATACAGGTTACAAAACAAATTATGCAGGCACGTTTTGAGCCTGCAGGTTAGCTATCTTGACTCTTTATGCCTCTACTCTGAATTTCCTGTTGGTTTCTAACTGTTTCTCTTGTTATTGAAAATTTTGTCCTGCTATCTGCCCCTGCTTCGTTGAATGTTTTAACACAAACTAGAGAGAAGAAACATACCAAACAGAATAACTTTCATTTCATTACTTGAATTGATGGTACAGTACACACACATATATTGAAAGAAGGAGGTCCAGAGTTCAAATCCTGGAAACTATCATTCCCCCACCCCCACTAACATTTGCCTATAAAAAAAACATATATTGGAAGACCCTAAAACTTAGGGATACAAGTTACAACCACGTCTATTCTATCTAAGGAAACTATACCATATCAAGTTAAAGGAATAAAGGAAATAATAGAGGGAAATAAAAATAAATCTAAAACCAAATATGCATCTAGCTTGTTACAGATGCCTGCTATCCTTTTTTCGACCAAAAGAAATCCTTTGACTCCACAAACTTTTGTGTAAGAATATTTTTTTCGAATGAAATGACAGTAAACCTCAATAATTTTAGACAACTCGTGAAAGCTTGATTTGAAAAGAGGTATATAATTGTCTTGCTATCACAAACTGGCTCCATTGGACTTGGCCTGCAAAACTATAGTTCTCGAAGGAAATGTTTCAACCACAAAAGTTTACGTGCAGTGTGAGCCTTAAAACTATATTCAACATTTTTTGCACAGGTTGAGCCTTGGGATTACATTGGGGTCTCAACCATGAGGGAAAAAACATTTGGATATCTTTGGGGTCTCAACCATGAGGGAAAAACACCAAATAGCCACGTTGAAATGGGGAAAACAAGAACTAGTTTAACAAAAATTGAACATGTCGCGATAGAACGAAGGCAGTGGTGCGGGAGGTGAGATTCAACACACATTGGAAAAGGGCTCACGGGAGAAAAACATTTGTCTCTGGAAAAGAAAACAGAAACATCCTCGGTCAGAAAAATTTAGAATGAGAAAAGTTATTTACAAAGAGTGTCTGCATCTCCATTTATAGACATAGGAAGTTTAGGTAGAGGGAGCAATCTTTCCTATCTTTCAATTTTTCAGTTATATAATTTTCTTGTGTTATTGCTCCATTTCCCGATGCAATACTCAGAAGCTAATCTCTAGTTGTATGGAGCTAATTCCATTTGATATGTTTAGTAGCTCAATATATATTCAGCTTCTATCCGAAGCCAAACTACGGCAGAAGAAAACAAGGAGTAGCTAGCAACCCGAATGAGACCAGTGAAGAGGTCTGGGCTGCCTACGATTACTACGCATGGCCCTCAAGTGCACAACAGAATCAAACTGAGAAGTTATGTGTGGACTGTGGAGGCAGGTATAACAGTCCTCTGAAGTCTGATGACAGTGCACAGGGAATAAACCGGAAGATGGCTCTGAGATGACAACATAATTATTTGGTGTAGCTGCAAGTTGTATAACTTTGGAGAGATGGTACAGTACAAATATATCCCCATTATACATAAATCAGAAATCCCTAAAGCTGGGATTAGAGAGATTATAGCTGTAAGGAAACTAATTGTGCCTGATAGTGAAAAGAAAACGGAAAGAATCAAGGAAGGAAATTCAGAAAGAATAAAATCAAATATAATAACAACAATCGACTTGTTTCTCTTTCTTACTATTCATTTCATTGGACATGACTGGCTTACATTCTGATGCAGCAATTGAATCGATTGATATCCCACGTATCCTTTCTCAACAAGGTGGAGAAGCAATATATCCGTTGCCGCGAATTAAAGCTATAGAGTTTCATCAAAAATCTAATTTAGCAGCACTAGTATTTGCAGTTACGTACACCTTTCATTACTGAAACCTTCCTTTCTAGTGAATATAGGGTATATGAACTTGGTGTTTATTTTAACAGAATGCAGCTACTGGAGACACTTCAAAAAATAACAATGCATCCAATAGAGAAAGGAGGAAGCAACTTTTTGCAGTTCTGCAAGGTGCACGGGGATCGTCAGGTGATTATTTTTTTAGCCCGAATGAATGCTAAAGAGCCTTTAATATTTCAGGATATTTTCTATTTGAACATAAGAATTTCCAGTGTGTTTGTAGTTTTGATGTTGTACTTCCATCCATCAACAGGTGCTTAACAAAATTCTAGGTCTTGTTTACTTTCTAAAGATATTTTCTATTTTTATGTTGTAGTGAAAATTTGCAATAGAGAGAAGATAAAGTAGAGAATGTATTTCTGCATAAAATGAAAACAACATTTTTGTCATATTCAAAATTTCTGAAAATACTTCATTAGTAGGTCGTTTCTCAGTTTTTTTTAAATGGGTAGAAATGAAAATATAACAAAAAGAGAATTAATTGAGGTCTTATGAGTTTATGTATTTATTTTTAATGGGACATCTTGCATAATGTTCCATTCAATGTCATTTTTGGTACAATTCTATGCCATAAGTGTTATATATATATATATATATATACTCCAACCCTATACATCACAAGGAATTACAAACTTCTCAGACACAACAATGGCGAAAGCCACCAGTTCGAGACAGTTAAACAAGAAGATCTGCCCGTTCTCTTAATAAACCACCCCCAGGAGAAATAGTCTGATTCAACAAAGAATTTACATCGGCAACTACCTTTAAACAAAATGGAATTCATGATACCCATAACTATTAACTACCATTCAAATCAAATTGTTGGCCCTCCTAGATTTTCTCCCTTCCACCAAAGAGCTATATAACCTATAATGAGCACCACCAACAATATTATCTTGGACTTCCACTCCCAACCTGTCATTGACACCTTGCCACACTGATTTATCAAACCTACATGTGAAAAATAAATGTGTAGAGGTTTCATCGTCTACAAAACACATACGACAACAGGAAAAAATCTCCTGACAAGATACCACGTGCTTTTAAAATGTCCCTAGTAGGTAGCCTATTCAGAAAAAAATCTCCAGCCAAACACCCTCACTTTTGTTAGAATGGATAGCCTCGACGGCTCCACAATCACTTTTGCAAGTTTTGTCATTCACTTTTTGGCTTCTAATAATATCATGCGTGTATTATTTTCATTAGATTTCAGTTTTCTTCTAGCCCTTTAATCAGATATGTACTAATAATAGAGATTGTGCAGCGTCTGTTTTAAAAGAAAAGTTGGCAGCCTTGGGTTCATCTGGAGTGTTAGCAGATCACCAGCTTCAAGCTCAATTGCAAGAACATAATCTAAAAGGGTAAGTTACAATTTGTAACAACGTTGAGGAAAATGTGTAACTAGTATTTTATTGAAAAACTAGTAGTTAGAGTCTCACATAATTATATGAGTAATGTTATTCAGCCAAATACCTCCAGTCAAAAATAACCAAAAACCAACCTACAACATCAATTAATCAAATTTTTTAGTTCATTAACCAACCTGCATTTTTACAGTTTTCTAGGCTATTGACTAAAAACTTGGTTAATTGATATATTGGTTAATAGCCTAAAAAACTTGGTTAATTGATGTTGTAGGTTGGTTACTTGATTGTATTTGGCTGAAAACTTTTGTCCAAATATCATTATTGTAATTATATTTTGCTGTTCTAACTCTACGTGTTAGGAACCAAGAAACAGAATTTGAAAATTAGTAGAAAGAAATGATCAGAAATAAAAATTTTATTGAAAGAACGAGAACAGGAGAGAAGGCTCTTCTTCAAGGGTTTTCCCCTCTACAATAGAGCTAATGCTATATCAATTAAGGTTTCCAAATCTAAATGCTAGCACTCTCCATGCGCTCTATTTATACATGTCATCCCCAGTGACTAACCAACTACCCTATTTAATCCTCACTACTCTAACTTCCCTTTATTCTTTATCTTAACAATATTTTCCCCCTCAAATTCAAGCTTGCCCTAATGGATTCATCTGAAAGCTGGGGATTAAAAAAAACTTCTTTCTTCAGCTTGTGGAGAATGAGCATTTCCTTCAATTCATTGCATTCCAAAAGCGCTACTGTTTAATAGTGAATAAAACTTGGTCCCCGTAATTTCCCAAGGAAGTTCCAAATGAGCTACAGTCAGTGGCGGATGTAGGTAGAGAGGTGTGAGGGCAATTGCCCCCACACCGTAAAAATATTTTGCTAGTGATGTTTAATGAAAATATATTTTGCCCCCATAAAAAAATAGGGTTTGCCTCCATAAGTTACTAACTTTTTAAAATGTTTGCACAAAATCATAAGAAATATAAGTGAGAATAATTATTATTGATTTTACTGCTCTCTAAAAAATGGAAAGTATTAGTTTAATCATTAAAAAATTAAATATCAGTCAAACTAGTCTAAAAAGTACTAAAATATCCATAAATTTATTTTAAAATAATAATTTGACTGAAATTTGCTGACCAAATTGATACTTTTCATTTCTTACAGACTAAACAAATGTTAATTTTTGTACCTATCTGGGTATGTAATTTTTTATTTATTGTGAGAATATGTATTTATTAGATATTTACAATATTTTTCTTCTGAAAGAGATATATCACATTATTTTTTTGCCCCCACCACTAAAACTTTCTGGATCCGCCACTGGCTAAAGTGTGCAACTTCAACCAAAGGGGTGGGCTGGACTCAAAGGTGGAAGAAGGAGGGAAGGGAGGAAAGATCCTGAAAAAGGTAATGGAAGTTAAGAAAGACCGTCTGATCATGCACTTCAAGTCTTAGATATGTGTCTAGAAACAAGATAATTATAAAGTTTGGGAACATGTAGAACGTTGCTCAAGCACATGAATAGCTAAAGTTGAACGTTGTGGCATCTAGTAATAGAGGCATGAGATTCTTGACCAACTCTAATGGGTCGCTTTCCAAACAACATGGAGTACGATGAGCTATATGAGGAAGAATGAGTCATACGACGGTGAATCATGAATAGTGTGTGCATGAACATTTCGACATCATGAACAGTGTCGGTGATTAGTAATGTGTTGTGAATACCAGTTAACAACGACGATGATAGGGGCATTGGGCACAATAAGGGTTTCAAAGTGCTGCAATGAAGGTAGCTAATGTATGACAGGAAGTCAGAACCTTCTTGAAGAATGTTTCTGATTAAATGTAGATCATATTGTTTTTTCCATTCAAAGAGGGTAAAAAGAAACTATTATGAAGATATGCATTGTATCGTGCTTCGCCTGGGCTTTGTATAGGGTGTCAATGAAGCTTTTTTTTACTATGATTGTGACCTAGATTGATGTATTGAGGTTGATTTGTCTGCTCTAATTTCCTTGGTTTTATATGATCCATTATTTTAGATTCACTTTCAATCACTACAGTTAGACCTATTCTTAGAATGTTTTGCTCTTTTCTCCATTCGTTTGTTATCCAATACATGTGACAATTCATAATTATCTTATGTCATTGTTGACAATCGACTCTCTTTCTTGCAGCCATAGTCATCTTACAATATCAGACATTGCAAGGAAGGCTTTTCTTTACAGTGTATGTTTGTTTCCTATTCTTATTACTTTTGTCTGAGCCTCAACTTTAGAAAAGGATGCAATGGCGTAACTGTGACTATAGTTTGACCACCTAATTTGATGGCTCAAATTTCCTTACAATCTTGCATTTATCCTAATAATGGTTTTGCAAATCTCTTAGCCCTGACTCAGATTTTGTGCTTTGCATTGTTCTTATAGCATTTTATGGAAGGCCATACAAAAAGTGCTCCTATATCTCGCCTACCCCTCATTACTGTTCTAGATACCAAGCATCATCTGAAGGACATTCCTGTAGTCCAAGTAAGGTCCCTGTGACGATTTGATTTGGGAAAGATTTATTGTCCTGAGACATTTTTGTTCAATCAACTGATACAATGTATGCACTGCCAGCCATTTCATTTGGAGCTTAATTTTTTCAATAAAGAGAACCGAGTTCTTCATTATCCTGTTAGGGCTTTTTATGTGGATGGACCAAATCTTATGGCATATAATCTCTCAGCTGGATCAGAGAGCATCTACAAGAAGCTTTATAATTCGGTAATGTAGAGAGAGTAGTAATTTCAATAGATACATGTTATCCATCCTATGCATGATATTAATATGTTGTAAGTTGTAGTAACTATTGTTTACTGCTGAAAATAATGTCTATATTCAACCTTTTAATGTTCAACAACTTTGTATAGATCCCCGGGGGCGTGGAGTATCTATCAAAATCCTTGATTTACAGTAGAAAGCAACGCCTATTTCTTGTAGTTTATGAATTTCGTGGAACTACAAATGAAGTTGTGCTTTATCGGGAAAATACTGAAGTAGAGACAGTAAACAGTAAAAGCAGCACGGTGAAAGGTATTATGTGTGTGGAATGCATTACTTATCTCTTTCTGCCAGAGTTTGGTAATGCATTATGTGCAATAAATAATTCAAGTAGTTATCTACAGGTCGAGATGCAGCATTTGTTGGTCCGAATGAAAATCAGTTTGCTATTCTCGATGATGATAAGACAGGGTTGGCAGTATATATTCTACCCTCACAAGATCCCAAGGAAACTGAAAAACTTTTGTTTGGAGAAAACCAACCTACAGAAACTAGTGATGGTTCAATTCGGGGTCCAATGCCATTTTTGTTTGAAACTGAAGTTGATCGTATCTTTTCTACTCCTTTAGGTGCTTGAATACATACTAATCTACATACATACAAACATGTGTGTGTATCCATGGGTTTTATTGATTATTTGTAAATCCTTCTAGAAATGAATTACTTTCTATGGGGGTGAACTTCTCCCGAAATCCGCTCATATTATTTGCATCATCTAATCCATCAAATTTTTTGGGGAGTAATGTATACTATACTTTTCCAATACATGGAAATATCTTATGATTCTTTTGTACAATTGTTTAATTTTCTGAAGTTTAGCTCACAACATTTACATAATATTTACCCACATTTCTACTGCTGGATTTGTAGTTTTCTAAAAGAAATCATTGACTGTGAAGATATCAAGTTTTACTCCGTTCTCAATGGATCCCTAATACAGACCAAGACATGCACACATTTTCAGATGCTTTTTATTAATTTAGCAGTAGTATAAAGTAATGATTTCCCCCCTGTTGTAGATTCAACTTTGATGTTTGCTTCTCATGGGAATCAAATTGGTTTAACAAAGCTCATACAAGGGTATCGCCTTTCAACTTCAACTTCTGCAACTTCTGATGGTCATTATATATCGACAAAGAGTGATGGGAAAAAGTCAATCAAGTTGAAAATAAATGAGATTGTACTACAGGTATCATTCTGTTGCATGCTTAATAATTATGATATGAGTGTTGGAGATCCCATATTAGCTGAGTTTGGATCCTCAAAAGTACTTGTGGGACAAGTTATGAGAGAGAGTGACACATACAATATAAATAACAGAGATCTCAACAATATCAAATGGTTCTGCATCATGGTTCTGCTTGGTACTATGTTTGTTAAAATTTGGCAGGTGCACTGGCAAGAGACGCTTAGGGGACATGTTGCAGGGATTTTAACAACACAGAGGGTTCTTATTGTTTCAGCAGCACTTGATATACTTGCAGGGACTAATACAAATTTTGACAAAGGACTTCCTCCAATATCCTTGGATTTTTTAATTAAATAAATCAAGCATTTATTTATATTAAGGGTGTGTTTGGTTAATTAGGTGGAAATTTCAGAGGGAAACATGAGAAGTTGGAAAATAATCTGCATCGCATTAAATAATTTTCGTTGAGAATCATGTTCATCTTGTCCTTCGTTTCTCCCTTCCCACCACATAAGCAAATCATTAATTCTATATGCCACTTGGATATGCAATTGTTTTTAAATGCCTTAACTGATGCCTACTTCAGATCACTCTTATGGGTTGGGCCCGCCCTTCTTTTTCAACTGCCACTACAATCAGTATACTTGGCTGGGATGGAAAAGTGAGTTCTATCCTCTCAGTTAGTATGCCTCAAGCAGGTAAACGTCTTGCTGAATGCTAGGATTTCACGATATCTAGCCATCTCTTTTGTGTATCATGTTTTTTCAATTGTTGTACTATCTTTTGCTACTGATCTATTTGTATAAATTTCTTTTGCAGTCTTGGTTGGTGTTCTGAACGATCGAGTATTGCTTGCTAGCCCAACGGGAATAAATCCTAAACAGAAGATGGGAGTTGAGATCAAAAGTTGTCAAGTTGGTCTTCTCGAGCCTCTTCTCATTGGATTTTCCACAATGCAACGTAGTTTTGAGCAGAAGCTCGACTTGTCGGAAATACTATACCAAATAACATCAAGGTTTTTATATTTACTACCAAAAAACCTCCTTTTTGAAAAATCTAACTTTTCTAAATACTACTAAATAACATCACGTTTCTTTATATACATAAAAGCTGGTGAAAAGTGACAATAATTTCTTATCTGAATGAAGGTTCGACAGCTTGCGCGTAACACCGAAGTCTCTGGACATCCTTGCTAGAGGATCTCCTATTTGTGGTGATTTAGCTGTGTCATTGTCCCAATCAGGTCCACAATTCACCCAGGTTAGTAATGATTTTTTGACAAAATTGCTCCTGCGCTCCTTTATTTTTTATAAAGAATTAGTCTTTTATGTTTCCTTCCCAGGTTAGGTCATTTATCTCTTTAAAAGTGAACAGCATTTTTCTTTTGTGTTAGCATTTAGTTATGCTATATTTGATC
This sequence comes from Oxytropis ochrocephala, assembly GCA_020916435.1. Taxonomy (NCBI): domain Eukaryota; kingdom Viridiplantae; phylum Streptophyta; class Magnoliopsida; order Fabales; family Fabaceae; genus Oxytropis; species Oxytropis ochrocephala. The sequence continues at coordinate 7,943,134 of CM037092.1, read as the reverse complement.
TACTAAGGATATTGAGTTTTTATCTTTTAGGTGATGAGGGGTGCCTATGCTGTGAAAGCCCTTCATTTTTCAACAGCTTTTTCTGTTTTGAAAGATGAGTTTCTGCGTTCAAGAGATTATCCACGATGTCCTCCTACATCTCAGTTATTTCACAGGTTCAGACAGTTGGGTTATGACTGTATCAGGTAGGCAGAGCAGCAGACTAAGAAAATTCAGTATAGTTTTGATTAGGTTTTACTTTCTTATACCAATCATTAGCTAAGCTATTATGTATCTGAAATTCTATATTATATGAAGGTGTTTTTTTTTCTAAAAAAAACTTTTTAGTGGTGGTTGCAATTAATAGAGCTTTTGTCACACCCAAAATGCGAACACGAGACCTTTGGATCTCATCCCCAAGGTCTCGAGTTCGAATCTTGGGTGGCGAAACTCTATTGGGATGGGAGAACCACATGGACTGGTAAAGCCAGGTACACATGGTCAGCCAGATTCCCCGACGTAGATTAGTCATCAGCAAAGTCATTGGATACTGCGCACCAATAATGCGGTAACCAAAAAAACTAATAAATAATTTAATTTCATGATTCTAGCCTATTCTATTGTGAAGTAACATTGCAAGGTTATGAATGAATTAGAGTTAGTAGTCATATAGGGTTGGCTAGCTCCTTAGCGTGTTGCTACTGACTGAAGAAACTTCTATAATTATCAAATATGTTCTTGAAAGATTTTGAAAAAACTTCTATAATTATCGAGTGAATACCCAAATAGGCCCCCCAACAATAAATGCGGAGGCCTGTTTAGTCCCTGATAAATGAAATTTACCAAATTGGTCCTCAACAATCTCAAATGTAGTTAAAATTAGTCCTTTTTGGGTCATTGTAGTCCCTATTAGGGACTAATTTGACCCACATTTGAGATTCTTAAAGACTAAATTGGTAGTTTTGCCCTCATAAAAGTTTGTTGAGCTAGTGTACTGTAGTTGTTTGAACAGCATGACACAAAATTTTGTTCACTTTTGTAATTTAAGATTACTTGCAGGTTTGGTCAGTTTGATAGAGCAAAAGAAACTTTTGAAGTTACGACAGATTACGAAAGCATGCTGGATCTGTTTATATGCCACCTCAATCCTAGTGCAATGAGGCGTCTTGCTCAGAAATTGGAAGAAGAATCTCTTGACTCAGAATTGAGGCGACATTGTGAAAGGATTTTGCGAATTCGATCTACCGGATGGACACAAGGCATATTTGCCAACTTTGCTGCAGAAAGTATGGTTCCTAAAGGACCAGAATGGGGTGGTGGAAACTGGGAAATCAAAACCCCGCTACTGCAAAGGATATACCTAAGTGGGAGCTTGCTGCAGAGGTGACACCATATATGAAGACTGATGATGCTCCAATTCCATCCATTATAGTAGATCATATTGGTGTGTATTTAGGCTCAATTAAAGGAAGAGGCAATGTTGTAGAGGTTAGAGAAGATAGCTTGGTCAAAGCCTTTATTCCAGAAGGTAATGATATTAAAGCAAATGGTCTTGAAGTATCTTCAGTTAAATCTGTGCCTAATCAGTTGATGGGGGTTGATATGATACAAAGTGACCCACTAATGGGTCTGGAAAGTCTTAACAAGCAGCTTGCCAGTTCCTCTGCTGATAAACAGGCCAAAGCAGCTGAAGAATTTAAGAAACCCATGTATGGAGCTGCCTCTGATGATAGCAGTAGTGATGAGGAAGGAGTATCTAGAACCAAAAAAATACGTGTTAGAATAAGAGACAAGCCGATTGATTCTTCTGTGGACGTGAACAAGATTAAAGAAGCAGCTAGTAAATTTAAACTTAGTGAAGGGTTAACTCCAAGGAGCAGGTCAATATCCAGCAGTGGATCACATGATCTTGGCTTGTCTCTTCCACCTGCAAGTACAGGAAGGGCTGCTCGTACTGTTTCAACTCCTGCTGACCTGTTTCGTACACATGGCTTTACTCAACCAGAAACAATTTCACAGCCAACTACTGCTGTTGCAAGTAGAGGACCTATTCCAGAGGATTTTTTTCAGAATACAATCTCATCTGTTCAGGTCGCTTCTAAACTTCCTCCTGCTGGGTCATTTCTCTCTAAATATACTCCAGGGGTTGAAAGCAGTGATGCAACTGCTAACCCGATTAGTTCATCTAAAGTGGATCTTGGTCTTCAAGGTGATGTTCCTCCTACATCTGTTCAACAACCTGTAGTTCCCACAAACACCATAGGACTTCCTGATGGTGGTATCCCGCCTCAATCCTCGACTCAGGAACTGCAGGCACCAATTTCTACCCAACCTCTTGATCTCAGTGTACTTGGAGTACCAAATTCTGATGATTCAAGAAAGCCTTCACAACCTGATTCCCCACCATCTTCAGTACGACCTGGACAGGTATAAATAAATGCATGCATAGGCATTGATATACATGTGGAATGAATGACACGTTCTATTATAGATATATCATTCAATTTTTTTTTTTTTTGAGGTTTTATGGTTTTTTTGATGTTTTGATAAAGAATATGGGAAGGCTAGCGAGTATTAGATGTTCTGGAATATTGAACTGGCATGCAGCATAAACAAAGAGAAATACTCATTTTATTAATTTTCCTTTCATTATTTTGTGGGTGCTAGGGATAGAGAAGAAATTTGGAAGGCATGCTAACAAAATCGTTGTTATTGAGTTGGTGTACCTTTTCTGTGTGTACTTAGCTTAGCTTTGGTAGTTTGTACAGATCCTTATTTGATACTGTATTAGAAGCTGAAGAAGCAACTCACGGAGATTTTTTTAAATATAAAACTGTAGCCGGGATTTTTTTTAAATATAAAACTGTTCTAGTTCTTGTTTCCTATTACTGAGCATGCACTATTCTTTATCTGTTCCCAATCTCATGGCTTATTTGGCAGGTTCCCCAAGGAGCTCCTGCTTCTCTATGTTTCAAGACAGGACTTGCTCACCTCGAGCTAAACCATCTTTCAGATGCGTTGTCTTGCTTTGATGAAGCTTTTCTTGCACTAGCTAAGGAACAATCTCGTGGAAGTGATATAAAAGCTCAAGCAACAATCTGTGCTCAATACAAGATAACAGTCACTCTTCTTCAGGTACCATGAGAATGCTCCTATTTTTAATGACATAGATAGAATAAATTAGGTACTGAAGCAACTGTTTCTCTCGGTCATAATGAAGCATTACGATAAAACTTTAGTTAGAGGATTTCATTATGTGATTGTTTGTTTGTTTTGTGGTTAAAGTTAGTAAAGATGGCAAGCGCCTAGTCCTAATATAGCTACCATCTAGAAGTCTTTAACCTGGTCCTGGTTTCCGATGTTGCTTTATCTGCTATATGTGAACCTCCATTTTTCTTTCACTTTTACATATCTCTTTATTTGTTTTGTTAATTTGGAGCTGTCCTTGTTTTACCACAGGAAATTGGACGTTTGCAAAAAGTTCATGGTCCAAATGCAATCAGTGCAAAAGACGAGATGGCAAGACTTTCACGCCATATGGGTTCATTGCCTCTTCTGGCTAAGCACAGAATAAATTGCATTCGAACATCGATAAAACGGAACATGGAGGTGCAAAATTATGCATATTCCAAGCAAATGCTAGAACTACTATTGTCAAAAGCACCTCCAACCAAACAGGAGGAATTTAGGAGCCTAATTGACTTGTGTGTTCAGAGGGGTTTGACTAACAAATCCATTGATCCATTGGAAGATCCTTCACAATTCTGTGCTGCCACATTAGGCAGGCTGTCGACCATTGGATATGATGTCTGTGATCTATGTGGATCCAAATTTTCAGCCGTGACAGCTCCTGGATGTATCATCTGTGGAATGGGAAGCATTAAAAGATCCGATGCGCTCACAGGGCCAGTTCCTTCTCCATTTGGTTGAGTCCCCTAGTAGCTGTGTTCTCTTGGGAAGCTGTTATGTTTGAGAGACATAACTTCATTGTAATGGAAAGGAGAAAACTCTTCTGCATTTTTTGCACACAGCTTGAGGTTTATTGTGATTCTTTTTATTCTTTCTCTGTAATTACAGTAATTACAGGATTTTGTTTTCCAATAATTTTCTTACACTTATTGACCCTTTGTAATGATAGAAACACGAAGTTGAATAGCATGGTTCTATTACTCATTAATTGATTCATTCTACACATAATACATCATCTTTTGGTTTGGAATTAATCTAAATGTCCATGAAAGTTAACAGGTAAGATCGAATAGCATTGCCAAGTGATGAAAAAGCTAAACAAATAATATGAATTTGCATTAGTGAAGTGATTTACATGTGATGTATTAATACAACAGAAATTATTATCAACACCTTTAACCAGAGTTGTGGAATAGGAAGTTATCCTCATACCATATAGAGAACAGAGAAGAGAAGGAGAAACATATGCTCACGATTCTCATTATTGTGTCTAGAAAATAATTACAAAATGGTTTATATGCACTAACCAATATTCAGAAGCAAATGTGAATAACTAACTTAACTACTCTGTTAACCAATTTCCATTGCTAATCTAAGCATCTATTGCTTGAATACTAATTTTTACTCTTTAGTTCAGTTCAACTATATCATTGCAAAATCTTTGTTTTGATAAATCTAAAATCCCAGCAATTTGTTACTTGTAGTATAACATGTATAAACAGACAATGCTTGATTTGTAAGAAATTGGCATTTCTATCTATCTTATTATTATTTCTCACAAAAGCAATGCTAAGGACCTGATTGCAGTGTCCAAAAAAAAGATCAAAATCTTTTACCATATGAAAAATCACATGCTATTGATTATGTACTTTCTGTGTGAACTATCAAATATACAAAAATCCACCTCTCACTGTGTTATTGGTGTAAAAGCAACCTGAAACTGAAGTCATATGGCATCATTTGTACCATCTTTGAAAGAGGTTGTCTTCCCCTTCTTTCAAGGCATTCAACTGCTTCTTTTCTCAGTTCTACAGGTAGCTGAAGGCAAATCCAATCCAACAAAGATTCCAAGTCCTTTGCAAAGTCAAGTAAATACCAATCTAGTAACTTTGGAATTATTAACTTGTTTGTTTTTGTAATGCCAATTGATGCTTGTAAATAATCTCTCTTTGCTGCTTCTAACTCATTATCAACTTGTGATGCTGTATATACTCTTACCTTCATAACAATCAAATATTGATTTGTTCCATCAATTCAACTAACCAAAGAAATGCATAGATTTATGAATTTACTCACAAAAGAAAGAATTAGAGCATGTAACATTAACAATACTATTACTAACATCTTTGTTGATCCTACCAGCGAGCTATGAAGCACTGACATAGACACAGATACCGGACACGACACGGACACAGACATCCAAACACTGGTTTTGATTTGAAAATTACAAGTAATTGAAGTGTCTGTGTCAGTGTCCGACACGATACATGTCGGACACGAACACGTCTTCAACTAGAAATGTCGGTGGTACAGAGCCGATGAGAAACAAACATACCACAGGTGAAGACCAGCTTCCACATGATAGTGCAAATGTAACCAATGGCTCATTCCATTCCAAACCAAATATGCTTTGCGCTTTCATCTCATCGTTTTTCGCAGCTTTTGAACAAGTCTGTCGCAGGAAGTAAAGATGAAAATCAAGGAATGAATTGTAATCTACAAAGCATGACAAGGACTTCAAAAAATTAGAAAAACCACAACGTTTAAAAGCACAAGCAAAGAGTAGATTATGCACTTACAAAATTCATGTGATAAGGAAGTCTCAAGATGAAGTGCTCTATTGTAATTGCCTTGAGCATGTGACCTCCCACTACTATTGTTGCCTAACACAAGCATTGCCAAGTTTTAGTCAACTTGAATGTTTATCTATTGTATAATCTTTACAGGACACTTAAATGTCTAGAGAAATATTAGAGACATTATTGTACCTTCTGCATCAGTGCTACAACCATTTCAGGACTTTCAGGTATGCCATGTTCTAAAAATGCCTATAATATTCAAGCCAAATAATTGTGGTTACCATAAATATGTTAGGCAAGGTAATATGACATCAAATTGACTAATTTGTAATGAAAAGTATTTAGAGTGACAGAAAAGTATCTTACAATCAGCATACAAGAATTGTAAATGTTTATCCAAAATGCAAGTTTCTCCTGATGAGTAAGACCCTTCATGTTCAAACAGGCAAGCTTCCCAAGTAGGGACCTAAAAATGTCTTTAAGATTAGATAGACATTCATAGTATCAACCAGTAGTTAATAACCCTTTATAACTTACTTTAATCTATGGATCAGAAACACTGCATTTTTCATTCTGTTGAGATCAACAGTGGAGGCTTTAATCTCACACAAACTATCATATGCACCAATATTTCTTGTTTTGGATACTGAACATATACCATACGGATCACACAACCGAGGAAGAGGCGATTTCAGTTCTCCTGAATTGTCTTTGGAAGTGCCAATTCTCACAAATATGCTACACAAACACTTAACAATATCCTCGGAAACTCGATTCGGTGTGCTATCAAATTCTGATGCCTTATCATCTGATGAACTTGAGGAACTTTCTGCTCTTTCCTGATCTACTAACCTCTTCTCCTAATAATCAAGCAAATCAAAATGATTGTTGAAATGACAGCTCAATCATTTCACAAATCAAATACTACCTCCAGCGTCATTTATAAGCAAAAAAGTACTTTTTAGAGTTATTGAATAACTGTTATAAACGAGATACATTACAATGAACCTAAAAAATGTTTTGTTCTTATAAATAAGACGAGAGGGAGTAGTAACTATTGAAAACTGTTCTATACCTACCTGCAACTTCAAGTGATGTACACACTTGTCAGCCGATTCTTGTTTGGTTGGAGATTTCTTCACCGGAGTAATAACGACTTTAGCCGTTTTCTTTTCAAGAGATTTGTCTTGTGAGATTGATGATAAGGAATCTTGTTTTGAATGCAATTGTTTCTTATTGTCTAAAGAGGAAAACAATTTTCTACTGGAAGCACTTCTGGCAAGAGAAATCTGAGGCCTAGGCATGGTAGTAGTAGAATTAAGCTCAGTTTGTGACAATGATTTTGACCTTTGATGTTTAGATCCCCTGATGGAATTATGTTCCATAGAGTCACTCAAATTTTCTGCATTCCTTTTAGAGGAAATGAAAACAGCTTCATGATATAAACTTTGTCTGAAATTCACAACCTGTTCTTCTAATCTAACCACTTCTTCCTCCAATACTGCTACTTCAGCAACAAGCTCTAATGTCTAAAATACATAGTAAAAATAAAAAAACATAATTATAAATTGAGATGCAATGAGTTCATCAATGAATGTATATATATATAATGAAAAAGATAGTTAGTTACATAAGGAGGGAGATAAGGAGGAAGACGAGGAAGTGCTCCTAAAGGTCTTGTAAGTGCTCTTTCTAATACTCTATGAACATTCTCTTCATGTCTCAGTTTCCTCTTTAACTTATCAACCTGCAATTAGAGTTTGAGAGAACTGCATAACTACACTGATTTGTAACAGTAAAATAATAAACACTTAAAATTCATTAGGAATGTGTTTAATTTCAGAATTCACATACATCTTGTATCAAAGCTATTTTCCTTTCTCTACGCCCATTTCTCATGCTTTTCTGTCCACCAATTTTCCTTCTCCCTCCATTTTCCATCTTGTCCTGCTTTTTCACATTCAGTGAGAAACAAAATCTCTGATAGAAACCAAAGTCTCTGTATGCAAATGCAACAAAGAGAAGTGAAATACTAGTAAAATAGTAGTACTCAGATTTGGAATTGAAAAGTGATTTTGTGAACCATATGAGCATAGTTCCCAATATAAGGAATTAAAATTCCATCCATTTGTTTTTAAAAATAAAAGAGAGAGAGAGAGAGAGAAGAAAAAGAAGTAATTAGATTGCGGTTATTTGAAGGAACTTTAATTACCTGAAGAGTGGTGTGTGGTCTGCTACTCATCTGCAATGTTGTTACCACTTTCACAGAAAACGAGAAAGAAAGAAAACAATGCAAAAAGGTAAAACATGCACAAGTTATTATATTAACTCTGATAAAGTGAAACTATAAAACAATAATTGAAGAGAAAAAAAGAAATTGTATACAGTAGAAGCCAGGGACCAACTTTGGAGACAGATAGAGTAACAGTGAAGAAAATAAAGTACTGTATCTAATCTGTATGAAAGATTTTTTCATAAAAATTAACAGAGCGGGAAACATGAAATGAAAACAGAGAAAATGGTTTTTTGTTTTGCAGCTAGCATAAATATAAATATTTTTGTTGCAAAAAGTTTAGGTGAGTTGAGAACAGACATTCTGTGGCGTTATCAGCGGCGAAAAAAAAAAAGTCTTTAAGTAAAAGAGAGACTTATATATCACTCGCCAAAGAGATCATCACACTGACGACGATGAGAGTTGAACACACGTCTTACGAGATATGAGTTAACTTTTTACCAACTGAGTCGATCTTGGTTGGCTCATCATAAATATTGATACAATAATAGGACCACAATAATAAAATAGTTATTGAAGAGAGGCAGAGCAAGAGAAGCCCACAGAAGGAGAAGGAAAAGGACGAGGTTTGAAGGTTTGGTGGCTCAACCTATGACCAATAATGAAAGTGTTGCAGTTTTCTAGTACCAGTTCTCAACTTAAATGGTTAGTTAATGATATTTAATGTATATTTATTGTGGACAAATAAATGTAGTTGACAGACATATATATTATATATATAGAGAGAGAGAGGACAAATAAATGTAATTAATAGTACTACAACTTCGTCAAGTTTTGGTTTTTGTTTTTTTATTCTAATTTTCAATGTGTTTAACTGTTTCTTGACTTTATTTAACATATGTGCTGGACTGTATGTTTAAAAAATTTAGTAGGATTTACTCCTACTATATTCTAACAATGGTAGAAATCTAATAATCAACCTAAAAATTTATTGTCACGATTAAGCATCATTGGGGATTGGATGGAGGCATAAGATTAAGAAGCAAGCAACGTTGTCAGTAAACTACTCACAACACTGCCTCGCATAGCACACTACAATAGTTTTATAAGATTCTCAAAAGATATTCATACTATGCCTGAAAAACAGAGAAAAGAAAAAAGACAGCTTCCACAAATGGTAGTACGAATAGAACAAGTTGTCAATCCTTCTTTTTTTACACAAGTTCTCCTTCATTTTACAGTAAAAATTTGCTGTAGTGGATAGAGTTTTTTTTTTGGGGGGGGTGCCAGGAAACCAACCTAGGCGGGTTTGCAGCGGAAACTTCACCTTTCCAAAGCCCTCCATGTTGCTTAGATTTGGTAATAGTGTCCCACCCAACCAGATTGATGCCACGGTCATGAGAACCTTTCCAAAGGAAGTCACGAGTGAGTCTGTCAATTTGATCACACACAGATTGAGGAATCCAGACGACTTGCATATAGTAGACTGGAATAGAGTTAAGCATCGATTTGGCCAAGGTTAAACAACTTATTCTTCCATGATGATAATCTCGACTGAATTCTATCAATAATAAATTGGAAGTCTGTCTTTGTAACTCTCCCTTAGAACATAGGGAAGCCTAGGTATTTTTCAGACGAAGTAGTTTCCCTAATGCCAGTGATTGTTGCAATTCTAGTTCTCTTGCTATGGGGCACTCCTTTAGAGAAGAGGGACCTAGATTTAGATACACTCACTTTAAGCCTCGACTCTTCTGCAAAAGCAGTGAAAATCTCAACCACAATTTTGGATACAAAAAAATTGACACTTATTTACATTTGTAAAAAATAAAAAAGTATCAATTTGATCCTCAAATATCGATCAAATTAGTCATTTTCCATATGTTGATTAAGTACTCCCTCCTCTTAAAAATATAAGCAAAAGTTAGTCAATGAAAGTTACCAAATACATCAATCTTTCATTGGCTACTTTTGCTTATATTTTGGAATCAAGGGAGTAGAATAAAGTAAAGAATCATCAATTGGATGGTCCCATCCCATATCCCTTTGCATAGATGGTAGGTGTGGAAAGCCATAAAATTCTGAGCTTATTGTAACCTAACCTATGATTTAGTGGTGAGATGAGAAGCCATAAAGTATAAGGACGAGGTGGAGAGGTTTACTTTGTTGCGATTCATGAAAAGGGAAAAGACAATAGCCAACCACATACATACATGCACGTGAATAAAGCTTCCTTCTTCTTCCAATAACCCATCCTCTCCACTCATTTTTTTTCGATTTAGATCACTTTTTGAATGTGATGTTATGCTAGCTACTCTTTCCTTTTCAAAATATCTATATACCTTTCCATAATCAATCTGTTCAATCCCCTCATAGGTATATGGACTTTCATTTAGATAGTAACTAATTAAGTTAAGTGGGTATCCTCATCCTCATAGGTATATGTCATTGCTTTATAAATAAGTGGGAAGTAGGTAATATCCATCCAATTTCAATGTAGAAAACTTGCCCCCCAAGAAAAATACTTGTTAATTGGATCTTGGCCTTCTTCGCTGAGTTGTTGTGTCAAGGAAATATTGGTTTCATGTCTTGTTGTCTTTGCTTCGATTTGTGATGGGCATGCAATTGTTGTATATGTTAACATTTTCACGTGATCCAACGATCGATCACGTTACGACTACTACAAGAACATTATTATGTCAATGTTCACCATGGGAACATAATAATGATAATCAGAACTTTTTTGGTGTCTGTCACACAAAGAAAGAAACCAGCTTTTCCCACTTTTTCCTAAATCGGCTTTTCACTTTTTTGGATAAAGCCCTCAATACAACGTACATTTAATCAACACCACAATGTTTTTTTTTACACACACATATATGGATTTAATTTATATACACGGTTAGTGTATAAGATTTTTTATAAAACCAGCCAATTGCGAAATGACACGTCATAAAAAAATTGACTTTATGTCAACTACTTTAAAAAAATCACACAAACCATGAGAAAGGTCCAAAGAATTAAAGTAAATATAAGAGTTTTTGGTAAAGTAAGCAAACCTAACATATTTATTTTTGGTGTAACAGTTGTATATCCGTAAGGAGGTATGAAGAATGGAACTAAAATAGGATTTGGACCACCATTTTCTAGGTGAACCAATTGCTGTCTGTAAGGACCAAATGAATGAACCTATATACACTGACTAGTACCTATCATCTTCTCTAGACAGCCAACAATTCCTTGGCCTTATAACTAACTCCCAACGTTACACTAACTTACCAAAAAAGGAGTTTAGGGTTGTATGCATGAAAAATGGGGGTGTATGTATCAATGGCTGACTAGACTAATATTGTCAACTTAGCCCACCAGATCCCAAAGTTATATAATTTTCATGCACTGATTATGTTAAAATATTCACAATATTATAGGAGTAATTCGTTTTTCACTACTACTAGTAGCTGATAAGTATGCATGCATGCATGCATGAGTGTAGAGCTATGTTAAGAGCTTTTTATTTTTAAACTTAATTAACCTTCTTCAGAATTTTTCAAAAGGGTTTGTGGACCCTTTACAAAAAAGCTATCAAAGTTATTTTCAGCAGGACTAGACTTCATTTGAGTAACATTTTTCGAAAGTAACAAGTGAGGTAAAGGAAAATGATCTCCCCAAATATCATATGTATACTCATCTGCAAGTCCTGCCTCTTGAGCTTCAATAGCTTTTTGGTTGTAAAGTTTCGATCCGGGAGCTCGAACATACGAAGTACCAGTAGTAAATCCTGAAGCTGAACGCGACACTTGAGTAGGAGACATGTTACTGCTGCAGCATTCGAGTGGAAAAGCAGGCTTCAACATATTTGACTCAGTAGAAACTCGGTTGTTTAAAGAATGTTGGGCAGCCACCTTTGTTGTTGAGCTAAGTCTCTCAAAGGGTTGCTCCACATCAGGAGACAATGACCAGTTACATTTAGCTGTACCAGCGGCCGCGGTTGGGGATAAGGGAGATGAGGGTGTGGAATTCCCACTTTGACTACTTGAAACTTCAGACAATGCTGGTAATTTTGCACCGTGAATCGTCCTTTTTTTTCTTCTACGTTTTTCTCTACCAGTTTTGACCACGAGATGACCCAACTGGGAGGCATTGGTTTGATCATAGCTCTCAGAGCTCTGAACTGCTGTGGATGGCGATACTCTTTGGCCTCGAGTATCCGACAAATGATGGTTTTCAGAAGTCTGTGTCAGATGCTGAGATACTCCTAGTTCAGATGGATTTAACTTACTGGACACAGAGAGCTTACTCTTTCTCTGATTGTGATGAACCAAAGAGGTTTTCCTAGCACTTTTCATGGTGGTGGTGTGGACAATTTTATCATCACTAGTGCATGAGAAATCCAATGACCCCAATGTTGAGTTTTGAGGAGATATGAACCAAAGTATCAGATATATTAAGGATGCAACAAGAAGAAATACGAGCAGGGATTTCTTAACTCGCATCCAAAACAAGGACTTCTTGCAGTTACTTAGCATATCATATGGAAAACTCGCCTTCAAGGGTAACACAATAATACCGGTCGCCAAGGCAAATTCAAGATCTCGATGCACCACGGCTGCAGAAAAATCGGTTTGGTATGATATCGTAAGTTTCATTGACTCCCCAGGCTCAAGAGCAAAACCCCTACAATCAAGAATCTTAAAGCCATCTGACCCGCATTCTCTCCCACAAACACTGATACTTTTAACAACCAATGGCAAATCTCCTGTGTTCATTGCATATAACTCTTTCACTAAAGTTTGTGAACAGGCAGAAGTCACCTCTTGCGTGTGAAGTAACGAGTACGGAAGAGAAAAATTGAGTGGCTTGGGCATTTGAAGATCAAAATCTACACTCTGAACAAGCTCAGACCCCTCAAGCAAATCTAGAGAAAGTAACCCTCCAAATCCCCTTAGAGGTATCCATTCAACACCTGAAAGATTGTTTCTTACCAATGCTGAACCACTCCACCCGCAACGATCAGATGGATAAAAAATAATCGGCCCTAACGATACACGATCATAGGGGTGCACGTAAGCCTCTGTGAGTGCACTCTCTGGCACTGAGAACCCGTGCTTTGTTGGAGTAACACCTTCATCAGCAACCAAATTACCAGACGTAGAAGGGTGTAATAAATCATGTAGTCCCCTACTACACTCATTAGCTATTTCTCCTGAGTTCAAGATAAGCTGCATCATAACTGGATGTGGGCTAGGATTCTTTACAGTGATCCACCTAGAGACATAACTTCCAACCTGAATCATCGGAAATAGCACATCTAGGTCTTCAAGTACAGACATGCCACTGTTTGTTCCATGAGACTTCCAGTTTTCAAGAATTAGTTCGTCAATAGCTCTCTCGAACACCTTTATATAAAAATAGCAGAAAGACTCATTTTAATGATTATTGGAAACTGGAAAAATATATATAAAAAATAATCAATTATTTAAAGAAAAATATGTAAATTTAATTGCAAACCAGATGGAATATGGATAAGGAATGTTAAATCAACTCACCTTCACATCTGGTGGCAAATACATACTTCTGCCTACATACCCTGCCCTCACATTGCCAGATGAAATATGTTTAGACTTGCCTTCCACTCCGACAGATGAAAGCCTTTGATGTTCAAGACAAATATATAATATGTCCCCACATGGAATCTCAATCGCTGAACTAGTTGAGTCATTTGTAAGAATGAACAGTTTGCAGTTCTCTCGCGAGTAGGAGACTTTAGGTGAATCCAAGTGCAGGTGACTGCAATAGATAATGCCCACTTGTGTAACAGTGCCAGGGAACAGCAGTAACCCTTCCTTGTACTTGATATAGAAAAGCTCCATGTCAGAAACTTCTAGGAATTTAACAAAACTTAGAACGTAAGGGGAGTCATTCCTTAGAGAGATCGTGATAGCAATTTCACCGCTATCGCATGTGGCTCGACCCTCAAGAGTTGCTGAAACAAATCTACCAACCGTGTCATGGACAGAATGACTATCAACTTCTGCTTCAATAGGAACCATAATAGTATCTGATGTGTTTTGTGAGGACCTCAGTAAATGCAAACAAAATGCACCAAAGATTTTTCCCTCAAATCCGACTGTAATATCCATCTCAATGAGAGTTTCAGAGTTATGAGGACTAATATCCCACTTCCTATGGGGCCTAATTGCTACTATTGGTAAACCAGTTTGGCCACTCTTCACAACCAAACGATCCTTAACGGTTGGGAAGGGTCTAGAACCAAATGCCTGAAAATCATTTATACCACAAGTTACTTCAGTTTCAACAGAATTATCCCCCAAAGAAATTGATATCCAGGCAGTTATTTCCTCCACGTAAAGAGGTTCATCAAAGGGATTGAACAACGAAAAATTCCTGCTCAATCTTCCACCAGGAGCGATGTCCATACCTGATACCGGCTGAATCCCAAAAGGAGACTCAGTAGCATATCCCTTAGCATCTACTATGAATCCCCCAGAACTTGTCTGCAAAATCAGGCTAGCTGATGAGAAGCCGAGGTACTTAGGGAAGAAAACAAAACATATTATAACTGATTCACCAGGTCTCAGTGAAACCTCACTAAAGTTACCAGGGTAGAACTGTAAGTCAGTGCTGAATGGCTCATAGAGATGTAATGTGCTCTCATTGCATGTATTTGCCACAGTTAAAAAAGCTGCTGAAGAAGAATACAAATACTTTTGCCCCCAGTCCAACACAGTAGGGCCAATCCTTATACTTGGTGAGACAGAACCATCCAAGGAATTTGATTTAGACACCTCAGGGCTCTTTGAATACAATTGTGTTGTTTTCTGCTTACGCAAAGAGTCTCCACAGGAAGAAATGTCATCGTCATGACCTATCTCAGTTTGAATAGATGGTACCTCATTCGCTCCCTCCCTGGAATTCAGAGAACACGAGACAATCCCTCGAGTAAGTAATCTAAACACACCATAGTCAGATGACCAGCTTTTGTTACTTGCCTGCCTGCTATCTTGAGCTAACTCTACACAATATGGACTGTTGTGCTGACTACCAGATTCTCCTAGAGAAGTGTCCTTTATAATCTTATCGTCACGGGAAAATCCAGATAACATTGAAGGAAAGCAAAACGAATGACTGTTTGGACACACATTATCAAAACTGTTACCAGTGGTTGGAAGCCTGTCACCTAAACGGGAGTCGCTAACAGTTGTGTCTGGAGAAGAACCAAAATAGTAACTTTTCTCAAAAGATGCACAATCATTATAATCTGGTGAATTTTGAACCCTATTCATAGAACATGGTCCATTTGCAGCAAAGCAATATATACATGACAGAACCAAGTAACATGTGAGTGTTCTGACCAGGTGCAACAATCCCCTAGTTAAACCACAAACAAAAAAACAAATATTATTAAAAATTTCTACTCCATCACACAAAAACTGATGTGCAAAACAATTAAATCACAGAATGATTTCACTGCCAAACAACATTGTGTGTGTTTTTTGCAAAAAAAAAAAAAATATGTTCAGCAACTAATCTTTTCTCTATTAAGCACTTCCTTTGGTCCCATTTCAGCTCAGCAACAAATAAAAATTACAAGGTCTTCTGTCAAAAAAGACACTTTGGAGAAAAGAGTATCATTTAACAGAATCATACATTAATAGCAAAAGCCTCAACTAAAGGGCCAAGTACTAAAGCTGCCAAAATTTAACCAATTGCAGTTACATAGAATTCACAACATTGATTACAGAATAAGTAACTCTATTCTTTCCACAAACATCATAAATTTGACGTTATATTACTACCAAGCAGCATATAATGCCAAAAGCTAATAAATAAACAAACAGTAACATATGAAGCAATATTAGGAATTCTGCTTTGCAAGCTAGAAATAGAAAAAGATAAGAGCCCTTCTCCGCACCGTTTTGTGAAAAGTTTAATTAATTATCACACCAACCAAGCTTCAACTAATCATCCATATTAAACTTTGTGAAGAAAATAAATAATCAAAAAAGTCATAAAAACAGAACCATTTTCCCAATTTTATTTTTGAAAATAAAAATCACCCAAACCACGCGGTCAACTGAAAACAATCACAGTACTCCTTCTCAAAACGTAAAATGAAAACATATTTACTAAAACTAGAACAAAAAATAATTACAGTGAAGAACTGGAAAACAGAAAGTAAATAAATAGAAGGAAAAATGAAAAGCAAGAAAGAAAGAAAACAGTGATCGACTTGAAGAAAAGGAAAAAGTGTTGAAATTTATTGAATATAGAAAGAAATGAAAGCACAAAGAAAAGAAAAGGAAAGAAAGAAGAAGAGTAGTGAAAGATACCGGCGGCGAAACATGGAGAGAGAGTTGACGATTAGGGTTTGAAGGTCCATGGTAGAAGAGAAAAAGAGAAAGCCATAGAACGCTATAGCGAATTTTTTGGGATGATTTTATTATTATCACTTCACTTCCGATGAATGGTTGCAGACTAACTATGAATGAATATTGCAGACTTGTATGGAGGTAGTAAAAGAAAACAACCCCTTCCAGTTCCAGGTCAAATAAAATATATATATATATATTTATATTTATATTAATTAAATAACTTTTTTTTTGACAAATATATATATTAATAAATAACTAGGCTTTTATTCTTTTTTAATTTTGTTACCAAAGGTTACTTAAAAGTTAAAACTAAGTTTAAAATGTTGCTGAAAAGCAACCTTCACACTTAGTTTTTTTTTAAAAGAAAGATATTAAGTCAAAAGTCAATTACAATACTTTTTGTAAAAAAAAAAAAAATTTGTTTCATTAATTAATTGAATAACTTTTTTACTGTTGTTTATGAGACTATTTTTTAACATTTAAAAATTCCTATGTGGGTCTTATGAATTATTGTTTTTTGGTGGACCATGGGAATATTCAAGACAAGATTACTTCAGAACAAAAAAAAATATGAATATCATCTTATAAATTATTCTTGAGTAATACTATTTAATAAGAATTAGCATAGTTACTTAAGCATGAAGGTTTCGTGGTATTAATTAGTTAAAAAATGCCAAAACAAAATTTTTAAACTATTACATGAGTTAAATAATTTTATAAATGTTATTTTATTTAATATTTATAAACATTTTTCATTTGTGAATTTAATGACACGTTAATATCTTAATTTCTTTTTTTTTTTGGTAAATTTTTAGTTCTTAACAGGTCTAAATATTTAATATGGTTATATTTTAATTTCTTAGAGAATAAAACTAATCATTAAAACAGTAATACTTAAAAATCTACTTCTTTTTGTCAAAATTAATTTAATTTTTCTTAAAAATAACAACACGAAAAATAAGTGATAAAAAAATTATTTGAAAGGTTTTGATTTTAAGATCCAAAATACTCCAAGCACGCTTTCTTTTGAAAAAAAATAATATTTATTAAATAAGGACGTTAATCTCAAGGTTAGGTTGAAATTAGAGTAGCTAGGAAAGGTGTGGGATGGCATGGTCAGTGGTCACTGCCGAGCCCACTGCCCAATTGACTTGCATAGGAGTTTCCTGCATTTTGCCCGTTTCATACCCTTTGACCGATAATTTTCCAATTATTTTATGATTTATTTAGTTCAGTTTTTTTTTACACGTTTTTTTTCTCTAAATCAGATATTCTCTACAGAGATTAATTCTTCAAGCTAAGTAGGACTACAATAGACGGAAAAATTTTTCCTCAATAGATTTAATATTGTTGCATTCCTAATGATGAATTCAAATCTAAGATCTTGGTTAAATTGGAAGAGACTCAAACAATTTCATCCAAACATCTTAAGCAAATTTTTTTAACAAATTGGTTCTGTTAAGTTATACTGCTAAATTATTCACCAAAAATGTTTCTCTAATCGACTTGTAATATTTTTTTAAAAAAAATATTTTGACAAACTTTTTTTAAAAGATTTTCATAATTATATTGATTTTTTTACAAACAGGCAGTCTGTCCGAATTTATTCAAAAAAAAGAAAAATGACAGAGAAAAACAAAAAGGGGACTAGACCAAAACCCTTGCCATCAGAAAAAATCAATCCAAAACAATAATAGAGAGTCCCCAACAGAGCCCCTAAAGCACTACAGCCTAAAAGCTGGACAATAAACCTTAAAACCAATCTAACTAACAAAAATTTGATAAACAATCAGAAGATCCAATAACAACCAAGCACTAGCGAGAAAAAGATAATCAGAAGATCCAATGACCCTCAAATCAAATCAAAGAGAAACA
Source organism: Oxytropis ochrocephala (assembly GCA_020916435.1). Lineage (NCBI taxonomy): Eukaryota > Viridiplantae > Streptophyta > Magnoliopsida > Fabales > Fabaceae > Oxytropis > Oxytropis ochrocephala. The sequence goes on along the minus strand of CM037092.1, from coordinate 7,924,889 downwards.
GAGACAGAATAGTCTTTGAGCGAGTGTTATACACTATTGTTTTCTGAGCCGATTTCTTTTTCTGTTTTTTCTTTCGGGAAGTGGATACCGCCTGACTGGACCTATTCGCAACAGATTCGTGAGTTGTGTGGTCATCTGCATCGCTTAACACATCACCTCAATGCTTCCCCGAAATGCTCATGTTGGAGTTAACCACAAAAAGCGAATCAAGCCTGGTGGTGGGAGGTTGAGTGGAATCAATATCAGTTCGCCTAGCTCTAGAGGTGCTAGTCGACTTCTTGAAGACGTCATGCATCTGCTGGATCAAATGCTCACCAACATCCGCAAAAACCGAGGTTGGGGTAATTAAATCATTGACCTTTTCGCCAGACTCAATCGGAGAAGAATCCCCTCGCTTAGAAGCTTGCGCATTATTAGAAGAGTCTCATTGTTGCTGATGAGTCTAGGAAGGTTGCTCATTATTAGAAGAATCCCCTTGCTGCTGAAGTATCTGAGAAGGTTGCTCATTATTAAGAGTCTTATGCTTAGGGGCATAAACTTGTTTTACCTGAAGAGTCATTTCTTTGCAAGCACTGATGGTATGACCAACAGTATTGCAATTCGAATAAAGGAAGGCAAGTTTTCATAGTCGATGCCAACTGAAAAAGCATAGCCCGACCTCTCAACTAGGATGTGAACCCTAAGTTCTGATTTCAAGTCTATATCAACCAATACATGAGCAAAATGACCAAAAGTTCATAATTATATTAATTGTGTTACAATTTTTTTTTAAAAAAGTCTGTTACACTTTTTTTCTGAACATAATATTACTTTTAAAATATGTTTGTTTTTCTGGACAATTCTGAACTATCCATGGAGTTTTAAATGCCTTCAACGAGAGATTAATGGCTGAAAGCAAAACTCAAGGTTTAAAATAAGGAGGTTTACAGTTTTTTGGATTTATCCATATGTAGTTTAGTGTTGGAGATGAATGATCTGGATAAGATTATTGAGGAGGGGCGGTTTGGAGGATATTAAACTTAAGAAGGTTTCTACCGCTTATTGGAATAGGATCAGTCGAAAATGGTCTTTTAAAGAAGAAATCTAGAATGCATTGGATATAGGGGGGATGTCAACCCCAACTTTTCCATGCTTGTATTCAGAGTCATAGAAGGTCTAATGATATGGTGTCTTTGATTAGGGACAAGAGACTCTAAGTGAGGTAGACAGTGTGAAGTAGGAGGTGAAAAGATTTTTCGAGAGTCATGAAGAGTTGGACTTTAGTAGACCTATCCTTAGTGGTATTAAGTTTAATAAGATATCTGATGATTAGTATTCTCCCACCACTGCTTCCTTTTCGGAAGAGGAGGTGAGGGAGGTAGTGTGGGATTGTGATGAGAACAAAAGTCCGAGGTCTCGATGGGTTCAATCTCAATTTTATTAAAAATCGTTGGGAGGTAGTTAAGGACGATGTGTTGTGTTTCTTTGATGAGTTCCACAACTCAGAGGTGATTCCAAAAGCCATCAAAACTTCTTTTCTTGCATTGATCGCTAGTCATGCCAAATACTTACAAAAGTCGCTATAAACTAACGAATTAACATTATCAAACAACGCCTTGTTATAAAAAAAAATTCACTTTGTTAGCTAATCTCAAATTTTTACGTCATAAAAGTAATTGATTGTTATCTTAATTATTATAAATAGTTTATTTCATGAATTCTAATTAGTTGACTTTGTAAAAAAAAAAAAAAGAATTGTACCCTAAACTTAATGAAGAAGCAAACGCAATAGTAGTACGTATATGGGACATGAATTTGAGAAAAGAAAGAATGGCAACGCATTTAATTTGTCAAACAAATACTTTGGATTAGGTAGAAGAGAACATTATTTTTGAAACTTTTAAACCAATTAATTAAGAACACGTATAAACAAATAATTTCTCCACTTTAAACCACAAAACAAAACAGCGAAGAGGAGCATCTTGGCTGGCGGCGCTGTCACTTTCACAATTGTTATGTGCAATCAGGTCCATCTGATTGATCACAACTATCCTCCAGTACCGTTTGATTGGTCCCCAAAATATGGTGGTGGTCAACGACACAAAAACGAGGGCCCCAAAGGTTTCGGAGCAGGAGTGGACCCTTCACGACCCAGATTCCTTGGTTCCCACATCATGTGGATTTTTTAAGGGGTTTTTTTTTTTTTTTACCCCACTCATCTCCATAAACCCCCACCCACACTGAAAACCCCAAAATACCTTCTTACAAAACGTATTTTTTTACAAATTTTTGACTAATCGTATATACACAACAGGGGTATATATACGACCCTATGCATTTAGGCATCGTGATATACACCCCTGGCGTATATACGATTGGCAAACCACACCATAATCGTATATACGCCTTGGGAGGTGTATATACGATGCCTAAAATAGGTCGTATATATACCCCCTAAGGTGTATATCGACCCCATTGTATTTTTTTAAATTTTTTAAGTCAAATAAAAATTATATAAGTCCTGAAAATAGGTTTTGTGTGTAGTTCGTTAAAATGTGACGATGTTATACGTCGAACGAATAATTTAGGCTAAAAAATCGGTTTCCATTGGTTCAAGTTCAACCCTACCACATTACGACTTCACGACGGATTTATTTCCAATCGCAAGTAATAAAATGAACTGTGAGTGTTCGCGGTGTAGATTGGTTCGATTTTGAGCAAAAAAAAGTGAACCGTACTGTAAGGTTAAAATATATACGGTTTGATTTGGTTCGATTGTGTTAAAAAAACGAATCAAACCAAATTAATGCAGTTTGGATTAGTTGGTTCAGTTTTTGACAAAATAAAACACAAATATAAATCTACCAAATTAAAATCTACCAATGTATTTGTGATTCCTTTAATTTGCTTGAAAGTAAACAAAATGAGCAGATGCTTACTAGATGATTAATATTTTAAAAAATGAAGGTATTGTGATGCTAGAGATTCATTGATCAAAGGAGGGAGGAGAGCTGGTGGCCAATCTCATAGGATGTTGCCTTCAAATTGAGGATTCTGCAATTTAGTATAATGATGAAATTTGGCACATGTAATGGTCGCTATGTATCTGTATTGTGAAGGATGAGTATTTTTTGAAGGTATCCCTTTGTGTTGTTCACCACTTTCTTGATTGAATACTAGAAGAGAAATAGGGTTTCTAATTCAGACATAAGTGAGTGTGTGCGGGATGGTTCGAGGCTTTTGGCTGTAATCACAAGCCTTGCTGTGCGAGCCCAATAATAAGGAGTAGGTAGGCATAACTGACTGGAACAACAAAAAATAGTATAATATATAGGATTTTGCGGTTTGGTTTGGTTTGGTTTGGTTTGATTTCTGTAATCAAAAATGCAAACCGAACTGCGTGGTTCATAAATAAAAAATCCAACAGAACCAATAAAAAGTGATTTTTGCAGTGTTTAGTTTGGTTTGGTTCGATTTGCAGTTTTCTATTAATTTGGTTCAGTTTTGAACACCCCTAAAATAAATCATTGATGCCTTGATGGTGACACTTTTATTTTGCTAGTGATTCAATTAATTTGTTATCCTAATACAATTTCATTCTTTTATTTTTCACCGTTTTTTGATTTCATGTTAGTATCTTTTAAAATATACATTTACATAATTTATCAATTTATCTTTGTCAAGTGGTTTAAAACTATCATTTATCTTTTCAAATATATGTTTATATATTTTATTTTTATTTTTCTGCAGCTAAAGTATTGTTTTGTCTTTTATCTTTCACTATTTTTTTTCGTTTCCATCATTTATCTTTTATTTACATCATTTATCTTTTCATAATTAATTAAAATAATCATTCATTTAATTGTACTCTCAATGCGTTCAACTATAGACACTAAACATCTATAGTAGACTTCACATACACAACATCCTCTTACTCCAAATCCAATCCTGTGTTGAATTTTTTCTTTGAGTTCATTCACGATCATGTCGTCACTCACCATTAACTGCTTTGGTGAAGTGCAATAAAACCTAACACCAGATCATACTGGTGCCAAAAGTATCGGGTGTGCAAATGGGAGTGTTTTTCATTAATTACACTCAGTACCTAAGTACTAGCAAGTTTTGGCAGTTTGGTACCGAACGTTTACCGACAACTTTAAAATACACGTACATTACCTTAGTACTAAATTTGGTCAGTACCGAGTGTGCTAAACAAAATTTCCCCAAAAAATAAAAAATTTACACGCAAGGTACTTTGGTATCGAGCAATTTCGATAATAAACTACCTAAGCGAACGAAAATGGAAAAAAAAACAAAAACACTGTGTTCAGAACAAAAAATGGTGAATCGTGTCGCAAAAAACAAATGTGCTAAGATGATGGGACGTGTTGATGTGAATGTCGATAATAGTGTGGATGAGAAGGAGTTGGTGGTGGTTGGTTAAGAGATAAAGTAGGTGGGGAGATTGTGAAGGAAGGTAGGTGGGTGAAAGGGAAGAACAAAGTTAATTATTTTAGAGGTATTTTAGAAATTTCATTAGATTAGGATGAGTGTGAGTAAAGAGGAGGAGTGGAAAAAGAATGGAACTTTGATGAAAGGTCAAGGCCCATCTTAACATTGTTGACTAAGAAATAATGGGCTATTGACAAAAAAGACAAGGGTTTTTTTTACCCCAACACCTACTCACTATATCCCACAACTTTTGTGAAGATACCGTATTACCCTTAATTTTTTCTCAAAACAGATTTAACTAAAAACAGATAAATCCAGTGTGATAATTTTAAACAACAAATTTATATATTTGTTATATAAATCCCTACTGAAATATCCAAAATGAATTTACCTTAGATAAATATGTAAAAAATGAATTTATCTAATTTAATAAATCCAGATAAATAATCGGAATTATGTTGTATAAACGGAAGTATCTGAATGAATTATGTGTGCATCCGTTTTGATAAAATCAAAATAGAAGATTTATGTTTTTAAACATAGTTCCGTTTTTAAATTTTTGTTATCCAAAACATATTTACCTACTAAAAAGATAAATCCATTTTGGATATATAAAATAAATCCATTTTAGATAAAATTGAGCGGTAAAATTGGAAGATTAATGTTGGGTGGGGGTAAAAAAAGACCCAAAAGAGATGACTCACTATATTAGTACACCACTAGGGGGAATGTTAAAATATTTTAAATTTAATGCATAGTGCATCATGCGTATATATATATATATTTTGATAAAAAATCAGAATATAGTATAGTAATATAAATATTTATGTTTTTAAACATAGAATTATTATTTTATTAAAGTAAATGATTATAAATGAATAATTTTTTGTTATGTAATAAATGAATAGTTATACATTTTCTTAATACTTTCCCTTTAAAAAGATGAAAAGTTAATCTGCTATATTTTTATAGTTAATAGAAAAAGTAAAAAGTTAATAGTGAGTGAGTATATTATTAATTTATAAGCTAAAATTAAATTCTGCAAATTCAATAATAAATAAAAAGCTGAAATACAAAATAGGTTTGGCTTTTACATCAAAACATACGAAATCCACTTTTTTAGATAAAATTATTTTAGTTTTTATATTCAGTAAAACTATTTTAATAAACACTATATCATTAATTTTCATGTATTCATAATTGTGGAAAAAAATTGGTCAAGATTAATATTGGGTGGGAGGAATATCAAAGCTAAAGCCACTATTTTAGTTAAAGATTGATGACTCACTATATTAGTACATTTTATAAATGAGTATATTTTATAACGACGTTGATAAAAGAATGATTATAATTTTACATATTACTGGACTTTAAACATTAGAAAATGTAAAACTTTAACTATCATTTTAGTTTTAAGAAAACGTTTTGACAGTCCATTCTTAATTTGTACACTTAAACTAAATTAAATTTACAAAAATAACCCTACTAAACTAACCAATGTTTGTCCTTTCACATGTCCCTTTCCATTCATTATCCTAAAAAGCATTATATTAGTTGTTACTAAGACTTTATCTTAGAAAGCTACACAAAATATTAATTTTATAAAACACTTTATCTAAGACCTTTTTGCTAAATAATTTATAGTAATTGAGTCAGATAAATCTATATATTTACATATTAAGGAAATTTCAAAACCCACAAAAACAACACAGTATAAGTTTCCATTAGAATAATTCTCCAAGTAATTTGGTCATCTATAGTTAAGTCGGTCTCTTTGAGAAGTATTGGAGAATAACGCCCACCACCTGCAAAGAAAATAGAAAAACCAAATAAATCAAACTTAGAATATAACAAACCAAACTCATTACTCTAACAACATCAACCATACACAAAAGGGGAGGAAGAAATAAACCTAATATATATAGTAGAAACATTTTCCCCTTTTTAGCGATTCTAAACAACCAATAAGACACCAATGAGGAAAGAATAACTAATACTAATTATTATTTATTGTCTTGATTGTTAAAACAGAGGGAGAATATGGAAAGATATATGAATAATGTGTAACCATTAGAATAATCATTGTGTATTAAAATCAAGGTATGATGATAATAGTAACCACAAATGTTTTTATTGTAAACGTGTAAAATTCATAGGTCACTTATTAATTCGTTAGTATGTTTTATTATTTAAATTTTTAAAGTCAATTATATATATATAAATTAGCAGTTTTCATTCAGATTATAAAATGCATAGCATAAATAAACATAAGGGTGTTTGATTTATTACCAAAATGAGCACTAATTATGTAGCACCGGAAAGCAACATACTTCAAGGTAAAAAATAAGATGACGAAGAAAATTAGCTCATTATTTGTTAGAATAAAAAAGCATCGCATTTTTAAAGTAAATGACTAAGGTAATAATTTTTTAAAAGATTAAAATAGTCAATTAGTGTTATAAAACATTTAACAATTATTATTTACATAGTGTAAAAAACTTAAAGAATATATAAAGGTTTTTGGTGAGTTAGAATTTAAGTTAGCATTAAAACACTAAATCAAGTCTCACAATATATAATGTTGTTAAGTTAGTGGCCATTATGTGCTTTAATTAAAATAGTAATAATAATATCTTATTTATATATAAATTATAATTAAACATCAATATAGCTAAAAATCTTGAAAAGCATTGTGGAGGCTCCATTGGGGGTTCTTTACTTATATATATATATATTGCTAATTGTTTTTATTAATTTCTATATTTTCATAAGAAAACATCATGTTCACAATATTCCACTAAGAGAATCATTTAATAAGATAGTGGAAAATTATATTTTCATTAAAATCAAAGTTTTATTTAGGTGTAGATTATAAATAAATATTTTAATACATAAAAATCTTGAGAAAAATTGTGGAGCTTCCATTAGGGATTCCTTTACATAGATGTATAATAATATTTAGTGGGTCAGTAAAATGAATTGAAAAAATATTGTCATATTTTTGGTAAAAGTGAGTTTTCATTTTAAATACTGGATTGGATGTCATAATAGGTTTAGTGGATATTTAATTAAGGAAAAAGGAATGTTGAGATATAAGTTTGAAATTAAATGAAGATGATGGAGAGCATCCTAGAGCTTGGAAAAAAGCTTCATTTAGAGATTTACTAGGGGAAAACCCCGTGCGATGCACGTGTTGCTATAATATTTTTTTATTAAATCTTATGAAATTTATATATAAAAATATATCATTTGCTAATGCAATATATATATATATATATATATATATATATAAAACTATAAAAACATGAAATCCTTTATTTTTTGCACATTTTATTTTTTTTCTTCTGAAAGTCACTTTTTTCTTCTGAAAGTCCACTCAAATCCAAAGTTGTCTTCTTTAAATAGTTGTTTGTTGTTACAACTGTTTAAAACTCTACATCTTTCACTCATATTTTACTACCTCTTCCAACTTTGAGTTTTTTTATTTTATTTTTAAATTACTCCATTATTGATTACTATTAATCTATCAGGTGAGCCTTAATTTTAATTGCCTTTTGGTGGCTCTAAATTAGTATGGTTAGTACTAATTATTTTAGTTGGTTTTTAATATAGAGATTGTTACAGTTTTTTTTATTCTATAAACATATCTAAGTTATAAAATTAATAATTAACAAATATTTTAATAGTAAATTCATGGTATTTTAAACCTATTAAAACCCAAAATTTTAAATAATAAAAAAATCGAACAATTATTTAATCAACCATAGTGATATTTGTTGCGATAATTGAAACATCTAAAGTTCTAAAAACTAAATCTAATTTTTTTCAATCATACAATTTTTTCAAACTTCTCTTTCGACCACTTTTTGTTAAAGTATAAGTTGACTCATCTTCATTAGATTCGAAGTTGCAATTATTTGAAACAAATATTTAATCGATAAATGAAATATAAAGTTGAATATTATGCATTACAAATCACATTCACCTTATTCTGACCCTAGGAAAAGTTTCGTGTTGGAAATTTAATAAAACTTTGATAGTTGATCTAATTAAGTCCTTTTTATTGTCTTAATTGTCAATATGAAATCTAAATCCTTTATATTGTCTTATTTCTAATTATGAAATTTATGATATTCTATCATGAAATTGTTAGTTGGTCAATAAGAAAATTGAATAGCATAATACAATAAATTTGGTAATACTAAATATTTTACATTCTTGTAATATATTCATGAATCTATGCCATTATTTCTCCCAAAGGAAGTATGTATGTGGCTGGTCTAAAAGGTTTTGAAAAAATTTGAATTAGAAAAGTTTGCAATAAAGTATATTGTAAGAAAGAAAAATTATAGAATTCATACATTCTCGTCAATGAGTAGAAAGATACTTGAATGAGTCCATTCCGCTTTTTCATGGATGTTGAGAGTGTCCTATGGTCAAAATTATCCTTTTTATTTTGCATGCAGTTTTTGTGGATGATGGATTGTTTAAAAAGAAAACACTATTTTATTTCTAATGGTGAAAATATTTAAAGTGTTTATATAGGAACTTATGTTCAATTGACACCTAACCTCTTGTGAGGATGCATTTGAATGGAAATGGTTAACTATATGGTTTAAATAGAAAAGACTGTTCATAAAAGCTTTATTGTTTTATTAAAGAATTATTAAGTTATGTAAGTAGTAGATGGTGGAATATAAACCTTTTGGATGACATCGGTTACTTTTGTATGGAATTTTTAATTGTGTGAATGATTAATATTAAACAACTAATCATGACCCATAAGAATTTTATAGATCAATTTGATGAATGCACAAAAAAGGTTAAATTAATGATAAACATTAAGTCAACAAAAGTAATACCAATAGACACATTTTAATATGACAATAGAGATGGTGAGTTAGTTGACTTTTTTTTTACGACAAATAAATTGTTTTTCTATACATTCATATGTGTAGATTTTTTCATCAAAGCAATCATATGTATAGATTAGTTCATGGTAACATGAAAAACACAATGATAAAACATGATATTGGGCGCCAAAAGGGAAAAAATGAGACAGTTCATTTATTTTTACGATAGTGTTTTTTCTTATAATAATTAATATTTGTTTTTATGCAATCAAATAGCAAGTAAATAATTTATTGTATAATTTTAGTTTCATCTATTTTTAATTTTGTTTTTATAAAATATTTTCAATATATTATTAAAAAAAGAAGGATTTGTTGGGTGGATTTTAAATCAAGAAAAAGAAAATATATTGTACTAATTATATTAATTTAGAGACACTAAAAGGCAACTAAAATAATAACTACTAATTATAAATATTGAAGAGTTTTGCCTAAAAAAAATATTGATGAGTAATCAATAAGAGATATATTTTTAAAAAAAAAAAACAGAGAGAGAAGAAAGGTCACCAACGATCAAGCCTCCTTTATCACTTTTTTAATTTGCACTAAATGTTTTAAAAGACAAATTCATATGATTCTAATCTTTTAAATTGATCTAAACTATTATAATTATAAAAAGTGTTTACTAAACTAATTTATATTAATATATTTTAGTAATAATATAATTTATTTGCTACTGAAGTATATGTTGTTTCAAATGGTACATTGATATTTATCTATCTTTAAATTTTTTGAAAATAAAAAAATTAAATGTAAGTAAAAACTTCATCTCATTAATTTATAACGAATAATAATTAACAAATTTATTATTAATATTAAATTGTACAAAAAATAAAAATAAAAAAAATAAAATCTTAATATCATTAGTTTAGAAGGGACATTAACGAACATGCATTTGTGAATGTTCAAAGAACATATTATAAAAAACTTTTAGATACAAAGCCTCATCCAATTTCATGGAACCTATTAAAACTAAACAATTTTTTGAAGAACAATATTAAAATTTAAAATAATCCATACATGTCAATAGCTTGGCAAAAATTGTTCCTCATCCGCATTACTCACTAACTAATCCAAATTATTATGTCTATAACTTTTGACAACATTACTCACTAAAAATTGTTCCTCAACCGCATTACTCACTAAAAATTGTTCCTCAACCGCATGTCTATGTCTATAACTTTTGACAACATTAGAATTGTCTACAACATGAAGCTCAACTCCTTTGATTTGCCTTTCCAATTTCTCCTATCCATGTAAACTTCATTTTCCTCCCTTCGATGCAATTTGGAACCTATAACAAACTCAATACCTAATCAACAATCAATAAAAGCTCAAGAATAAAAGACAAATTTATACAACTTTTTGGAACTCCATCTACTATAATACATTTCTTCAAGCTAGAATATTGATGATGTAAAAACCAAATAAAAAAACAAAGCACATAAGTGATGTAACACTCAAAAAAAAAAAAAGTGATGTAAAAATGAAAAGATGAGGGGTGACCTCTCTTCTTAGGTATATATAGTATTTTGAAAAGAAGAATTTAAGTGATGGAAAATGAAAGGATTGTAACTAATCTCTATTAAAAACCAACACTAATAATTAGTACTAATGAAAATAATAATTTAGAGACACCAAAAGGCAAAAAAAATCAAAACATCAAGTAATTAATTAAGAGTAATCAATAAGGGAGAAATTTTTTTAAATAAAAATAACAAAGGAAGAAAAACTCACAATTCAATAGTCAAGTTTGTGTGTAGAAAATTATGTATAAATAAGTACTTGTTGTAATAATAATGAAAATTCCTTATGAAAATAATTAGAGGAATAAATTTGGTCTACTAAAATTCACAATATAGACATAGAATTTCATTTTTTTTGTAGGGAAAAGAAATGAAGTTTATAGAAAATGTAGTATTTAGTTAACATCTTTTTAATGTTTTTAATAAAATGAATTTAACATTTGCTAAATGTTTATAAAAAATTAAAATCAAGAAAAAGATAATATGAATATTTTTGGTTCAGAAAAGTTAATTGAATATATATATATATATATATATATATATATATATATATATATATATATATATATATAGATATAGATATTGTGATGTTTAAGAAGTATTGATAAAGTTAGATTTATATTGATTTAAAAATTGAATATCATAAAGGTTTAGTGGATATTAATTAAGTAAAAAGAATGTTGAGATTTAAGTTGGAAAATAAATTGAAATGATGGAAAGATCCAGAGAACTTTGGAAAAAACTTCCTTTAGAGATTTATATAGATTTTGAGAAGAGTTACTAACCGCACATCTATTTAATTTTGACACCTCCACCAAAAAATTACTAAATAACCCTACTAAACTAACCAATGTCTTTCCCCTTTCCATTCATTATCCTCATCTCCACTAACATCTCTCTCTCACACACAAAACCCCGGAAATGGATCTCTCTGCGGTTTGGCGGGAAGCTAGAGTCAGCGATCGATGTAAATATGAAACTTTTAAATCGGTTGAAAACCTAACCGATGTTAAATATATGTGTGTAAGAGATATTTAACATCGGTTTTGCAAACGAACGGATTTAAAAAGTCTACATTTACACTGACTGCACTTTGCAGTTCCCGCCCAAACTGCAGAGGATCCTTCCCCCAAAACCCCCTCTCCCTCCTTTATCTTCCTATTTCTCTCTCCTTGTGTTTTCTAGGTGTCTTCTTCGTCTTTTACTTGAAATTTGATTTCTAGAAATTTGTTTCCATATGTTCATTTGGGGTAGACCAAACACACATGCATCCTGAAATCAATTTTCAAAACAGTTAAGAAAGAAGTTTCAAGATGTGTATTACAGTATTAGGGTTGATTTGTGAATCATGTTTGGCTCCCCCCATAAATCTTGAATTAACACGTACGTACGTCTTAAACATGGTTTAGATTGCATGTAATCGTAGGAGAGAAAATTGACATTTGCGAACAAGAAAATTTGGGGTAGGTATGGAGGAGAGAGAGAGTTGCTATGAGTCTAAAATATGGTGAGCTGCGGTTGGTGGCGGTGGAATGATAAGACCTTTTATGTTATGTAATTCAAATGTATTCGTAGAAGTAATTTCTTGCTATATATATATATAGGCCAACGCCTTTTATTGAATGGTGTTTAGATCCATTATTAGAGTGTATCACCAAGATATAAAAGCATGTGGGATTGTGGGGTCTTGTGGTTTCTTCTTTGTCTCCATTTTGAGTGTTGGCACTAAAACCCCCTTGGATTTTATTTTCTTTTGTCTTTTAGCAAGTCATTGAGAAGAAATTTATTTATTTTTTGACGCAACCGTAGAGATTAATCTCCAAAATATCGAGATCTATTTAAGGGGTTGCCCCCGTTGAAAATAAATTTAGCTTAAAATATAATGCGCTATTTCAGATTTTTTGTAAAAAAAAAAAAAACAGAACAGGTTGAATTTGATTTTTATCTTTATCAAAGAAAGCCAAACTGAGTTTGGCACACCAAGAGTTGGTATTCACAAAAAGATTAAATCCCTATATACACACACACACTGACACACATTGAAATGAAAGCAAACCTCTCTCGGATATATATATATATATATATATATATATATATATATATATATATATATATATATATAAATGCCAGTTGATAGCAATTAGCATGTAACAGAGCATGATGGCAGAGAAAAATTCTGAAGCTAATCTTACTAGTTTTTCTCTCAAACTGATACTGTAAGTTCATCAAAGCTATAGCTAGCTAGGTGTGTAGCTTCTAAACTAAAGTGCTGCTGGTTTCTCTGTGAATGTTTAAATTTTTAAATAAGAATTCTGGAACACTAATCGTTGATGTAGTGACCAACACCTGGGCTATGACCTGATGAAGTGGGTCTAAAAGCATTCACTTGGTATTCTTCTATTCTAGTACCCTTTTTCTTTCCTGCGTATTCCTATCACGATGATATTGATCACTATCATTCTTCATGTTTTCACGAGCCTTCGAGAAATGCCTTCCTGCTTCTACATACAGATGTTGCTGCTGCTGGTGTATAATCAAAAACAGAAGAAGTACAACACAAGCAAATTTGAGGTTAATGTTTGCCATATTAATTATATTACCAATCTATATATATATATATATATACTACGAACGAGTGAAAAAAGAAAGGAAAACAATTGAATCAAAATTTCGACCGACCAGAGCATGTGATGTGATGTCTTTCACTCCTGATCGTTGGGAAAAGATTCCACGGAGACAGTCACAGACATCTTATCTTATGAACTACTACTACTACTACCATAGCGGATGGTTTGTATTAACTATTTAAGCCCAACCCCTCGACTTAATGAAAAAGGCGCCCTATCTTCTTTGCTTTCTCTCATTCTACCTTCTTCTTGTCTCTCAATCTTGTTTATGATATCTCTTCAAACTCTCTTTTTAGTTATAGCTCCTTTTGAGGTGTTGATTTTCTTTTCTATAAAAATAAATAATGAAGTTTCATTTTTATTATATTAGGATCACTTTTGTCAACAAAAAATATATATATATTAGGATCACACAAAATTCTCAATTTTTAAATAGACTTATATTACGCGTTCGCTCTGTCGTTCTACTTCCCCCAATGCGCCAGGGTTTGAGAATTTTGGGGTGTGTCGCTGGGGTGGGGGATCCCTCCTTTGCGCCGCCCTCGGCCTCTCCCCACCCCTCCCTCTTCTCGTCTCCTCCACCACCTTCTCTCCCCCTCATTCGTCTCGACGCCCCCTCCTCCCTGCCTTCTCTACACTTCCCCCTTTCTCTGTTAATTAGGTGTGGCTTTCTTCTCCTAGTTACCGGGTGTGTAGTTGGGTTGATCTGGTCTTAGGGTGGCTCAATTCAAACTCTCTTGGTTTCGAGAAGCTTGAGAGTCTCTAGAGGCTCCCCCTTTTCGCTACTGTTAGAGCACCCTTTCCTCCCACCCCTAGCCTATTTCATTTCCTCTATCTTAAGGTTTCTATGCTCAAGGTGTGCTTCTTGTAGCCTCAAGTTGCACTTTTGTCGTCTGTGAGTTGAGCCTGGGATGTGCCTTGGTGCGTCTGCCCTTTTGCTTTCTCGTGGTTTTGGCTACAGGTGTGTCGAAAGTTGCAAGCTTTGCGGGTGGTGTGGTTGTGGTTCACCTCATAGCTTGTTGTTGTGCTTCTTTGGGTGTTTAATCCAACTCAAGTGCAACGTTGTTGTAACCACGAGGTTGAGCAAAACCATGGTGGCAAGTTTTCGCTCGATCTTGGATGGGTGTGTTCCCTTTGGGTGCTTCTTTTTGGTGTTTGGTTTCTCTCTGTGCTTGTAGCTTCCTCTGATGTGCAATCTTCCTTTTTGGTGTGTTTGGTGTGGTCTTCGGCTTAGCAGGGTGTTTCAAGGTGTTTTGATATCTATGGTAACATGGTGAAGCCTCTACGTTGCTGCTCTACTGTTGGTGTAGCTTTCTATGGTGTTTTAGTGCTTTTTTTTGGTTGCTTGGTCATGTGGTTCCTTCTTTTGAATAGGTGTAGTGGAGTCGAGCTATCCTGCAGGTTGTGCAGTAGCTGAGATATGTGTGTGGCTTCAGGTGTAAGGTTTCTTCAGTTTGCCTTGGGTGGCCTCTTTGTTGGTTACGTCCTTCGTTTAGTTGCGGGTTTTGTCTCATGGATGCTTTGGAGTGGGAATGGTTCAATGGTGTCACGTGCTGTCTCTATTTCGTGTTATGTTCGTAGGAGTTTTTCTGCTCATTAGTGTTGTATTACAAAGGTTGGAGCTATGTTGCTTAGCGGATTGTTTATGATTCGTGACAAGGATTGTGTCCCGACGTAAGGTGTGATTCGTGTCAAGGAAAAGTGTTTGGGCGTAAGCTCTATTACTTGATATTTTTTCCCAGGAGTGTTTCCTCTCACCTTCTAGATGGTGTGTTTGAATTTGATTATCTATGGTGTTGGAGTGGTATTTCTTAAGTGTTTTCATGATTAATTTGGTGCTAGCTTTGGTGTAGTTCTTTTTGGTGGGGTTGTTTCGAGGTATGCTTAGGGGCCTCTATGGTTCTTGTCATAGGTGTTTTTATCATCTTTTGGGTGTTTTGTATTGCGGGTCAGTTGTTTTTTGGTGTATCCTTGCCTTGGCCATTGGGTATTTTGTAGCAATTGGGAGTGTTACTCATTTATGTTTGGTGTATCTTGACATCGACCTTTCTCTTCCTAGTCTTGCACGTTGCTTGTGCTAAGTTCTATTAATGAAATCTTTCAGCTATCGCAAAAAGTGGGTCAAAGGTCGGTTTGGGCTTTCATCTCCCCTAATCCTAGGTGATTGCTTCTCAAGTTGGACGTTGCATAGCACAATCGAGATATGTACTCGCAAAGGCACTTCAATACTCAAAAAATAGTTTAAATGTGTAATCCTATTTAAGAGAATGAAATAATGCACATATACCTTGTGTGTCATGTTAGTTTTCTTTTATATGAGAAGTGTGGAGACCATTTCCCTAGTCCCAGTATTTTTGAAGAGTAAAATTTGTTAGTACGAATAAGAAAAAATGAATGGTGTATTTTTCATCACATTCGCAACTAGCAACCCTCTGCATTTTGTTATTGTAGTCTATTTCGTATGATTCATATCATACTAAATAGTACTACTCATTTTTTAATTAAAAAGGATCTATAGATGCCCCACATCCTTCAAAAATAGTACTACTCATTTTTGAATTAAAAAAGATCTAAATAGTACTACTCATTTTTGTACCGTGGTTTTGTGAGAAATAGAAATTTGGGGTTTTATCAGGTCACCCATCTGCTCACTAGTGTTATCCAAAGATCGTGAGCAGTTTCAAATCAAACAAATTTACTTTGGAGTTAGCCAAGTCAAATCAATCCCTTTCATTTTAGTAAAACTCACCCTTATAGAATGGCTATTGCTTTGAAAAGCAATAGCCTATAGAATAGGCTATATAGCCCGACTTGGCTCAGGCCAATAACAACTTTGATAAATGTAAGTGAACTATGAAAAAGCCTAAAAAACCTAATATTTTATTTGAGAAAATTCTATATACATCTATTTTTCATTCTGCCTCTATAAAAAAAATTAATATATTCATTTAACTTAGAGTGGTCTTTAATTTTCTTAAAATATATTTATCTGGTAATTAGTTAAGTTAATTATACGATGTCAAAAAAAAATGAAGTCAATTAGTTACTTGCACTACTTTGAAAAATATAGATCAACCTTGCCATGCAAAAACTTGAGCACATGTGATTGGAAGGTTTCACACTTTGTTCTGTTGTTTCTCACTTTGATGGGAGAAGATTGTGTTTAGTCAACTTTTATTGTAGCAGAATCTGAGTCCTTTATTAAAAAAGAAAAGAAAGAGAGAGTGCATTTAACATTAAAAGCGGGAAAAAGTCTATTAAAGGGTGAGAATTTAGAGTGACAACATAATTTTGTTTTGTAAGACACATCCGTGCAATATAATATATATCATACAAGGCAGAAAGCTTATTACAAATACAAACTACACTAATAATTAATACATGCATAATAATAAGAGAACCTAATTAAACTTAATTATAAAGAAACTAGAATAGACATGGATTGCTGTGAAATGAACTAGGAACTAGCTAGCATAAGGATAAAAACATATATATATATATATATATATATATATAACTAGTTGTTTATAGAATGGCCAACACCAGGACTATGGCCAGGAGTTGTGGGTCGAAAAGCATCAACATCCTCTAGACTTCTACTCCTTGGGATTAAAACATCATCACTATTTGTCACTGCCTTGGGAAATTTAATGCTTTTTTTCAAACTCCTTCCTTCAATGGGAGCTAGTTCAAATGAAAGCAAAAATATAATTAGTACAAAGAAGAAGCAAGTACGAGTGAAATGTGCCATTTGCAAAGTAAAGAAATTAAGCTGAATTATGAAGAAGAGGAGATTATTATGAATGACCAGTACTATGCTTCATTGGTATTTATAGAAACTCAAAAGCACAAGCATGTGCTCCAAACACTGAGGGGAGAGTGAAAAGAATTAAATAAAATATATAGAAGTGAACGAATGGGGAGCTAGCCAAGCATCAAGGAAGATTCCATTTCCATATTCTCAATTTGAACTATAAAGCAAAAAAGAATGAAAAACTATACCTAAAAGTCAAGAAACCCTAGCTAGTGGTTGGTGAAACTAAATAAGTTATGGGTCACAAATTTTTCTGTCCAATGCAGCTTTTACATAATACTTTAAAGTTTAAACCAACCAACCAAAAAGTTGAGAGTAAAATTAAAGTAAGTAAAAGATGGACGATTCTCTCGAGAGATTAAAAAGACCTTTGCAAGTTTGGAAGGGCATTACTTTATATTATATATTTACTTTATTTTCTAACTCAAGTACTGCATGCGAGGGAGAATATGAAATGGTGAGTAGATAATATCACCAAAAAATGAATAGATACAAGCATTAGTTGTGGTTACACTATAGAATGGGTACATTTGTGTATATAGTATATGTCATGGAAATGGTAAAGAGTAGTGGATCTTGCTTCTTTTGTAAGTGGTGTAAGGATCTGTGAGACTCTATATATATTTACGATGTAGTCATTTTGTTGTCAAGTGGTGGAGGTATATATATATATATGTTTAATTAAGTGTTACATTTGGTTTTCAGCCCCTATAAGGTAGTAACTAATTGAAAATATAAGTTTTTTAGTAAAAAATATAGTAAATTAATAGTTGATCCTTGTTAATGATGGAAGCAAAGATCAAACTTTTAAGACTCATTTGGTGGTCACGATAAGATAAAAACATGATATAATATGAAACAAGATAGAGAGATATATGATATGATAGCGACAATCGACAAAATGACACTATCATATAATGTGTTTGATGTGCAAATTTGATAAGATATAAGATAATACATATTATTTCATTTTCAGTACAAAGATAACATATGTTATTCTATTATATATTTTAGATAAGCTAACAAATAATTACTTAATATTTATTATTTGTTAATGACAAAACTATCAATGTGAGAACTATATTTCATTTGTGGAAATATTAAATTCTCTCTCTCTCTCTTTCTATATATATATATATATATATATATATATATATATATTGACAAAACTATTTTTATATTTTTAACTACAATAATTTATTCTTTATCACTTATTTTAATTTTTAAAATTTCAATAGATTTTTAATTTTAAACTATACAAAAAGGCAAAATTACTCTTATCATAAAATTATACATTTATTTTTTAAAGTAAGAACTAATATATTTTTATATTTAGTTTTATATTTTAAAATATATTTTATAACGGTAAATGAAAAAAAAATATCTTATCATATTCTGCTGGTTTCTAACCCAGCTCAAACTTACGATAAAATTTTAACTAGAGAGAATGAATATGATAAGTTACAGGATTAAATAATCATATCCTGCTAGCTCAACAAACACATACACTTAACTTCTTGACCCCTGACTCTTTAAATGTTAGCATTTTTTTACGTGGAAATAATTTCATCAAGAACCTCCTAAATTAGAGGCCAAGTCATTTAGGAGGCCAAGTCAAAACCAATAGAATGAGAAGGTTGCTCTAACCAAATAGTAAGAGGATCAAGTACAATTCTACCAGAGCAAGAACAAAAGGCTCTCAAATTCTTCATTTTCTTCATCAATTCCTACTGGTCTGATTCAACCCAATTGCCAATTCAACTGATCACTACTTGATTTATTAAAGAAAATGAAGAATTTTAGCTTTCAAATTCATACTGGAACCCAACTATTTAACATCTTCAACTGATCACTACTTGATTGAGTTACCTAGGATAATAAATTAAGAAGAGTTTGTTGTAATATCTAATTCATATATAGTTAGTCCTCTGCCACGATGTGTACTAACAGAAAACTGAAAAGGTCCTTCTAAGTAATATCTTTATGGCCTCTGCCTAACAGAAATGCCTTCTGAATTTTATGGCCCTGCTTGCTTTGCTTCGTTGTAAACTTAAATTAGTACAAATACAATATAAGAGCATCAATCTCAGAATCTGTGCAGTTAAATACAACCACAAAGGAAGTTTTGTGATGCAACTTGCATTGTATCACAGCCGCAACTATGAAAGAGACACAGTAATGCACATGGTGAGAGCTTTGACTCTTCTTGACCTCCTCTAAAATGCCGTTTTCTTGATTCCTTTTGTCATGCGACATAGATTTTTTTAGCTACATGTGTAACAATATATATTTTAAGCTATCCTGGAACAATATTTTAATCAAATCTATAAGGAATCTAGCTTCCAGCTTTACACCATACTAGGCTCATACCTAGAATCCACTCTTTCAAAGTTGCGGCTGCTACAATTTTAAAAAAAAAAATTTGATAAGTAGAGTTTGTTTGATTTGCAAATAAGAATTGAAAATTACAAAATTGGAATTGATAGTGTTGGACCCTTTTTTGTCCTATACACTGTTTGGTGAACAAGCATAAACAAAAAAATATAAATTTCCTATAATTTTCTTTCTAATATTTATAATGATTTTATATAAACATAATTATAATGCAATTAAAAAAGTATAAAAGAAAATGTGCGATGGAGAAGATAGATGAGAGAGAGCGAATGAGGGAAAAAAACAGAGATGAGGAGAGAGATTGTGAAATAAAAAGATATAAGAGAGATGAGAGGAGAGAGGGAGAGAAAGTGAGAAGAGAGGTCATAAGATGAGAAGTATAAGAGATGTGAGAGGAGAGAGAAAGGAGAGAGAGAATAGAGGAGAGAGGGGGAAAAAATTATTCAATAGAAAATAAAAAAATATTTTTTTTTTTTTGGTAATCAGGAAGTTTTATAGTGGAACAGAAAGTTGTACTATGATTTATTGAGGAACAAAAATTTGAGTTTTTGTCCACTCCATTGCCCTCAATTTTGTCCCGTACTGTGAATAGTTTTCAATCAAACAAAGTACGACGTCGACGGGACCTCTGTCGAGTCCCGTCCCTTACTTTTTAGCAAATCAAACACACTCGTAGCCTATCTGTCTTTTTATATATATATATATATATATATATATAAGCAAAAATATCTTCTAAGTCATTTAATGCAAGTATTGTTTTCCAATTTTTTCTTTCTTTTCAGTGTTCTAAAAAAGTTAATAAGGGCAATCTAAGAATTATACTTCTTTTATTTAACTGTTCTTAATAGGTGTGCATCACTATTTTACTTATATGTGAAAACAGAGAGAGTACTATGTAAGGAAAAGGTGACTAGATACAACCTTCAATAACAATTAAAAAAAGAAGTATGAGTTTTAAATATTTTCTTGAACATGAAAATGGAAAAGAAAGTTCTAGGGTGAAAGAATTTATCGAAATAAAATATTTGGATATTGTTTAAAAATGAATGGTTAAGATTGAAATAAAATCTAACCAGAATTTTTAAACTACATCAGGGTGTAGATAGATGAAAGATTTAAATTGTTCTTTCACCCTAGAATCACTCAAAAGAAAGTTGGGGAATTTAAAATTATTTGTATTGAAAAGAAGAAAAAAAACTAACCAGAAACACATCAGGGTGTAGACAGAACCATCCCTAATATCAGCAAGCAATAGAGGGTCCACACAAGGAGGACAATGCTGATAGACTATCAAAGATTCCTCTTGGAGACACCCCACAAAGTTTACAACTTCCTAACTTGTACAAAATCGACTTGAACCAGGGATATGGAGGGAATTGAGGTAGAAGAGACACAGATCCTATCCGGTTATTAAATTATTCCACTAAGAGAGAAAAATACACATTGAACAAAATAAAAATACTTTTAAATAATAATATTTTATGTATTTTCTTAGTCTCTCTCCTACTCAATCTGGAGAGGATTTGAACTAGGCCGAAAGAAGATGGAGGGTGGTGCAACAACAGCATGAGGGAACAAACTCCACCAGCCAAAAGAGAA
Source organism: Oxytropis ochrocephala (assembly GCA_020916435.1). NCBI lineage: Eukaryota > Viridiplantae > Streptophyta > Magnoliopsida > Fabales > Fabaceae > Oxytropis > Oxytropis ochrocephala. Next base: position 7,903,588 of record CM037092.1, on the reverse strand, counting down.
ATATGATAGAATAAATTTAACATTAGTCTAAATTGAAGGAAAGAGAAAGGCAAACAATAGTGAGATCTATATAAACTTCATCAAATAATAATGTCAGAAAAATAAAAAGGGGTTGAAATAAATTTTAGTGAGACCTAATATTTTTCTATCTAAAAAGAGTTAAAAGTAAGTAAATAAATAAACAAATAACAGAAAAGTCCTTTTGAGTAAAAATGCTCTACTTTACATAAATTAATCAGCTGAGAATGGCATATATACATGCTCACCCGAGGAAGAAAGAAAATAAAAATTATAACGTACATTATGAGTGTTAGTGAATTAGGAGGTAGTGCAAAAAGGTATGAGAAACACAGAAGCAGTGTTTCCAGAACCAAACCATGATTCCCAATCTCTGAGGCTTTTCTGAGGTAAAAAAGACCACCGAAGAGAAGTTGGTATGTACAACTGTTCTAACAGTTAGAAGCTATGAAACACCAACACAAACACAGATACATAGACACCAATTTTAATTTGAAAAATGAAAGTAATTGAAGTGTCAGTGTTGGTGCCCAACAAGACACGTGTTGGACGCACGAACACGTCTTCAACCTGAAGTGTCGATGCTAAAGAGGTTAGAAGAGATTGCAACTAATAGTCAACTTCAAGGAAACTCTCATAAACGGTTCCGGTCAACGTTTTGTTGACTTCATCCCAATTCTTAATATGGTCAGACAATGGTCCTTTATGTATCTTAACCTGTCTGCTCTTTAACTCCATATGTGGCAATCCTAAAAACTCTTGCACATCTTTTAGCTTCTGCAACAAGACAAAAAGGTTAATCCCACTAAGTAATGAAAAGTGAAAATTAAAATAAAACAACTTAACGATGAGGTCCTTACAGTGTGATTTCTCATAAGATCCTCATAGTATAGGATCATATGCCGAGTAGTATTATAGTATTCTAAAGCCTTTGTAGCTCTCATCTCCATATCTTTCAAGTCATCCAACAATGATGTTGAGTTTATGATAGGCTTGTACTTTGAAAGAATATCAGCCTAAAAGACCAAATATGAGATTCATTTCATGAAAATAAGAAAAATTACAAAGGAAAGGTGTATGGAGAGACCTCTTCAGCAGAGTGTACATGAGATTTATGTGTTCCGTTCAGGAGCTTGGCATAACGGTCATAGGAATTGGCCAGCATTGATACCATCCGGCGCAGTAAGTTTCTCCTGAAAAGAAATATGACAGAAACAGTTCTATGGTTGAAGTATTCTGCTATTTCCTTGTGGTGCTCCATTAATCCCTGCATAAACAAAAAGATATTGATTCTTCTATTACTTACTCATAATAATATGTCAGATGAAATCTCAACATAAACTTGAAGGAAGTAAATAGAGTGAAAGAGAAGGAAGATAAAAGCATGTAAATGTGATTGTGAGGTATGCATCATATGCCAAATTCCACCAACTCTTACAGCCACAAGAAAAGTGCAGTCTGTAGACTGTTTGCCTGTGTAAAATTATTTTGACAGTGGATGTCAGTAAGGAAATTTTTAGAAAGAGATTGTGATCCCCTTTCTTTTTGCACGTAGTTCTATTAATACTTTCACAAAATTGATAAAAATTACTCACTAGGATTATGCACAACTCCATCTCATCTCTTTTTAATAAAACTTTTCATTGCTTCTATCTAACACAATACTTGCACCAAAATTTCATAGCCCATATTATATTCATGGTCAACTATATAGATCTATTATATTTCTTAGAATACGGGTTGGGCCTAACTCAACCCCACAAAACTAGCTTGTAAGGTGAAGGATGTCCTTTCATTATATCCTCTTTTGAGACTATATCTCTACCCAATGTGGTACTTGGGTTTCTCCCAATACTATCCAATGATTACAACTAGTTGGCTCTGATACCAACTTAGAAATTGGGCTTAGGCCTAATTCAATCCTACAAAATTCGCTTGAAGAGTGAGGAATGCCTCCCATTTATAAACTCTTTTTCAGGACATATCACAGCAGATGTGAAACTCTCAACAGTCAGCAAATGCAAAAAGGTTGAATCCAGATACTAGTGAAAAAATACATCCCTAAAGTTGAAGACCCTGGGTTTAAGTCTCCACTTCACCAGAAAATACAAGGAAGGTTTAAGGAGTATAAAATTAGATTAATGCATAGGGCAGTTTTGCTTGCTAATCAAAGATTCAAAATTACAAAATCTGTGTTTTTCCATCTTGAAACAACTATAACAAAAACAGGAGCTGGTGAGAACTAGTTTACAACCAACGAGTTAAGGAAGTGAAAAATAAATTGTAGTCAGCATGTGAATATTCCGATAAAGATTTGAGGTGGCCGGTGAATGAACTTTGAGTAGCAATGTGAAAATTCTAGACATTCCTTCAGCCTTCAGAGCTGTTTATGCTCAAATACAGAAACTAATGCAGAAACAAGGCCTCACACAATAAGCATGACAGCAGTTTCTTCAGCAAAAATAAAAATAAAAATCAACAATTTACCCAAGAGGACAAGACTATGTCGACAACACTATTCAGAAAACTTAACAAGATGTATACCTGATTAAGCATCCACTTTAAGCCAATTGCAGCAGAGCACTCATTCTTGGAAGCACTACTAAACCAATCCAAATTGTAAACTCTGTCTAAAGTCTGTAAAATCGAAGAAGCATTTTTCCTTCTCTCTCTAACAGAAAATACCTCCCCATTTGAGCTTGCATTGATGTGGCTATTCAAAAGCGTCTCAAACCATCCACTGCCTGATCTTTGATTCGACAATATTGCAAAGAACCGGACAGGATTATGAGCGCACTCGTTCCTGACAAAGAACAATGCAGTCAATAGGTGCATAATAAAAGCCAAGTTATAATGATTAACAGAAGTTTTTTCTCATTACCTGCTAAAGGATACAGGTTTGGGATAATGTAGTATGTAAGGAATATCTGTTTGCTTCACTCTACCCCGAGTAAGATTGTCAATAACTTCCAAGTCCATATACTTAGTCCTTGCTTGGGTGCTTATCTGCTTTAGACATACAGAGAAGATAATAATGACGCAGACCATTGAAAACGTAAAGACTGCGGCCCTTAATAACATTGGGGATCTCTTTGGAGGCTTGATAACAAGAATACCCTGCAACCAACATAAGAGGTGCATCAATTAAGTAAACTTATGGAATCTCTCCATTCTCCAAATCCAAGTAGAAACATAGGATATCATCAAATTGGTGTTGAGTCTAATACCAAATATATGGGGGGAAATTCCAAAAACAAGAGCAGGTATCAATCTAGCTTATTGAGATATCATATTAATAACCAAAAGAAGATAAATAAAAATAATGAAGTGGAAAATTTTAGGAGCATTAGTTCTAACAGGACTTATATCAAACAGAACAAATACATACATTTTAGTATTAAACATATGCTATGAAGAATAATAAGCCCTCAAATTAAGATAATAAACCAGATTAAAACATGTAAATGAGCTCAAAAGGGTTCTTCTTTAAACCCATTAGTGTTCAACAATTTAACTATTCCCTGAACTAAAAGCATTGTTCTTTAAACCCACTTGACCATATTTCTTAACCTAGTTCATTCAGAGTCAAAAGCAGCATAATTTGAGAATAAAGCACCGATGAACACCCATACAAAAATGAAACTTGAAAATACCCTAGCTTGTTTGAAAGCAAAAAAACATTTGAACAAAAAAGCGTGTAGTGTGGCAACTCATAATAGTTACTACCAAACAAAGGAAACAAGAGAAGAACAACATTATGTCACATAGCAAAAAGAGCATGTGTATTTAACAGTAGAGAAGTAGAAAGTACCTTGTAGAGGAAACACATGTCTGCTACCATTGCTGTTCTAGAGAGAAAGGGATCAGCTTTGGAGGTAGAATGAGTTAGAGAGAAACCCCAGTTGGTATTCAAGTCCTAGCTCCCTCAACTCAACTACACAACGAGGAGAAGAAGAAGGAGAATGAGAAGAACAACGCTTTTCCCTATGTTGTTGGGGGCGTCTTGTTACTTCTCATTCTGAAAAAACAAAGATGAATTTATTAATCTTGTTTTATTTTTTGTTCCCAATTTTTCCTATTTTATGCAACTGTACTGAACTAGGTAAATTAGTTAGATTTATTATTTTATTGACTAAAAAATAAAGCAAATTTGCCGTGTGTCGACGGTGGTGGTGACGGTGGAGTAGTCTAATTAAATGCAGTTTGGGACCCACAAACGGAGAAGGGAAGAGAAGCGCAAGAAAAAGGGGACTCCACTCCAGTATTCTTAGAAGGTGGTTAAGGTTTAACTCAACCTCACAAAATCGGTTTATAAGGTAAGGAAGAAGCATTATAAACCACTTATATCTCTTTTTCGGATTAATATATCACATCCGATGTGGGATTTCTATAAACTCAAAGCAAGTATGGAGTAGTAACTTTCCGTCTATAATATAAGGAAAAAATCTCTACATCACATCGATTAATAAATGATATTAAAATCAATTATTTTTATTTAATAAATCAAAAAGTTTAACTTTTCTCCAAAATTGTCTTTTTCATTAAATAATAATTTATTCCTAATTAATGATGTTATTTTTAATTATACCACTTAAAAGTGATAAAGTTGAGATTAATCATTTAATACATTTTAAAAATTGTTCTTATTTCTTATGATGTGGACAGCCAAAAAATACTATTTGTCTAGTATATTGTGGACCAGAGGTAGTACAACGCCTCTGTTTGGTAAAAAGCAGTAGATGAGCGAATAATAAATAACAGATGAGCTAGCCGGTAACTTAGCTAATAGCAAATGTTGTATTTGGTAAAACTAACGGTTAAACTAATTGATAAATGTAAAATGACTTAAAAGGAAATATTTAGTTAATTCATGCTTTAACTGTTTGGTTTATTTAAATAAGGATGGAAAAGGAATTAAAGGAAAATAATAAGAGCAAAAATGTCAAAAAAGTGGGACGGTATACACTATCTGTAACATCCCTAATTTTTAAATTTCGATTTATGGAAATTAACGAGTGATTTATTACTCGAATAGGTAATAAATCAAGTCACGGATATGAGACTGTTACGAAAGCAATTTATAATTGCCAGAGAAAATAATTTAAATGCATAACTGAGTGGAAATTAGTACTCTAAGGGTATTTTAGGATTTATACCACTTCCGTTAAATGAGCTCTAAGACACAAAAAGTATCCAAATACTCTCTCATTCCACACTTGTGTGAAATAAAAGAAAGAAATAAAAAGAGAGGTGAGTTTTACTCGCTTAGGGAATTTAAACATCGTTTTTGAACTATGTTTGAATGATTTTCAAATTCCGAAGTTTCGAGAATTTTAGAGTCAAAAACGCTATTTTACGAAAATGACACGTGTTTGAAAATTTAAAACGAAACCATAATGCTTTGATTTTTGAATTGATATGTTTGGATTTGGATTATGTGGAATATTGTTTGTTTGGATGTGTTTTAAAGTTGGGTGTGAATCGGTTGAATTTTCAAATCTATTGGAAAACCGTAAAATTTTGTATATATATCGACATTAATGATTTTGGAATAAAATGATGTCCGGGTGTTTTTTACAGAATTAATACTATTTCGGGATGTCCAGTATTACGGAGGAAACTCTGTAGAAATTTTGTTAGAAATTTTGATACAAATCCAATCGGTTTTGAAATAACGATTAATATTATTATTATTTGAAAAACCGAACTAGTGAACGTGTGTGGACTTATGTCTTGGAAAATAAACCGAACGAAATGTTCTATTTTTATGTTTTGGCTAGGGATGATTATAAATCATCTAAACCTATCCATGAAACCTATAATTATAAATTATATGGAATTGAAATAATGCTTTGCGGAAAATGATATGCTCTATCCGTTATGTTACGATATATAAATATATCGAGTTGAGGTGACGACCTCTATGTGTTAGTATGCTAGGGAGGCGATCATGAGCCACGCCCTAGCCCCAATGTTAAAAAGATTATTCCGCTTTGAGAGTTGTACACTTATTGGCTATGGCCAGGGGTCCACCCATGCTTCTTTTAGGTTGTTGGTGGTGTACTAAAATTAATAAAACTTTATTGTAATTCATTCTTGGATTACCATGTTTCGCAATTCATATAATAGAATTGCTAAGAGATCCGATAAGTATTAACTTTTGTGTATGCGTGTTTTATGTTTGGCAATTCATATAATAGAATTGCTAAGAGATCCAGTAAGTACTAACTTGCTGTGTATATGATTTTAATTGGCTCATGAGTGTGGCTAGGGGTCACGGTAAAGCTCACTGAGGCAAGTTGTCTCACCCTATCATATGTGGTTTTTTTGAGAGAAGCAGGATAAAAGAAAAGGGAAGAAGCAGGCGAGGCGGTTGATGCTTGTGTGGAAGATGGATCTGGAGCATTTATGCTTATGATATTATGTATTGTTTCTTTGTAAAATATTGTATAACTTGACTTGATACAAGTTGTAAGTTATATTTCCGCTACTCTGATATATTCGGATATGTAATATTAGCATTGCAATCGCGAAAAATTTCGTGGTGTTACATTTGGTATCGAGCGGTTCGACCTAGTCGGACGTAGAGAGACCTTATGGTCAAGAGGTTAGATAGAGTCACTTAGGACCGTGTGATGAGCAATTATTAGAACCTTCCAAAGTATGTTATGTGAAGCTTTGAGCTTGATCAACTCAATTTTTCATGCAAGGTGCGGGAATGATAACGATTGGTTGCCTTAGCCCGAAAATGTCCAAACCCTACACTATAGGAATTTTGGCCTTTCGGTTTATCGAGCACGCATAGCGGAAGCAAAGGTGCAGTTGGTGTTTTGAAAGTAAGCAAAGGCAGCTAAGTTGGTTCGAGGAAATTGTGGGCGAATGTTCAATCAGTGAACCAAGTGCAATTGTAAAATTGCAGTGGAAGTTATTGTAGGTCATACAAAGAACTACAATTAAGAAAAGCCTTTAGGCGGGAATAATGACAGTATCGTAAGATCTGTTAAGATTAGCGGACACCCCGGAATCCTAATCATTGATTAGCCGGTCTATCAGTTACCGAAATATTGTTTTACAATAACCTTACCTTATGGTTAGAGTAAACCCCAACTTAGATCGCAGTTAGAGATATCCTTTTGGATAGCTGCGAGTCTTGATCATGTTTTTTTTTTCCTTTACGCCATATTGCGAAATGCTATGAAGCCGACCTAGTAGGTTGTAGTGCAATCTCTGTATTGGCTACGGAACCCAATGTTGATCGAGTTAGTTATGATCACGGTTTTTGAACCAAGTCTCAATCAAGATAAGAGCAATAGGTGATTTTGATGGTGACATGTACCGGGTAGACGTCATGGAAAGAATTCTCACCACCTTGTCATGTAACGAGGAAGGAAAGTGATTTATTCTACGAATGCTCTGGATGAGGATGCACATTCCGAGTAGACTAACACTCATGCTGGGATGCAAACCTAAGGTATTCCTTTTACTCGGAATCATTTCAAGGAACGATTTCTGAATCGATTCGTTTCCTTCAGTTCAGAGACTGTGTAAACAGGCGTAACGTATTAATTTAAAGCAGAGTGTTATGTCGGTTAGGAAGTATCTTTGCTATGTTGAGAGATTAGATCAATTCTATATATTGGAAGTATGTATGCTCATGAGAAGATGTCGGAATATGACTAGAGTTACGGAAGGTCTTTGAGGTGATATGGAACAAGGATTTAGTTTTCATTCTTTGTGAATAATTACGGCTTTGGTTTAGCAAAATCAAAACTGGATTCCTCAAAGCCTAGCAAGTGTCCTATGGTAAGAGTATAATTGTGTTAAATGTCAATGGGGATTAAATCGTGCTCTGTTGCAAGGAGGAGGGTCATTATGCAGTAATGCTAAATTAGGAACTCTTAAAGCTCGGACAATCAAGCTCGAGGGTAATCTTTAGAAGAAGGTACAAGTTTCCTCGGTGATAAATATGTTAGCATATTGTATGACAATAAAGCTACCCGTTGTTTATCCTTATAGCTTATGTAAATCGGGTAGGATTATTTGTGTCTCCTCTCACCATTGAACCGATGTTTCGGAAGATTGTTTTAACCGAACCATTTGGTTCTCTTTGAATTTGTGGATTGTTTGGACCATTAAGGAAGTGGTTAGACTTTTTCCTCCGGATGGCAAGTCTTTATTTCTATGTACGGAAGTTTTTATTTTTGTGTTTATGCGCAACTCATGGAATTGGTTTGTATTTATCATCCTGTTCAAGTTATCAATGAATTTTCCTAGATGTATTTAGGATAAAGTTTTCTATAGAATTAGTTCAGTGCGGAACCAATAGCCATAGCTTAACTGCTGAATGTCTTCCTTAGAATCAAATGAACTGAACCCCAACTTGGAGAATTAACTTCGAAGGAATTTATTCGTGAGCGTCTCTCCGGTGGTGCTCTGCATTACATGTCAACTAGAATGATGGGAGTATGAGGTTGTGTATCAATTATCGTTAATTTGAACAAGTGGCTATCCGAATAGATATCTATTGTCAAGGGTAGATGATTTATTTAACCAACTTCAAGGTGCGGTTGCTTTCTCAAAGAATTGATCTAAGGTCATGATATAATCGGATCAGTGAGCGCAGTGAGCGTGGTGGTAATCATGGATGGTATTTGGGTGTACTCAAAGACTATTAAGGAGCTTGTGCAACATCTCCGTATTGTTTCGAGGTTACTTCAAGAGAAGAAGTTATATGCCAAGCCATCGCAGAGTGACTTACGGATGATGAAGTGGAGTTCTTGGATCACATGATTTCTCGTGCAGAATTGCGGTCGATCCTAGCCTTGGCAAAGAATGCGGTGAAGTCGAAGTTTTTAGGACTTCTTTGGTTATTATCGAAGAATTATTCAAGGATTCTAATAGTTAGTTTTTCCTCTTATCTCGTTAGCTCGCGAGGGCCAACAATTTATTTGGAATGACGATTTGGAAGGATGCTTCCTAGAGTTATAATCGCAATTTACTTTTGCTCCAATCTTAATTCTCCGGGTCCGTCATTTGGAAATCCAAAGTTCTGATGACGCATCGGGGAGAGGTTAGAAAGTGTGATTATTCGGAAAATCGGTGGTAGCTTATGCATCTAAATAGTTGGAGCCACATGAAGAAGAGTATTCAACTCATGATTAGGAGTTGGCGGCTATAGTTTCTGCATGAAAGAATCGGAGACACTATCTTTATGGGTCTAGTTGTAAAGTCTTTAGTGATCACAACAGTTTGAAATATCCGCTTTCGATCATAACGAAGTGAATAACAATCAAGTAGGCAAAGTATCAATGAAGTTGAATGAGACTATATGTCTTAATCCATGTTATGTTTCCCTTATATGAGTATGTTTAGTATCAGAAAAGCGAGTTTGTGTCCTCTCTGAATATGTCTAATTCGTTCATTTCATTAAAGTATTATTTTGGAAAACCAATGTTGTAACAGACCCATGGAGTAGGAAATCTATTCACACGGTGGAATTGACCATCCACGAAATGACATTGTTGGGATCTTTTAGAGAATTGAATCTCAAAGTGGCAGCAGAGAAGAGTCGGATAGTGTTAAGGCACGTTCGAATTTGAACGCTTTGAGAAATCTAGCAGGTGAAGCCACAGAGAGAGATGTTGAGCTACAATCTCAGAAATGATTACCAAATTATACCCAAGACAGTGGTAGTATTATCTATTCCGATGGTAGGGTTGTGTACCCAACGTTATTAATGATAAGAGTCAGATTTTTGAGGAAGTTTATCGGAGTTAGTATTCAGTTCACCCTGGATCCACCAAGATGTTATTGTAATTCATATTACGAATTACCAGTTATTATTGCAATTCGGATAATGAATTGCCAGTTATTGTAATTTAATTAATAAATTACCAGTTTAAGGATTCTTAATTGAATCGAGAGAGTGGCCAAGTGTGAAATCAGGTATTATGGAAATTGTAGCTAAGTGCTTGACTCGACGAAGGATTAGAGCAGAGCACAGGAAACCTGCAAGCAAGTTGCAACCATTGGAGGTTCCAATGTGGAAATGGGAAGATACCTCTATGGATTTTGTTATAGTTGGCCAAGAGGGCCAGTCGGTGACGATGCTAATGGGGTAGTGTGGATCGATTGACCAAATCCGCTCACTATATTCCGTTAGGAACATTTTAAAGTATCCAAGTTAGTAGAAGTGTATATGAAACATATCATCAGATTGCATGGAATTTTTACAAAGATGGTGTCAGATCACAACTTAAAGTTTAAAGGAGGCTTTAGGAATTAAAATGTACGTCAGTACGGCTAATCATCTTCAGATTGATGGTCGAGCAGAACGAACTAATCCGATACTTGAAGATATACTTCAAGTATGTATTATGGTAGTTGGGAGGAAATGGAAAACTCCATTGTAATGGAAGGAAGTAGGTAAAAACAAATTATTGGAACCTGATGGGATCCAAGAACTAACAGAGAAGATACGACAAATCCGAGAAAGAATGAGAGCCTCCCAAGGTCGGCAAAAAGGGTTATGCGAATAAAAGAGGAAGACAATTAGAATTGGAAATAGTGATAAGGTAATCTTGTAAGTCTCTCCACTATCTATATCTTGGCTAAGCATGAACAAGCGAGAAAGGCACCTTGGGCGAGGGCGATTGCAATGGTCAAAGTGGTGACCAATGGAGATCCGGTAGATGGCATATGGACTGGAAATCCATATCTATTTTATTGGGTTATGTTTTCGCAAATTTTGAGGACAAAATTTTTAAAAGTTGGGGTGATTGTAACATCCCTAATTTTTAAATTTCGATTTATGGAAATTAACGAGTGATTTATTACTCGAATAGGTAATAAATCAAGTCACGGATATGAGATCTATTCATGAAAGCAATTTATAATTGCGGAGAAAATAATTTAAATGCATAACTGAGTGGAAATTAGTACTCTAAGGGTATTTTAGGATTTATACCACTTCCGTTAAATGAGCTCTAAGACACAAAAAGTATCCAAATACTCTCTCATTCCACACTTGTGTGAAATAAAAGAAAGAAATAAAAAGAGAGGTGAGTTTTACTCGCTTAGGGAATTTAAACATCGTTTTTGAACTATGTTTGAATGATTTTCAAATTCCGAAGTTTCGAGAATTTTAGAGTCAAAAACGCTATTTTACGAAAATGACACGTGTTTGAAAATTTAAAACGAAACCATAATGCTTTGATTTTTGAATTGATATGTTTGGACTGGATTATGTGGAATATTGTTTGTTTGGATGTGTTTTAAAGTTGGGTGTGAATCGGTTGAATTTTCAAATCTATTGGAAAACCGTAAAATTTTGTATATGTACGACATTAATGATTTTGGAATAAAATGATGTCTGGACTGGTTTTACAGGAATTAATACTATTTCGGGATGTCCGTATTACAGAGGAAACTCTGCCGAAATTTTGTTAGAAATTTTGATACAAATCCAATCGGTTTTGAAATAACGATTAATATTATTATTATTTCGAAAAACCGAACTAGTGAACGTGTGTGGACTTATGTCTTGGAAAATAAACCGAACGAAATGTTCTATTTTTATGTTTTGGCTAGGGATGATTATAAATCATCTAAACCTATCCATGAAACCTATAATTATAAATTATATGGAATTGAAATAATGCTTGCGGAAAATGATATGCTCTATCCGTTATGTTACGATATATAAATATATCGAGTTGAGGTGACGACCTCTATGTGTTAGTATGCTAGGGGAGGCGGTCATGAGCCACGGCCCTAGGCCCCAATGTTAAAAAGATTATTCCGCCTTTGAGAGTTGTACACTTATTGGCTATGACCGGGGTCCACCCATGCTTCTTTTTAGGTTGTTGGTGGTGTACTAAAATTAATAAAACTTTATTGTAATTCATTCTTGGATTACCATGTTTTAGCAATTCATATAATAGAATTGCTAAGAGATCCGATAAGTATTAACTTGCGTATGCGTGTTTTATGTTTGGCAATTCATATAATAGAATTGCTAAGAGATCCGATAAGTACTAACTTGCTGTGTATATGATTTTAATTGGCTCATGAGTGTGGCTGGGGTCACGGTAAAGCTCATCGAGGCAAGTTGTCTCACCCTATCATATGTGGTTTTTTCGGAGAAAGCAGGATAAAAGAAAAGGGAAGAAGCACGGCGGTTGATGCTTGTGTGGAAGATGGATACTGAGCATTTATGCTTATGATATTATGTATTGTTTCTTTGTAAAATATTGTATAACTTGACTTGATACAAGTTGTAAGTTATATTTCCGCTACTCTGATATATTCGGATATGTAATATTAGCATTGCAATCGCGAAAAATTTTCAGGGTGTTACACTATCCGCTCAAACACTAGCGTTAAAATAACGTTAAACGCTACTCAAAGAATACTAAACGCTTATACTTATCAAACACGTCTACTCATCACCGCTAGCCAATTCTGCTAATCAAATCCATTATCCGTTAGCGGATGAAACTTGCCAAACATAGTCTATATCTCTAAAGGAAGCTCTAATGAAACTCCTCAATTTTTTAATTTATTTTTGTATTAAATATCAACTTTCTTCTTTTATTAATTAATATTATAAATTCATGAGATCCACTTTTTAGTATTAAATATCAGTATATTAATTATTGTTCATTCTTCATTAATGAGATGAAGTTTTTAGTTATTGTTTCTTTTTTATTAATTATTAAATATCTATATATTAATTATTTTGTAAGCAAAAATTACTATATTACTATTAAAATTGGTAAGATCTAAATTAGTGCAATAAAAATATATACTAATTAAAATAGTTTAGATGAATTTAAAAGATATTAACTTTCAATCAAAATAAAATATAACATTTATATACGGTGAATAAATTAAGTATCAATATATTCATTATATTTTAAACAAAAAATTATAGATTACTATTAAAATTGATAAGATCTAAATTAGTGTAATAATTATATTTCCAAATTATAATAGTTAGATGAATTTGAAATATGTTAACTTCAATTGAAATAAAATATATAGAGATTAAAAGTCAATGAAATTTTTATAAGAACTAAAATAAATAGTGAAATTTTATAAGAACTAAAAGTATGTTTAACCCTATTAATTAATATTACTTTATAATTTACATTGTATAGATCTCATTACTCTTATTTATATTTACACGCAAGTACTTATAATTTTTTAAAATATATACCACATTTTCTATAGACTTCGTATTTTTTTTGGGGTAGCAATTGGAAATTTTATGTGTAAAATTTAGTAAAGTAGATTTATTTGTTAAATTTTTATAAGTGCGTATTTAGTATTGAAGTAGTTATACATTAAAAAGTAAAATCGTATATTTGATTCAACCAATTGCCTTTATAGTGTAAATTTATTGCTTAAATACCAATTTTAACCTCATTAAATTTTCTTCTTATAATAAGGACCGGATGGAGTACCAAATTGGTTGAATCTATCTCAAAATTTAAATACAGGTTCTTTGAGATAGATCATGTACAGTCTTAAATTCAGTCATTAATTTTCTTTGAGATGGCTTCGATAAAATCGGTCATATTCAATTGCTAAAAATCAATTACATTACTCTTTTCAATTACGGTCTTTGAATTGGTCTCTAGAGGGACTGATTATATTCATTCTCTAATTCAGTCGCTAATTGTCGTTTTCTGTAGTGCAAATTGGTTAATATTTTTATTTTTTTAAAAACAAGAACCAATGTGAAAGTGAAGCCCTTATTCTACTATAGGGTCTGTTTGATTTGCAAGCAGGCGATCATTAAACTGAATCTGACCTGATTTGGAATTTGGATGACAGCTGATTGGGTGGACAAACTTTTGTCCAGTACATTGTTTGATGAACCATGACAGGATACACAAGCAAAAAAATGTAAATTTTACTATAACTCTATTTCTAATGTTTATAATGATTTTATATAACATATATTATAATGTAATAAAAAAATTATAAAGAAAAACGAACAAGAAGAATATGGAAGAGAGAGAGAGAAGGAGTGATAAAGAGAGAGAGAGATGACGAGAGATATCATGAGATGAGAAGATACAAGAGAGATGAGAGGTAGAGAGGGGCAGAGAAAAAGAGATGAAAGAGATAGGTTATGAGATGAGAAAGTATTAGAGAGGTAGAGAAAAGAAAAGAGAAGAATGGGATAGGAGAGAGAGAGAGAGAGAGAGAGAGAGAAGAATGAGATTGGAGAGAGAGGGGGAGAATAGAGGAGAGAAAAAATTATTGAATACGAAATAAAAATAATATTTTGATTTTTTTAGTAATCAGGAAGTTGTACTGTGGGACAGAAAGTTGTACTGTGGTTTTGTGAGATACAGAAATCTGGATCTTTGTCCAGTCCATTGCCCTCATTTATGTTCAGTACTGTGAATTGTTTTCAAATCAAACAGTGTACATCTGGAGTTGTCCAATTCAATCCCTTACTGCTTAGCGAATCAAACGCACCCCTAATCTTTCTTTCTTTTTCTTCATCACGTTTTTCTCCATTTGAATTACTAAAAATACTTTTCTCATGTTCATATCTTAATGTAGATAGATTAAAAAGCATAATTAATTAATATTCTTGCTTTTGGTTAAATCCATTTTTAAACTTTCTATATTACTATTTGTTTATTTTAAGAATGTATTGGTTTTTTATTTCATTCTCCACCACCATTAGTTTGTGTAGGTTAACATGATTCTATCATGTTTAATTTTATTCTACAAGACTCGGCTTGGATCACGGGTCATCGAGTTGATGTTTCACTACAAAAAAAACGTGAATTAGCGACGGAATTAGCGAGGGAATATTTGTCCCTCGCAAAAAACTGACATTAGCGACGGAATTGTAGGTCCCTCGCTAATGGTCACATTAGCGACGGAATTAGCGACGGAATTGGCACGTCTGGTGATTTGGCAGTGCAGATCGCTCGACTATGCGATCGAGCGATTAGCGAGCGGAATTGGCACGTCCCTCGCTAATGTCCAGTTATTTTTTGACCGAATACCCCATTATCTCACTCTTCTCTCACTCTTCTCTCATTCTTTCACAATACCCACTCTCTCTCCTCTTCCTCTTCCTCTTCCTCTTCCTCTTCCTCTCTCTCTCTCTCTCTCTCTCACCTACAAACTCTAACCCACCACCACCACCACCACCACTCACAATACCCATTCTTTCACAATACCCACTCCTCTTCCTCTTCCTCTTCCTCTTCCTCTACTCTCTCTCTTTCTTCACAAAACCACCACCACCACCACCACCACCACCACCACCACCCCCCCACCACACCACAACCACTCTCACTCCTCTCTCTCTTCAACCACACAACCACAACCTCTCTCTCTCTCACTCTCTTTCTTCCACACCACCACAACCACATACCTCTTTCTCTCACTGTCTTTCTTCCACCACCACACCACCACCACACCACCACATCCAAACAACAACAACAATAATAATAATAATAATAATAATAATAATAATAATAATAATACTAATAATAATAATAACAGTAGTAGTAATAATAATAATAATAATAATAATAATAATACTAATACTACTAATACTACTAATAATAATAATAATAATAATAATAATAATAATAATAATAATAAAATTCAAATTGATAAGCGTACAATCGTCGGTGAGGTTGCGTCTTTGTCAAGATTAGCGAGGGAATTAGCGAGGGACTGGTCCCTCGCTAATTAGCGACTGACACAAATTCCCTCGCTAAATGCCACTAGCGAGGAGGGAATTAGCGACCGAACTGGTCCCTCGCTAATGACAATTAGCGACGGAATTGGGCATGTTAGCGACCGAAAATTCCCTCGCTAATGACCGTGTTTCTTGTAGTGTTTATCCGACGGGGTCATACTGGATTGATCAGGTGTAACTGTGTGATCGATCTGCTAAGTGACTCAACCTAACCCTGTGATCGAGTCGCGGTTATACTAGGTTTGATAACTATTTTGAGAAACATGATTATATCTAATTAGATGCAAATTTTTTAAGGAAATGTCCAACTTAAGAGAATAAAATCCCAAATTGTGATTTGTGAGTCACACCCCCACGATTTAGATGTATAAGAAGTCATTATCAAATAGTTGGATAAAGTTGACTGAATTAAAGATATTAACCTTTTTTTTATAATAGATGGCGTCATTAGACTTTTTAAAAGATTACTTAACTATTTAATCATCCATATATTTAAGCAACAACTTCCTGTCTGGTCTAATGGCGTATAATATATATACATTGTAGTTTATTTTTTACTAGTAATACATTGTAGATTATCATATATTATATTATATTACATATCTAATCTAATCTAATATTTATTTATTTTATACAAACAAACAACTTACAAAATTACAATTTTAGACATCTTACTTTTTTGACACATCACCACTTTAATTTTATTTATCATTTTTTAATTTTACTTTATCTTCCTTTCTCACTCACTCACTTTCAATCTCACATTTCCCAATATTTCTAATCTCTTACACATCTATTATTAGTGGCCCCCACACCCTTTATTTAAAAATATTTCTTTTCCCAATTTTTTTTAATCCACTATATAATCTAATATAATTAAATTAATATTAAATAATCTAGAATTTACTCTTATTTACTATCTAACTTAATATCTATTTATCTATTTATCAATTTACTCCTATTTTCAAATTTTTTCTCCCAATGCACTTTCTTCTCACTCCCATTTTTTTTAACTTTCCCCTCTTTTTTTTTTCTTTCAAACTTCGAAATTCAAATCAAATCAAATCAAATCTACTAATAAACTAAAATAATCAATCTAAACTTCAAGATAACTGCACTAATGTATAAAACGCGTGATCACTTCACTGATATATAAAAAAACACGATATTAATATGGAGAAAGAAAGGAAAACTTAATGACTATTTCAACTGCTGATTAATATTTAAAACATGGGATAATCTGATCGATATATAAAAATACGGGATAACTATCTTTGATATATAAAAATCACGGGATAATTGCCTTCGATATATTTGATACTATACTATCTATCTTTTACTATCTACTATAATGTACTAATCAACTAAAATAATCAATTGAAACTATGAGATAACTGCACTGATATATAAAAACACGAGATAACTGTAGTGATATATAATTAAAATATAGAGGATTAATATTTGTCATTGGTAATTTACTATCTAACTTTTGTTATTTACTATAGTCTACTAATCAACTAAAATAATCAATTGAAATTACAAGCTAACTGCACTGATATTTAAAAAACACGGGATAACTGCAGTGAAAATTATAATTTTTGAAGACTACTATAAACCTACTATGTAAAAAAAACAAGAAGGCTTAATGTCTATTTAAACTACTAATTAATATAAAACAAATATCTATTATTGAAAATTTACTATCAAATTTTTACTATCTACTAATCAACTAAAATAATCAATTGAAACTACGAGATAACTGCACTGATATATAAGAAAACACAGGGTAACTATAGTGATATACACGAGATTCATATTTGCCATTGATAATCATCATTTTTTTAAGGCTTAATGACTATTTAAACTGATTAATGTTTAAAACACACGTGACAAGTATTTGTCAGCGATATATAAAAACACGAAATAAATATTTCTTATGGATAATCTACTATCTATCTTTTACTATCTACTATAATCTACTTATCAACTCAAATAATCAATTGAAATAATGAGATTCTTTGCATTGATACATAAAAAGCAAACACGGGATAAGCAGAGCGATATATAAGAAAACATTGGATAACTGCATTGATATAAAAAAATACTCGAGATTAATATTTTTCATTGATAATTACAATTTTTTAAGGCTTAATCACTATTTAAACTAATTAATATTTTGTTGTAAAAAAACTAATTAATATTTAAAACACACGTGACAAATATTTGTCACTAACACCTAAAAAGAACAAATATTTGTCATCTGGTGGTATATAAAAACACGAAATAAATATTTCATATTGATAATCTACTATCTATCTTTTACTATCTACTATAATCTACTAATTTTTTTTATCAAAGTGGCACTAATGACCATTTTACAACTGTCCCCAAGGGGATTCTAACTCAACATCTTGAGGATATACGGGTAGCTCTTTTCATCGAGCTAGGACCTCGAGTGTCTATAATCTACTAATTAACTCAATAATCAATTGAAACCATGAGATGACTGCATTGATAGATAAAAAACAAACACGGGATAACTGTAGTGATATATAAGAAAACACGGGATAACTGTATTGATATATAAAAATACACGGGATTAATATTTGTCATTGATAATTATAATTTTTTAAGGCTTAAAGACTATTTAAACTGATTAATATTTAAAACACAGGTGACAAATATTTGTCACTAATACCTAAAAAGCACAAATAATTTTCATTGATATATAAAAAAACACGAAATAAATATTTCTTATTGATAATATATTATCTATCTTTTACTATCTACTATAATCTACTAATTTTTTTTTATCAAAGTGGCACTAATGACCATTTTACAACTGTCCCCAAGGGGATTCTAACTCAACACCTTGAGAATATACGGGTAGCTCTTATCACTGAGCTAACACCTCGAGTGTCTATATTCAACTCAATAATCAATTGAAACTATGAGATGACTGCATTGATAGATAAAAAAACACGGGATAACTGCATTGATATATAAGAAAACACGGGATAACTGTATTGATATATAAAAATACACGGGATTAATAATTGTCATTGATAATTATAATTTTTTAAGGCTTAATGACTATTTAAACTGATTAATATTTAAAACACATGTGACAAATATTTGTCACTAATACCTAAAAAGCACAAATAATTGTCACTGATATATAAAAAAACACGAAATAAATATTTCTTATTGATAATCTACTATCTATCTTTTACTATCTACTATAATCTACTAATCAACTCAAATAACCAATTGAAACTATGAGATAACTGCACTGATACATAAAAAACAAAAACGGGATAACTACACTGATATATAAAACATGTGATAGCTGCACTGGTATATAAAAAAAGGGATAACAACACTGATATATAAAAAACACTATACCAACATATTAAAAACACGGGATAAATGCAAAATTCTTTTAAAATGATACTTTTGAATTTCTAGATTTTAATACTTATCTATTTTTTTTATTTGAAACTCATTTTTTATCTACTTTAAATTTGTATTTATTTTCACGGGATAATATTCAGTCTATTTAATACTTTTTAAGTTCATTCATAAAAAGAACATAATAGCACCATTGCGTATGCACGGGTATCCTACTAGTTTATTATATAAATAAACAGATACCTGGTCTAGATAGAGACTAGAAGAAAATTCTCCATTCTTTCTGCGGGATCAATGCTTAAATCCCAGATCAATGACTTCAACCATCATTATTTATTTATTTATTGAATACGAAAAATGTATTGGACTGGACTGGACTGGGCAAACTTTTGTCCAGTACATTGTTTGGTGAACCATGGACAGGACACACAAGCAAATTAAAAAATGTAAATTGTACTATAACTCTATTTTTAATGTTTATAATGATTTTATATAACATATAATGTAATAAAAAAATTATAAAGAAAAACGAACAAAGGAGAATATGGAAGAGAGAGAGAGAGAATGAGTGATAAAGAGAGAGAGATGACGAGAGATATCATGAGATGAGAAGGTACAAGAGAGATGAGAGGTAGAGAGGGGCAGAGAAAAAGAGATGAAGGGGATAGGTCATGAGATGAGAAAGTATTAGAGAGGTAGAGAAAAGAAGAGAGAAGAATGGGATAGGAGGGAGAGAGAGAGAGAGAGAGAGGAATGAGATTGGAGAGAGAGGGGGGAGAATAGAGGAGAGAGAAAATTATTGAATACGAAATAAAAATAATATTTTGGTTTTTTTAGTAATCAGGAATGAAGTTGTACTGTGGGACTGAAAGTTGTACTGTGGTTTTGTGAGATACAGAAATCTGGATCTTTGTCCAGTCTCTTGCCCTCATTTCTGTTCAGTACTATGAACTGTTTTCAAATCAAACATGGTACATCTGGAGTTGTCCAGTCCAGTCCCTTACTGCTTAGCGAATCAAACACACCCCTAATCTTTCTTTCTTTTTCTTCATCACGTTTTTCTCCATTAATTTGAATTACTAAAAATACTTTTCTCACGTTCATATCTTAATGTAGATAGATTAAAAAGCATAATTAATTAATATTCTTGCTTTTGGTTAAATCCATTTTTAAACTTTCTATATTACTAATTGTTTATTTTAAGAATGTATTGGTTTTTTTATTTCATTCTCCACCACCATTAGTTTGTGTAGGTTAACATAATTCTATCATGTTTAATTTTATTCTACAAGACTCGACCTGGATCACGGGTCATCGAGTTGATGTTTATCCGACGGAGTCATACTGGATTGATCAGGTGTAACTGTGTGATCGATCTGCTAAGTGACTCAACCTAACCATGTGACCGAGTCGCGGTTATACTAGGTTTGATAACTATTTTGAGAAACATATTATATCTAATTAGATGCAAATTTTTTAAGGAAATGTCCAACTTAAGAGAATAAAATCCCAAATTGTGATTTGTGAGTCACACCCCACGATTTAGATGTATAAGAAGTCATTATCAAATAGTTGGATGTAGTTGACTGAATTAAAGATATTAACCTTTTTTTATAATAGATGGCGTCATTAGACTTTTTAAAAGATTACTTAACTATTTAATCATCCATATATTTAAGCAACAACTTCCTGCCTGGTCTAATGGCGTATAATATATATACATTGTAGTTTATTTATATATTATATTATATTACATATTTATTATATAAATAAACAAATACCGGTCTAGATAGAGACTAGAAGAAAATTCTCCATTCTTTCTGCGGGATCAATATGCTTAAAAATCCCAAATCAATGACTTCAACCATCATTATTTATTTATTTATTGAATACGAAAAATGTGTGACACTCCAGCTTAATGAGAAAATTTTCTCTTAATATTTATTTTATTATCTTATGAAAATTAGTGAGAATTGAATTGGCAACCTATGAATTCCAATGTTTGTCTAATTCTTCTATACTTTTTTTACGGAAATTCTTGTTTCTTCTATAACTAGTAAACATAAAACTTAGAAGATATCCCCACAGGGAATAATGAATAAATTCAAATAAAGAAAAGAAAATTGAAATAATCAAAGAAAGAAAGAAAGAAAGAAACCATATTACAAGTTTCTGACATATATATATACTAAACCTAAAAGCATCAACTTCTCTACCCAATAAAATCAATGGAACATCAAAAAGTTTCCCTTCCTCCAAAATATGTGAATCTCATTACAGTTCTTAGCATTGACGGTGGAGGCATTCGAGGAATCATTCCTGGTGTTATTCTTGCATACCTTGAATCTCAACTACAGGTTAATTAATTAAATCACTAATTACACTTAGCACTTAATTTTGAAATACAGCTTATACATTTGTGTGTGTGTGTTTATATATGCATAGGAGTTGGACGGCGAGGATGCAAGACTTGCAGATTATTTTGATGTAATTGCTGGAACAAGTACTGGAGGACTCATTGCTTCAATGTTGGCAGCTCCAAATCCAAAGGCCAATAATCAACCTATTTTTGCTGCTAAAGACATAGTTCCATTTTACCTTGAAAACTCTCCTTTAATTTTTCCACAAACAAGGTCTTAAAAATTACTACTAACAATATTGTTACATATGTGTATTTTAATCAGCGTTGTCAAAACCGGTTGGTTGAACCAGTGTGACGGTTGGTTGAACCGTGGTTCGATCAACGGCTTTCATGTTTGTTAAGCTATTGTTGGATTTGATGTGTAGGGGAATGTTCGCGCCACTCATGAACATAATGAAAGCTATGACAGGAGCTAAGTACAATGGGAAGTATCTTCATGAGGTGATAAGAAAGAAGTTAGGGGAGATAGTGTTGAGCCAGACATTAACAAACGTTGTTATTCCAACTTTTGACGTCCAAAAACTTCAACCAACCATCTTTTCCTCGTATCAGGTGTTGTGTTGACTTTTTTGTTTTCTTCTTTGGAGAGTGGTGATTATGCATTTAAATTGAGAAAATTTGAATAATTTTGGTTATATATATATATATGCAGCTAGAGACTATGGCAGCGTTAGATGTACCACTATCAGACATTTGTATAGGCACATCAGCTGCTCCAACTTATTTGCCAGCTCACTATTTTACCAAAAAAGATGAACAAGGGAATGTCATCAAAGAATTCAACCTCATTGATGGTGGTGTCGTTGCTAATAATCCGGTAAGTTTCTAATTTAGAGTCTGTTTATTTTGAAAAATTAAATATTTTGTTTTTCAGTTTTTGTTGTTTTCACATTATTGTTTTGAAAAAAAATAAAGGCAAATTCTAGGTTGGATCACTTATGTTGGATCGATACCTAAAAACTCATTCCCAAAAAAAATTAGTATAGTTTTGAAGAAGAAAAACAAGAAAAAGTGCCACAAAACAAACCTTAATATTTGTTTTCTCTAATTTTTTGCCGAATCAATACTGATTAGGTCATTTTCTCAATCGTGACGACGAAAAAGACTGTGAGTTGTTCTACTTTCAAGTAGAAGTGTTAGTCGTCACCAGGGTTTCAAACTATTTTCTAATACGGTTCATATAGACTATATATGTCAAGGTGATTCACCATATAACTATCTAAAAAATCTTTGTTTCTAGCAATGGAGGAAACAAAGTAAAAACAATATAAACCCTCAAAGGTCGATCTAGTGGAGCATGACATAAATTGTATATAGAATGTCTAAGGTTCAAATTTTCACTAGTCTTCTTGTGGTAAGATAAATGTAATTTCCTTCATATAAGTGCTTAAAGAGACCAAATTTTTTTCCTGTTTTAGACCATGCGTTATCCCCTCACCCAAAAATAACAGACAGTAAAAATGAAAAACCTTTTCTCATATCAAACAATTCATTATTTGACTACTACAATATTCAAGCAAGCATTTATTTGTTGATTTGCAGACTTTGGTTGCAATTAGAGAAGTGAGCAAGGAACTGATAAGGCACCCAGATGGGAAAAGTACTGTGAGCCCTTTAGGCTTTGATCGATTTCTTGTTCTGTCCTTAGGGACTGGAACAAATAAGAGTGAGCACAAATACAATGCTAAGATGGTGGCAAAATGGGGATCCTTAAATTGGTTGTTCAACTCAGGATCAACACCCATCGTAGATTGTTTCTATGAAGCAAGTGCTGATATGATTGACTACCTCAGCAGTGTGCTTTTTGCTGCTCTTCAGTCTCAAGACAACTACTTTCGAATTGATGTAAGTTCTAAAATTGCATTTTTTTTCTTATAAATAGGATTAGAGTAGTAGCTTGTACTTAAAACTCACTTTGTTTATTTTTATTTCTTTATAAATAACATCCTATTTGCCTATTAAAAAAGTGCACTTGTGTAACAGACAACATTCTTAAACTCGGATAGGCATTGACTTATGGGATTGGTGAGTAACTAATTAAATTACATGACTTGGTCATTATTAAAAATATCAAAAAAAATGACATGTATAAATTTCATATTTAAAAACTAAGTTTTTTTCCTAAAACCTTAAACACCCTCACATTAAATTGCATGACTTGGTCATTATTAAAAATATAAAATAAAAAAAAAAAGATCACGTGTATAAATTTCATATTTAAGAAACTACTGTATAAGTTTTTTTTGCCTAAAACCTTAGACACC
The DNA here is from genome assembly GCA_020916435.1 of Oxytropis ochrocephala. Taxonomy (NCBI): domain Eukaryota; kingdom Viridiplantae; phylum Streptophyta; class Magnoliopsida; order Fabales; family Fabaceae; genus Oxytropis; species Oxytropis ochrocephala. Next base: position 7,879,731 of record CM037092.1, on the reverse strand, counting down.
CTCGCATTAGGTAAAAAAAGTCGTTTCTAATTTTGGTTTTACAAAAATATCCTCATAGCACACAAAACGATGTCGTTTACGGTAAAATTTACAAAAATGGAAAGACCCAGTTTGGGTAACTGGGTCACTGGTTCAAATGCAAAACCGGTAGAGTCACACCGGGTTGATGACATGTCCGACATAGTTATTTGCTCGGACGAACCATACCACCAATTCCCGATCGAGCCAATCTGGTATAATAACTCAGGTAGCATTACCTTTTCTTATATTTAGAAAAATTACATAGACGATATATGTATTATTATAGATAAATAGATCTAAAGTCGTTGCTATGTTTCTTGTGTGGGTTTGTTGTCATGTTATGTATGTTCTAACTTCTAATTAATAATCATCATACCATAGTTAAACTTTGTGACGGTATTTTTATGGTTGCTTCAAACAGGACGATACCTTGCAAGGGGAATTAGCTTCTGTGGATATAGCTACTAAAGAGAATTTGGATAATCTGGTTAAACTGGGTGAGGAGTTATTGAAGAAAAGAGTTACACGTGTGAATCTAGATACAGGCAAAAATGAACCAGTTGAAGATAAAGGCAGCAACGAGGATGAACTCAAAAGGTTCATTTTAGTTTATAACTTATTTATTATTTATTTTATAGAACAGTTCGAACTTTTAACCATAGGAAGAAAAAAAGCTTCAGCTCCTCTGATAAAAAATTGGTACTGTAATTGCAGGTTTGCAAAATTACTGTCTGAGGCTAGAAAACAGAGAAAGTCCAACACACGATGGAAACTGAATGATCACTACAATGAACATGTCAATTGAAGCTTTCTTCATTCGTTTGCTTAATAGTGCTTGTACGATTGTGATGCAAGTGTGCAATTTTCTACTACTTAAATTGTGAAAAAAATAATTGGTGTGGATTTTACTTGATTATAAACAATTTATTAATGATATTACAAATATCTTTCCATCTTTCTAACATATAAAACATGAAGAGAAAAAAGACTTTTTCCTATTTAATAAAGTTGAGTACATAAATCGACCACATCATGATATTCTATGATAAAAACTATATATAATACATATGAAACAATACAACAGAGAGGGGATAATATCATGAGTTCCTCCTTTTGCATGTACTTCTTTTCCGTGGGGTAATTTCCATCAAGAATTTTAATCGAAAGAAATTATATCAATAGCGCCTCAATAATAAGTTAGGGAGTACCCATAGATATTGAATGTTGCATCTATCAGCATTGTGTCATGATCTCAGCCCCATCAGAGGTTATCAAAATGGTATGTTCAAACTGAGCTGAAAGACTTCCATCTTCTGTTACAACTGTCCAATTGTCTTTCCACATTACAGGATTGATGCTGCCCATAGTCAGCATTGGTTCTGTAAAAAGATTAATGTTTATGATATAACATAACATAACTTGAAAGATTTTTTTACACTAAAGTAATTTGAAAGGCTGTTAGGCACATGACAAAGTTGCATATCTCACGTGGTCACATGAACAAGGATAGATTTCGACCAAAAAAAAAAAAACAAAGGTTACATGTTTTTGAAATTTATGTTCTAGAAGGAGGAGTCTTTCTTTATTCAGTGTTTTATGCAAATATGGGATATCCAAATTGAAGATGAATGGGTGAGAAATTACAAAAAAGAGGTAGTAATTATCACGCACAAATATTTTCTCTATGATGAACATGCTTAAACTCATTCAAAGGGTTGAAGACATTGAAGCACTTGAGTACACCCCTATATCCTTGAAGGATCTCATAAATCTAACTGTGGACAGAGGGAATGTGGGAAAGGAAATGGCATCAGCACGGCTATATGCTTTTCATATAGAGATCTTTTAAACGGTGGATATAGTAAGTGGTTTTGTCATGCTTTTCGAAATTGCAAAAGATGTGGCCTCAGATACATTGGATGCTTCAAATGAGCTTGTTCTGTGATTGATGATGTATTGGCCCCTATGAAGTTGGAACAGAGTAACGGCAGGTTGCCATCCAAATGCAGCGGGCGTGAAAATGTCTGGAGGACTAGGTCATGGGAAGAAGCATTCACTCACTACAAAAAGCCAATTTCCAAAGTTCGAACTTGAGGACAAGTCTGTTTTTCAAGAGGGCGGCAGTGTTAGGACTTAGGATCTCAAAGATGGGTCAAACTGGGAAGTTTGAACCTCAACTGCCCAAGCACATTATGTAGCAACGTATGTGGTAGAAAGAAACAGGAGCATCCAGAAGGAGAATGCTAACATGGCAGAAAGTGAGAGTTCTGTTATATGGGAAATTAAAGGGGAGGGAGGGGAGGGGGGGAGGGGTGGGGGGTCGAGTACAATCAAATAGTTTGTTATGGGCAGAGAGCTTGGGTTCTGAAGGAGTTTAGTTCTATGGAAATAGGGATATTGATTCCACTCTAATTCCTCTGTTTCAGGAACAACACCGACTTTGTTTTTCTCTATTAATTGCTACTGTGTGATTGGGGTTCCAATCATGATGAACATCACCATATAGCTGATTTTGAATAGTAATAATAGGAATCAAGAGCCTAAAGTAAAGAGCGACGGACTTTCAATTCCTTAGGATCAAATAAATGGGAAATAAGGGGAATCAAACAGTTTGTTATGGGTTGAGAGCTTAATTGCTACTGTGTCATTCGAGTCCAAATCACGACAAAAGGCAATATTTTGCTGATTTGGAATTGTTACAGTAGGAACTAAGAGCCTAAAGTTAAGAGCCTGTGATTTTTCAATTTCTTAGGATCAAATTATAACACCACTGCAATATTTTCCTGATTTCATACACCTCCTCGTACTCATATCATAATTTTTTCAAATATGTTGTATTTACAAATTGTAATGTAACATATCAGATAAAATGTTAGAAACCAATCCATGCAACAAGTTGATCAAAGGCAAAGGCAAAGGCATGCAGAGTGTCCAGCGCACAAACATTAATCATAAGCATAAGAGTTAATAACAATCTTATATTGTATAAAAAAACTTACCAATCGTAAAGGTTTGATTTAGCATCATCCGTCCACTTTCATTGTTTCCTGAATATGATAATAGTGATAAAAATTGTTACAAACATAATAGTGATTAGAGACATTGACAGAAAAAAAATCATATATGGTAGGAGTTAATTTTGAGATTTGGAGAAGATATACACAAGGAATATGAAAGTTCCTAGTATGAAACAAGGGTGGCTAAAGCTAACCCATGATTAAACAATCAGTTACAAACTCAACAGCTAAATCAATTTTTCCAGATAGAGGTAGAATACATGTACAACAGTTCAAGTTAACAGGGACATTATGCTTTCCCGTTTTGGCATACTGTTTGAGAAGGAAGAAATTTGTGTAAAAATATAAGATTTATTAGTTAGGTTTTATATATTATACTAACTTTTCTGTAGTGCAAAAATAACACTGCTTCCAAACCTCTGACTTTTCAATTCCTTAGTCTATGCAGAATACTATCTGATAAAATACTCCCTCCGTCCCAAAATATAAGTCCCCTTTAACCACTTCACAAGAATTAAGTAGGGGCATTTCAGTCCAAAAATAATTAATGACTAGACAATGTAGAAAGGGGCCTTATATTATGGGACAAATAAAATTCTCAAAGGGGCCTTATATTTTTGGACGGAGGGAGTATAAAGTTAAACATAACTTCTAAAATATCAGTGATTATCATTTTTAAATTATAACTTCTAAAATATCAGTGATTATCATTTTTAAATTAACAGACCCGTACACAGACTGGCTTTAATATTTCGTAAGCTGATAGACCCCCCAAGTAAGCCTAGGAGTCTATCATAAGCAGTAAAAGCATTTACTAAACTCAGAACGGGTTTGTTGCTAAGCATAGATAGAATTGAAATCAAGCTAATAATGACAGAAGTACAAAGCTAAAGTTAATTACTGAAGTGAAGAATAACTGGATCGGCATGAAAAACACGTCCAACTCCATGGCCAACAAACTGTTCCACAACTCCATAACGATATTTATCTGCATGGTCTCTTTAAAAAAAAAGGAAAAGCATCAAAAATGTATCATTATATAATCAAGAATCAAAAAATAATATATCATTATATAATCAAGAATCAGAATTAATTTAAATCACAGTCATAAACTACTAACTCATATTAATACAAAATTAAGGTAATTGTTTGGATACTTTCTTGTTTCCTTTTAAAAAAAAAATTAAAATTATCCAATCCCACCCTTCAAAGGACATGTAAAGGCCTGAGAAAGAAAAGGTCGAGGTATGCTTGAGGGAACTAAGAGTAATGGAGTAAACAAGCTTCTCCTCTCTTCTGGCTTTCTAGCACAAAGAATTTCCGTATAATGTTGTGACATGACATGGAGCAAAACTACATGAATATGAAGTCGATTGCTGGGAGTCCAGCGAGACGGATGTTGAGGTTGACTAATGTGGATACCTCGGAGACGTTGATGGAAAAAATAGTGCACACTTTTGGTAAAAACAGATTGTGTGAAATTGCAACACTCATCTGGAAGATTGGAGCCGAACGAGTCCTCTCATGGAAAAATTACTAGAAAAATTAAGGGGAGTCGCGATGGTTGAGATTTTATTAAATTTTCTGGTAAAATGTTTCTAATTTAATTCAATGGCATCTTTAAATAATTAACAACCCCATGGAGATGAATATTTTATCAAAAGAATCATATAATATAATATAAAGATACAAATGGAAATTTTTTAGTTATTAAGAATTTTTTAGAAAAAATAAAATCTGGTATAGAAATATATTTTGGGGAGACAGGGGACTGGTTCTTTTGGAGCCCAAAGATGTTCATGTTCGTTAAAATGTACAAAAGCTAAGTGTCACAACTCACAACGAGTCTTAACCAATGCAATTACCATTTACTATACAAGATCCTATTGCTACAGGGTTTCCTGCTTTCTGTGGAGTGGGGAAAATGCATGAATGAGAGAACAAATGATAAAAACATCTTACTGAATTGTTTTGCCAATTGTCTTGAATTCCACTCCTGGTGCACATATTGATATTGCTTTATCTAGGCATTCTTTAGTAACCTGAATTCCAATACAGAGAGGGCGTACAAAAATAAGTTTTCCGGGCAAAGTAATCTAAAATCCAAAATTAAATTTCTCACCAATGTTTTTAAAATATAGTATAATAAGTAATAAGTGACAACACAACATTTTAAGAAATCAAGTTAAGCAAAAATTAAAATTAACATAATATGACTATACTATATAGTTTGTAGAATAAAAAACGATAATAAAAGCTAAATATTAACAATTCATATGAGAAGAATCTGGTCTAAGTGCATGGAAGTATAGAATATAAAAAGCAACAAAACATAGACAATGTAGGCATGAAGATAAACTGGTACCTGAACTAGTTTTTTGGCCCCATCATCAACATCTCCGCAAAAGAAAGTTGCTGATGTGTCACCATGATAGCCCTACAACACATATTTCATTCACCAAATTAAAGCCTAAATTTCACAAATCTTAAAAGATGCAACTACGAAACAAATCAGCAAGGGAAAAAAAACAACTGATCTTAAAGCGGCACACTCGAGCCGAAGATGCCAGGTGAATTAAAATCGACACAAAAATTGATACAGGACCAAGCTTTAAAAAAATAAAACGGCAATATGTGTAAAACAAATAATTCCTAGCCTCCATAGTCCATACCCTCCAACAACATAGCAGAGGACATAAACATTGTAAGCAGAGTACATAGTAATTAAATCATGCAAAGTACATAGTAAATGAAATTCTATGACTAATCCACTCAACAAAAAATCAAAGTAAGCACCTCATCCCCCCACCCAAAAAAAGCTACAACTTACATTTAGATAGACAGTAACATCAATGTTGATTATATCACCATCCTGTAAATAAAAGAATGTGTCAACATTTTTCCAAGTGAGATTATGAAATCTGACTATATAAGAACTGGTATAGAAGGACCTCAAGTGTGCGGGAATCTGGTATTCCATGGCAAATGCATTCATTCACAGATGTGCAAACACTCTTTGGAAAACCACCATAGCCAAGAGGAGATGGGTATGCACCATTATCAATTATCATTTGGTGAACTGCTTGGTCAATTTCATCTGTTGTTATGCCTGGCTGTCAACAGAAGTTAAAACTAACATAAAAGCAGCCTTTTCTTTTGAATGAAAAACATATCGATCTATATCTTAGTTTTAGTCTATTGGCATCCTATAATTTTATATATCTCAGTCTCACTCTTCAAAAAAAATTACACCTTGTCCTTCACCAGCCAACAATAAAAACCTGGATTCTTTCTTTAGCTAACTTGGACTGACAATCCTCAGAATATGAGCAGAAAACAAAGCCATGGGACAGGAAGGACACTAAATCATCCTAAAAGTAATAAAAAATTGTTTGTTTTACATCTTAATATTTTTTTAACAGCAAAATTGTATATATATATATATATATATATATATATATATAATGTGTTCTAAGGAACACAAAACCTATATACAGAGACACCCTTCACCATCAAAGAGGGCCCATAATAGAACAACTTAATGAACAACAAAAATTTTATGTTGGAGACATGACATACAATTAGATCATCTGTGATTGAAGGGCCAAAAAGAAGAAAAGAACTCACCTTGACTAAGGAGCCAGCATATTGAAGAACCTGTGCTGCAAGCCTTCCAGATGCTCTCATGCATTCTATCCCCTTCTCGTCGTGCACTTCAGGTCCACTCACAAGTCCAGCTGGAACCTTAGATTCTACATATGGAGGCCTCTGTATGTCTTTCGGCACTTCTCGACGCGGAGAAACTATTCCAGGTCTCAGGCGTTTACGCTTGCTGTTAGACACTTCATCTAGATTCCTGCAAAGACAGCATGTATGAGTTTAAACAAAAGGAAAACAGTGCGAGTGTTAGGAAGTTTTTACCTAAACTATGGAAGCAGGAAATAAACATGAAAGGAAGGAGAAAAGGCAGAGAAAATAAGCTAGACTACTAGAATTAAAAATTCATTTCATTTGATTGGTTCCCTAAGATGTCTCAATAAGACTACATATATAGTGACTAATTAAAGGGCCTAAAAGGCTAAAATGCCCAAATAGAACAATAGAACAATACCAAATAAAAGTCCAACTAATTAAAATCTGAAATCTAAAATATATTTCTAATCATCTTCCTAGGCCTAAAAACTTCTATGTATAAATTCCTCCTAATCAAGAATTTCATGGTAATCCACAAGCATTAGCTGCAGATGACATTGTTTAAAGTCTAGACTCTAGAGCAAATAACAACAGTAATTGAAAACAAAAGAGTAATATTATAAACTTTTGATATAAACAAACACAATATCAAAAAATGGATTCCGTTTACCCTAATCCTCAGCAGTTTTAATGTATAAAATATGGCAAATAAACTCCAAATCCGTCTTCCCTACAATTTTTAACTGGCTACTGCAACTGCAACATGACTACTTCTAGAAAGTAACAAGATATAAATACATTAAACAAATTAAATTATATAAAAAAACAGCAACATCAATAGTTGCAACCATTCTGTTAACAGAAACAGTGTTGCGTAGTATATGACAGTACCTTCTATTAAATAAGAGATTGGTCAAGCCAGAAAGTGATCGAGGCAACTGCATCGAAACATGCTTGTTTCCTGTCACAAAAATAAGCGAATGAATACCAAAAAAAAAAAAAAAAAAAAAACCTAGAAGTTCGGAAATGAATGGGGAAGGAGGAGGAACCTGGATTGTAACGGAATAGATGAGGAAGATGACGATGCTGATGCCTTGAGCAGCGTAGTAGTCGTTCTCCCGTGAAAGAAGACTTCAACAGTGACACACTACTCGCCATTTTTTGTTTCTTCCTCTTCTCTTCCTTCCTGCCTCTCTTTATCCGTTCGTCTATGCGTTTTCTTCTTCAAATTTCTTTTCCAGATTTCTTCTTCATTATAATTTTAATTTTTATTTTTATCTATTTTTTTTTAACAACCGATCCGGAATTTATTTAATATTGGCCCATGCTTCGTCCAACCCCCTCCTACTCATTAGAACCCTCATACCACCATTTATTCCCAAAATACCCCTGGAAGGTGGAGAGGGTTCGGCGCACGGCTAATCGATTTGGATCAGCATACGCTTGGTCGAACCTAGTCAAAACATAATTTTGGGTGTCTGAGTAAATTTTGACAAGTTCGGCGCAGCGAGATTCGATCAAGTTCGATCAACCGTGCGCAGAACCGTGCATAATCCTTAAAAAAAATAAAAACCAAATTTTAGTAAGGGATTTTGGTCTTTTCACACCAAAAATGGGGTTCTAGTGAGTAGAGGGGGGTTGGCTGAAGCATGGGCCTTAATATTTAATACTCATAAAAAAGGGCCCAGCCCAAAGCCTAATTCATATTTCACCTAGCTCATACTTCTTACAACTCCCTACTTACCACACTCCCCTAAACCCTAAAAATCCCAAAAATACCACTACTTCACACAATATTCACCCTTACTACCGTAACACTCTCCCTATCTCACTCTATTCACCTCAGTCACTCTCTCCTTCCTTCGCCTCACTCACTCCACAGCTCTAGGTATGATTCCCCTATCCCCATCTCCCCGTGCTTCATATGTGTTTGTTGTTTTTCAGATCGACCTTAGTTTGGCGGTGATTATGAGCACAGAACCAAAGATAAAAATTTGAAAAACAAAATGTGAGTCGACAATATAGCACCGTAAGCGATCGACCCTCAGTAGTCTTGTACCCTTTTTGTCAAAAAAATGGAAATAAGGTCGAGACACTATAGTCATCGAACCCATACGATGTTATAGTGTCGCATCGACCGTTTTCCTCTGTTGAAATACGATGTTGCTTTCATATTTTTTAATGTTAGTATATGTTTAATTGTTGCTTTAGGGATGACAAAGACTGGGGGTGGTTTAGTCAAACACGGGACAATGCCGAGAGGGTTTCGTTCACAATAGGAATACGCATGGACGTGGCGCTCGGACTGTGTTGTATATTGAAAACCCACCACATCCGGATACTGCTATTCAGTATTATGATATTAAGCATGATGTTGCTCATTTTGATGTTGCTGACTTCGTTGTTGATGATCAGCAACATGCTGCTCCTACGGACTTTGCTGCTGTTGTACCTGCTACTGCTAACGCTCATGTTGATGAGCCATCCACATCGGCATCTACTTACCCATACTTGGGTTGTTCGGATGACGGGTCAGACTCGGCTACTTACGGCTCACACATAGCAAAGAAAATATGGGAGTGGACGGTAAGTTACTGCTCATAAGTTACTACTTAGGAGGCATGGTGTGTCTACCAGAGAGAGGAGCACAAGGCGGGCGACAGACACAATAGTTTTTATTTAGGATTTCAACATTTTAGGGATTATGTAATTCGTATAGGCCACTTTGTAACTTGTTTATTTTTAACTCGTTGATTTATCGGACTATTTTTAGTTCATATTCGTAATTTATTCATGAAGTGCAAAATATCGTACATCACAATACAAGCATAACGAACTACAAAGTTAACAAACAGAATTAAAAGGAAAATAATTTCAAGGGCGCTGTTGCAAAGGGAAAATTATCTCGTTCAGAGTCTGTATGGTATCGACATACATCTCCAATGGATGTATTCTTTGAAAATGGGAATGTGTTTTCATCATGGTGCGAACGTCTTCGTCGGTCCGAATCTCCATCGCCGAATAGCGAATTGTGCCATCATCTTCAATACTGGGCATGCAGTAAACAATCCTAGCTACTTGTCTAGGAAAATGCCCCTCTTGAACCTTCCTCTCTGCTTTTTCCTTAAACCACATGAATGTGATGTCCATTTTCATCCCATAGAAGACATGTACAGGTTTGGGATATTGAAACCAAACATCATCTTCCTTCAATGTGATGCTTCCACAACGATGAAGGAAAGACTTGAAGACGTCATTTGAGAACTGTGAAGTGGCATATAGAGTCACAAGAAGGGGGGGTTGAATTGTGACCCTTTGAAAATTTATATCCTGCAACTTAGAAAATGTCCTCTCAAGTTGATACTTGGAGATGAGATAGTTAGCTTAAAACAATTTCACAAGACATACTCTTCTTGAGTAGGTTCCATGTATTGAACCTTCTCTAGTTAAGTAAGTTCAATTCATAATGAGTCTTGTGTTGTATTTATGCATAGAAACATTTTGTTCATCAAATGAATTTTATCCTTTTGTTGAGCATGGTAATTCAAGTGTTTGATAACTTGAGGAACATATTACCAAGACATATATATGTGAAGGATAAACTCTTTAATGTAGAGAAGCTTGTGAGAATGAAATCATTTGATTGAAGCTTCTATAAATGTTTTTAAAGCATTATATGTTTTATGCATAAAATTCATGAGTAGGTTAGTAACAATAGATGGTCAATATAAAACACTAACTACTCAATGAAGAAGGTTAGTAATAATAGATAATCAATATAAGATACTAACTTCTTAATGATGAGGATAGTCATGAATAATAGCTTGTAAGAGATATGTTGGTTTTAACTTTGAGATTAAATCATAGATTATAAGTTCTTAGTTAAAAACCATTTTGTAAGGTTGAATAAATCAACCTTCTCATAGTTTGGACAAAGGTGAATATGTTATAGCATGTTAGAAGATAGTAAGGAAAGCTAGTAAATAACACAAGAGAGTTATAGAGGTTCACCCAAACCACGGCTACTCCTCCTCCCCACGTCCTCGTGAGAGTTTCCACTATTTTCCAAATAGATTTTACACTTGCTTTAGCTTCACTTGCTAAAGACTTTCACCTCCACTCTCTTTTGATCACACACAAAAGACAAGTTCTAACTTTCACAGTAGAATCACCAACAACCCTCACTTTTCACTAGGTAGCTTGTTGAGAAACTTTTGAATCGAATCACCAACAACCTCACCTTTCACTAGGTAGTTTGTTGAGAAACCTTCAAACAAGAATCACCAACAAACACTCACCTCTTACTAGGTAGTTTGTTGAGACACCTACAACTTAGACTCACCAACAACACTCACCTTTCACTAGGTAGTTTGTTGAGAGACTTTGAACTGAATCACCAACAACCCTCACCTTTCACTAGGTAGTTTGTTGAGAAACCTTCAAACCAATCACCAACAACACTCACCTCTTACTAGGTAGTTTGTTGAGAGAATTACAACTTAGAATCACCAACACCACTCACCTTCAACTAGGTAGTCTGTTGAGAAACAAGCACAATATTCCTTACAATAAGGGTTTTGGGATGTTTAAGAGCTTGAGAATAAATTACACAAAGTGTATACAATGATGCTCATCAAGCTAACACACACTCACTAAAAGAATCCCGAATTTTACATTAGAAGCTTGGGTGTGGGATGAGAAGGTTGGATGTTTCTTTGAGAAGCTTGAATGATGAGAGGTTCCAACCCAAACTCATACCTTGAACTTTCGAATTCCAGCCTTTAAATAGCCATGGAGACTGAATATAGCTGTTAGAAATTTGAATGGAGCTCTTTGGAGTATCCTTTGGTCCATAGGAGTGACTTTAAGTAAGGTACAAAAGTTGACAGCTTTTGAACCTTCTCAAGTCTGTCTTTATGCTTTAACCGACACATTCAACCTTCTTTTTACGACATTGTACTCCTCTAGTAGTCTACTCAACATTATGCTTCATTTGTAACCGTTGGATGACTTGGCATTAATTTGAATCAACCTTACGAAGCTTAAAACACCTCAAATGTGCCATATGAATAATCATTCATTACCTCCTTTTATATTCAAACTTTCAGCACATTTTATGACTTGGAATCTTCATTTAATTCACCTTAAGATCATTCAAGAAGAGTTAATGTGTTTGGGATAATTTTGATATGGTTTCAAAGAACCTTCCGAACATTGTTTCTTCCTTCACTTTAACCTTCTTAACATTGAACTTATACTTCCAAGGTGTTTTGTTAGTCAAACTTCTTTTGACTTCAGTCAAACTTTCTGTTGACTTTTGGTCAACCCTTCATTGACTTGACTTTCGGTCAACCTTCCATTTGACTTTCACCAACCTTCTCGTAGAAAGTTACTTTTTCTTTTAAGCTTCTTCAATCAACCTTACGTGCCTCTTTTATGGAATAGGTCAACCTTACGTTGACTTCAATCAAACTTTCGTTGACTATTGGTCAACCTTGTGTTGACTTTTAGTCAACCTTACGCTTGACTTTTGGTCAACCTTACGTAGAAAGGTCAAACCTTTCGTTGACTTTATTTTGTAAGCTTCTCATGAGTTAACCTTCTCAAGGCTTTTCTACCTTTATAATATACCAATATTGTAGACCATGGTAGAGCCTTAGTTTGCTAAGTCTTGGCTTGGTTAAACCTTCTCAAATGATTATTCCTCAAATAAATGAACTTTGATGCTCCTAGGAAGAATCATTTATTACCTTCTCTTTTCTAATACTTTCTCTTGACTTTGTCAAACCTTACATTGACTTAGTCAAACTTTCTCAAATGATTATTCCTCAACCCAATAAACTTTGATGCTTTTAGGAAAAATCATTGAGTACCTCTTCTTGATTCATCAATGAGAGTGATTGTTCTTTAGTTGTTGAAGTTTCCTAGAGTAGGTTGCTTATTTGAACCTTCTTATCTTTGAACCTTCTCCAACTATTTTAACCTTCTTTAACTATTGAACCTTCTCATATGTGAACCTTCTTATGTTTATTTCTACCCTTGACTTTTTGCATGTTTTAGTCTTGCTCTTTGATATGCTTCTTGATAAGCTTTTGAACCTTTGAGTAAGAGAGCATTGGTAGAATATAACTTTGATTAATGACTATGAGAATCTCCTTTGTAGAGACTTGTAGAAACCTTTGATCCATCTAGTCATTAGGTTATTAGGACTCTCTTGATAGGAATTCACTTTAGATGATTTGTATTTACTTTGATTTCCTAATGTCTTCTCTTTTCTCTTTGTGAATTTCCTAGTCCCACACATTGTAATAGTAAAGATAATATGTCTTCATGAAGCTTGCATTACTATTCTTGTAACTTTGTTGGTGCTACTCTGATTCTTCAATTTGTTGAGAATGGCATGCAATGGATTGATCTAATTTGCTTCTAGCATGTCCACTTGAAAGAAACCTGTTCTTTTCAACAAACTCAAGACACCCATTAGTAGAACACCATTCAGAATACTTAAGCTTTAGTTCATAAGGTTTGTTATCATTAAAACCATATATCAAAAAGGATTTTATCTCAACAAACTGGGTTGGTAACAACTCCATTTCAGAGGGGGCGTCTGCGAAGAAGTAGGGATGTTGTTGGAGGTTGGTGTGAAAGAGATAGGTACAACTGAGACTCTATTTATTACGAGTGTCGTCGAATGTGAGTCGTTGATTTTAATTTTTGATCATAAATATGAACCGTTGAAATATATCCGTTGAGGTACGTTTACCACAAAAAATATCATTCACTTCTTTTTCTGACACATTTGACTAGTTATATGCCATTGATCAAAATTGTTGGTGGAATCTGACCCGTTGAAACATACAAAATAGCTGTTAAAATGTTGCAAATTTTTTAACTTGTATGACACCGTATCGATTCAGGTTCATGGTATCGAACCTGTTAAAAACTCTACAAAGAAGGGTGTTTGAGAAGACGTACACACCATGATAATGTCGTACCTGTTTAATCCCGGAAAAAAGGGAAGCGGTTGGAATAATTTCATTCTTTAAGGATATTTTGATCTTTTTGCAAGTTGGGGGGGGGGGGGTGATGATTAAGGTGTTGTAAGAAATATGAGCCTTCTATCTAGGCCCAACGAATAGAGAACTTTATCCAAAGGCCACTTAGGAGACTCACCTAATGATGAAAAGAGCACCGCTATTTATTTTGTTTTGGCCAAATTTGCACCGCTATTTATTTACTACACCCTACACCTTAATTTGTATTTCTTAAAAAATACCTTGATATGTATTTATTTTTGTCAAAAAAAGAGGTATCGTTTTTTTAATTCATTTTGTCTTTTAAAGTTAAATTTCAAATAGATTTACCTATTGAAAGCTAATTTTTGGAATTGTTTTACCTTCTATAAGTTTACTTTCAGATTTTTGGCTTAATTACAGTTTTGGTCACTCTATTTTTATTAACTCACAATTTTAGTTCCACAATCCCTCGAATTTAGTCCCGCTATTTTCACTAACTCGTGATTTTAATCCCCCAAGAATTTTTTTCCACAAATTTAGTCCCTCTATTTTCCCAATTAGTCAAATCAAAATCCCCCTCTAATTTGGTCAAAATTGGTACTGAGTTGTCAGTCACTTATCCTACGTGACTGACACGCCGACTTGTCTTGTTGGAATTTAAACATAAAAATTATTATGATTATTATTATTATTACAAATCCAGCCTTGAGCATGTAGCAATGTTAAATCTTTAGAGGGAGACTTTTGTCGCCCATCGTGGTCCTACCCGCCTCGAGAGATTAGTCTCTGAAGTCACGCGCAAAGAATACTCAGTTTAAACCCAAAAAAAACCTTGGATTTTTCGATAGGCCTTTTAAAATCAACAAATAAATTCAACAAGTAAAAGGCTTGTTTTTTTTCATACCTCCACTCTTTCCCCTCATACCCCCACACAATTTGATAACCCCAAAATACTCATTTGAAAAATAATTTTAAAAAAATAAAAAAATAAATCGTATATACGTACTCAAAACGTATATACGATGATTTTTTTAATGATTTGTTTTAATTTTTTTTACTAAAAGGCTACTAAAAATTCGTTAAAGAGTCAAAACTAATTAAAAAAATTATAAAAACACCACTAAAAATCTAACAAAACTAAAATAAGTCTATGCAAATTTTTTTCGATTTTTTGGAGACTATGAAAAATTTAAAAAATTAATAAAAAATAGTAAACGATGAAATTTGGGATTTTGAGGCCGTAGTCCCGTAAAAAGTCTCTTTTAAGAGAGTCATGATTCTTGATTTTTTTCGGATTTAATGGTTGTGGTTTAATTACGATCGGAGTAAGTTGCCCGAAAATCGATTTTTTAGCCTAAATTATTCGTTCGACGTATAACATCGCCACGTTTAAACAAACTACACATTAAACCTATTTTCAGGCCTTAATTAATTTTTATTTGACTTAAAAAAATACCATAGGGATCGTATATATGTTCAAATGAACATATATACGACACTATGTCATAAGTCATCGTATATACACCCCCCAGGCGTATATACGATTGGCCAACCCCCACATCAATCGTATATACGCCTTGGGGGTGTATATATGATGACTTATGACATAGGGTTGTATATACACCCCCAAGTGTATATACGATTGGTCTTAATTTAAAATAAAAAAAGTTTTGTTAAAGGTATTTTGGGTTTCACTATTGTGTGGGGGTATGAGGGAAGCTGGTGGGGGTAAAAAAAAACAAATAAAAAGGATAACAATTTTCTTAGTATACACACATGATTTGCACTAAGCCCACACATTTCGGCTCATGGTTGTGCACGGGTGCCCATGTTGCCTTACAAGTTCAAATGCATACACATTTAGACCTGGTTGTGCATGGGTGCTCAAAATTCACACCCTTCTTATGTTGTCTTACCAACTCAAATCACACATTAGTGTCAAAACGATTAGGTAATTTGTGACTTCTCACTTAAAAAAAAATTACAACAATGTAAAAGACCCTCTTTTCCATAAATTGAAAATATATGTTTTTTACTTAAAATTGCCACTCAATGAATGACAGAAGGCATCACAAAGTTCAATAAGGTTTAAGATCAAAAGGTTTCAAATTTCAAAACCAACAGTTGCAGGAACGTAAGAGAGTAGAGACCCACAGCTAATTTGTCATTTGTGCATGCAATCAAATTTTTATTTTCCACACAACTTTTGAAGAAAAAAATAATTTAAAGAAGGAAAAAAGCCGTAAGCCGCAAAAGCCCACCCTATCGCTTTAGAAAAGTGAAATAATAATAATAAGAGAGAGGAGGGGTCCTCAAGAAAAACAACAGTCCTTGGTCCTTACCTATAGAAAAGGAAATACTGATGCTTTTAGAAAATATAAGAGGACCATTTAAGCACTAACAGAACAAACATGTCTTAGACATGAAAGGAATCCTTCCCTTGAAGCCTAACTCTTATCTCATTTTTGGACGATATTAATCAACTGTTGTAGTACCTTGAGATTCTTCAATTTGCTTTTGCTCCCCACTTTCTCTCTTCATCTTTTTTCCTTTCTCTTTTAGTATTTCAACTACTTACATCTTTACCATTGCAAAGACATGCCAGAACTTAAAGTCTTTTTGGTCTTTTTGGAATCTGATATCAATTATTATGCACCATTTACCACCATATGCACATATATAGCTAGGCTATCTCTTGTAAAAAAATAACATGAGTATTTGATAAAATCAACGGTTGAATTAACTAGTGAATATAAATAATATATATATATATATATATATATATATATATATATATATATAACTAGTGCGTATGACCCGTGCGATGCACGGGTATACATCACACTCGGTTCACGTTCAAAGGGGGATTAAAAAAGAGAATATCAATTACTATAGTTACTTAGGGAATACTTCTACTTGAAGCTGGTCCAATTGCTTGGTTTACTAACTAAAATATGATTCGTTAGATGCGCGTGCCAATAATATCACGTGAATTTTTGAAATATCTCATATTTTGCAGACGGTAGGCATTCAAACCACAAAATAGGCGTGTCAATAATATCACGTGAATTTTTTGTATTAACAATCTTCCGAGTTATAATTAAGTTGGATTTCTATATACATGGAGAAAGAAAACATATATATGATGTGATGAAATTGAAACTCTTTTAAAGAATCAATGATCATGTATGTGTTTAGAATTGAAACTATTTTAAAGAATGAAAGCTTTTCGGAAATTCTTCGTGTCATATAGCATTTTCCTTAGAAAAAAGAGAAAAATCATTACATTGTTTTTGAGAAAAATCATCATATATTATATGTAAAATCGGGATAAGTAACTAAATAAATTAACAATCATATTATCTTTCAAGAATTAATTAGTTGGGATTTCATGAGCAAATACATAATAGATAACTAACTAAAAAAAGAAGGAATGTAGTGGAACTCAAAGGAATTTATTTCATCCTATTCCATCACATCCCCTAATTTTCTTCCCCCAATTTGGGGGGTATAGGATAGAATGACTCACCTTAATTAAATTATTACATATTTACCCCTCTTGCCCCTACATCAAAGGAAGAAAAATATCTTAACAGCTAAGAGATCATCCTGTGTTTTATATAATTGAGAAGAAAAAATGCTCACCTTATTACACCTATATAAATCTCTCCCCATATGCAAATAATGTTCTGAGTATTGTTAAATGTGGAAATTTAATTTAAATAAAAAACAATTTGACCTAGTGAAAATAAATTAATATGTGAAAAATAGTAACAATGTTCAAAACGTATATATTTTTTTAAAAAAGGTTCTCAATCTAAAGCTATAAATATTGTAAAAGCTAAATATTAGATTGACAAACATCATTGAAACAAAATTAAACATATAAACCACCGAAATGTATACATGCATGTCGGGAAGGTAGAAGAATTGTGCGATGTTAACGATGTTGTTAACAAAAAGATCTCAACATACATAGATGTTGAAATTTCATTGATGGATAAAAACTATTTAAAATGTTATATGAAGTTGTGTAACGAAACTAAAACCAAACGATGAATTGATTCCTTCTCTATTTTGTACGCCTTATATAGAATTTTCTGAAACCTTTTTTGGTGGCAAATTGATGTGTAAAATCAGTGTTTGAAATTTTGAATATTGAATAAAATTGTTGAAGTTCAAATTTTGAACTTGAATATATCCCCACAGTAAAAATTTGAATTTTGCTTTCGGTTTCAAAAATTAAAATTTAAAATTTGAAGTGTAAAATTTGAATTTTAATCAATTATTGGCAAAAAAATTATTTAAGTAGTTGATGTTTTTGGCAAAAACATTATTTGGTCAAAGATTTAGCTTTATGACATTAATAACAATTAAAGGTATAATTTTGATGACATTAACTTGAGGTGACAGAACATTTATAGGAATTACCTTATTTAGTGTCTGAATTTTTATTTTTCATTTATTTAACTTTCAATTACATGTTTGATAAGTTTGTAATGAGTTGGCAGATAGACTGTTCCAAGTTGGCATTTTTTTAATCAGGTGGACCAATCGGTTTGTTGAATTCTTGAGTAGGGTACAAAGAGATTATTCGTAAATGTATTATGTATAGAATAGAATAGAATATAGAATAGATATAGATATACTATTCTAACATAGCAAATAAAAGTGCAACGTACTATATACCTTTTAGTTAAAACAACCGCTACATCTCCATGTAACTACGTACATAAGACATGGAACTAAACATGTATAATCCATATCACACAGGTAGATCCTGAACTCTATTTGTTCTATTGCATCGAGACAACAACATATACATCCTACGGCATTGAAGCATGCATGATAGCATTAACATTGGTAAGTAACTATTACAGATGGAGAATTATTTAAATCAATCGTATTTAAGATATCATGTCGTCTTCAAATGGACATGGCCTTTTCATCACAAGAGTAATCTAGTCATTGTTTCTAAGGTCCACAACTTCTATGTCATTATTAGCAACGGTTTTCTCTCCTTCTACTCCTTGTAACGTGTCCATTAGGTCATAGTATTTGAAAACAAAAAAAAATATTAGAGTCATCCCAATTTGGTAGACAATCAAATGTATAAGTTTGCACATTAAAAAAATAGTCACAAATGTGCAATCACAGATCACCTAAGACATAATAGTGACATCTATCTTCTATGGCTCAATATCATTTACATTGACATCGGTTTCAGCTTGATTAGGAACAATAACTGCATTAGTTTTCTCTTTGAACTTGCTGAGGATGTCGACATCATCCCTATCGACACCACACACTACTAGAAAAAAGGCTTTTTATATCGGTTAAAAAAGGCTTTTCATATCGGTTCCGTAACCGATATAGATAAAGGGGATATTAAAAACAGGCGCTTTCTATATCGGTTAAAGAACCGATATGGAAAATGTTTTTTATATCGGTTCCCAGTAGAACCGTTATGGAAAGTCAGTTTTTAAACCTATAAAACGCTTTTTTTATATCGGTTTCTTAGTTGAACCGATATTGAAAATCACTTTTTATATCGGTTATTTAAAAGAACCGATATGAAAAGTCTTTTTTTTAAATAAAAATAAAAATTCCTCAATTGGATATACAAAGAAACAACAAAATCTCAACAAATACAATATTTATATAAAAATACAAAGATCTCAAATTATACTCAATATCCATATCCAAATACAAAAACGAATCTAATACACACACTATCTATATTTTACTAACCACTAAAAACAAGAAAGAGCTAATGAGTAAACATATACATAATAGTTTAGCCCTTAGTAACTACTCAAACCATAATAAGTGAAGTGAAACAAGCGACTAATGAGTAAGCATATGCATAATGTCTTAATCCGGCAGAGAAATAATATCCAAATAAGGATTACAAATGCACGACTTATATGAGACAAAACAAAAAGAGATATCGTCTGAGTCAATGATGATGGGTTGGCTAGCTCCATCTTCTCTGTCTTCTTCTTCATCGACCAGGAGAATACCATTCGATCTCTCGCTTAGTGTTGCTCAGCCTGTAGTTCGGGAGGAGTTCTTCGTCTTGGAGAGCTCGGTAGCCACTAAAACAAGAGACTTGATGATTGGAACATCTAATCTACTATTTCTTGATACTCCGATTTGAACCAAAAGTCGCCAAATCTCCTCATATTTACTTCGCATTTCCAAACAGTATATTTGGAATGTAAACTCTCATGTTGTTTTCAATCAAAGGAAAGTCATAAGGACAAATCATGACATTTGGTAGTACCCCTTTTGGAGGGTGATTGGCAAAATGAGCTAATGCTAATGGATTTCTTCGCTCAATTACTTCCCCGTTATCGCCTTTCTTTCCTTCCAAAGGCTTACTCAAGACTTTCCACATTGCATCTCAAACTGTCTCGGCTCCTTTTGTATCAGCCTTGATTTCTCCAATATATCTACCATTCCACGATTCTCTATTGTCACCTCCAGAACCCCGAGGTTGTGCATTGATGACATTTCCATCATATCTTGTGATCAAATAGGGTTACGTGCACCAACCTTTGGGTAGCACGGAATGTAACGATAATATGCCGGAGAGTAGACTACGCCAGGATAAAATGCCACCACCGCGCCAACATCACTTTGCACCATCTAGAAAAGACCCGCCGGCATCCTTGTGAGATATTTGAGAAGGTTTTACATTGAGTGTGTAGCCAAATTGATCTTTTAATTTCTCGTGAAACTTCACTTGGCTTAATGGTCTTGTCTCGAGAGGCGTTTGCTCCAAAAGCATATCAATGACAATGGCTACAAAGTGAGCAGGCAAAAAGGAGAGAATTTCCCAATAATATGAAATTTTAAATAGATAAATAAACAAAGGCAAATTGTTACTAGAATAGGATATTTTCTGTACCCTTTTGAATCTAAAGGCAGAGAACCATAATAAAATGACTAAGTGGCTATTAAATTGCAGTGTTGAAAAAAACTGTAATGTCAAATTCATTAATGCTTTTTTGATATTGGTGTTCCTCATCTGGAAAGCACAGAACCAAAATAAACGCATATACTCTTTTACAATGGAGAAGACTGTCTATAATTATAATTAACAAAGTTTGGCATCACATTTATGGACTTTTTTGATCCTAGAAACTACTACCTCCAATCTTTTATATAAGCAAAAAATGTCTAATGACTCTAATCCCAATAAAGAAAGAGTAAATGAGTTGGTTCTACAAATGTTTTTTAAGGAACTTCAACCATGAATTGAACGAAGGATGGGGGATATTTTGATTAGGAAAAGACATAGAAGTGTTAGTACATGTTACTTCTTGAAGTGCCTAAGATGTCGATTTCAAGCGGGCATAATTGCACCATCTTTGGTGGTTAATCCCTACGACACTCCGGGTAAAACAGAAACCCCAAATAACGGTATTTATTGACCACAAGAAAGGTTTCATTAAGATAAAAACTTTGCAAAAGGAGACCAAAAGAAAGGGGGAAAACTCACCGGCATTATCGGGGAGATGAATCAGTCCTACCACACACCAAACTAAGCCCCACTACTGGCGAGGCAAAACACTTGATAATAATAAATAGTCCCTAAAATTTGTGAAATCCATCACATTAGCCCCTCTAGTTTTATAAGTAATCCGTAAAGTTTTGAGAAATCTATCTCACTAGACAAATTTCACAAACCTAATCGGCTATTTATTATTTTCATATACTTTAGGAACTAAATAGCACGGAGATGGCATTAGTTTAGGAAATGTGTTGAAACCATGGGCATCCAAATAACATGAACCCACAAAAGCATCAAATAAACAACAAATTATCAATGCAATCTTAAAATTAAAGATCCAACACATTAAAGTTCAAATTTAATTAACAAAGATTAACAATGAACATCTCAACAAACTTGACAACTCCACTTACGATTGAATGTTAATGCAAGCAACGAAAACCACAAACCTTGAATAAAGGAACAAGCGGTTAATGTCGACTTCAAATTGCAGTTGTCTTGGATCCTTAGACAAAGCAGGGCGTTTTGCTAGGTTTTTCTGACTGAAAATAAATAAATTCGGAGAAATAACAATATTTGTGATGCATTTTTGGCACAGCAAAAACTACAACAATGGAACATTTACATTCCCAAAATTGATATTGAAATGAAACATTCAGCTCTTTGAATGGAGTTGTATGTAGGAAAAATGATTGAGTTAGAAGATAAGGATAGATATATTACCTGTCGAAGTTTCTGGAAGAAAGATGCCATGGGATTGAAGAGAAGGAGCTACAATAATATATGAAAACTGGTTCAGAAGGCTAGCACAACACTCATATGTGAGTCATTTCTCTTCTACCTGTTAGATATAACATCCTCCAGAACAATTTCAAACTCAAGCTTGTTTTGAGGCAGAGAGCCAATAGTAAGTAAACAGGCTTTTCTCCCCATCATATATATGCAAAGTCCTTGCCATTCAACTCGAGAATGATATGTCTCCCGCACCTTGTCCATGATCTTTCTTCCAACACCCTTACCTTCTACAATAGCGTAAGGACACCTTTTACATTACCAAGAAAAGGAAAAGGTCAAGTTCGAGTAAGGAGCTTAATTAAGCGAAACATAACATACAATCGTAATGGAAAAATATCCATCATTGTTAGTGACATTAACTTTGTGATTGGTTAGGAGAGGTATTTTATTTCCTTTTGATCCCACATCTGAGGGGACGACAGTAGGTGGAGAGGGCACATTCTCCTCCTTCCCATTTCCATCTGCCTCAAACGAATTCATCCTATAGTTATAGATAATTGAAGTTACAATAGCAAAACAAGCCACTAATGCTTAAAATCAACAAAAGGGTATGCTACAATAAATCAAGAAAACGAATCAAATACCAACAAATAAAATTGGTACCTGAAAGAGGGTATGAAGAAGCACGAAAATAGAAAGAAGAATACCCCTTTGGTGGAAGTGTGACGATGCCTCTTTGGCTTTTTGAATCCATTCTTGTGGGCCTTGCAGGACTGGTTGTGAGCAGTGTGGTTACTTGACTTTGCCATCGCTGCAATTAAGAACGCACTGAGTTAAAGAGTCAAGGGGAAAATCGGCGAGAAAATGTGATTGAGAGAAATTGAACAAAGCGATAGAGGTGAACCCTAATTCAAAGGGAAATGAAATCCGGTTGAGCTAAGGTTTTGGATGAACAAGAGAACATGACCTTGTGGATCGAAACCCTAAAACCTTGCGGCGGTAGCATCGTGGTGAGCTTGATGTGACGCGTTTTGATGCGAGAGGAAAGAAGACGTTCTGAATTGAGAAGAATGAAGTGAACCTTGCGTTCTGGAGCGAGAGACATGAAGAGGCGGCCGATTTGCGTTATGGAGCGAAAATTTCGAGGCGAAAGCGAGAGAACAATGAGATTTGGCGTGAATCGAGAACGAAGAGGAGTGTTAAGAAACGTGTGTTACGAGTGAGAGAACGATTAATAAAATTCACTTTCAATATCGGGTTACACATGAGCCGATATAGAAAATGTATATTAGCAGTGAAAACACAGTTTCTATAACGGTTTGGACAACGACCGATATTAAAAATGTTGCCAAAATTTCAAAATTGCCACCGCCTCTCTTTTAATATCAGGTATTTTTTAACCGATATGGATTCCTGATGTAAAATGTGTTTTTTCCACTAGAGACACAGAATGTCCTTTCAAAGCGAGACTCTTGACATCCATCACACTAGAAATTGAACAGGAATGATTTCCCATAGAAAGGAATAAAGTTAATATGGAAACCACATAAAGAACCATGCATTTGTGACGTCAAATAGTCTATGGCATACTCAAATAATCGTAACATACTCAAATAACAGGTTTGGGTTATTATAATAATGTTAACAATATTGGTAAAAGAGACAACAAATTCACATAAGCAATCAACATATACAGAAGCATACAATACACATTTAGAAGTACATTTGTTTGTGACCATATACAAATGACTCAACACTACTGATGAGGTTTGTTTTGAATTTATAATTCTAAAACTTATTTCGTGATAAATTTATAATTATACGGTGACTAATATAAAGTAGAAGATATCAAGATATTATGTAAATTAATAGATGATAGTGTGAAAGTGATGATTGGAGGTCGATTTCATACCTATAAAACAAGGATATCTTAAGGATTGAAGTTATCTTTGTACCCTGTATGAACACAAAAAACATACAATTAAACTTCCAAAACATGAAAACATGCTGTGTTAGTAGATATTGAGATGTAACTATATTAAATATAGATGATCATCATACAACCGCTGAGAATCCACCAAAACCATTTCAATATAGAATGGAGCCTTGTTGGACTCAAGATTAGCAACACGCTACAGATCGACAACACACACAAGTAGTCACCAGCTATTTTTGGCACAAATTATTTGATTGACAGTCGAAATAATGTCGGATTAAAAAACCCAGGCAAATATGGATTTGATTAACAAAATATGTGTAAACATGATCATGTATTTGGACCCAATAGTGTAGTGGGAGGGTGGTGAAATTAGGAGTTGTTTCCAATCAATCCCAGTTAGGAATAGATAATTACTTGGCAATAAAAATATATTATAGTTATAAATGTGTATTAATACTATTTAATTAGAATTAGAATTAGAATTAGAATTTTGAAATTGGAAATATAAGAAATGAAACACAGGTGTAAATATAGGTTGTTGAAATAGCAAGGTTTTTTATGGTTACTATTGACTATTGTTATTATATATTGATATATTGTTTTTGATTTGTGAATTAAATCGCTTAAAGGGCATGTGAGGTTGGTTCAATATACACACTTAGATTAGATTGTTGATTTTTTTATTTATTTATTTTGGAAATGGCAAAGTTTTCTACAAATACTACTGATTTTTTTTATTAGACTATTGTTATTATTATATATTGATATTGATATTGATTTGTTGAACCGAAATTCAAATTCAAATTTTCGAATTGCATTAGGTTATTTTTTTTAGCATTTAATCATAGAATTTATTAGGATTTTGATTACGGACATGCAATTATTGTTAGTCTAGTACTTGATAATAGAAGTTTTAATTTTTGTTTTATTTTGGTAAAGAATATTCAGCTAACAACTACATATAGTTAATTTCATTGAACCAATAGAAAAAGGACACATTAGAATTTTAATGCTCACATGGGTGAAATGTTGCTAGGTGGACCAATAGGAGGGCTACAAAATGATGATTGGTCAAAGAGATTATTCGTGAATGTATTATATATAGATATAGATATAGATATAGATATAGATATAGATTGATGCTAATAAATGAGATAAACTATTGGACTTAATTGGGCCTTCTCTGTGTTTTGTAATAGTGTATTGGGCTTAGTGTGTGATGTAGGCCCATTTGGCTTTAGTTGTTTTACAGTTTTTGAGTAGTTGCTAGATTGTTATTTTAGTTACATTTCTGTTTCTCCTTGTAAATGAATATACTCTCTTTGTATATAACAGAATTCTCAGTTCAATCAATAAACATACTCATTCTCTGTGAAAATCCCTCTCTATCCTGTGTTCTTGATCTTTACATATGGTATCAGAGCTCTGAAAAGGGCCTGATTGTGTTCGAGTTTCATCAATGGCGGAAGAAAAGCAATTCGTTCAACCAACAATTCCCAAATACGATGGGTACTATGACCATTGGGCAATGTTAATGGAAAACTTGCTGCGATCGAAAGACTATTGGAGCTTGGTGGAATCGGGAATTCCACCGCTACCGGAAGCGGCCACACCGGAGCAACTGAAGGCGGTTGAAGATGCAAAAGTGAAAGACCTGAAGGCGAAAAACTATTTGTTTCAAGCAATTGATCGAACAATTGTTGAAACCATCCTCAAGAAAGATACTGCGAAAGACATTTGGGATTCCATGAAGATGAAATTCCAAGGCTCGACGAAAGTTAGACGAGCCCAATTGCAAACCCTCAAGAAAGAATTTGAAGTTACGGCATGAAAGAAGACGAGGCGGTGAATGAGTACTTTCTCTCGAACCCTAAGTATTGCTAACAAGATGACGGCACATGGTGAAAAGATGGAGCGGGTTGTTGTCGTTGAAAAGATACTCGATCGATCTTGCGTGAAGTACAATTACGTGGTGTGCTCAATTGTGCAGGCCAATGACACCACGAAGATGACAATTGACGAGCTACAGAGTAGTATCCTCGTTGAAGAACAAAGAATGGTAGGTCAGAAAGAAGAGGAGCAAGCTCTCAAGATCACTGGATCTGGCAGTAGCAGTGGGAAATCAAATGGCAGAGGTCGAGGAAGAGGCTATTACAGAGGGGGACGTTCCCGTGGCAGACAATCTCACAACAAAGACCACATTGAATGTTATAAATGTGGGAAGAAAGGACATTATCAGTATGATTGTACCAGCACAGAGGATAATGCAAATTATGCAGAATTCGATGATGAAAAGGAGCTGCTCCTAATGGCTCAAACTGATGACAACATCAATCATGCTGAATCTTGCAGTGAAGAAGAGATGTTCTTGATGGCTAAACTCAATGCTGGTTCCTATAGTGAAGAAGATATGCTCTTGATGGCTAAAATCATCTGTAAGTTGGACCCTACTAAAATCATATGGTTTATAGATAGTGGTTGTAGCAACCATATGTGTGGCTGTAAAGAATGGTTCTTTAACCTAGATGAAACCTTTAGGACCACTGTGAAACTAGGAAATAACTCTAGAATGGATGTGCTAGGTAAAGGTAGCATAAAACTTGAAATTGAAGGAAAAACCCTAGTTATCACAGATGTGTATTTCATACCAGACTTAAAGAATCATTTGCTAAGTGTAGGACAACTACAAGAGAATAAAGTAAAAGTTGTCTTTGAAGATAATACATGTAGGGTTTATCATAAGCACAAAGGATTGGTAATGAAGTCTTGTATGTCATCAAATCGTATGTTTGCTGTGCGTGCATCACCTGTTCTGCCAGAATGTTTTAATATGATAGGAGAAGAAGTTTCTCAGCTATGGCATCGTAGATATGCCCATCTCAGCATCAAGGGATTGAAAACTCTTGTATCAAAACAACTTGTGAAAGGTCTACCTCACATTTCGATCTAGGTGCGATGTATGTAGTCAGTGTATGAAAGGTAAGCAAGAGAGAAAACCTTTTTCTCAACAGAGTACATGGAGAGCTTCAAGAAAGCGCAACTTGTACATGCCGATATCTGGGCCCTCTCAAACCAGTTTCCAACAAAGTGGTAAGAGATACTTGATAACCTTCATAGATGATATGACAAGGAAGACATGGGTGTATTTCATCACGAGAAAAAGTCTGCAAAGACTTGGTGTTTCAAGAAATTTAAAGCAAAGATAGAAAAGGAAAGTGGAGAATCGTAGAATGTTTGAGAAACAGCAGAGGGGGGTGGGAGTTTACCTCACATGAGTTTGAAGAATTTTGCTCCAAGAGTGGTGTAAAGAGGCAATTAAGCAGAACATACACTCCTCAGCAAAATGGAGTTCTTGAGAGAAAGAATAGGACCATAATGGAGATGGTTCGAAGCACTTTGTCTATGAAGAAAGTGCCCAAAGAATTTCGGCCTGTTGTGAATTGGATAGTCTATGTTCGAGAATAGAAGTCCCTGGTGGCCTTAGAGAATTCTACTCCCGGAAGAGGCACAGAGTGGCATCAAGCCATCTGTTAAGCATTTTCGCATATTTGGATGCTTAGCATATGTGCATGTGCCAAGTAGGAAGAAGCTTGATGACAAGAGCAGAAAGTGTGTTCTCCTTGGAGTGAGTGAAGAGTCCAAAGCCTATAGGCTTTTTGATCCTATCACCAAGAAAGTTGTGGTGAGTAGAGATGTTATTTTTGATGAGCAAAAGGAATGGAATTGGGTCCGAGAAGGCAAGCACAGTGAGGAAATGGATGGTGACCTGTGTGATGACAATGAAACAAATGAAGAAAGTACTGAGATTGAAGAAACTCAAGGTAATACTGCTGATAATACAATCACTGCCACACCAGAAAATAGTAGAAATGAGTCTGCTCCAAATGAAAATTCTGATCAGCCTCAAGGGAGGAATAGAAGGAAACCTAGCTATCTTGAAGATTATGTCACTGATATACATGACTCCAATGAAGAAAGTGGATCTGAAGAAGATCAAAACAACTTTGCAAGCTTCCTTGTAGAAGGAATTACAACAAATGATGATCCAATAACCTTTGAAGAAGCATCAAAGTATGAAAAGTGGAAAATTGCAATGAAGCAAGAAATAGAGGCTATAGAGAAAAACAAGACATGGGAACCTGGTGCGCCTCCGGAGAATGCAAGAGTTATTGGTGTGAAATGGGTGTTCAAGACAAAATATAATGAGAAAGGTGAAGTGGATAAGTATAAAGCTCGGTTGGTGGCAAAAGGTTATGCTCAAGAGTATGGAGTGGACTACACTGAGGTATTTGCACCTGTTGCTAGGTGGGATACCATCAGAACCATCCTTGCACTTGCTGCACACAAGCATTGGAATGTTTTCCAACTTGATGTGAAAAGTGCATTCCTACATGGAGAATTGAATGAAGATGTGTATGTTGAACAACCACAAGGATACCAGAAGCAGGGAGGAAATGAGAAGGTTTACAAACTGAAAAAGGCTCTATATGGGTTAAAACAAGCACCTCGTGCTTGGTACAGCAGGATTGAAGGGTACTTCATCAAAGAAGGGTTTAAAAAATGTGCCTCAGAATACACTCTGTTTCTGAAAAGCAGAGATGATGGAAGCATTCTAATTGTCAGCCTCTATGTAGATGACCTGTTATTCACAGGTAACAATGATCAAATGATAGCTGAGTTTAAAAGATCTATGGCTAAAGAATTTGATATGACTGATCTCGGCAAAATGACCTACTTCCTTGGTGTTGAAGTTGTTCAAAACAAACAGGGAATATTCATCAATCAAGCTAAGTATGCTAGAAGCGTTCGAAGCAGTTCAATATGAACAATTGCAGACCTGTAAATAACCCAATTGTGCCTGGCAGCAACCTGACTAAAGAAGGAGGTGGAGCAAAGGTGGATGCTACCAAGTATAAACAAATGGTAGGCAGCTTAATGTACTTAACTGTATCTAGACCAGATCTTATGTATGCTGTCAGCCTTGTGAGCAGATTCATGGAGTCACCTACTGAAATACACTTGCAAGCAGTTAAGAGAATTATGAGATACATCAAGGGGACGAAACTATGGGAATTTTGTATGACGTAAAGCTGCGGTGGTGAGCTTGTTTGCTCTGCCGAGCGGTGACTATGCAGGAGATGCTAGTGACAGGAAAAGCACCTCAGGCTATGTTTTTTCACTTGGATCTGGAACAATCTCATGGGCCTCCAAAAAACAACCCATAGTTACCTTGTCCACAATCGAGGCGAGTTTGTGGCGGTGCTGCCTTATGTGCTAGTCAAGCCATTTGGCTTGAGAGAATTGTTAGAAACCTGAAACTCACTCAGAATCAGTGTGTGGCCATTTTCTGTGACAACAATTCTACTATCAAATTGTCAAAAAATCCTGTTATGCATGGGAGATGCAAACACATAGATGTGAGGTTCCATTTTCTTAGGGATCTCACTAAAGATGGTAAGATAGAACTGGTGTATTGTGCAACAGAAGAACAAGTAGCTGATCTCATGACTAAACCTGTTAAATTGGACACTTTTGTGAAGCTCAGAAACATGCTTGGAATGTGCACTGCTGCTGATATTAAACTGTGATGGATGCATCCAGTTTAAGGGAGGAATTATTGGACTTAATTGGGCCTTCTCTGTGTTTTGTAATAGTGTATTGGGCTTAGTGTGTGATGTAGGCCCATTTGGCTTTAGTTGTTTTACAGTTTTTGAGTAGTTGCTAGATTGTTATTTTAGTTACATTTCTGTTTCTCCTTGTAACAGAATATACTCTCTTTGTATATAACAGAATTCTCAGTTCAATCAATAAACATACTCATTCTCTGTGAAAATCCCTCTCTATCCTGTGTTCTTGATCTTTACATAAACTACTATTTAATGCAGGATAAATGAAGAAATTAAGGGTTCGTTTGTTATTGAATAAAAAAGTTTTTTTTTATGTTAAATGATTTAGATATTAGTTATTAGAGGTTTTTAAGAAAAGTAGAAGTTGTTTTATGTCTATGTAACATAATGAAAATTACTTTTTGAAAAAAAAATTCTATGAAAATTAACTTTGAAAAGAAGCTACTCAAAATAACTTATCATCTTAATCAATTTTATATTTTTTTTAGATTCTCATTTTTTTAAAAGCGGTACAAATGGGTGGAAATTTCGAAAATTGATCATTTTTATTAAAAAAAAGTGATTATTCTTCAAAAAAGCAGTTGTAGCAAACGAGTTCTAAACATTACAAACTATATATATAAGCTCAAACGTTATTTCAAGTAGCATATGAAAAAACACTATAAACTAGTTGTTATCATACATATCTATTTTACTACTACAAACTGATTCGCTTTATGTTTTGACCTTACTAAGCAGAGGTTAGCTATTGCTTAGACTTTTAAATCTCTGCATGAGCTATCCATTATTATTATTTTGACATAAGCAAAATTAATTATATTATTAGGAAGCATAAAAGATGCTACAACCCTTACATCAATTCATACGTTAAGCATACATTGGGTTACTCCACCAATGTTAGAATACATGCATGGCTATCTAAATTTTTGATTTAATTGATTTAAGTTTATATATTTTGTTTTTGTGCTCAATTTGTCTAAATTTAATTAAAGAAATATGTTTATATTTTTTTGATCAAAAAGAAATATGTTTATATATTGCAACTCTAACAAACTCATATTGCTATGTATATGCTGACAAAAAAAACACATATTGCTATATTTCGAGATTATATTTACAAAAAAAAAAAATCATTTTCAATGTACCCCTATTTTATTTTATTCTTTTATTGAATTGCATTTTATTTTATGTTAATAGATAATATCTTTGATAGATATGTTTTTTTGACAAAATAAATATGTTAGTAATAGATAATTTGGAGTTTTAATACTTATGTCTTCGTTATTTTTTTTCTGTATTTTAATTTTATTTTTTCTTATCAAGTTTTAAAATCGATTTTTCTTGGCTCGAGAAAATGTCAAAATTCACCATTTAAAGATTCAAATTTACAAAGTTATTTGTTTAAATATAAAGTTATTTGTTTGTCCCATTACAAAATAACATAACAACTATTTGTATCACAAAAAACATTCTCATTTCAAAACAAAATATTCATAAAAACACAAGATAATTTTTTGGACCGTTAAGTCAAATCAACTTTTAAATCTAATTTTTATTTTATGAGGCTTTTAATGCAATCTTGTGAACCCTCAAGGAATAAAATATTCTGTGGTAAATTTTATTTTTAGTTAAGACTACTATTTCCGTAAAAAGAAAAACTATTTCTTTCTTTCTTTTAATAAAAAGATCTCATTTCTTAAGAAAAGATTTGCATGGTGGATGGACGATTTACCTAAGTAGACATATCTTCTTGCTTAATAAAAAAGTAGGCATATCTTCCTTGAAATATTGATATGTTCTGTTTTTTTTGGTTACAATAACATTGAGGCTTTTAATTTACGTACCCCCCTCATTCCCTCCCACACCCCCATAATCCAAAAAATTCCAAGAATACCCCTGCCTTTTTAAAAAAAAAAAAAAAAAAATTTTTGGAATTACCTCAAAATAAGGTAATTCGGTTCAAAAATAATTGATAATTTGAATTACCTTTAAAGCAGGTATTTAGGTTCATAAAACATAAAAATTTTGAATTACCTCTAAAAAGGTAATTCGAAATTTGTAATTTTTTTAAAAAAGTTTGTATTTTGGTCTTAAGATTTAAGCGCGTTTTATTGGAAATATGATACTGAACGATTTACGATTTAATAACAATACGTCAAAATATATAAAATGACCAACATAAAATAGGAGTACAAATACAACTATGGGTCCAAAATGTCTAAAATGACTGAAAATAAGCACGTGAAGTAGGTGAATGGGCGACATCTAGGCATCCGGGCCAATCCAGACGCCAGTGATGCGTATATATACGATTTGTTTTAATTTTTATTACTAAAAGGCTACTAAAAATAGTCAAAACTACTCTAAAAAATATAAAAACACCACTAAAAATCTAACAAAACCAAAATAAGGCTATACAAATTTTTAAGATTTTTTGAAGACTATGAAAAATTAAAAAAATCGTAAAAATAGTAAACGATGGAATTTGGGATTTTGAGGTTTGTTGTCCCGTAAGAAGTCTCTTCTAAAGGAGTCTTGATTCTTGATTTATTTCGCTTCTAATGGCTGTGGTTTCATTACGATCCGAGTATGTTGTCAGAAAACCGATTTTTAGCCTAAATTATTCGTTCGAAAAAAAAAAAAATTAAATTTTGAATTACCTCGAGAAATAGGTAATTAGGTTCTCAAATTGTGAACCGGAATTACCTCATTTCGAGTAATTCGAAAACCTTTCTAATTACAGGTAAATCCGAAATTCCATTATTTTTGAGGTAATTCGAAATTTTAGAGGTAATTAGAAATTTGTATTTTTTTTTTTTTTTTAACAAAACCATGTAATTTTTGTAAATTTTGAGGGTATTTTTGTCCATTTGGGACATTATGGGGGTGTGGGAGGGAATGAGGGGGTACCGAAATTAATAGCCTAACATTGATCTATGTGGCCCACATGTCCGCCAATGCACATTGCAACATGTGTATATTTATCTCAATTCTCAACCGTATTTGATCTTATTCTACATTTAATTTCTATACTTACCTTACTGATACCAGCCGTCACTGGCGGATCTTGACAAAAAAATTGGAGGGGGCCAAAATAGTAACAAATATATAAACCAAAATTAATTGTGTTTCATAATAGTTTGATTGGTTCAGTGGTCAAAGTTATCTTTAATTTTAATGTCTTGAGTTCAAATATTGCTTAATGCAATTTTTTATACTAATTTTTGAGAAAAATATACAAATAACTGCTAAAAAGAGGTGTGGTCATCACAAGAATTGAACTGGGGACCTTAAATACACCAATAATGCTCTTATCCGCTTGGCTACTAATACTTTTGTTGCTTAGAGTTCATTTGGTTCTATATATTCTAACTTTGAGTATAAAATATATCTGTGTATATATTAACTTAATGGGAGCCGGGGGGTACCGTGGCTCCCCCCAGCTCCTATAAAGATCCGCCACTGGCAGCCGTTATGGTCCTCAATTAAATGACCATGTGTGTGCCATGTTCCCCTAGCGCTCCTCTCCTACACTCTACTTCTTTTTCATCATTTCAATATTTGGCAAAAAATACTGAATAGCGGATAAGTTAGCTTATATCGGATGAGGTTGTTATCGACAGATCTTGGTAGGAGCCGGGGAATGCCACGGGTACCCCCGAGATTTTTCTCAAATGGTGACTTCATGGGGGCTCACTTGGGCAATAACCCCAGTTATGTGTGGCGTAGTATCTTTACTTCTCCAGTAGTGTTAAATTTGGGAGCTCGTTGGAAGATTGGTAACGGAGAGACTATTTCGGTTTGGCATGATCTGTGGTTGAAGGGGCGTAGGGATAGTTTTGTGAGATCACATGTTGTTCAAGGTACAGAAGATCTTCGCATGAAGGATTTATGGTGTGGTATAGTACCAGGAGTTGGAAGGCAAACCTTATTGATCAATTGTTTAACACTCAAGAAGCGAACTAGATAAAAGTTATGCCACAGTTTATAGTGGACGAAGAGGACCGACTGTTTTGGTGTCGCAGCAGGAATGGTTTTTATTCTGTTCGGTCATCCTACTATGCATTTATGGAGGATGCTGTAGACAGATCAAATTTGCGTGTAGAGGGTGCTTCGATGACAATTTGGAAATATCGTGTTCAACCGAAGATTAAATTGTTTTTATGGAGACTTGCTAGGAGATGTCTGCCAACCGTAGCAATCTATTGAGGTGACATGTAGACCACTAGTGATCGTGAGATCCACCGCCTCTATGCGAGAATGAACACGAATAGGAGTGGCACGCGTTCTCACTTGTTCGCATTCCGTAGCTATTTGGATGAGAATGTTGCTTGCTCAATGATATTCAGGTCGTGACGACATCTACTACTAATTTCAAGAATTGTTTCTTTTCTCTTATGCGGGTTCTTAATGAAGATAAACTAACCAGGTTTGTTATGATGCTTTGGGCAATTTGGCGCGGGCGAAATGACAAAGTTTGGGAAGGCACTCTGCAGCCGGTATCACAAGTTGTTCATAGAGCGATGGAATCCTTCCATGAGTAGAGTTGGGCGCGCATCAAGTACGGTACCGCAGGGGGGGAAATGGACAACAACAAAGTACAAATATCCGTTGGCAGAAACCTTGTAGTGGCACACTCAAGTGTAATGTAGATGCAACACTTGTTACTTCCGAAAACAAATTTCGCATAGGAGCATGTATTCATTCTTCCACTGACAGCTTTTACAAAGGCAAGACGATGTGGTTCACAGGTGTTCCAACACCACAAGAGGCGAAGGTTATGAGGTTATGGCAAACCTTACTTTGGTTTGAGGAATTGGGACTGACTTCTGTTTCCATAGAGCTGGATTGTTATCTAGTTGTAAATGGCTTGATGGCAAACCCTTTACCAAATACTGAGTTTGGTGCGTTTTTATCTAAGTGTAGGACTTTTTTATCTAATTTTACAATCTTTCAGGTTAGCTTAATTTGTTCAAAGGCAAACAAATCTTGCATCTCATACTCTAGCTAGGGCGTCAAGTTTATATGCTAACTCTCATGTCTTTGATTTATTCCTTCCTGTATTGAGAACATTTTGTTTAATGAAATGCTATAAATTTGTTGTTGTCAATAAAAAGCTAATGTTAGATGTTACTCCCTCAGTCTCATATTAATTGTCCTGTTTGGAATTTTTCTTTGTCTGAAATTAACTGTCACTTTAGAATCCCAATATAACATTTATTATTACTTTCCAACAATACCCTTACTTTAGAATATCAATAATCGTGCCTTTGCTCCAATTGAGAAAAGTGTAAGGGTATTTTAGTCCTACCACTTGTTTCCATCATAGAATTTAGCATATCCAATTATTTTCTTAATACATGCGCATAACCTTAAACGACAATTAATATGAGACGGAGGAGTATATACTAAGTATTTCGCTAAAGATGCATTTCCGTAGTTTTTTTTTTTTTGTATTTTACGATATTAAATGTATTTTTTTCCAAAAGTCTTTGAAACATGATTTGAACCATGTACATTTATATTGTGGTAAATGATAAAAATCAGTCTAACTCCATAGATAATTGTTAAAATATTAGTGAAATATCATAACTATATTAATTCACGAGTTGTACACCTAGGCGTCCACGTAGGACCAATCACAAAATGACACACACATTTCCTGAAAAATACGTGGCACGCCAACTGTCTGTTCACCAGCGACCGTTGATCTATTCGACGGTTCTCCTTCCATCACGTTTGCCATGGATCTATTCGACGGTTCTCCTTCCATCACGTTTGCCGTTGGGAGTATGTGATAGGAAGTCTGAGAAATATTAATTCCATGAACCGTTTCACCATTTATCACAATGCTACAAATTAGCGCAATGTGACCATCTCAGTAAATTCAAAGGCAATTAATAAATGGAATTCAAAATATTTAATTGGCTAGACACAAAATATGTAAAAATCAATAGGTTCCAAGCCAAATGTAACTGCCACCAAATGAATGCATTTGGTTCCAAGCCAAAAAATCAGCTCACGATAATAATTTCCTCAGCATTTTTCAAAATTTGAAATTTGGAATTGAGTAATATTACCAAACTTTGCTTCTTTACACCTTCATAGTCCGAATTAGATTTGATAAAACAATTTGAAATTTGAGTTTTCACCTGCAGCAATTAAACTATTTAACTCTTACTCAATTCAATAACAATTAAACTATTAATTTAAGTAGACAATTTAAATGGAATTTTCTCTCTTTTATTTCTACTAATCAAATTTGGTTTCATCTATTGCATTTTTACATTAAAATTAAAATGTTATACCACTGATAATATTTTCACCCGTTTCTAATTTTTCTACGCAGTAATGAATGCATTCTTTGGATTCATTTAAATTGAAACATACCTATTAATACTAAATTTTTGTTTTTTAGTCATATTTACAAAATAATAATAAAATGAAACTCATTTAAATTTTTCTGAATTTTTTTTGTAGTAATAATAGATGTGTTGTGTTAATTAAAAACAATAATAAAATGAGACAAGTCAATAAATAAGGAATAAACCTATTTGTATTTGGACAATTATTTTCATTTCTTAGCATAAAATTCATAATCAGTTTGAAATTCAAATTCAATATAGAATAAATATCATTCAAAACCATTCATCATTTTTCAACATCACACCATTAAAGACTGATCTCCATTATATGCAATAATTACACAAACCACATTTTATTTTATTCCTCATCTCTCTAGATCTTATTTTCATCAATATCAATTTCTTTTTCTCTGATTTGTTGATCCTATTTGTGTTGCTCTGATTGATTTTTTTTCCTCCTTTTCTATTTTTTTTTTGTGTATGTAGGTGATTGCTATGAGGACAATTAGTAGTTTGATGGCGAAGTAGATCGATGCATGCTTCTGGTTGAGATAAATTGCCATCGTTGGTTTATGGTTCATGGAGTTTGGTGAATGTTTGAGATGGTGAGGCCATTTTTCTCTCTTTTTTTGGATTCTTTTTGGTTTTTATGCGGTCTGCAATCTAAACTTATTGTCTGTTTTTATATTCAGATGTTCTATGCGGTCTGATACTCCTCCAGGTTCTTTGAATCTCTTGAGCTATGTTAGAGTGAAAGAGAAGAAACGTAATGGTGACATATTTCATCCATGTTTATGCTAACTCCTGTGATTTGGTTTTTCAGTTATTCCCTCTACATATTCATTTTGTTCCTTTTAATTGTCTTAGAATAATAGATCTACTACCTCTTGTGATTTTGTTTTAGGTTTCTTTCCCTCTGCATATTCATTTGGTATGAACACTCTATCCACCTCAAGTAAAATAAAGTCATATTTTGGTTATTTTGATCTATATAATTTTTAAGTTGAAATGAATGTTTTTGTGCAAATTTCTTTTTGACTTGACAGTTTTAAGATTATATTTTACATTTGATTAAATTAAACTCTTTCAATTTAATTTTGTTAGTGTCTTTTCCTTCTCCATCTCTCTCTCTCTCTTTTTTAACAGATGTAGCAAATTTGTTAATTTGTTATTTTGTTAATTGTTAATTTGTCAATTTGTTAATGGTTAATCTTTTTCTCTTGGCAAAAAGCCTTTAAGAGACACCAACAACAAATTAGGTAAATTTCATCCTTCCTCTCCATCACTTTGTTTAGTGTTAAGTTTTCTTTACCCGACTACTATATGATGTATGTGTCTTTGTTGTATTTTTTTATACTTGAAGTTGATGTATTAGACAAATTTGAATAGGTCAATAGACATTGGAGGTAAACTATCTATGTGTTGTTTTTGTAAATTTTTAAATGTAAATTAAACATTTTTAGAAAAAAAAGGTCTTAGTTGCATATCTTACTTTCAAATTCACAAGCAGGATGCAGATAATTTTGAGGGTACAATGGGTGATGCGATGTCAACCGTGGTTGTTGCACGCAGTACAACTTTACCTCTTATAATATGGATCATGCATAAAATATTCGAATTTACTGTAGTTTATTACATATTGGATTTAACATTAAGACATATATTTGTAGGACCTTCTTGGCAAGTCTTCTAACATTGTCAATGATGTTGTTAAGGATTGTACCGAACTTAGGAAGAATTTAGAGGAATGGGTTAAGCCATTGGATGTGGGTAGCGATTATTCTACTTTAATTTCTAACCGAAGGTTCTCGGGGTTGTTATCAAGGTTGAGAAAGAATAATTGGATATTGTTTAATTTTGAGATTTTGAGCGGTGTATTTGCATAATTCCACTGTTGCCTATTATGAATAAGGACAATGTTATGTCATGCAATTTTTATAAGTTTTTAGATCTTAATCTAATTTAATATACAAACAATACTACGACATTGTTATTACTCAAAACGATTGGGTTCCTATTAACATTTTTCAATTTAGTTTTGTATAAAAAAATTGTTTTTATTGTGGTGGCTATCAAAAACAATTAAATTTATATATCGTATATCTTTTCCTTCCGGCATTAGTAATATTAATGTGCTTTTCTATATACTCATTCAGAATACATTAGATGATAATCATATTTTCATCGGTTTCAATTTTTGTTTTAGTACTTTGTTTGAATACTTTTATATTACTTTTGTTTTATTTAATTATTACAAAACATTATAAGACAGGAAACAAAATCATTTCCTAGACAAAACCCCACATCCCATTTGAAATTATAATATATAATTATATTATATATATATATATATATAAATCTAAATTTAATTTCCTACTATTATTTAAATATTTAAAATAGTTGAAGTAATTAACTTACGGTGTCTAAACAAATGAAGGTCGACCCGTGCTGGCACGAGTAAATTATACTAGTTTTATATGTATTTATAATTTTTGGTACCCCCAAAAACAATTGTCAAGCTCTACCATGGGATGAGATAGTGGATAGCGGATGAGGTAGCAGATAGGATTTAAAGTGTTTGGTAAAATTAGTGGTTGAAGTAGCTTATCAAAATAAAATTACGTAAATGGACATTTGTAACTGATGCTTAAAAATAAGAGAGAAAATTATTTAATAGAGGATAAGCGAGGAATTTAATTAAAGTAGTGATGGTAAACTTTAGAGAAAAAATGAAACGCTATATAAGCTATAAGCTCAGCGCTACTTCAAGTATTCAAAAACGTTATAAGCTAGTAGAAAAACGCTATAAGCTAGTAGAAAAATGCTAAAAGGTAGTTGTGTCAAACACTTACAACTAGCGGATCTGCTATAAGCTAGCGGATTAGCATTGCCAAACACGGTCTGTTTGACAAGGCTGATCCGCTAGCTTATAGCGATCACTCATAACATATGGCTCTCTTTTGGCAATGCCAATCGACTAGCTTATAGTGGATGAGCCATTGGTAAGTGTTTGACAATGGTAGCTTATAGCGTTTTCCGTAGCTTATAGCGTTTTCTTTAAACACTACTTGAAGTAGCGTTTGAGCTTATATCTTATAGCTTATAGCGTTTTTTTTAAATTTTGCTTGAAGTAGCGTTTGAGCTTGTAGCTTATTAGCGTTTCATTTTTTCTCTCATTTTTACCCTTGTCACTTTAATTAAATTCCTCATTTATCATCCATTAAATGAATATTCTCTCTCATGTTTAAACATTAATTGCAAATGTCTATTTATGTCATTTTGTATTCATAAGCTAGTTCAACCGCTAATTTTACCTAACACTTTAATTTCAATCCGCTAGCTTATCCGCTTTCAGCTCATTCGCTATAAATTAGTTTATCCAGTATCCACTATTTTTTGCCAAACAGAGCCTAAGTGTTTCAACAACTAACTGTTGACGTTTTTCCACTAGCTTATAGTGTTTTTTCAAATGCTATTTGAAGTTGTGTTTGAGCTTATAACTTATAGCGTTTCATTTTTTTCCTCAATTTTAGGCTCATTACTTTAATTAAATTCTTCATTTATCCCCCATTAAATAAATTTCTATCTCATTTTTAAGCATTAATTACAAATGTATATTTACGTAATTTTATATTTATAAGCTACTTCAATCGCTAATTTTAACAAACACTTTAAATTCAACCCGCTAGTTTATTCTTTGTTATGTGTCGTAGGCAAGAGGTGACGAACCACGTAAATATCTGTGTGTTTTCTCCTTAATTTATTCTTTGTTGTGTGTTTATCTATGTTCCATCTATAGCTGGCAAAACGGGCTACCCGGCCCACATCGGGCTCGGGCTTTTATGGTTGGGCTAAAAAGTCTAGGGTGAAATTCGGGCTCAACCTTTGCGGCCCAAACTCGTCCCTTTACGGGCTACGGGTTTTTCGGGCTAGCCAGCATTATACGCAAAAAATAATTAAAATATGTTTTTTTAAATACAAATATATTTAAGTTTAATGTCACTGTGTAGAAAAAAGCTCAATGCACTTTGTTGTCAAAAAGAAAGTTTAATGCAACAGTAGCATCTAACAAATGAAGAAGAAAATTTAACCGAAAGTCTAATGTGATCAGTAGCATCTCTCATGGTCAGCAAGTTGATGATTTTTCTTACCTGATATTTTTAGTCATGTTATGGTATTTCCACACTTTGAGTATCAGACCCATGTGATCATATTTTATAAATCCTATTCTACTTCAAAGTTTGCATATGTAGATTAAGCTGACTATCTTTGTCATGATTCATGACTTTTGATGTAATAATAACAATATGAAAATGCTCATGTAATGTGACGGGTTAGAAGGATGATGATAAAAATGGATAGGTACAGAAAGTTCACTAATAGCTGTGAAAATGCTTTGGCAGTAGCGCTTGTATGGCCACAAGGATAATCAATACCTAGAGCCTAAAACATCAAAAATATAACAACACCTAAAAATTTCTAATTTCTACCATGGCATCTAAAAAAATCAGCAAACGAGTGTAATAGTCTAAGGAGCATTCTGTCGTATCTTTGTCTCTATTATTTGTAACTTGCGGGCTACCTGTGGCCCGGATGGACTAGCCCGGTTCAGGCTCGAGCTTTATGTTGGGGATTTGATAATTCAAGATGAACAAATGACAATACTTGGATAAATCTGAAGTCGTGTAAAAACACTTTCAGATTGAATCAAATTTCGGGGTTCAACCAAAATTGTTCAATCGGATAAAATCAGAAAATTAATTCTAAGAGTTTTGTTCTTGTGTATGTTCTTGTTCTATGACTTTCAGAACCAGAGAGAATGATCTTTAGAAGGAAAAACTGTTTTTGTTCCTTAAAAACGGCCGATTTATAACGATTTTTCGCATAAAAAGCGTTTCAGTGTCTGCGCGCCATCGGCGCCTCGTTGTCGCTCCATGCGACGGTTTTCGCTAACACAGGCGAAATCGCGCAAGTGGCGCCTAAGTCACGCTCCATGCGCCAATGGGCGAAACTTACGCCAATCTTGCAAAATCGCCGCTAAGCGCCGCGGCGGCGGTGAAGCGCCACCCTCTTAAAAGCGGCGCTTAATCGCCGACTTCAAGCGATAAAGTGAGGCGCCACCAAAGATAAATCGCATACATCTCATTTTATTACATTAAAACAAGCGTGCACTCTTATTTTAACATAATCATGAGATCAATTACACTAAAATATCCAACAATCCTCCCTATTTTAGTGTAATTACCGATCAAATTACCAAAGTCATAGCATACTACAAACTATTGCATAAATGAAATATCGTGACGATTGAATTTCATCTTAGCTTATTACACATTTCAAATATTCGAATATCGGGTGTCACTAAAGATTGAACCCTTTCTATTCATCTTGAATACATGAAGGTAATCCGCACAATAGTTTAAAACATTACTCTTACTTGACACTAGTTTACTAGCTTTGTGTCCCTATCCTTCATAAGCATATCAAAGCCAAGTCGACTTCTCAGGCGGCTAAACTTCATGCTTATATAGGTAGTTCTTTTCTTTCTTGCACTGCAAATGCAATTTTCAAAAGAACCATTAAGAAGTTATACTTCAACCTCCTTAACTTACGTGACCAGAACACATACCTTTTGGGATTCTTTCGATGATGTGTTCCAATCTCCACATGTTAAGCTTTCCACATTGAATTCAGCACCTAATGTCATATTAGATGGGAATTGGGTATCTTAACATAAGAAATTTCAGATGGACTTTAATCCTAATCCCACGGTAGACCTTTTCACGAGATCTCTACTTAACCCTTTGGTTAAATGATCGGCCAAATTATGTTGAGTTCTTACAAACTCCATCGATATCACACCATGCATGATTAACTCCCGAACCATGCGTGTCTTACTCCCAAGTGTCTAGACTTCCCATTATACACTTGACTATATGCCTTAGCCAAAGTAGCGACTATCACACTTTGATAGACATGGGAGGTAGAGGTTTGGGCCACAATGGAATCTCATATATCGATTTCTTAGCCATTCGACTTCTTTACCATTTCTTTGCTAAAGCTATAAATTCGATTCCATTGTTGAATTTGTAATGCAAGTCTGTTTCTTGGATGCCCAAGATATAGCACCTCCTCCAAGGAGGAATACCCAACCACTTGTGGAAGAATGATCTTCCATATTGGTTATCCAACTTGCATCGAGTAACCTTCAATGGTGAAGGAAACCCGGTATATGTCAAACCATAACCAATGGTTCCCTTTAAGTACTTGAATACTCTATTCATGGCTTGCCAATGATGAGAACTAGGATTACTTGTAAACCTACTAAGTTTACCAACAAAGATAAGCTATATCGGGCCTAGTACTTATCATTGCATACATAAGTGATCCTATCGCCTTGAGTATTCAAGTTGAGACACCATTACACCTTTATTAGGTAATAACTTGAGGTTAGGATCAATGGGAGTACTTAGGAGAACAATCTTTAAAATTAAATTTCTCCAATATCTTCTCAATATAATGTGATTGAGAGATGGAGATACCATTGTTTCCACGTTTGATCTTTATTCCTAAGATCACATCCGCCTCCCCATGTCTTTCATATCAAACTTAGAAGACAAAAATGCCTTAGTTTCATCAACTTGACCTTGAGTGCTGCACTCAAAGATCAACATGTCGTCTACATACAAACAAATGATAACTCCTTTGCCATGAGTATCAAACTTGTTGTATAGACATTTATCCGCTTGGTTTAGAACAAAACCACTAGATAGCACAACCTCATCAAATTTTTGATGCCATTGTTTAGGTGCTTGTTTCAAGCCATAAAGAGATTTCATCGGTTTGCACACCTTATTTTCATTTCTGGCATAACAAACCCTTGGGTTGCTTCATGTATATCTCTT
Organism: Oxytropis ochrocephala; assembly: GCA_020916435.1. Classification (NCBI taxonomy): domain Eukaryota; kingdom Viridiplantae; phylum Streptophyta; class Magnoliopsida; order Fabales; family Fabaceae; genus Oxytropis; species Oxytropis ochrocephala. The sequence goes on along the minus strand of CM037092.1, from coordinate 7,836,894 downwards.
CATCCAATTCACCATTTAAGAATGCGGTTTTCACATCCATTTGGTGAATCACCAAATTGTGGATAGCAGCAAGTGCTAACAATGATCTAATGGTGGATATTCTAGCAACAACAGGAGCATATGTATCGAAAAAATCAATACCCTCCTTTTGCCTAAAGCCTTGGATCACCAATCGGCTTTGTACTTGTCTCTGAGCACCATCCACTTTCATCTTTCTCCTAAAGATCATCTTACATCCTAATGGTTTACATCCGGGAGGTAAGTCAACCAATTTCGGTATTATTTTGCAAGATGGAGTCCATCTCACTTTGACCGCTTCTTTCCGCATCGCAACATCCTCGAAGCCATTGCTTCACTAAAAGTCTTGGGATCTTCCTCAACATTGAGGCAATATTGATATTGAAATTCAACATCATTCCTTGACCCTTCAACCAAATAAAGTTGAAAGTCATCACCAAATGACTTAGCCTTTCGTACTCTCGTACTCTTTCTCATTTCAGTGCTAGTTGAAGGTATATCCTCATTATTAACTGAGACTTTCGACATGGAATTCATGTCCTTTGGCCTAGGTATAGATGTAAACCTTTGTTCATCAAAGATTGCATCTCGTGACTCTATGACCGAGTTCACAGCAACAGAATCATTAGATTCTAGCACATAGAATCTATATGCTTTAGAATGCTCAGCATATCCAATAAATATGCAATCTATACCTCTTTCACCTAAGGTTTTCCTTTTAGGTTACGTAAGTCGACCACGACCCTACATCCCCAAACTTTGAGATAACTCAAATTTGGTGTCTTTTTGTGCCAAAGTTCATATGGGGTGACCTTATTCCTTTTGTTAGGAATTTCATTTCAACAAGTAACAGTGTCAACATAGCCTCACCCCAAAATCCTTCACTTAGACTGAATAGGATAACATAGAATTCACCATTTCTTTCAAGGTTCTATTCTTCCTTTCGGCTACACCATTACATTTGTGGTGTATAGGGAGCTGTAGTTTGATGTATTATTAGGTAGATTGAAAATAAACAGGATCATAATACTCACCTCCCCTATCCGTCTGAAGAGTTTTGATCAACCCATTTTGATGAAGTTCTACCTCATTCTTATAGATTTTGAATTTCTCAAGAGCTTCATCTTTTGTTGTTAATAAATATACATGACAATACCTAGATGCATCATCAATGAAAGTAACAATATATTTTTTATGACCTAATGATGGGGTAGCATGCAAATCGCACAAGTCACTATGAATAAGGTCTAAAACTTTAGTTTCACTCTTAGCATCCTTAAAAGGTTTCCTAGTGATCTTAGTCAACATGCAAGTTTTGCATTTTTCAATGTTCATATCAAAAGGAGGAATCATACTTGTTTTTGACATATCTTTTAATCTTTTGTAATGAACATGTCCTAATCTAGCATGCCAAATTTCTGATTTTGTCACATTAATTATAGAACTACTCGAGGCCATACAAACAGATTCATGAGCAAAAGGAACATCAATGTTTAATTTAAACATTCCATTACAACGATAACCAAATCCAACAAAAGAACCATGTCTTGACAAGATGTACTTGTCACTTTCAAGTACTTGCTTGAAACCACAATTATTTAAAACCATACCAGACAATAAGTTCTTACGGATACCAGGTACAAATAAGACATTATCCAAATACAAACTTTTTCCGGAAGTAAAAACTAAAGTTACACAACCTATTCCTAGGATTGGTTCGATCGCAACATTGCCCATCTTCACAATAGAGCCATCATCAATTGGTCTAAATTTCTTGAACCAACGGCGATCTTTGCACACATGGCTTGTTGCTCGAATCAAACCACCAAGCAACGTCATCATCACGCACATAGAATGCCTCGGATATTAGTGATACATAATTTGAATTCGTATTCGAATTAAAATTATTCACAACAATCGACCTTGTTGCTTTTCAGGATCATTCGATCCACTTGGACCGACCTTGTTCTTTTCTTTGAACACCCGTGATCCCTCTTTAGATGACCAGGTTTCCCACACTTCCAAAGATGACAATTTTGTCTGCATTTGTTTGGACCTTTGTTCTTATTTCCTTGAAACTTTCGTTTCTTACCTTTACCATTGTAATTTTGCTTAATCATTTCCACTTTCCTCTACCATATTAACGGAAGAGGAACTCGCTACACTTTTATCATTGGGCTTATCATTTTCCGAGCCCCTAAGTGACTCTTCAATCATGAAATGACTACGAGTTGAACCCAGTCAACTCTTCCTTCTTATGCTTCAAGGTGTGCTTGAAGTCTTTCCAGAAGAAGGCGGTTTATCAATTATTGATGAAAGCGCAATGGATTCATCCATTTTCAAATCATGTTGAGTAAACCGACCCAAAATTCGCAGTGATTCATTATATTGTTCCATAATGGGCCTTGAATCAACCATTTTGTAATTAAAGAAATTACTAACCAGAATTTGTTACTTGAAGCATCTTACGCCATATATTTGGTCTCAAGAGAGTCCCATAATTCTTTAGCAGATTCAACATTTTGATAAATATCAAAGAGAAGTCGGACATACCATTGAGAATGTGTCCACGACAAATGTAATCATCGTTTTCCCATTTGAGACGCTTCCTTGTTTGATCCGAGTTTGGTTTCGGATACACCCGGCATCGGAGTACTCGGCACATACACCACCTTCAATGTTGTCAAGAGAAAGTGCATCTTTTACGCCATCTTTCAAGTCCGCCCTTCAAACTTGTCCAATTTCGCAAACTTGCTTGTCATCTTGAATTATCGTTCGTCATTTCGAAAATTTGATTCAATCTTTTGTTGGGGATTTGATAATTCAAGATGAACAAATGACAATACTTGGATAAATCTGAAGTCGTGTAAAAACACTTTCAGATTGAATCAAATTTCGGGGTTCAACCAAAATTGTTCAATCGGATAAAATCAGAAAATTAATTCTAAGAGTTTTGTTCTTGTGTATGTTCTTGTTCTATGACTTTCAGAACCAGAGAGAATGATCTTTAGAAGGAAAAACTGTTTTTGTTCCTTAAAAACAAGTGAGAGCTTTATAACGATTTTTCGCATAAAAAGCTGTTTCCAGTCGTCGGCGCCTCACTTTGGCGCCTCGTTGTCGCTCCATGCGGCAGTTTCGCTTAACACAGGCGAAATCGCCGCAAGTGGCGCCTAAGTCACGCTCCATGCGCCAATGGGACGAAACTTACGCCAATCTTGCAAAGCGTAAACGCCGCGTGCGCGGCGGCGGCGGTGGCGCCCTCTCTCTTAAAAGCGGCGCTTAAAGCGCCGCAAGCGGCGGTGAGGCGCCACCAAAGATAAATCGCATACATCTCATTTTATTACATTAAAACAAGCGTGCACTCTTATTTTAACATAATCATGAGATCAATTACACTAAAATATCCAACACTTTATGGGTTGGGCTAAAAAGCCTGGATATAAAAATGGGCTCAACTTGATCGCCCCAAGTCCTATGATTTTTTCGGGCTAGCCTAGCCCGGCCCGACGGGCCCAACCCATTTTGTCAGCTCTTTCCATCAAATATCCTTGGACTTATGAGTTAATCTGTTGACGTGTGCTGATTTCCCCAACAATTAGTAAGATCCAGATTATATGGGTCACACAATGTAAGTATAGTTTATAATCATGCTTAATTTCTTTACTTGGTAAATTATCCTAGAAGAATTTATACCGGGAAACGGATGAAATTATATAGAAGTGTTGCTTGAAACTTGTAACTTGTAAGAATCAAAAGAATTACCATATGCGACGTATTCACAAGTGTTTTATACGTAGTGTGTTAATAAAATGGTAGTAAATACAAAATGTGGCTGACTTTAAAATTAAAAAAATTCATGCATGTGAATATACCTTGCTTGTAGCATTATCAATTTGAATCATCTTGTGATTAAAGTCGAGTCTACGTCTAAAATGAAATAAATAATAGTTTGAAGTTTTGATCATAGTTATCAGTTGACATCCGATTCGGGCTGAATTTTAATTGGGTAAGAATCTATGAAGCCCCGATATTCTAAAATAGACCACGTACCCGTATCTAATATCGATACGTGTCGGATATTTCTGGATACGTATTTTGGGAGTATTCTAGAATTTATATATTTATTTTTAAATAAAAAAGATTAGATACTTACCGGATATTTGCCGGATACGTATCTTGGGAGTATCCTAGAATTTATATTTATTTTTAAATCAAAAACAACCATATACTTCTTTGTTTTATCCATTATTTGAAGAGAAATAAAATAGATCAAAAAATGGCACAAGTTATGTGTATACTAATCTTCGTCTTTTGTCTAGAAAAGATGAAAGATATGGTAAAGGAGAGACAAAGATGTGGGACATTAGTAGAGATGCAAATGATCCACTTGATGGTGTTGGAATTGAATTAGCAGAGATATCTCTTGATGAATCAGAGTTGGAAGCTATGTTATTTTTTGATGATGGAAATGGAGGAGAGGAGAATGACACATTTAGTTTTAAGTAGTTAATAGTAGACAATTCTATAGAGCCTAAACTTCTTTTGGATATGACTTATGATGTTGTTTTTTTGCTATATTCTAACTTGGGTAGTAAACTATATATCTTTTGCGACATGTTCGTAGGATAAGAATATACTAAAATGAGTGGGTAAAAGACAACTAACTAAGCTTACTTATTTTTTTGGGTTACCATGTCATTGGGGCACAGTTTACACAGGCTTTGCGGATAACTAATCTACGTCGGAGAACCTGGCTGGCCACGAGTACTCGACTTTGCCGGCGTGTGTGGTTCCCCCCTCTCAATAGAGTTTTTGTCACACCCAAGATTTGAACCGAAGACCTTGGAGTGGGATTCGAGTCCAATTACCACTCGAACCAACCTTTGTTGGTACTATGCTTACTTATTTTGATCACAAGTATCTTTATGTTTTATATTTTTAAATTTTAATTTAATTTTTATTGAAGTGTCTCTGCCGTATCGTATCGTGATTTTCAAAATTTTCCCGTATCCACGTATCGTATCCCGTATCCCGTATCCGGGCTTCATAGGTAAGAATCCTCTAACTTTTGGTGAGAACTTCACCCTAATTTTCCATCTCTTTCTTCCAGCACAGTCTCACTCATTTCATTTCCTTCATTTTTACTTTTCTCTCTCTTCAAAAAAGCCTAAAGTTAGAGAATCCATTTCTATTCTAATTAGGAGTACCACGTTTTGAGACCCAATAAGTAGTTTTCTTAAGAACAAAATTTAATTTGAGACCCATGAAATAGTTGTCTTAAGACTCACTCATACAATTTAAGACAGGGAGATTAATCAGTAATAAACCTTTTTAAAAAATTATCAAGAATAGAGTTATTTTAATACACAAATAACTAGGTAGGTAAAAATTTCAAGTAACTAGTTAAGTTGCCGAGTTAAGATATATAGAAAGAGTGCATCAAAATAGTGCAAGCAGAAAGTCTGCAGTTCAAATCCGAGAAACTAAGGGTCCGTTCGGGGTGGTTCTGAGTTTTTGGTTTTTGGTTTTGAAAGTCAATTTCAAAACAGAAACATGTTCGTTTAAAATGGAGCTGAGTTGGTTTTTTCTTTAATTTCAAAACAGATTTCCACAAAAACTCAAAACCACAAAAATAGGTTTTATAATTTTTGTTTCATCCACCTCTGATCATCAATATATCTGACCACCACTAACTATCACTACGACCACGCCAACCACCATAGACCACCGCCAACCACCACTCCGGCCACCGTCAACCACCACTTTGACCACCACCAACACCACTCCGACCATCGTCAACCACCACACTGACCACCACCAACTACCACTCCGACCACCGCCAACCACCACCACCAACCACCACTCTGACCACCGTCAACCACCACTTTGACCACGACCAACACTACTCCGACCACCGCTAACCATCACCACCGACAACCACTCTGGCCACCGTCAACCACCACACTAACCACCATCAACTACCACTTCGACCACCATCGACCACTGCCAACCACCGCCGATCGCCACTCCGACCACCGTCAACCACCACTTTGACCACCACCAACACCACTCCGACCACCGTCAATCACCTCACTAACCACCACCAACAACCACTCCGACCACTGTAACATCCTGCATCGCTTTAGAATCGCTGATCGCCTCACGAACCAACACGAGTCTTTTCAAAGATGCTTTGTCCTCACTTGCATGATTTCCGGAAAACTTCCCAGAAGGTCACCCATCCCACTACTACTCCAAGCCAAGCACGCTTAACTATGGAGTTCTTATGGGATGGGCTCCCGAAAAGAAGATGCACCTTGTTGGTATAGGTAGTCCAAATCAATTCTTTTAAGCCTTCTTCTTCATTTGTACAATCCATATACCCGCGGCCTCGGGATCCTCTCATTCGGTGCGTATTCGGTTCATTCACGCGCCCTTCGCTTTGAAGCCGCCAGAGCCGCTCTTTGCCATGCCACCTTTTTGGGCACCGAAGCGATCACTCCCGCCCCTCGTCACCCGGATGTCACATGCCCACCACCGACTTTCGCTTGGTTCGTCCTCGAACCACACCGTCATCGGGAGAGGTCTGGCCGCTCGATACCATTTGTAACATCCCGCATCGCTTAGAAGCGCTGATCGCCCCAAGAACCAACAACACGAGTCTTTTCAAAGATGCTTTGTCCTCACTTGCATGATTTCCGGAAAAACTTCGAGAAGGTCACCCATCCCACTACTACTCCGAGCCAAGCACGCTTAACTATGGAGTTCTTATGGGATGGGCTCCTAAAAGAAGATGCACCTTGTTGGTATAGGTAGTCCAAATCAATTCTTTTAAGCCTTCCTTCAATGCGATACCCCATACCGCACACTCGGAGGATCCTCTCTCATTCTCAGTGCGTATTCGATTCATTCACGCGCCGCCTTCGCTTTGAAAGTCGCCAGAGGCGCTCTTTGCCATGCCACCTTTTTGGGCACCGAGCGATCACTCCCGCCTCGTCCACCCGGATGTCACAACCACCGCCAACCACCACCGACCACCGTCAACCACCACTCTGACCACAGTCAACCACCACCACTTTGACCACCACTCTGACCGCCGTCAACCACCATTTTGACCACCACCAACACCACTCCGATCACTACCAACCATCACCACAGACCACCACTCTGGTCACCGTCAACCACCACACTGACCACCATTAACTACCACTCCGACCACTGCCAACCACCACTGACCACCGTCAACCACCACTTTGACCACCATCAACCACCACTCTGACCACTGTCGACCACCACTCCGACCACCGCCAACATCCACCACCACCCACAACCACCGACAACCACTCTGGCCACCAGCAATCACCACTTTGACCACCATCAGCCACCACTTTGACTAGCGTCAAACACCACCACTTTAGCCACCGCCAACCACCACTCTGGCCACCAGTAACCACCACTTTGGCGACCACCAACTACTTCTCTGACCACTGGCAACCACCACTCTGATGACCACTCTCAAACACCACTTTTACGATCACTACTTTGTAATATTTTAATTTTTTTCAAACTTAATTTAATATATTGTTTTGATTAAAATAAGTTTATGATGAATTTTTATTTTTATGTTCATGTTTGAATGTGATTTTGATTTTTGAAACAGAAAACTGGTTTTGGTTTTTGAAATTTTTAAAACTTAAAACAGAAACTAGTTTGGTTTTTGAAAATTTCAAAACAGAAAATCAATCCGAACGGAGCCTAAGATTTCCTTCTCCCCACTAGCATTCTCTATAAAAAAAATTAAGTAGGTAAAAGAGCCATAAATAGAATGATTTAATTTATATACACAATAAGTGTATTTATGTTGTACACTATCTACTAATCACATGGTGACACCAACTTCAAGTTCAAAAAGCTGCTGGTTATATGACCCGATCTAAGGGTAGTATTCACCAAGCTTCTCAATGCTAAAGACTCTTTATTGGAATGTCAGGGGGATTGGTAATCCTGACACCAGAACTGTGCTAAAAAAGCTTTGTAAGTTACACAAGCCGGATTTTTTGTTTATTTCCGAGCCTTGGATTGGTTATAATCAAATGCCCCCTAATTTCTTTTCTAAATTTGAATCGAAATTGTTTCCTGAGAATAATAGAGGCTCCTTGGCTTCTAATCTTTGGTGTTTGTGCACTGACAATTACGATCCAGTTGTTATCTCTTCTACTAGCCAGCAAGTGGCTTTCACTCTAACGGTGGAAAATCAACCTCTCTTTTTTTCTGCTGTTTACGCGGCCTCTAACTCCTATATTGTTAGAAGACATTTATGGAATGATTTGACCACTCTGCAGCAGGATTATCCTGGCCATTGGGGCTTTATTGGGGATTTTAATGCGGTCTTTGGGGGCTCATGAGCACCGAGGCAAGGGGCTCCATCTCGCCACTTCCGTGAAGATTTCGTTTTGGTCTGATATGCATAGTTTGATTCATCTTCCTACTCGTGGATCCCAATTCACTTGGTCTAATGGTAGGCTGGGGAACAATTATACTGAGAAGAGACTGGATAGATCTATTTGTAATGCGGATTGGCTCAATTTTTGGGATAGTGTGGACTGTTGCACGCTTACTAGAAGCAGGTCTGATCATTTTCCTCTCCTTTTGATTATGAAAAAGGAGACTCTTGTAAGCGCTCCTCTTTTAAGTTTATGAAAATGTGGGCTCAGCACCCGGATTGTAAGCGGGTTGTCGCTGAGGCTTGGCAAATTCCTGGTGGTTGGTTGTCACATGCATGTTTTATCCCAGAAGTTGAAAAACTTGAAGGCTAAATTGAAAGACTGGAACACTTCTGTCTTCGGTAATGTCTTCGCTAATGTCACTGAGGCCTTCGCTAATCTTGATAATATCCAGGAGCAGATTAATAATCATGGAGGTTCGGATTCTTTACTCTCTCTTGAAAAGGTAGCTCAAAAGAAGTTGCAAACAGCTTTAAACTATGAAGAATCTTATTGGAAGGAGAAATCTAGAGTCAACTGGCACAATCTTGGGGACAGAAATACGGCCTTCTTTCATAGAATGACCAAGATTAGGAGTGCTACCAAGAGAATCTCTGTCATGAAGGATGGGGATAATATTCTTTCAAACTCTGTTGATATTGAAAATCACATAGTGAGTTATTACCAAAATCTATTCTCTGTTAACAATGACTGTCGTCACAATGGTCTTATTCAGGAAGTTATCCCTTCTTTAGTCTCGGATAGGGACAATGAGATGCTTACCCGTCTCCCCTCAATGGATGAGGTCAAAGCTGCTGTCTTCTCTTAACGCGGGGAGGGGCCCCGGTCGGATGGGTTTGGCGGTTTTTTCTTCCAGCATTATTGGGATATTGTTGCTCAGGATGTTTATAATGCTGTCTTTCAATTTTTTCAACATGGTTGGTTGCTTCCTAACTTCAATTCTAATATTGTCGCTCTGATTCCTAAAGTGGAGGGGGCAGATAGAGTTGATCTCTACAGACCTATAGCTCTTGCTAACTTCAAGTTTAAAATCATTACTAAGGTCATCGCTGATAGACTTGCCCTTGTTGCCCCTAGAATTATTTCGGATAATCAGAGGGGCTTTGTCAAAGGTAGAAATATTTCTGATTGTATCTGCACAGCTTCTGAGTCAATTAACTTGCTCCAAAAAAGGGCCTATGGTGGTCAACTTGCCCTGAAAATCGATATCAAAAAGGCTTTTGACACTATTGATTGGAACTTTTTGCTTCATGTGCTGGCTGCTTTCGGCTTTAACGATAAATTCTGCTCTTGGATTAATACTATTCTTCATTCCGCCAAGCTCTCTTTCTCTATTAACGGATCTGCGGTTGGCTTCTTTGGCTGCAAAAGGGGTGTTAGACAAGGTGATCCTTTGTCCCCTCTTCTTTTCTGTCTGGCTGAAGATGTTCTTAGTAGAGGTATTTCTAAGCTTGTTGATGATGGTAAGCTTCAGCTTATGGTGGGGCCCAGAGGTTTCCGTATGCCTAGCCATGTTTTATATCTTTGATGATATTATGATTTTCTCGTAGGGCAACTAGAAAAAGTTTGACTAGTTTGTTGACTCTTTTTCCTCGTATGAGCAAGCTTCAAGGCGGGTGATTAGCAAGGAGAAGTCTAAATTTTATACTAGTAACCTTTCTTCTTCCCGTATCACAGCTATTTCAAACCTCTCTTGGTTTTTTCCAGGCTCTTTCCCTTTTAATTATCTTGGTGTTCCGCTCTTTAAAGGTAAGCCTCGGAAAATTCACTTATTACCGATTGTTGATAGAATTAAAGCCAAACTTTCCTCTGGAAAGGCTCTCTTTGTCTATCATGGGGCGTGTTCTTCTTGTTAATTCGTGGTTCTTAGCATGTTGGTTTATAGTTTAGGATTTATGTTTGGGCCCGCTAGTCGCGCTAAATCATTGTTGACACTGGATTAGAAACTTTGTTTGGTCAGTGACATTAATTCTAGGAAGCTTGTTACGGTGGCTTGGAGTAAGGTGTGTAAGCCCTATCGGGAAGGTGGGTTGGGTGCGGTCTCATCGAGCTATAAATAATGCGGGTATGCTTAAGCTCGGTTGGAACTTTATTTCTACGAATCTGCAGTGGGCCCTTCATTTAAAAGCCGAGTTTTGAGAAATAATAAGCCGGTGAATTATCATGTTTCCTCTTCTATATCGGATAGGGTTTAAATCTCATATCTCTCGATATCATTGCGAATTCGACTTGGAAGTCGGGAATGGGATCAACATAAATTTTTGGACTGATACTTGGCTTTCTAGACCTATTGTAGATATTATCGGAATTCCCCCTGTGTTACATAAGGATCTTAAGGCTAACCTCAGGGACTTTATTGTTGATGGTAGATGGTCCATTCCTGCGGACCTTTCTCTCACTTCCTCACCTTCATTCGGAAATTCAAGCGATTGCTATTCTTTTGTTTGGGTGAGGATCAATTGATGTGGAATCACTCGGTTTCGGGATTTGACTTTCAAAGAGTCTTTTCTTTTTCTGTAACCCCCGAGGCAAGTGGTTCCTTGGACCAAGTCCATCGGAAGCCGCTCATCCCGCCTTCTAAATGTTTTATCCTTTGGAGAACTCTTCATAATAAGATGCCAACTGATGATCAACTCTGCGTTAGAGGTTGCACTGTCGTCTCGATTTGCAGCCTTTGTGGTAATGCTTCTGAGACCTCCCAACATATCTTCCTTGACTGCCCTTTTGCCCAACGTATTTGGAGCTGGCTGGGAGGTATCCTGAGTCTCCATATTGATACTGCTTCTTATCAGAACATATTGTCTTTGACCTCTCATGGTTGGAGCCCCGATTGCGAGGATATTGTCTCTGCTGCGATTGTTAATGTTTTTTGGACCATTTGGTATTGCCGGAATCAAGTGAGATTCAATAACTACATAATCCCCTTTCAATCGGCTATAAATTTAATTATTTCTAATGTCGCTCTGGCCGGGAATGCTTCTACTTCTCCTTTGTCGTCCCCTCTGTTGCCGAGTTTAAGATCATCAAAGCCTTCAATATTATCGGTAATTATAGAAGCTCTAGGAACATTAAAGAGGTTCACTTTGGATTCCCCGCGCCTTATATGATTAAGTGTAACATCGATGGTGCGGCGAGGGTAGCCCTGGGCTGCTTTGCTTGCTGTGGTATTTCGAGAGACGTAAGGTCGCTATTCTTGGTTGTTTTTCCACGTCCATTAGTATGATTATGCTCGCATGCCGAGAAATTTGGTTGGGGCCATGTTAGCTATTGAAATTGCTTTTGTTAAAGGTTGACATTATTTGTGGTTTGGAATGCGACTCTCAATTGGTGGTCTCTGCTTTCAAGAATTGTAATATAGTTCCTTGGAAGCTCGTAACTCGTTGGGATAATTGTGTTTATCGACAAGACAAATGACTTTTGTTTGCACTCACATATCTGAGAGAAAGTAACGCTGTCTTTGACAAGCTTGCCGCATATGGTATTAACACTAGTGATCTTGTGCGGTGGGACTTTCCCCAGCAGCTTCATTGCGATGACTTCGCAGAAATAGATCCGCCCGCGCTAACTATAGGTTTAATTGATTTGCATTTATTGCTTTTAGCTTTCTCTTTGGACTTTGCTTTTGGTGTCTTTATGAAATGATTGTTAGTGTTTTTGGTGCCAACTTTGGTTGGGATGAGACTCACTTTAGTGATGCTTTTGCACGCCATATTTTATCTTATTGTCTTTTTTTTTTTTTTTTTTACGGCTTTTGTTTTTGGTGTCTTTGCAAATGATTGTTAGTGTCTTTGGTGCCAACCCTGGTTGGGATGAAAGTCACTTTTGTGATGCTTTTGCATGCCATTTTTCATCTTCCTAGGTCAAGTTTCCTTGTTATAGGAGTGTTACTCTTTCCTTTTGGTTGTATTGTTAATTTACTCATGGGTTTTGGCTACTAGTCCCCATGTCTCTTGTATATTTTCCACTTTTTATTAATAAATTGTAGAAGTACTCTTTCCTTCTTGATGGTTTTTCCTAAGGAGGTTTTCCATCGAGAAGGTTTTAACGAGGCTCCATAAACCCTTCTTTTGCAAAAAAAAAAAAAAAAATCACATGGTGACACATCATTAAAAAGAAATTGGTCAATTGGTAACCACTAATTAATCAACTAGTAACCAACCACTCATTAAATTGTGATTGGTAGTGGTTGTAAAAGCCCATACAACTATTGTGTATGCAAATTAAACTCTAAAAAAGAAAGAAAAAGAGGAGGGGTAAAATAATAGAAACCGGATAATTCATGATCTCATACACGACGATAAACGCCAAATCCCCGTGTGCCTGGTTTTTAATGACTGGAAAAAGTGAATGGCATTTTTGCGTTTCACCATCGTGGCGAAGGATAATTCCGTAATTGGGTTTTGAACACAATTATTTTGCTTAAGACCTGTTCTCCACCAAACGGAATTCTACAACGCAACGCAAATATATGATGATCGTTCCATCGTAACCGCATGATTCTTATTTCCCCTGCAAAATCAGCGTTACTTGCGGTGTAATCTCATCCCTGCACGGTCATCCCCTTCCCCTATTTCTTCCAATTCAACAAACAAACACAACCTTCCGTTTCAGTTTCCCGTCAGTTACGCTGACGTGTCACTCCCTCATTAGTCAATCTTTCGGTGCGGGCCTCATCTCCATTTGATCAGTATAACGGCGCCGTCAAATTCCCCGTTTTGAGATTCCCCCGTCACTATTAACGGAGACTGGACCACCACCACACAAACACACACACACACACACACACACACAAAACCACTATGAAAAAGCAATTACCCAATCCCAACCGTTGAATCCCTTTCGTCATTATCATCACAATTTTCGTCGTCTCCGTACTACACGCGCGCAACTTACTCTCTCTCACACACACTCTCTCTCTCTCTTGCATTAACAAAATCAGAAAAAACGCACAGCAGAGAAGCTCCAACACCTGAAAAGCGAGACTGAGGTGTGTGTGGAATCGCAGTCTCTCAGGAGAAGCACGTACTTGCAGAGAGAGAAAGAGATTCATTGATTGCATCAATGGAGATGGCTCAGGTAGGTGTTAGGACACGAGCTCAAGCTGCATTAGCCATGGAACCTGCCAGTTCATCTGCACGAACATCTAAGAGAAGGAAGATCAACATTAACAAAAGAAACGAAGAGCCAAAAGTCAAACCGGAGCCGGAGCCGGAGCCGGCGACGGAGGCACACTTTTCCGATGTAGAATTTCCGGCCTCTTGTTGTTCAAGCAACGGATCAGGATCGCTTGATGAAGAGAGGATAAAATCGCTAGATCTAGAGGTGAGAGAAATTCAAGAGGTGTTTCCGTTGTGTCTAAATTACGTTCCTATATCTGAACTGAAGAATTTAATGTCGTTTTATATTTTGTTGAACCTGCGTTTTGTTGCTTTCTTTAATTAACTATTACTACTGGTACTAATTGTGTCATGGCATGGCCTTTCACCGTCATTAATGCACCGCACTCAACGTTTTTCTTTTTTACAGGTAGAGAGCGCGCAAGTTGAAACGTCAACGTGCAATTGCGTTGAAGAAATTGAGAGGTTATTTTTTGAACTAAATTCATTTTTGAAATTTGAATTTACTTCGAGTTAGTTCACAGTGTTATCTTTTCAAATTCGTGGAACAGTTTTAATTCAAATCTTTTCAGTTCGTAAAAGCATGAAATAAATGTTTTCTCAACAGCAACATTTTCTTCCGTTCAAAATTACAGTAACTCATCATTCTTCTCTCTTTTATACTACACACTCTCATAACTCATTCTATAATTCTGAAACATAGCATAACATTTCGTGCGCGCAGGAGAGAGATGAACCAATCGAACGAGCTTCGAGGAAATTCTCAGTCAATGGAGACCAATTCTCGCCGTCGTTTATCAACTGCGCAAAAGATGCCTACGGAGTCGGAACTTGAAGAATTTTTCGCTGCCGCTGAGAAAGACATTCAGAAAAGGTTTCAAGCCAAGTAAGTTAAATCAACGCGAATTTTTTTCTCGACTTTCTTTCTTTCTTTTTTAAATTTCACTTAATGTTATCATAATTAGTGTATATTGTAATTAAGAACGATTATTTCTCCGAAAATTCCTTTGCAGGTATAATTATGATATTGTGAAGGATATTCCCTTGGAAGGACGCTACGAGTGGGTTCAGTTGAAGCCGTGAAGGTTTTCTATGACTCTTAATTTGGTTCTTCTTCTCTACACGGAAGAAACTGATCGATTCGAAGTTGCTGCTTTGCTGAATGCTGACATTATTTTTAACGTTTAGTTTAGGTATTTGAACTCTTTTTTTTTTTTTTATATATTTTTTTTAATTTTTATTTTACAAGCATGCCACGAACTATTTTATTTAGTGTATAGCTTTTCGATATTTTAGTGTGTGTTGAAATGAAGAAAAATGCAGATCGTTTCGTTTGTTCTTTTGGGTTATTCTGAGAAGCGGCTTTGATATTATTCTGTGAACAAACGATTCCATTACAAAACTGTACTGCGACTCTCACTTTCTCTCTAAGTTATCCCTTAAAATCCGTGTCCGTTTCTTTGTTTTAACTTTGCCGTTAGAAAGGTACAACAAAGTCAGTGATGGTATGATTGCATCTTCTTTTTTCTGTTTCTTTACATTTTGAGATTTCACTTTACATAAAAAATACAAAAAAGAAGCAAAGAACAAATGAAGTAAATTAACTATCAGCATGGTGAAAATGGAGAAGTGAAGGATCTTGGTAAAAAGAGTGGTAGAGGATGGTTTTGTTTGATTGTTGGGCTTGGGATGGGCTCCATGGCGTGTAAGTTACAGGCACGTGTTAGAGAGGGTGGAAAAACTGATCTTATTATCCCACCACCCATGTGTGAAGAGTCTTCCAATCTTGGAACCAAATCCACTCCACTTTCACAAGTACAACAAATTTGGTACCGGAGTAAAAACTGGAATATTATTATTGTTATTTCCGTATATACTTCTTTCACTTTTCTTATCATCTTATGTAGTAAATAAACAGCGAAAAGTATTTAGTCTTTATCAGGAACAGTTCACATAGGCAAATTCATAACTTCAGTTGTGTTTAATATAACAATAAATTAGGTTGAAGTTGAAAGGATCATGAGAGGTGAAGAATGATAGAATTGTTGTGGTCCTTCTAGGTGATAGGGATTGCATATTGAGACACAGAAAAGAAGGTGGTAAGTAACCTTGTTTTTAATTATTATTTGTTATGTAGCGCGGGAGGAACGTGTTAGTCACGTCGTACTAGCTAGCTAAGAGGCAAGGCATATTAAGGCAATGGTTTTTATTGCACAGGCAGTAGTAGCACATGGTGTTAGGATTAAGATTCCCTGAAGTGTGTGGATTTCATGATTTGATATGGTTGGGGCAACGGGTGAGTGAGTGAGTGAGTGAGAGATGATTCGATAATACTTTTGCAGCAAGCAATTTCCCTGAACCACTGGCACTTTCCGTTATGTTATAATCATTGCTTTACGAATCAGATAGTATATATGATTCGTTTGAGAGAGAGAGAGAGAGAGAAGATATCATATCTTCATCGCAAGAAGATCTTGATTCCTCGGAAACTTTTTCAATTTTGAAGGGCGCTCGCTATAGATTAGTTACCTCCCTTTTTACCCTTAGTAACATTGTACGAATAGTATGGGTTTTCTCCTCTACCCTCCTAAAAGAAGAAACAAAAGGAAATATATTCAACTCAACTTTTAATTAGAAGGCAAAGTAATTAAAGCATGTTGAAGTTTCAGTGAGCATAAATATGATATCATATGAACATGGGGCTATGTGCCTATTTTTAATTAATCATTTTTGTTAGGTCGCAATTGCCCGTGCGTGTCTTTCACAACACATTAATTACCGTTTTTGAACAGCGAAAACCATTGTCACTAACTAGGAATAGGTAGTAAGACAAGAAAACAATAACCTAATTCAAATTAATGCAAAATAGTTTTCTCTTCTAATCATCATCACAAGTAGGGTCCCCCGGATATTCTTTTGTATAAAACACACGTCGCGACAATTGTATGAAATACAAAATGTAATAAAAAAAATATAATTCATATAGATGCATGAAATGGTATTTGCACTAACTTAACAATTTTGTAACCTCACAATGTAGACAAAATTAGTAGTACTCGTTAGATTTTGAGGACTTTCATGGCCATTAATTAAAAAGGGTAATCCGTAGCTAAAACGAAAATTGGTAGTACAAGAGTATGTGAGAACTTAAAATAGAAGGTAGCAGTAAAATTGATGGATTATAAAGAAGAGAGAGATGAATGAATGGGTAGGCGGGCCATATCATTGAATTGATTTATGAAGGGGTTGATAGCGAAACGTTCTAAATTGGTGAAATGCGTGTCAGTGACTAAGGTAAGATAAAGAATAGGAGAGTTATCTGTTTTGGGTTGAAGGCGGTTATAGGCTTAAAATGTACTCAAAGCTGCGAATGTGAATCACTTATGTGTTCGACAGTTCGGGAGAGCACCGAGAGCAACAACAAGTTAACTGGTTAACTGGATCACTAAGAGATTTTGACGTCATTTTTCCACCCAAAAACTTAAGGCGTCAGGTATATGAGTCTTCTATCTATATAGCACATTTTTAGCCGATGTGGGACAAACTACTCACACTTGAATTCTTAATACTATGGAGGAAGAAAGAAAGGGGAAACAATAGAGTGGCAGTTGAGTGAGTGATGAGTACTACAGTTGATTCTACAATGGTGATATATGCTAGTTAGGTCCATTAAAGAAGGAAACAGGTTAATGGGCACAAACATCAAACATTTCACAGAATAGAATGGCGTCACTCTTATAGGTACGATACCATTCTTCTTGGATCTTGTGCACACTTCTTTTTTCACTTCTCACTTCTTTTCATGCTACTTTTGGCCCCTCCTTACCCACGTGGAATTTTGACTTCCCTTCAACTTATTCCTCTTCATCCACCCTGTCAAGTGTGTACAATTATTTATTTTTACACATTGTTGGTTGGGTTAAACTTTACACTATGTTTGGTTGTAGAAAAGAAAGGAAAAGAAGAAAAAGTGAATGGAAAGAAGGAAAGAAGATTTTTTTGGGGGAGTTTGATTTGAGTGAAAATAAAAGAAAAGGATCAAAGTAAGTTGTTCCCAACTTGACCCATTTATACCTCTTTCACATCAAGAGGCTAATCATTTAGTTCGAGCTGGATCCCGACACTTGATCGACAGGAGCAACCCTGGGTCTCCACCTTAGATATGAACCGAGCACCCCCCCATTTCGTAACTGTCAAAACATCATTAACTCTTCCATTCTATGATTCGAGCTCTCTGTTCCTTATAACAGCCGCATCGACTATAAATTTAATCACCATCAATTAACACTGATTTATACTATATATTCCCCCCTTTGAGGCTAATGACATGCAATTTTGACTATTCACTTACACTATTACTTTATACTGAGTTAATCGGTCTCATCGAAAGAGAACAAAACAAATGTAGAGTAGTAAGATTAGGATATTTATTAAATGACACAAATATCCTTTTCAAGTACAAATATATTTTTTTTAGGAAAAAGAAGGAAGGAAGTTGGTTGGCCTTTTACCCTGTTTTATCACCCCAAAAAAAGAAGGAAAGACGCCTTGTTAAGACTTTAAGATGAATAGGAGCATCAAGAATGAGAAAGATAACTTCGCCCTGATTTTATTTTTAAAAAAGAGGGAAAAAATATGACAAAAAAGATCCCAAGGGGGGATCACCCTTGACAAAAAAGAAAATAAAGTCATAGCAATAATAGGAAGCCCCTAACAAAAGCCCCCTAAAACACTCAATCCTAGAGACAAAGAGCTAACTTACAATAGCCAGATCAAAACGAGATATAGAAAGAAGTTGTCCTTTGAATAGGGTATTACAACCTACAATACTCCCGTCCAATTTCTATTTTTGCTGAAAATTCTAGGACTAACTAGCAATAGTCAGATCAAAAAGAGACAAAGACAGAATTTGTCTTTTAACAGGTATTATAGCCTGCAGTTTTCTAGACTGATTTTTTTTCCTAGAAGTTTCTTATTTTGGGTATTGGACACCACCGATTGGAACTTGTCATACCGTGCAACTATTCCTTGAGTATTGGTTGTCATAGGATCAATGTCATCATCTAACACATCACCCCAAAGCTTGCCTACTATTCTCATGTTAGATGCTACCACTAGATCAGAAGTAGCATCAGACTCCAAGGCATTTAAATCAATCACGGTAGTGGGAGGTTGAGTCAATAGAATCATTCCAACACCGACTAGCAATATTCATATCAGTGAATGCGTTGGTGTTATAGTGCACGACGAGCGCTTCAATATTACAACCACTAATAGCACCAGATGAAGGAGAAGTCTGAACAGAGTTGTTTTCAGTTGCCGCATGTGTGCTAGAGGTAGAAGTATTAGTCAGCTTCTGAATCGAGTTCAAAGATGTCTTTTGTGTCTCCATAATCGCAAGTTATACTTAAATGTTGCTCCACGTTTATAGGTAGCATTTGCTGGGCATTAGACAGCTCAACAGGTCCCACTAAAGGATTCAGATCCAAACCATCTTCGGGATCATCGTTGACACCTTGAAGTGTTTCCTTATTCACATAGGTTTTAGCACGTACAACTTGAGTTTTCTTCTTGTAATTCACATTATTAGTAACCTGTAGCTTGGGAACATATTTAAAAGCTTGTTTTGCTTGCGCAACATAAGCTGGGACCTTTATTCTTTTCCATACCAGAGTGCATCCTTCTATTACAATCACTAGTGGTATGACCTATAGTCTTGCAATTCAAACAGAAGGAAGACAAGTTTTCATACTCAATACCCAGGAAAAAAGCATAACCCACTACAAGAAAAGCTTGTTTTAGCCACCAGCAATTTCCACGGAGCTTATTCCGTCAGTAATTTGTCACGGATTTGCGACGGCATGCGTAAAAAATAAGGGCGCGAAATTTCCCGCTGGTGTTTGCCACGGGTTTGCCACGGACATGTGAAAGGACAGAAATTTGCCACGGAGATTCCGTGGCAAGTCCGTGGCAAGTCCGTGGCAACCCATTAATCAAAATAAAATGAGCCCGATCCCTCCTATCCTAAAAACAGAACGTCTCGCTCTCCCTCCTCACCCTCTCGCTCTCTCCTCCTCACCTTCAATCCGCCTCCCTTCCTCACTCTCAATCACCACCACCTCACCGCCACCCACATCTCTCGAACCTCACTCTCAACTCTCATCTCTCCTCTCAACTCTCATCTCTAAATCTCACCTCAACTCTCATTGTTGCCCTAGCCTCCATCTTCGCTCTCCTCTTCCTCGCTCTTCCTCTTCCTCGTGGCAAGTTAACAAATACCAAACCCTAGCCTCACAAATACCAATCGCAAATAACACTAAAGAGGAAACCAAAGAACTTCCGTTCTCGACGCCAATGACTTTGCGGAATAGCGTTTCTTCCTTCACTTCGCCGTTCGCGACTCTCTACTAGTGAAGGTTCCGTTCGTCGCCTCTATCATTGTTGGTAGCTTTAAGGTCGAAACCGATTTTCTCTCAAAACCCTAAATCCTTATTAACTCGTCGTATTACGTTGATATTGAATCGTTGATGTTGAATTTCTTGTAATTCTCCCCAATTTTCCCAATGTTGAATTTGTAGATGTTGATGTTGTGATTTTTCCCCAATTTAATTTTCCCGATTACGAATTCCCTAATTCTCCCAATTCCGATTTCCCCCGATGTTGAATATGTTGAATCTCTTGATGTTGTGATTTTCCCTAGTTTCCTCAATATGTTTCTATATTGTAATGCATGAGATATTGAGTATAGTCTTCAAAACTCTATTGCAGCATGAACTTCAATTGGGTGGGTTAAGTAATATATATGGTCCGCTTCAATCGGTGAAGGTGCCAAACTAGTGACTTTTGATACTCTCCAAGCTACTTTGCGCTTTCGACATCGCATTTGCCAAACTACGCTCATCGGGCTTCGCGCCGACAAGCGCCGTGGTATCATTCTCACTAATCGCCATGTCGTCCAAGCACGGTAAGTGGCGTGTGCTTCTTTTACTTCTTTATGTTCTCTTCTTTTCTCTTTCCATGCTTTGCAGCGCGATTCCGTTCATGATCGTTCTTTTAATGTATCATTTTCAAATGTGCAGGACACGTGGTTGCGAAGCAATGTTTTTGAATCGCGAAGAGGTTAGGTGCATCCAATATCTACAGAGATCCGGTGAGTGAATTTTGTTTTCGATTTATCGTCTTATCTTAAGATGATATTGTCATTGAATTTGAGTGATGAATGTTTTTTCATCATCTCAAGCCACCTTCACTATTATTTATCGCAGTTAATTTATTTTTCTATATTACTTAATTACTTAATGATTCTGATTCTCCTTTTGTTATATTTTGTTAATTTTGTTATACTCAATTTCTGTTCATACTATATTCTAAACGTTCCCATACTATATGTTGTATGTTTCAAATCTATAAAGAATTAGGACCTTAATTTTCGTACCCCCCTCATTATCACCCACACCCCCATAATACCAAAAATGCCAATAATACCCCTGCGTTTTTTAAAAAAAAAAAAAAAAATTAAATTTTCGGAATTACCTCAAAATAAGGTAATTCCGGTTCAAAAAAAAATAAAAAATTTCGGAATTACCTCTAAAAAAGGTAATTCGAAATTGTAATTTTTTAAAAAAAAAAAGTTTGTATTTTGGTCTTAAGATTTAAACGCGCGTTTTATTGGAAATATGATATCTAACGATTTACGATTTAATAACAATACGTCAAAATATATAAAATGACCAACATAAAATAGGAGTACAAATACAACTATGGGTCCAAAATGTCTAAAAATGACTGAAAATAAGCACGTGAAGTAGGTGAATGGGCGACATCTAGGGCATCCGGGCCAATCCGGGACGCTTGTGATGCGTATATATACGATTTGTTTTAATTTTTATTACTAAAAGGCTACTAAAAATAGTCAAAACTACTCTAAAAAATATAAAAACACCACTAAAAATCTAACAAAACCAAAATAAGGCTATACAAATTTTTAAGATTTTTGGAGACTATGAAAAATTAAAAAAATCGTAAAAAATAGTAAACGATGGAATTTGGGATTTTGAGGTCATTGTCCCGTAAGAAGTCTCTTCTAAAGGAGTCTTGATTCTTGATTTATTTCGCTTCTAATGGTGTGGTTTCATTACGATCCGAGTATGTTGTCCGAAAACCGATTTTTAGCCTAAATTATTCGTTCGAAAAAAAAAAATTAAATTTTGAATTACCTCGAAATAGGTAATTCGGTTCTACAGTAATGAGAACCGGAATTACCTCATTTCGAGGTAATTCAAAACCTTTCGGAATTACAGGTAAATCCGAAATTCCATTATTTTTTGAGGTAATTAGAAATTTTAGAGGTAATTAGAAATTTGTAATTTTTTTTTTTTTTTTTTAACAAAACCATGTAATTTTTGTAAATTTTCAGGGTATTTTTGTCCATTTGGGACATTATGGGGGTGTGGGAGGGAATGAGGGAAGTACAGAAAATAAAACCCAAAGAATTATTGTGGTTCTCTGGTATATCCTTTTTTTAACTCGTATTTATTTGATAAACAAGCTCTTCTTTGAAATAGTGAAATTTACTTTTTATTTCTCTGTCTTGGTGTGGTTTGTTGATTCAACCAACTATTTACATACACTGCTGTGCAGTACATGATTTTGGGTTCTTTCGGTATGATCCCAGTGCTATACAATTACGAGCTATGAGGAGATACCACTTACTCAGAGGTCGCTTCATTGGACTAGAAATCGAGTTGTTGGAGAGAAGGTATTACCTTGATATTCACATCTCGACTTTTTCTTAGTTTTGATTTAAATCATTAAATAGTTCAATTGTTCACTCTTCCCTATTGCATTTTTTTGTTGCCTTAGTTTATTCTTGGAGGAAAAATGGCTACACGATTTGTGTGCTTATATCAGCGCCCATCAAATGGCTAGCAGTTGATAGTTTTATTGGCTAATTGACCAACTCAATAGTTACAAAAGGCACAATGTTTATGATTGCTTTGAGACATTTTTTTTTGTGTTTCTCATCATGGTCAAATTTTAAAACACGTCTCTGGTTACATTCATTTGTTGTCTACTCTAAACACCTTGACCTCGATTTTTAAATTCAAAGTGACATCTATACTATTTTTATTAACGTTCTTTGCACCCAAATGGTATTCTTTTGATTTAGTCTGTTTATAAACCATGCTTTTTATTGACGTAGAAGGGTCACTACTTTTGATAAAAACTCTTTATTTAGCAATACTTTTGTATAATTATTTTGGCTTTTACTTTCAGGTTTCCATTTTGGCTGGCACACTTGCCCATTTGGATAGGGATGCCCTCACTATAAGAAGTGTGTTGTAAAATATCTCTGTAGTATTTTTCTTTTTGTGTATGACTCCTTGCATGGGCGAGAATAAGTTTAAGTGGTTAAATTAAACTATTGTTTGATGAGGATGGGTATAATGACTTTAACACATTCTATATGCAAGTAAGTGGGAACAAATGTTTCTAAGTTCATGATTTTCTTCAAAATTTCAAATTATGATTTGTTCATGTTATTTTCTCTTTCCTTCAAATTAACATTGTCTAATATGTTGCGTTGGTTGTATTTGAGCCATTTAAGCGTCTTTACAATTTGTCCAATATCATATTAAAGGTGTTGTTTTTATTACTTAAAAAAATGTGGAGGGAAAAAAAGGATAGGAGGATTCATTCTTTGAATAGGTGAGAAGATTAGCTTCAGGGGATAAAACCCATTTTGTGACTTTGTTTGGCAACTTAATTCATGGATTAAGTGATTCCTTTGACATTGGCCTCGTTTTGAGAAGCTTATAATAACTTTACATCGTCAAACTCTTGTTATGAATGTGTAGCAATTTACCATTGCTTGATTGCAACCATATACATACCTATTGATATTTGCGTTGGAGGCAAGATCCGGGACCAAAGGAGGGTCAAGGGTTCTCCGGTTATAGATTGGCAAGGAAGAAGTAGCGAATCTTTGGGAGCAAGTCATCAAGTGCATCTGCATTCTTCTTACCTCTAGAACGAGTAAGCTCTTGATATATATATATATATATATATATATATATATATATATATATATATATATATATATATAAAAGTTGTCAAGCGCTTTCCTTGTAGTAACCAAGGAGAAGCGGGGCTCTTCTAGTCTGGAGCAACTAATTTAATTAGGACAAGTGAACAACTAAATGCCGTGATTTGCTTTTGGTAGTGAGGGCACTAAGGTTCCTTCAAAAGGCGATGAAACTTATGTTGATAAATGGAAGGCAGTTTCTATACCTCGTGGTACACTTCGAGGTTGTCCTTGGTAAGAGTTTCGATCCACATTTGTTTTACTTGTTGGTGGTTGCATCTATTTGAATCAATGCCTTTTGGCATTAAAATGGCCTCAATCTGTTTTTAACATGATTTACATGGTTTAATAATATGTAGGAATTTGGGCGGGAATGCATCTTTGTGAGGTACTTTGATGGCAAAACATACAAGTGGGTTGGTCTAAGCGCTTGACCTAATATAATAGGAAAAGTATGTTTTCATTAAAATTGTGTTGTCACTGACTAGTTAACTCTGTCGAGAATGTTATTAGTTTTTATTGTGGTTGATTTAGTATTATGATTATGATTGCTAAGTTGCTTTCTCCTGTAATTGTTACTAGGTGAAGCGAACATTAGGCGATTCACGCTGGCTCGATGGGACAAACATGAGTGACATCCATTACAGGTCCATGGCGTTTTATTCAAGTCCTTAGTCTTTGCATTGTATTTTTGACAGTGAGAGCTCAACACATTCTTTTAGTTAGTTAATGTTTGTTAGTAGAAGACAATTAGTAATTAAATGTTTTGCACATAGATTGTACTCATTTATTATTGTGTTTATTATGTTTTGCTTTATATAAGTTTATTAATTTTGATGTTGGAGCATTTATGTGTTTCTGTATAGATATCACTATTAAATAGAATTTGGCGGCATAATTTAATTTTTTTAATTTTTTTAAAATTTGCGTACTTGATTTGCCACGGAAGGTGTAAGAATTTGCCACGACTTTGCGACGGATTTGCCACGGAAAAATTTGCGACGGATTTGCGACGGAAAAATTTGCCACGGAAAATCCGTGGCAAGCCGCATGACAGCGCGCTTTTGCCACCAAAATTTGTCCGTCAGAAACTGCAGCAAATTCATATTTGCCACGGATATTTGTACATTTGCCACGGGAATGTCCGTGGCAAACCACCGATTTTCTTGTAGTGACCTGACCTCTCAACTAAAATTAGATTCCTACGCTCTAAACTCAAAATTATTTCAACCAAGATGCGAGCAAATGACCAAATGATCTATCAAATGAGTTTTTACTTGTTGTATATCATCTAGACTAATTGGAAAGCCAACACTACTAGCAATTGCAAAAAGAATTTTGGAACATGAATATTTTTGAGCAAGATGTGTAAGCCTAATCCAACATTGTGCATATGTATGTTTTATATTTTTAGGATTAAAATCTGGCTGTCAGACGAACAACTGAAGCAACCCTGGCTTGCAAAGGCTAGAAAGTTGCGACTGAATTCTTCGAAAATCATCAATAGATGAGAAACAATACTCACAATATCATTTCCCTAAAGAGATCAAATCCCACTCACTTGTTGGTTGCTAAAGAGCTTGAAGTTTAGATTTCAAAGTATCTATATTGATAAAAACGTCTCCCTTTGAAAGTAAAACTCTTCCATGAATGCGCGTTTTGCATTCCTCCAAACTTGCCTCATGCTCTTCCTAAGGAATTGAGATTGCCAAGTCATTTCCAAACCTCGTGCGTTTATCATTTCTAGCTATCGGTTAATACTAAGTCCAGTTAGTGTCTTTTTTTTGGTATAAATGAGGTGTGGCCATTTTGAAGTACATCTCCAAGAAATGGGAGTTATTAGCTCGCGTCGTGTATTATCTTGTAAAAGCCTGAAGTTCCTATTCAATAAATGTAATTTGTTTGTCATGTAAAGTTTGTTTTATATTATAATTACATATTTATTAATGAAGAATCCAAAGTATATTCACTTAGCAAAAGTAAATATATTTATAAATTCAAAATAAATATACTATTTTTTAACATAAGTTTTTTTTCATTTAGTCTCAAAAGCATAATAATCATTTATAAAAATAAGACACTCAGGACAGAATAAAAATAAATTTATATTGAAAATAAGTAATATCACAACTTAAAAGCAAAATATTCATTTGTAAAAAAAAGCATTTATAATATAACATAAAAAAATTCATGCAGACGAAATATATTATTTTCCAGCCAGCTTAAAACTAATGAACTTTTATTGATAATGCATAATGTTTCCTCATCGCAGACTCAAAACTAAATATCCATTAATAACAAACAAAGATGTTATTATAAAGATAAAACATACAAGATAATTATTCTAAAAATGTGTAATGTTTCAGGGTTGGAAGTGCAAAATATTAAAGGAAACAAAGTAATTATTTTGACAACTAAAAAAGTTTTCTCATCAGACTTTTAAAAAATATATATATTATGAAAATAAAATATAAAAATAATAGGTGTGAGAGAGGAATTCAAAATGAAATGAGAGAGAGAGAGAGAGAGAGAGAGAGAGAGAGAAATTTAAAGTGGCAACGAGAAAAGTAGTAGAAATTCAAATGATACTTTTGACCCTAATAAATAGTAATTGGTATCAACAATATAAGATGTCAAAAAAACTAAATTTGGTAATGGATTGTTTGTATAAATAGATAAATAAATGTGTCAAGTTTTTTGTTGTTGATATTTTACCTTTTATACTTAATTTAATTTCAAAATCAATTTATTTTCAAAACATAATCTTAAAACAAATCGTCAAACAAGTTTTTTCATTTTAGGATTACCTAACATTTTTATTTATTTATTTATTTTTCCTCTTTTAAAAACAGTTTTTTAAAATGATTTACAAAATAGTTTCTAAAAAGCAAAAAACAAAACACAATCACACAAGCCTTTTTAATTTATTTATTTTTGGTCGAAAAAGTGTGATTTTTCTTTCCAAAGGGCAAGGACCAAACCACAACAATCCAAATTGAACTAATAACTTGACACCACACAAAGCTTGTGGGCTCAAGGACAGCAAATTGAGATAAAACATAGAGTATTTGTTACATTACAAAAGGAGTATGAGAAGTTTGACCCAAAAAAAAGGAGTATGAGAAGCAAAAGGGAGGTGCAAGGAGCAAAGAAGCCCACTCAGGTGGTCCATCGAAACCAGGGCCAGGCTGTGTGTGATTCCGTTGTCCATCCCCCTAAAGGTGTTCGAGCGAAGAAAAAAAACCTTAAAGGTGTTACTATTAACACCTCCACACTCATTAGTGGCACTCCTACAAAAGTTGTCAATGATTAGGCTCTGTTTTGCAAAAAGTAGCAGATAGTGGATAAACTAATTTATAGCGGATGAGCTGATAACGAATAAACTAATGGATTGAACTTAAAGTGTTGGTAAAATTAGCGGTCGAAGTAGCTTATAAATATAAAATTACGTAAATAGACATTTAAAATTAATGTTTAAAATGAGAGAGAATTCATTTAATGGGAGATAAATGAGAAATTTAATTAAAGTAATGACAGTAGAAATGGGAGAAAAAATTAAAATGCTATAAGTTATAAGCTCAAATACTACTTAAAGCAACACTAAAAGCTGGTCATGTCAAACTCCTACAACGAGCTGATCCGTTATAAGCTAGCAGATCAACGCTTCCAAATAACGCTTTATATTGGATTCAACTAATAATACATGATATGATAGCCTATACACCCCGAAACATAGATATATAGCTTCTCACCTAGTTAGTTGTCAATTTAGTGCATAACAGCTGCAATGTTACTTATTATTCTCTCTGTTTTTTATGATGAGATCTTCTAAATTTCCAGCTTGATGTGGAACTAATTATCTGGTATAATGCAATGCATGCATATTGTTTTGATGGATCTTATTACCTACAAGTTGAAGTACTGATTGCTCAAGAGTCAAGCCCATGTGTATAGCTCAAAGCTAATAGTGTTAAATATTGAAAAGCAACAACAACATCAACAAAAAATTTCTTAGTTTCTGTAGGGATGCCTTTTTTGTTGTTGTTATTTGCTGTCTCTAATTTGACGTGGTTGGCACATGATAGTTGTGAGTTCAACAACAATGGTTTTGCTTTCATTGTCCCGATAGCGAGGAAGATTCTAACTATGAGTTAAAAATATAGGGGTGTATCAAGTGAGAGAAGTTTAAATATGAGAGAGAGTCATAGGATTAAATCGGGACCGTATAACAATAGATGGGTGGTTTTAATTAAATTGGTGAACCGGACTAACCGATTTATTGAAAATCGTGAAAATCATTCATTGGGTTTGGCCTCAATTACGAAAGGTCCCTTAAAGACTTAGTAACAACTGCACCATATACCCACCTCGTGTAATTTTGCCCAAATACTCTATAAGCTCACTTGATGGCGAATATGAGGAGCAAAGGATGGGCTAGCTCATCATCCGCAACATGTAATTAAAGACGCCGTCAACAAGTGGCTCTAGGCCGACCGTTAATGCTAGATGGTGCTCGTATAAATTATAAAATGTTTTTGCTTTAATCCATGCATTTTTGAGAAAGTTGGTGTTGGATCGATGTCTCATTTGGGGTCGTTAAGGAGAGCTTTTAGGGTTCTAAGTCTAGTTGAATTTTTTTGGCTTTTTCAGTTAAAGAGTTATCTAGAGATCTCTTGCAAGATTGTGTTTGAGTCTTTGTGTTTCTTCAGGTTGCCCCATTGGAACAAAAAAGAGTACTTACATGCATTTTACCATATTTTTTGACAAACATGCATTTTACCATTGATGGTGTCTCTCTTGACAATCTATTTCATTTTTTTAGATTAAAAGGAGGGAAAGCCTAAGAAGAGGATTATACGAGGATTAAGCGCGGAGAACAAACTCCAGACAAATCACCATCTAAAACCTATGTGTGTGAGGTGGTATTTGTCACTCTATCTATAAAACAAAAAAAAACAAAAAAATCAACTCTTCATATATAAGAGTTTTTTCTTCGGATGATTTTTTTAAAGAAAATTAACATCGAGAAGGTTTTAATGAGATTCTTTAAAAAAACATAAAATTAATGAGTTAATAGTCACGATCTATTTTCTTAGCTATCTGCATTTTTGTTCAAGGAAAAGATAAGTAGTTAAGGAAATGAATAATGAATTAATGATAAAAGAAACCTTAGCCAACTAAACTAACTTGATCTTTAAGCACAAAAAAAGATACTACTTTTCTTTAAAGGTCAAATACTACGAAAGAAAGTCATTTTGTACAGCAAATAGGCAGCCAGATCCTAATTCCTAGGAGAAATTAGAAAAGAGAATAAAACAAGAAAATCCAAATTGACAAACAAAATCCTAACATTCAATGAAGAAGAGAGATTCACCTTTCTTTTTTCCAATCCTGTCAGCAAGGCAAGAAAAACAAAAAGAAAGAAGAAAAAAATTGGTCCATTACTCTACAAATTCAACACTTCCTTCAGCCACAATTTATATTCCAATTCTCAGCAATTTCAGCTTCCTTCATTCTCCACCTCCTCCTGCATTACTCCAAAAATCAAAATAAAAAGGACATCAAAAAACAAAATAAGTAAATAAATGACACAAAAATCTAACAAAAATAACAAACTAGTAAATTACACTTCCACTAACTTTCTTTTGGTTAAGTATTATTAGTATGCAATATCTATTAGTTATTTCAATAGCTAATCTACATCGAGAATCTAGCTAGCCACGTGTAGCATCTAGCATCACTAGTCTATGTGATTCTCTCCTCACAATAAAGTTGACTCGACTGTGGGATCCAATCCACACTAGGACCAACACCTCCACTAACTAACTATTCCCTCCGTTACAGATTTGTCAAAAAAAAATAGGTTAACAGAATTTGATGTATCTGGTTCCAAATTTGGACTAGATACATCAACTTCTATTGACGAGATTTTGCTTATATTATTTAACGGAGTAGTACTAATGACTACGTAACATTTATAAATAAAATTGGAGAAAATAAAAAGAAATAATTTGTGACCTGTGAAGTGATATTAAGTTGAGCTCCATCATTAGCCAAAGAAGACCTTCTAACTTGAGAACCTTCACTCTTTTCAGCTTTCTTAGAACCAATGTGACTTTTTCTCAAACCAAGAAGTCCCTTCCATCTTCCTTTAGGTGGCCTAAGAGAAAAATCATCAAATTCATCATCATTAACAAGTAGTTCTTCTTTGAGAGTAGTTTTAGCCCTTTGAATCTTGTTGTTACAATTATCTTTGTAAGGTAACAATCTTCCTTTGGAGAAAAGTTCATCAGCACTCATCATAGAGTAATTAGTGGTTGAAAATTCAAAGTCAGAAGAGGAAACTAGTGTTTTATCTGATCTAGAAGAGCTTCTTTCTTGTTGAATGGATTGTTGAACATCAATGAAATCATTTGAGAAGGAGATTCTTGGACTCATGTGATGACCCATGTCTCTAAGCATGCCATGAGATTTCAGAACAACATCATCTAAATGTAATAATAAATTAAGAAAGAAAAAAAAGTAAACAAAATGGATGCGAGGAAGTAGGAACAATAAATTCTAGTTGGGACCCCCCCTCTCTTTCTATAGCTGTTACAACCCCACTTATGTTTGTATTTATATACATGTCATACATGTCATAGAAAGGGATCTTCCTTTCCCCTTCTTTCATCTCATTTTTACGAGAGTATTTAAATGAGATAGTAGAGGTCTCTTCTAGTTTAATCAAAGTTCTGATTTTGAATCCAATCTTAGGCATGCAATCTCTTGAGCAAGAGCTTTCTTGCTTATTGTGGTCCCACCCAACTAGAGAGATTAGTGGGTGCAGATATGCGTAGAGGATACCCGATTATACTAAAAAATATATATCATTACTCTCTTCGCTCCATATTATATTATAGAGAAGTGCTAGCAACACTTACTCACTCTATCATTGGTTAAAATTCATATGGTTCTACTAAATTAATGGGCTCCAATTCTAAAGTGGTGGGATCTACATGAATTTTAACCAATCATAGAATGAGTATTGAAAAGAACCGGTAAAAGAGAGTGTTGCTAGCATTTCTGTATATTATATATTATAAGAAACAAATCTCTTTCTCTCAGAAATTAAAGAATGACATTGAAACGAACTCTTCTCGATTATTAAGGTAAGTCTAACTTCTTTTCGGAAGTGCTCTTTATTAAATGATAATTTATACTTTTAATTAATTATACTACTTTTATCGACAATATCTAAATAGGGGTAAAAATATAATTCATAATTTAATGCATTTAAATAATAGTGCTAGTTTCTGGTGGGTTGAGATCCTCTCAATTTCTCAAAAGAAATGAAGAGGTCAATTACCTAGTTTTGGAATGTATTAATACACACATTCTTAAAATAGAAGATATATATTTGGCATTTATATATTTTATACGCTCAAAACTTAGGTAATGGATCATGCATTTCTTTTGAGAAATGGAGAGGATCCCCACCCGTTTCATGTTTGTAATTGTTAGGAATTAATTTTTATATTAATTATTCTCGAAGAACAAATTGGATATTGAATTTTTTTGCATCAACAAAATTTGGTGCTCCATCCGTTTCATTTTATCTGTCGTTTAAGGTTATTTGCAAGTATTAAAAAAATGATTCATTATGCTAACTTTTATGATAAACAAATGCGGTCAGACTAATATATCCTTATATTATCAACTCATTGGTACTCGAACTTTCCTTCATTTGAGCAAAGGTACATGGTTGATACATTGAGAAGTGAAATGAGTGGGTAAGAAGACATCAATTACTTGGAAATATAAAAGAAAATTAATGAGACTAAATATTAGTAGAAGCAAAGTACTAGTATCAGAGTAAATGAGGATGTCGAAGGGTGATTTACCGCAGCAGTCAAAATATCGTTTACGGACACCTAGTTGCCGAGTTCGATCCCCCCAATGTCGAGCTTTAGTTTTCCTATTTATGTGTGTGTTAGGTCTTGGCGCTTGCCAATCCGATTATCAGACAAAAAGAAAATGAGGATAATATCTGGGAAAAAAATCATATCGATATTCTAAAATAATAGATAACGTAAGATAGAAAAATGACAAACAAAACATTTAAAATGAGACTCTAGAGTATTCAGTCTAGTGACATTGCATGCCTGTGACATGATTGATGTTTTTGTCAAGACATGTTAAATTGGCATTGAATGACGGTCAATCTTCAAGATATGTACTGTCTCCAGTTATGCCACTGCTCTCCTTGGACACAAGTGAAGCAAAGGAAACTGCCAACAAAAACTTTATTTAATTATTTACCTCATGGCTTATGGTATCTTTTTTTTTGGTGACTTGTGGGGGTTGTAGTATCTTCTGCATAGCTCTCCTTTTTAGGCCATTCCTTTGTTTGTTTTTCATATTCTAAACAAACAAAGTTTTGGGAAGATTCAAAGAACTTGCACTATAGTAACTATTTCTTCTCATTTTGCACATCCAATGCATCGACAAAATATGCATTATCCTTCTTAACAACATGGATAATGGGAATGGATTGTCTATTTGATGGCGGGAAAAGGTAGATATCTTTCAGCAATTTTAAACATAAAAGAGGGAAGAGAATGTAAAAAAATATGGAGGGAAAACATGAGAGAGAAAATGAGAGATGAGAAAGATAGAGACAAAGGTAGCTACCTTTTCCCGCCCTCGAGATGTAGAGAATCCATACCCTAATCGAACTTATATGATTCTATTGGGGTACGGGAGCTGCTCACTCATGATTTAGATTCTGTGCCATAAAAAATTACAAATCGAAAGATTCTCTGCGCAGAAGCTGCAGATCTAATCTCTCTTGGTTGGTAGAGAACTATAATGAGCGGCAATGGCTCTCTCTTACGAGATTTGACACGACTGCATGTCAAGGCTGAATTCGAACTAGTATCTCTCAATGTGTTACTTTAATTGTGACTGTCTAACGTTGTTATTAGTATACTTTTAAAAGATTGTATTCAAATTCCATCCAAAAACATTTGTATGGCAGAATTGAATGGTTCAAATATTTTTCAACAAAGTTGAGTAAAGTGGCAGTAACAGGGAGGCAGAGTTACAGTTTACAGAGAGGACCGGCATGCATTTACTGCACAACTAGCTCTGATAATTGACCAAAGCTTTGACTAAAAAATCAGCAATGAGTTGGCGATGCTGATGGATCAAAGTTAGTGACCACGTGACCCGGGATTTCCTTTGAATCTTATCATCATCATCAAAATTCAATTAAAAAGACAAAATATGTCATTTTAAATTGAAAGTTTAGACCCTCACTAGAGAAACATCTTGGGGCACTTCTTGGAGAGCCACAAACGGGGTTTTTGTTCAAGGGGAGTGTATGTATAGTTGAGGTTATTGTGTTAGTCGTTAGCGAGAAGTTGGGCTCAAAC
The DNA here is from genome assembly GCA_020916435.1 of Oxytropis ochrocephala. Classification (NCBI taxonomy): domain Eukaryota; kingdom Viridiplantae; phylum Streptophyta; class Magnoliopsida; order Fabales; family Fabaceae; genus Oxytropis; species Oxytropis ochrocephala. The sequence goes on along the minus strand of CM037092.1, from coordinate 7,803,755 downwards.
TCCGTACACTAATGTTTCACCAGTAATGTTTTTTTTTTGACTCAACTATGTGAGCTATCCTTTTAAGACGGCAAATGATAGATAGAAATTGCTTCCCTTTTCCAAGGCACTCTGCCTCATGACATGTAGTGTAGTGTACTGAAATGAATCACATGGCACCATATCTCTTGCCTTTCTTAAGTTAGACAGCTCTCATCTTCACCAATCACCAACTGATCATAGAATTCTTTGAATCTTTATTTATTATTATGAAATAATGTAAATATACCTGCTTGCTAGGTAGCTAGCTAGGCACTAAATAGCTTTCTATCCCCACTTCTGTTTTGCCAATCATAGGAGGAACATAGACACAGCCTCCATAAATCAAAAAAATATAATAATCATGTTCATGCATATTTTTACTAACATATACTACTTGTAGTATATTGTTATAATTATTAATATTATTTCAAATGCTCCGGAGAGAGTTATATTAGAATATTTTAGGTGTTGAATTCTAATTAGTTGAGCTTTTTTATTTTAGTGTGTTTTATTTGGCTTATAGCCTTTAGGCATTTTATCTATATATTAAAAAAATTCATTGATTGAGTGGTTTGATGTGTGTCTCTAGGAGGGCGTTTGTTTTTCCCACGCCCCCTCCTACTCAAAAGTCAAAACACACCTTATAAGGGTGTGAAATGACTAAAAGACCAACCAAAACGTCTTTTTTTTAAGAATTTTCACGTGTTCGAACACGGGCCTTCGAACAGGTTTGAATGACATCGTTCGAGTGTGTTAAATTTTGACTTCACACTCTCTTGGCGTTTTCACTGTTGCGCATGAGGTCGTGCGAACCTGTTCACACGACCTTGTTCGAACCCGTTCGAACGACATCGTTCGAGTGTGTTAAATATTGACTTCACACCCTCTTGTGCGTAATTTCACCTGTTCGAACAAGGTCGTTTGAACGTGTTCGAACAAGGTCGTTCGAACGTGTTCGAACAAGGTCGTTCGAACGTGTTCGAACAAGGTCGTTCGAACGTGTTCGAACAAGGTCGTTCGAACGTGTTGTTCGAACAAGGTCGCTCGAGCGATCGTTAAACACGCCTCGCCAGCCGTTTCACGCGAGGTTATTTTTGGAATAAAATTTGTTAAGGGGTGTGAAAGAGTAGGAGGGGGTGTGGGAAAAGCAAACGCCCTCTAGGAGACTATGTCTATATGTAATAGTCAGGTCCGCCTATAAGTTCGTGCAGGTTGGCCTAGTGCACATGGATTCAGCCCAATACCATTTTTTAAGGCTTAAAAAAGTTAGGGTGTTGCTTTTCCCATTCCCCCTTCTACTCAAAACACATCTCATAAGGGTGTGAAATGACCAAAAGACCAGCCAAAACGTCTTTTTTTTCAAGAATTTTCACGTGTTCGAACACGGGCCTTCGAACAGGTTCGAATGACATCGTTCGAGTGTGTTAAATTTTGACTTCACACTCTCTTGGCGTTTTCACTGTTCAGATGAGGTCGTGCGAACTCATTCGACGACGACTGTTCGAACTCGCTCGGCGACATCGTTCGCGTGAGTTAAATATTGACTTCACACCCTCGCGGCGTAATTTCACCTGCTCAACGAGGTCATTGAACGTGTTCGAACAAGGTCGTTCGAACAGTCGTTAAACACGTCCTCATAGCGTTTCACGCGAGATTATTTTTGGAATAAAATTTGTTAAGAGGTGTGAAAGAGTAGGAGGGGGTGTGGGAAAAGCAAAACCCAAAAGTTATTATATCGATTCGTGGTTTGAGAAGCCATCATTGATTCCAAAAAAAGATTTTCAGTAAACAAGAGCTCAATTTAAAGATTTTTGTTCAAGTTGGTGATTCATTTGATAAAAATATAATTATAGGTCTGATTTTTAAGATTTGAACAACCATCTTAATTGTTTGAAACGATTTTGATAATGACGAATAAAATAAAAGACCCAAAGACTACAAACTCATATAAAACACACTAAAATAAAAGTCTAATTATTTAAAGTTCAACACCTAAAATATTCTAGGCTAAATACAACTTTTGGTCATTTATCTTTTCTCTAAGTTTCACTTTGGTCCTTTATCTTTTTTTTGGTCCGTTTTGGTCCTTTATCTTTCATTTTTGTGTCAGTTTGGTCATTTATTTTTATATTGTTTCATTTTGGTCCTTTATCTTTAATTTATTGTTTCATTTTGGTCCTCTTATAAACAGAACATTTTGGTCGCGTATTGCATGAGTTATTCAAGAAACAAGAAATCAAATTGTTCTTGGTGTTCTTGAGCACATTCATAGTGTTCTTCATTTTTTTTATTTTTGTTTAAAAGGAACAAAATGAAACAATAAATGAAAAATAAATGACCAAAATAAAACAAAATAAAGATAAAGAACCAAACTGACACAAAAATAAAAGATAAAAGACCAAGACGGACTAAAAAAAAGATAAAAGTGTGCTTATAATTAATATGATAATACTTTTAGAATTCAAAGCAATAAAATAATAGTAGTTGAAAGGGCTCCATTAGTTGGCTTTTTTAAGCAATCCCACCATTGGAGGAAAATTGTGTTAAAAGCTTCAAATTCATTGTGACAAGCTAAACCCACTTAAAGTCATTTATGCACCACATCATTAAATGTTTATCCAAACACACCCTAGATAGCATAACGCTCTGGAGTTGCTCTTAGCCGTTTTTGTAAGCCATCGCCCAAAAGCAAGTCACGTTCCCTTTGAAAGAGTAAGAGTAGGTAGTACACTAATCATTAGCTTTGGCCATTTTAACTTAGCCATTTTCCTACCTTATGCAGTAGTTGGAATGGAACACATTTTTGACTCAAATAATAAAACATTTGCCACGTGTCTTCTCATAGGGACATGGGGGGTTTGGCCTTTGTTCTAGTTTTTACTCAGTGCTGATGGAACTTGTATATCCTCAGTACCATTCATGCACTTGCACTTAACCAAACCCCACTGCCATGTACAATTTTACCACTTGTGTTCAAACTTCAAAGCAATCTTTAACAAGCATGCTCTCTTTCTTCCGGCCAACAGTACTTGCACTGTAAATGTGAATGTGATAGCATAAGTTTTAAAATAGGGGAAGTCACGCTTGTTGAATCTATTCATTTATTATTGTGACTTTTTTATGCTTGCGCCCGGCCCATATGCATTGCGTGCCTAAGATCTATGAATCAACGACACAGATACCAATAATAATTTGAAAATGTCTAATTTAAGTATTGTGTTGGTGTATTTGTTGAACACCAGACACATTTTCAACATATATAAAATGTCGATGCTATATATATATATATATTGGTTGTCTGTACTTACTGTGCTAAACGCAGTTCCAACTCCGTTCCGTTTTGGTTAATTCTCTTTCTGCCTCAAAAACTGTAACCAGAATAAGATGTACTGGACTGGTATTCTTTATTGAGAGCAAGGGCTACATCTCATTCTCATGGATACTAATACTATCAAGATCACACGAACGTCTCCCAGCCCAATTTAATTAATCAAAAAATAAATATAGGAGTAAAAATGTCATTGTCATTTCTCCTTTTTTTGGGAAAGCCAAGGTATTTTTTTTTTCAAATCCAATCTGTCAATTATTAAGAATGCTACCTTATATCATTTTACATTAAACAATCTCATTTCAATCTTTTGGTTTATTCGTTATCAACTATCTATTATAAGCTCATCCATTATCTTCTACTCTCTATTTATGGTGAATACTCAATTTCGTCCCAGCCAAAAATTTTGGTGCTCAAATTGGTTCTCGAGAATAATTAATATCAAAATTTGTCTCTATCAATTTCTGTTGAAACTCAGTCGTTTAAGTGTAGATGTGGTCGTTAGGGTCGTTTATGTGCCAATATTAGTGAGTCAAACTTTAAAGTACCCATTTAATCCCTAACATTTCCAATATTGGGTCAACTTGATCCCTCATGCCTAATATATATTTACTCAATCTTCTCCTCCATTTTAACCCTAACCCCCATTTTTTCACCTCAAATCCGTTTCTAGCTAGCAGATAAAAACAGAACAAATTAACTTCTTGACAAAACAGAACCTAAATAAACTCTCCAAGAAATCAAGAAAATTTAAGACACCAATTACCTTAAAAAAGGATCACCCATAAAATTGTCGATTCATGTTGATATGTATCTCAGCATTATAAACAACTGTTGCCTTCTAGCAACAACAACTAGGACCATTCCATTTTATAAGATTTTCACTTGGTGGCCCGTTCCAAGTAGCTTGAACACTGGGAAATATTGAGAAGTTGTAGAAACGAAACCCCCATAGATTGATGAAGAGGAGCTAACATGGCTCATCACAAAATTTGCACAAAAACATACGAAATTGAAGTATTTTGTTCTGCTAGAAACATATTGGAGGAGAAAAAATAGGGTTTGGTTCAAATAGGGAAGAAGGTGAGGTAAATATAAGTTAAGCACGAGGGACCAATATGGCCCCAAATTAGAAATGTTACTACTTTAAAATTTGACTCACTAATATTACCACTTAAATGACATGATTGGTCATCAAATAACTAATGTGACACATCAATGCTCAAACGGTTGAGTTTCAACAGAAATTGACGAATGGACTAACGTTTCCCTATTTGTAATTGCTTGTCAGTAGTGTCGACTTCTCACCGATTTTTCATCATTTTTAATTGGCAAATATCAAACATCTTAACAAGATCCATTTTTCTTCAAATCAATTATAATACACAGTGACATTTCTTATTGCCAATATCCATAACATTACACCAGTAACTATATCATAGGATGATACATAAATCCAAACTATTTATTTAGCACTCAAAGAGGCAACAACAAAAAATAAAACTAAATATTTAAGAAAGACACACAAAATTACTTCAGAAACACTAAACAAGATTATCCTCTCCTATGTGATCACCTATGAAGCACCAAATGTACACCACATACACGAACACTGAAACATGACGCGGACATGGAACACAAATGCCAGTTTTAGTTTGAAAAATACAAGAAGTGTCGGTGTGGGGCACATATCTTCAACCAAAAGTGTTTAGGTGTGTTAAAGATGATCACTTAGGCGAGTTTCTTGCCACTCATCATCATCCTAGTAAACTCATTAAAATCTATAAGACCATCCCCATCTCCATCAACTCCCTTCACCATTTTCTTACAAGCACTAAGGCTACAACTCTCTCCAAGCCTTTTAAGAATTTGTGACAATTCCTCAGCACTAATTTTTCCATCACCATTCAAATCAAATACTTGAAAAGCACTCTTAATCTCAGTTTCTTTTACCTTAATACCTTCTCCATTGAACATCTCCATAAACTCTTTAAAGTCTATGAACCCATCTCCATCAGAATCGATAGCTTTGAATGCTTTCACTGCATCAATGTCCTTAATACCCTTATCTAAGGCCTTTGCAGCTTCCTTGTACTCTTTAAGGCTAATTTTTCCATCTTTGTTGGTGTCAAATTTCTCAAATACCCATTTCATTTCTTCTTTTTTGGGTTGGAAACTCATTTCTGAACTTGATTTCTGTGTTGATATGAAGCTGTTGTTCTGGGGTAGATTTTTCTTTGAAGAGGATGGATTTGGTTTCCTTGAAAAGCTACCATGAAACCTGAGGAAACTCAAATTTGACATGATATAATTTTAGGACTTTGATACAAAAAAATAAAAAGATAGAGAGATATTTGGTTTTAGTATGAGTGATGATGATGATTTATGAATGCTACTTAACTTTGGCTTATGCTTGTTTATATAGATATCATAATAAGCTTCTTTGGAAGGCTCTACAGAGGAAATAAAATGTATTAGAATAGAATCTGAATAAAGACTCACTCTCATATGCAAACCCGTGGTGAATACAGAGAGAATTATTCTTTCGTCTTTTCCCAGAGTTTAAAATGATGCTGAACATATTATTGCTTTATCCTATATTCTTAGGGTATTACTTTTCCCCTCCTCTTACTCTTTCACACCCCTTAACAAATTTTATTTCAAAATAACTCGCGTGAAACGGCATGAGCGGCGTGTTTAGGGCGGTTCGAGCGATCTTGTTGAACAGCTCGAACGACCGTTCGAGCAGGTGAAATTACGCACGAAGGTGTGAAGTCAATATTTAACTCACGCGAACGATGTCGTTCGAACGTGTTCTCAACAAGGCCATGCGAACGCGTTGAATGACGCTGGATTTCAATGAGATGAAATTACGCACAAGAGAGTGTGAAGTCAAAAATTAACACACTCGAACGATGTCATTCGAACCTGTGTTTTGTTAGAGGCTAATTTTTTGGGGGAAGAGATTGGATCGATGAGGGTTCACTTATGAGTCACGGAAAGCAAAACCAAATTTGCCATAAAAGTGCATATTTTTTGGAAGATTCCTTTTGAACTTTGTTTTCTTTTCTGTATAACCGTGTATTCACCACCAATTGCAGTGTTGAATCCTATTCTTATGTCACTAGTGAATTTGTTATGTTAATGTACGTATACCAATTGCTGACTTTCTTTTCTTGCATGCACATCCTCTATAAATCCAATTGCAGAGTTGAATCCTATTCTCATGTCACTTGTTAATTGGGTTTCTTTTTTTTTACCCCCACCCCTTCCCTATATACCCCCACCCAATAGTATATTCCCAAAATGCCCTTCAAAAAACCTGTTTTTTTTTCAAAGTTGCACGAATCGTATATATCTCTTTTGGGGTATATATACGATGTGCAATTTTTTGACATCGTATATATGGTCATTGTGCGTATATACGATTGATGCGTTTTAAGTCAATCGTATATACGCACAATGAACTTATATATGATGCATTAAAAATGAACATCGTATATATGTCCCAAAAGAGATATATACGATGGGCTTATTTGTTAACAGTTGTGCTTTTATTACCGGTTATAATTTGAAGTCTCGTGATTTGATTAACATCAACGGTGTAGATATATTGGATAAAATAAACGCGTATAATTACAAAAACGCGATATGGTAATATATACACGTGTAATACAAAAAAGGTGTGAATCTATCTATAAGTCGTCAATAGAATCATCGGCTAAATCGACACATCTAGGCGTATCACCGGGAGCGGGACGCTGCACGGAAGGACACATAGACTGCCATAGGGTAAAACGACCGACATACGAATGCAACCATGAAGCAGACTCTGGTGAGTAGTGCTGGTACCACTGCGGGGCAATAGGAGGCAACAGACAAGTGGGAGAGATTGAAAGATGCAACCAGTGTACATTTTGCTTGTTCGTAATGGATATGATTTTGAGGCGAGAGGCAGATAAGTGAAATTCATAGGCAAAGAAAACTGAACCAATGCAACATTATACTTGGTTGCAATCATATACCCCATCTCAGGCAAATCAAACCACTTTGAGTCCGGCTGACGTCCGTATGACTCAATAGTTAAAGCTTTGCGAAGCTCTAACGATCGGTTCTTCCCAAACATGACCGAATACAATGTTCCCTGTCCCTTTGTTTTCGAATCAAAGCTTGCCTAATCGATCCTCACCCATGTCAAGTCCAACCTCGATTGCTCTAAAACCGCGATATCAGTCACCTTCAACATCAACAATTTTTTGAACATAGTTGCGCACGCGTGTCTTTGGAACAAGCGGTAAATGGATTTTAGTCTCGGTATCTGTGATAATACTCTAGAAGCACCACGAGATAATTTGGTTGGCGATTGTGTAGGAGGAATTTTGGAAGCCCCTGATTCTTGATCTTTTACCTTCTCATCCACATGCTCCCACCCGGAAGGATCACGCTTAGCATCAAATAATTTTTTTTTTCTTCTTTGGTGCACCTTTTGTTTCGACTTTTGATTTAGGTGGAACCATAGAAGAAGTAGAAGGAAAGCTATCTCATTCAGCTGCCTCTTAATAAGATATTTTTCCTCCTCACTCACTTTATCAAATCTTGTCTGGATAGCATCAAACTGATAAGAAATATCACAGGTAGATGATTTATCCTGAGTGGATTTATCATCTACTACATCCAAACTCAAGTGTTTCCAGTGATCATCAACAACATTAAGCGGAATAGAATTCTTTGGGAGCATGAAAATATCGATCTCACAAGCACAAGGAAGTAGATGTCTTCCTTTGAATGCACCGATCTCGTGCGTGTGTCTACCACATTTAACCGTCACACACCAACCCCCACGGCTAACAGTGCAAGTAGCTTTCAATCTAAAAGGACAACCTCTCCTTTTAGAACCGAAAACCCTTGAATCATTAGTAAACCCGTCTTGCTTCTCACAGCCAAAATCAATCTTATCTCGTGTCCCCCTCTTTCCAGCTGTTTTTTCCGATCTCACAATAATAACGACTACACTGATACTTCTACCAACAGCTTTGGCCCACTCCTCCACAGCCTCGCGTGTAGAAAATATCTACAAAATATATAATTTATTAAGTACTTAAGTAATTTAATTCTATTTACCAAACTTGAGTAAAAAAAATATACCGTATCCGTCGTGAACGCCAGTGTAGTATCAATATCAACAGGAGCCAACTGAGAGTCGGCATCTGCTGTTGTAGGCGGGTCAATATCTGTTCCAACAAAACAGATATCAACTCAGGAAGAAACAAAAAAAATAACCCAGTCGTATATACCTCCTTAACCTTGTATATACGATGGGTATTTTTTTAACAGCTTATATACATGGCCCAGATGTATATACGATTAGATCTTCAAAACCCACTCGTATATAACCTATATACGATGGGTAGTCAACGAAGCATTTAATAATGCAATCGTATATATGTCTTGAAGGACGTATATACGATGAGTAGTCAATGAAGCATTTAATAATGCAATCGTATATATGTCTTGAAGGACATATATACGATGGACACTTTTTCATGCCAGCGTTCAATATTTAATGTAATCGTATATACCTTCTATTGAGGTATATACGATGCGAGATAATGTGGGTCCCAGTCAGAGTGAATTCAATGCAAGTCAAAATGTGAATTAATGACAGGGGTATTATCGGAATATCATAAAAGGGTGGGGGTGGGAGGATGGGGTGGGGTATAAAAACCACCCCTTGTTAATTTATGTTGTGTACATATGCTGACTTTCTTGCATGCCTATCATTGGTGTTTACTTTCTTGCACACATTATCAAGTAATATCAAGCAGTATGCGCTTGCCGAACAGCGACCTTATACCCAAGTCTCCACCTCGCCTATGGATTGAACCTCTTCTCCCGTCAACTCTTTACAAAGTGACAAACACCAGTAAAGACTAAAGTAATAAATATTTTTTTTACCGGTACACATTATTTTTCCAAAAGGAGTTGAGTTGTTCTTTTTTCATATAAAAAAAAAGGATTTTTTTTATCAGTACACATTATTTTTCTAAAAGGAGCTGAGTTGTTCTTTTTTCATATAAAAAAAGGAGAGTGCTGCTATTTTTTACGAGACCATTTCTGAACGAAAGAGAAGAATTGCTAGGTGTAAGGCTTATAAACTCCACTTTGAAAACCAACATGAGAGGGTGGTTGTGAAAGAGACCGTCAAAGACTTAAATACCCCCACTGTTAAAACTTCGTACATTCGTTCAACAACTATCTTTCGTAAAAATCAGCATTATTCAAAAAAGGAGCATGTTGTGTAGAGACCTAACTTAGCTTATACTCGCTCACCCCATATTATATGACTTCTAATCAAAAAAGTTTGTCCACACATGACTTTTTATAATTCCAATAAAACTTTAATGTTTTTTTTTCCAGTCATACCTTTAATTATTCTACTAATTTGTCTATACAATGACCATCCCTATGCACAGGGCAATGAAAAGGTGCAATAACATTAACATGATTATGTCTGGGATACCATTCATCCCCTGGTCTCATAAGACGGAGTATTATGCGAATGGAGAAAGAAATGGAAATTTGGAAAGATTTGGTGGCTCGTTTCCTAACTAATATTTCATCATGTAGTCAATGTCAGATAGAGTAGCATAACCACCGAGCCCCAAAAGTATAGCGTGTAGCGGTAGCCGAGAAAAAAACCTCGGCAGTATATTTTTTTGTTGAAATGACTACTTGGTACTGATACAATGTTCAAAGAAATGACTACATGGTACTGACACAATGTTCAAAGAAATGGGATAGCTTCAAGTCTTCAACCATTCATGAACGTAAGCAATCAAATTGTTTGCTTTCATCGGGCAACAACAACGACTCTAAGCATCTTCATAGAATATCAAGAATCTGCAATGTTTAACGTATTATAAGACCAGTTAAAGAAACAGACAAGACATTTATACCTAATGAAAAGGAAGATCAAAATAACCGCCAAAGCTTTTTACCAATAGATGATATTAGTTACATGGATCAAACAATACCATGATATCTCGGCACCAGTGGCGGATCTTACCAAAAAAATTGGAGGGGGCCAAAATAGTAACAAATATATAAAACAAAATTAATTGTGTGTTAATAATAGTTTGTTTGGTTTAGTGGTCAAAATTCCCTATGTCAATTTTAATGTCTAGAGTTCCAATATTGCTTAATGCAGTTTTTTATATTAATTTTTGAGAAAAATATACAAATAATCTGAAAAAAAGGCGTGTGTGCATGACAAGAATTGAACTGGGGACCCTAAATACACCAATAATGCTTTTAACCGCTTGGCTATTGATACCTCTGTTGCTTAGTGTTCATTCGGTTCTATATATTCTAACTTTGAGTATAAAATATATTTGTGTATATACTAACTTAATGGGAGCCGGGGGGTACCGTGGCTCCCCCCGGCTCCTTAAAAGATCCGCCACTGCTCGGCACATAACTACAAATAAGTATGGGTTGCCCTATAGTTTTATTCGATTTTCATGTTCCTCAAACTATTTAACTATACCCCATCTGGTCTAACCCTTCTTGGAGGTGCTTCTACGAGTCTCCTTCACATATGTCCAAATCATAAAACAAGACTCTTTTTTTTACAATGGGAGCTATCCTAACATCTCTCTAATGACTTCATCCCCAAGTCACCTAGTCTTATGTAACAACTCATCCAACTTTATATTCCCATTTCTATGATAAAAAGTGATAGGAAGTGGAAGAGAGTAGAGAGGAATAAAGACAATAACTATAGCAAAGGTTTAGAATATTATCACAACTACGGAACTAGAGTGTAAAGAAGTACATATATGAAGCAGTAACACCTAACTACTTCGGCAACTGCTTACTAACAATTCTTTCTAACAGTTAACTACCAAACTAACAAAAGCAGAAGGTTCAAGATAAGCTAACTACACATACTTTAACACTTCCTCTTCAAACTAAAGGTCGTGAACCAGCAAACTTTTTGTCGTTAAGTATAGAAAATACTTGTGAGTCTCTTTCCAAACTTCCCATTTGCGAACACAGTTAAAAACCATGAAGCAATACCAACCAAGAGTAGAAAATAACTACATAGACAGTATGGAGTCTTGTTGCTCCCATTAAGAATAAGCTGGATTGAGATTGACACTACAAAGATCTCAATCTTGCTCAGAAAGAAACTGATAGGGCGTCAGTTGCTGCTACGGGCCAGGGGCTGATGTTATGGGTAGACCCAAAATATGGAGAGTTTATTAAAGAAAAGGAGGGTGAGAAAGAATGAAGAGGTGGCAGAGAGGGAATCAGAGTTGGTGGCCATTGCATTTCTGTGGGGAGTCGTGGAAGTGAGTGACGTATGATAAGAGAAGTTTCTGTTTGGCCAGGGAATTATAGTTTCTTTGAGTAGGAGCTTGGCTCTGTGGGTAGTAATATTCCTCCTACTATTTCCTTTATTCTGCATCCAATCATCCATAATGCTGATACTCTCATCTTCATTCCTTTTCTCAGTTATTTTACTTAATTTGACTTCTGGTTTGCATCAGAAACAGCATAGGGATGGAGGGATTCACAAGATAGCAGGGAAGCTTGTAACCATGAAGTCCATCTTCTAACTGTTGTTTCTGGGATGGGAAGTTCTTTTGGTCCAATTTGAGTATGATAATGATTTGCTGCGCGAAAGTTTGGAGCGCAGATGCCGGAATATGACTTTCTGGTGTTTGAATTGAACTTGAAGGTCCATGGTGGGAAAACGGAAGGATCCATTATGAGCTCATGACCATGATAAGAATTAAGAAGTGATAAAAAATGAAGGAAAATGAGAGAGGAGTAGAGAGGATCTAATGAGAACTAACGAGAAGGTTTAGACTTTAGACTTAGAGAATCATCACAATTATGGAATTACGGTGTAGAGAAGTATTTATATGAAGCAGTAGGATTTAGATGAGCTAACTACACATACTCTAAGCACTAGGATTTAGACCAACTCTCTTGTTCTGAAAAGATACTAATTTATATGAACAAATTTCACCCGATTCTGAGCGGGATGAATTTGAGGCCAAATCTGGTAAGCGTTAGCAAGTAAACTTACTTGCATTGGCATCTCTTGCATGACAATACCAGTGCTTTCTTCAATACTTTTTAGAGTTACCACTTCCCCTCCGACAACCATATTGATGACAATTCCATCTGCACATTAGTCACGAATCTTATGAACAATGCAAAAATTCAAACTATCAATTAAACAATAGAACAAGGCAGCGAAAAAGGACCAGCTGTTAAACAAGCAGTCAAACGCCTTCCATATGTTTCCTGTAAGAAAAACAGAAACAAAAATGATGAGAAAAATGGGAAGAGAATAATTAGGACAGGAGTTAAAAGACATTAGGGATACCAACAGGCAACACTTTCACAAAACAAACATTCTTTCAGTTATGAAGTGAAATGCTGCCAGGTATAAAGATGGTTAATTCTTTGGAGAAACAATTTTCAACAATAAAGGAAACAGGTTCTCTTATCACTAGCAACTAGCAAGTAGTAGCTGCACACTAAAGAAACCTTCAAGAGCAAGGCATGACGAAACCTTAGAATGGTTTATCACGTCAACTGATCTATCTGAATTAATCCAATGAATAAAAATGTTTCATCAGAAATGCCAACTAGTATAATCTCGGAACAAAAGTAACAACAGCACATCAGCCGGTAGGCAGTTTTTGCTGTTTTATAGTTGGTTAGTTGACAAAGGATCTTCCACACAAAATAATATGATGAGACAAGGAAAAACAAGTTTGAAAAGCCAGAATACAACACAAAGGGGAATACCTTCTTTGGTGGTAACTCATAGTTAATGAGAAGATGAGCATTCATAGGAGACTCCCCAGAAGAAAGGAGAGGAAGGCAAGCATCTGTAACAATAATCATATGAGATTTGTCATCTTTCTCCACCTCATCCTCATTCCCTGCTCCAGCAGCATGATTAATCTGGTTCCACCTAATCGTCATTTGCCTAAATTTCTCTAAAACAGAAGCACGTTCATCTTCAGCAAGGTCACTGTACTGACAACATATAGAAAATAAAGCAAAATTGAGTAAATAAGAACATTTAAGCAAGAATCTATCAAGCACCGACACAGACACCAGACACTGATGTGTAGACACAGATAATAAGATAATAATTTAAGAAAATGAAGGTGATGAGTGTAACCAACGTGTTGGCGTTTGGTGTTCGAACACATAGAAGTGATTGAACACCAAAACACGAATGTGTAGACAAAAATTAAGATAATAATTTGAGAAAATGGAGGTGATGAACGTAACTAATGTGTCAGTATTCGAACACATCGAAGTGATCGAACACCAAAACACAGAAGATCTCTTCAAACTGAAGTGTTGGTGCTATAGGCAAAAGAACACGAAAACTAAACCTAAAAGACAGATAAAGAAATCTAGACATCAGTGATATTCATTTTTATGCTTGAAATTGAAAACACATTGAGTATATAGGAACAAGTTAAACGTAAATCAAGTTCAATAGAAGGTAATTAAAGATAGAAAATAGAGAATGAATAGGAATACCAACCAAAGCAGAAGAGGAAATGAAAGGGAGAGGGGAAAGAGAGGAGCAGAGAGAGTCAAGGTCGTCGCGGGTGCTGCAACAGACTACGATTGGTAAGCAAGAACGTCGACCCACCAAATCAAGAAGATCAACCAACGTTTGCTGCAATTATAAACAAATTCAAAATCGAAACTCACGAGTAAAATACTATGAATAATAATTAATAGTAAAGATAAAAGGATAGTACATACCATTTTGAATTGAAGCCTGTCTACTGCTAGGTAGAAATGGCGCGGGTGACTGAAGATGAAAACAGAGAAAAGGGTTACATGACATTGACATACTGAAGAGGAGAAGAAGAAAAGAAGTGAATAGAAGTACCCACCCAGTCTGAGATTGAGACGGTGGAGATGAAGCCTCGATGTTATCCATGCCCATCCTCCTCACTGCACCCTTTTCGCTTTCCTAAACCCAGATTTCTCTACGTTCAACATTCACGCCATCACATTTTACTCCCTTACAATTTTTTTACGGGACAAATTCATCCTTCAGATAAATTAATCCCTCGCATTTACAAAGTCCCTAATATTGGATAGACAATGGTCACTCTAGTAAATGGCTTTAAGTAATTACACGTCCAGAGAATCACCATTGAGCTGAATTTTTCGAGGAGTGTGTCGATCTGTAACCGAGTTTGGCTCCATTTTAAGTTTATGTCGAAACCTTTTAAATATTACACGTAACTATACAGTTAGTTTTATTCGAAAGATCAACCTTGTTCCCACTCTTTGCAGGCGTCGAGGAATTTTCTTTAAAGATCCACAAAACGATTGAAGTCGACGTTTATCCTTTCTTTGATTATTAATGAAATATAAGTTTTTCTTTGTCAAAATAAAAATCAACCTAAGTTCAGGATTTAGTGCAAAAAAGTGGACCAAAAATAGTATTTCGTAGTAATAATTTATTTTTTTTAGAAAAATCATTTGTTATAAATTTCAAAAGTTTGGTTAGCTCAAGTAGCAAGAGCTTGATTGATATCATATATGGAAACAATAGGTGTCTCGAGAGCTTTAACTCTTATAGGCTTCAACGGACTCGACTCAATTATACTGTTTCAAATCAACAATCATGCTTTTGGATACTAACTCAAATTGGGAGTAGATATGGAATGCTAAGTTTCAGTGAAAATGCAATGTGTCAGATATGCTCAGTAGGCGAAGGAGATGTTCTTTGGTGGCATTTGAAAAACCTCTCAAAAACAATATATATTCTTAACTTGAAAAACCTCTCAAAATAAAGGCAAAAACCACGAGTCGTCCTCCATTTCTAAATCCTTGAATTTTTCATTGAAAACTTTATAATAAAATTATAACATATTTTTATATTTCTGATATTAATTTAGGTGGTAGAAGATGCCCTGCCCAATCATTCCCAATATTAGTACAACACATGTTACATATCGAACTGCACAATCCTAGTATTCGAGTCATCATTCGTACAATCTGCACAATAGCACAAGTACAGCTTCATCTGTCTAGCCAAACAAAGATAACAACTACTTCCTTTAGAAATGACTAGTGACGATAGCCAGTTCTGTTCATCATCATGATGAACTCCTCTGCATCAACCTCTCGATCATCTGCACATTTAGAAGCCGAAAATTTTGTTTAACAGACAACTCACATTCATAGGAATATATTAACAAGACTAACAGAAAAGCAAAGAAAAATGCAACCCCCTCTACTAGCATCTGCGTTTGATGTTCTTTAGAGACGCCCCAAACACTATGTTATCTAGTAGCCTTTTATGAACTATCTTTACTGTCGGTGATTAAACATTTATGTCACAAAAATTTATCATTCAACAAGCAAGAGAGTCAGAGTATAACACATTAAACGAACATTGAGAACTATGATGAAAACTATACAAAAACCACCTCTACTTACAAATCGCATGGTTGCTGTTGCGCTTTTGGTGTTTGTGAGGAAACGGGTTGAAGAGTGAAATGCAACTGAGCCTGTCTGTTTTTAGGCCAGTTTTCCATTTTTCCAGACTCAGCAAACTCAGCTCATGGAATTGCGACTTGCAAGTGTAATCAACTTTACCCGATTCTGTTCGAGTTTACAGAAAAGCGTTTCTACATGCAAGTTGACTAGTTTGGCTTACTTAAAATCATGGAATTGGACAATCTTCTGAGTTAAATCTAGAGTTTAACAACCTTGCCTACAAGGTTTGTCCCTGTTACAAATTACAAATGCCCTTACACTTGTGCAGTTCCTGCTATTTAACCTCTAACTCCATAACTGCCAGCGTGACTGACTTTTGACCAACCAACCAATCTCCTATTGTTTATTCTGCCCTGTTTACCAGTTGAGACGTATGTCCAACAGGTGATAATGATATGATTGTGAATACCAAATCAAAATATGTATAAATGCCAGGTGATATGGTAGTAAACCTTTTCTTTTTTTTCATTTTAATCTGTTTCAACTCTGTTTTCTCCATTTCACCTTTGTTTTTTAATTGCTGACAAATGTATGAACCTGGTAGTGGTGGGTTTCGGACCAAATATATTGTCCTGAACTGCTATCCTTAAAATGGGGAAGGTAACCAACAAAAAGACATCATTCCTAATAAACTACACAGAGGCAATGAAAATCACTATTTACGACTAGATAGCAAATGCAGAAAATAAGATTAGTTGTACATGTACTTTTATTTTAATGCAAAAAAATTACTAATTTGAAGTTCAAAAGTAATGATAATATTTTTTCACATACAAACGGCACCATCTCAATATTATCTAAAGCACACACATCTCTGCTTGGTTCAAAATATAATACAAGTATGCTGTGTGGGAAGTAAATAAACAACTACACTATGTGAGAAGTTAAAGTTTTTCTGTAAAATAAGAAATTTAGCAAGGATTGAATATGATTGTTGCACTTACTATTTTGGTCTGCTTCATCAACCATCTCCTGAATCTCTCTGTCAGTGAAATTTTGACCTAGTTCTTTTGCAATACGCTTAATGTCTGATGTAGATATCTTACCCTGCAATGACAACAAATTTGCAATGAGAATCAAGAAGAAGCGGTATAGATGTATTATAGCAGTAAGAACTTCACATTTTTATCTTGATCAATAATATGGAAAGCTTTCATAAGCTCCTCTTTAGAGTCCCTTTCTCCTATCTTAGCGGTCATCATGTGCTCAAATTCGTCATAATCGATTGCTCCACTACCATCCTTGTCCACATCTGCTATCATTTGATTAATTTGCTGAAATAATGTAGTGGATTATCTATTAGAGATGCATATAGAACTCTAACAAGGAAAGGCATTGGGAAATCCCAACAGTGTTGTACATAAACCATTGCTATGCTACAATCAGATTTCATCAGCAACAGACTCCCTATATCTGAATAAGTAGAAGAACAACCATGGCTGAATGTTAAAACAGTAAAGAGTAGGGATTTTTTTCCTTGACAATAGCCAATGGAGCAAATCAGAAAATACTTGTAAGTTATAACTAGCAAATTCCACTCGATCCGGTTTAGATAAACAGTTTAATTAACCGCTTATGACATCAGCGCTCATCACATAAGAGTTTATGCATAAGTTGTCTCTATAATTAAAGATAAAATAATGTTAAACTACTTTTCTATAAGCTATAAGCTGTTTTTATGGAAATTAGCAAAAAACAACTAATGACCATGTCATAAGTTGTTTTCATAAACTTTCTCAATCAGTCTCACAAGTGCTTATGCCAGTAGATAAATCCATATAAGTCGATCCAAACAGTCTCTCAATCTAATGAAATTTAGCAAATATACACGGATAAATAATACCTCTTCTGTCATCTCAAATCCAAGGGCCCTGTGAAGGTAAAATGTTTGTTATTATGAAAACAACCCAGCCAATTAACGTGATAAACATTTCAAGCTCAAGAATTAAAACATTACCTCATGGCCACATTCAGTTCCTTGGCATCAATAGTACCTAAAAATCATAAAACCATTCGCATAAAGTGGGAAAAAAAGCTTGATTACAGTGTGATTTCAATAAAGTCTATTTACAAACCTGAGCCATCAGTGTCGAACAATTCAAAAGCTTCCTTGATCTCCTGTCTCTTCTGCGTGGTCAAATGATGGCGTCCTCTTGGTTTATTGTTAAACCTCCTAGATTCCCCTCTATTTATAGATGACTGATAAGAAAATTGCACGCAGAGTAAGTGATTGTTCCATAGAAATTCAATTTTTCCCCTTTTAAACCCTAAATTTGATATGTATTGAATAAAGGGATCTACTGAATTAGATAAAAGGAAATAAATATTTGCACAATGATACCAGAAATGTCATTCTTTAATCTTGACTAATGATCAATGATATATTGATTTCGTTTGGAAAAGAGAATATTGCAACAGGAAAGGCGAGTAATTCGGTGTGGTGAGACATTAAATTAGATCAGATTATAAACTTTGACAAAGAAGAAGTTTGAAAAGTAACTGAATCAAGTAGTAGATAGAATAATAGTTAGTTATCAAATTGAAAAGGGAATTGTTGGGGAAAGTCGAAGATTGTTAGAGAAGAAAAACATGAGATCGTACCATTGTAATCTGAGCTAGGGCACCAAACACGACCAGGATCGGGAATTTGGGACAGAGTTCCGGTAAGCCAGAATATCTCTTTCCTCCCTTGAGAGGGTGCGGGTTAAGCTTGAGAGGATACTATTCGCACCCCTCTTTTTACTATATTGGTACCGTAAATTACATTTCAGACTTTGGAAACTATTTATCCATAGCCCATTTTTTTCCAACTCTCCGTCATTACTCTCTCTCATACCCACCACCCCTACAAAATGAAACTACTAAAATAACCTTAATATTAACACAAATAAATAAATAAATAACCTTAATATTAATTTACGTTCTTCCTCCCTTTTCTCCACCTTCATCCACACTCATTCCCCAATCTCCATCTCTTCACCACCTACCTCCAAGTCTCCAACCCCTACTCCTCTTCACCCTTTCACCCATACTATCCTTTAGCTTCACAACTTGACAAAACACCATTAAAGAAGATTTGTTTTCGCCCTACCACAATTTTCCATTTTTGCTCTAAACACTAGGTTTAGCGTTCTTATTTTTTTCCATTTTTGTTTGGTTAGGTACCGTAGTACTGAAATTGCTCAGTACCAATGTACCAAGTGTGTGAAATTTTGAATTTCGGGGTGAAATTTCATTTGACACGCACACACGGATCCTTGGTACTGCATGTTGGGTCGCGACTAAGGTATCGATGATTTTTTTAATTGTGTGATACACACATCCGTATCAAGCATCAAACCGGCTAAGATTGGTATCAAGTGAGTTAAACTCAAAATGCTCCTCTTTGTACACTCGCTGCTTCAATATCGGCCAAATTTGGTACTTTCGAACCGAGAAAATGTATCAAGTTGTGTAGAATTGAGATTTAACAGTAGTAGTGTAGCTACAGAGAGTTCGAGTTTGACTCGTTAACGTTACTATTTGATTAACAACACACAAGGTACCACATGGCGTTTTTAAGTTATAATATCTAATTGACTAGTGATTTTCAACTATTTTCTACTTGTGACGAACTATTGACGTGAGTATGTAATGTCATGAAGTCTCTCAAGAGTGTGATTGTTATCTCTAGATCTTACAACAGACGGACTAGATGGAAGGTTTATGTCATTTTGAAAAGAATGTTTGTTAAGGATCTTAGAGAATGGATGATGAAGGTTGTGTGTGGTACTCACAACCACAAACTAGTTAGAGATTTACAAGGCTATCCGTATGTTGGTAGATTAGCGAAAAAAGAGAAGGCTATGGTGACTGATATGACGAAGAACCTGACCAAGCCTAAAGGTGTCCCGCGTTCAGACCAGAGTAAGAATACTGATAGCCACACTAAAATCAAACAAATCTATAATGCACATTGGAGGATTCAATCTAGTCAATGCGAGGGTTGGTAACCATAATCTACTAATCATAACCCTATAGTCTAATCCCTACAAAATACTGAAACTTGAAGAGGCTAAGCACATAGCAGGGGTGATGCGCTCACACACCTATACTCCGTTAAAGGCAAACATTTGAAAATATGGTCACCTAAAGGCTTCTTTGAACCCAGGCTTCCATCTTTTAGATATCTAAGGGTGCGTTTGATTCGCTAAGCGCAGAAGGACTGGATCGACAACTCAGCTTGTACCTGCTTGATTTGAAACCGATTCATGAAGATCGACAAAAATGATGGCAAGGGACTGGACAAAGACCCAGATTCTTGTACCTCACAAAACCACAGTACAACTTTCTGTCCCACAGTACAACTTCCTAATTACTCAAAAAATTACCAAAATATTATTTTTATTTCGTATTCAATAATTTTTTCTCTCCTCTATTCTCCCTCTCTCTCTCCTATCTCATTCCTCTCTCTCTCTCTCTCTCTCTCTCTCTCTCTCATATCCCATTATTCTCTATCATTTTCTTTACCTCTCTAATATTTTCTCATCCCGACCTATCTCCTTCATCTCTCTTCTCTCCTCTCTACCTCTACCTCTCTCTCTCTTGTATCTTCTCATCTCATGATATCTCTGGCCATCTCTCTCTCTTGTATCTTCTCATCTCATGATATCTCACGATCATCTCTCTCTCTTCCATATTCTTCTTCGTATGTTTTTCTTTATAATTTTTTAATTACATTATAATACATGTTATATAAAATCATTATAAACATTAGAAATAATAGAGTTATAGTAAATTTTACATTTTTTGCTTGTGTTGTCCATAGTTTACTAAACAATGTCTTTGGACAAAAGCTTGTCGATCTCGTCCCAAGATCTTGTCACCCAAATTAATACTATCCTGTTTGCAAATCAAACAGGCCCTAAGAGAAATTAAAGGTGACAAAAAAGGTGAACATGCAAGTTCGTCAAAAAATGGCGGGGCGGGTTGGTCAAGCCAACCCATTACAGCCCAACTTGCCAAACCACCAAAATATGGTGGCGCATATGGGTTGATTATTTACTGAATGTAACAAATTATTATTGTACGTAGACATTTACGAGTTTATAAGTTGAGTCTACATATTCTCCACGAGTTTACGTAGATTCTCACCTTAAAACGATTAAAAAAACAAACAAACAAATGGAGTACACATTAGGGGAGGCTATAATAAATGATGAAAGGAAAGAATAACTTTACCAAATTTTTGTATCATAAATACAAAATAGATGATAATGATTACGTATTGAACCAAAGAAGTGAGTTTTATGGACACCAACGTGATGCTTTTGCATTTGAACTCGTAACATTTCTGAATCTCCTTTAATGGAGTTCATTTTGCATTAAAAATATTACTTTTTATATTTATGTCCTCATAAAAATCAATAATGTTATTTAGACAAGATATTAGACAAATAATCTTTACAATATACGGTTCAGTATATACTATGGGCCCCATACCACTCAAAAATAACTATGTCTAATACGGTGAGATTTGTATTTACGGTGGGATCCATATATTTGTCACTTTATTACTTGTCTAAATATAATTATTGTAAAAAATAGGTTGGGGCTGCCACCACCCACCACATGCCAAAGTATTTAGCAGCGCCACTATTTTTTATTAGATGAAATAGTAAATAAACACTATTACATTATCACACTTGAATTAAATTTGAACTCGAGAGCCAATATTTCATATCGCTAAAATTACCAATAATACAACCAAAGTGGGACCTAAATGCCCACAATGTATCACCAAATCATACGACAGATTAGTATGAATTAACAACTATATTCACTGACATACTGATAAAAAAAACTATATTCGTTGACATTATTGAACGCCATACATTGATTATTAGTAACCATTTTTCAACTACGAAATACCAATATTCCTATGAGCACTGCACACTGACCTACATTAACATGAACACAACTACAACATGTGAAAGAAGCAGAGGGTAGCACATTTGATGTTTCTACCCAACCATGATGACAATGATTATGCCTTTACCTTAGCCCCATCGTTTTCTCCTCATGATACTCTTTCTCCTTTATTCATTTCTTTTAATAAAACCAAATTCTATTTTCCAAACATGAATTGCGTGGCAAGCCAAGGTTGTTCTAGTTCAATTACAAACCTTGACATTGACAGCACCAAAGTCAACAACAGTGTTTGACACTTTAGCACGAGGCCCACCAAAGCCCAATTGATGATCTTCACGATTTCTCTTATGGTTGTTGTTGTTGTTACCTTTGTCTGTGAAATTTTCTTCTTTCAACCAAACACCAAACAGTTTCAAACACTCTCTTCCACCTTCACCTACCGCATTTTTATCAGTTTCACAACTACTATCTCTCATAATGCGATCGATTTGATCTGGGCCCACTTTTAGATGGTCCTTCAGAAAAGTCACCAACTCATCACACTGCTTTTTCGCACGTGCCAATTCCCAGCTCAGCGTTTCGTTATCCTTCTTCAGTTTTTCATTCTCGCTCGATAAGTTTATGCCTTGGGGAATTGTTGCTTCCACTGATCCAGGGTTCTTCGAATCGGACGATGAGGTTGAGGTGGATCTTGTGTCCTCGCTGCCGGCGGAGGGCGACGGAGAGTTTCCGTCCCCGCCGAATTTTCCGGCTTCTGGTGACTGCGCTGACGGTTGGGCCACCGTCTTGCGGCGTTTGATCTCGGAGAGAAGATTCTTGTTGCCTCGCTTGAAATTTTCGTTTGCGAATTCCCATTTGTCTGGCACCACCTTTCGAAATCCCTACAAACAAAAGCGTCAATTTACGGCATAGACTTATGATATTAAAAAATTCCTCAGTAATAATCATTAAATTTGTCATTAACTATTGTACACCCATCCAATCCAATAGTCATATTAAATTTGTCGTTAATTATTGTACAACAATCGAATAGTTAGTAAATACTGACTGTTTCAATTTAGCTTGCTAGTTTCTGCTATGCTATGTAACAACCTCGTAGATGAATTCATCTGAAACAAACTAGAGAGATGTTTGTTTATTATTCAACTAGACGAAAAAGGATGGAAAAAGCAACATACATAGGTATTGAGCTGGCGAACAAAGCTGGAAAAATTGTTGTGCTTAAAATATTTGGGAAGCAAATCCTTTGCAAAATCAGCATGTTTCCACACAACAAAACTGCTTCCATTCTCACTCCAAGAAACAACCTCGTCCGTTGTCGGATCCTCCACCAACTGATACGTCTTTGTCAAAAACGGTGCCGGCACCGATCGCTGCGACATTTTTAATTTCCCAATCTACCCTTCTACTACCTCACAAATCACAACTATTTTTTTTCTTTCTAAATTCTAATCACTAATATTTCCAAAAGAGAAAAAACAAAAGGAAAACTTGAGAAGATCAGCAACTAAAGAGGAGAAGAGCGGTCAAGAATTCCCAATCCCAGCAATAAAAGCCAAAAAGGAAGAAACGAGAATGAACTAAACTTTCGGAAGGTTTTCTATCAGAATCCATTGATACGAAGTACATGAATGAAATTAATATGGTTGATAACTACCATAATTCCCCATACAAAAGGAAACTTGAATTAGTGATATTATCTCCTTGGGGGATAATAGAGGGACTCTTATATAACTACGGAACCAAACATATTCCAACCTTAAAGTGACGCGTGAGTTCTAGAAATTTTGAGAAACACTAAATTCTAAAGTTAATTTGGACCAAACGAAACCGAATCCACACACACGTACCCATACATATTCCACTTTAGCTAACTTAGTTATTATTTTATAATTTATTAAATAATTTGATGATAATAGTGTTTCCCACTTACTTCCTCTTCTTTTTATAACGCTCTTCATTTTAATATATTTTTTTTCAATCATATCACTCATCCTACTTTTTGTCTCTTATTAATTAGATAGATTGTTTCAAGCTACTACTATTTTATAGGTAAAATTATACCGTGAGTCATTTAAGTTATTTAATTGTAGTAAGTTGGTTTTAAGTTTTTTTGTACCATTTAAGTCTTTTAAGTTACATAATGTGTACACTGGTAGTCATTTTTTCAGTTTTTGTTACAAAAAAATCCAATTCGCACTAACAGAACAGATGGTGATGGAGGCTATTTATCGTCTATTTTGTAAGAAATTAGTCCTTTAAGTTACATAATGTGTAACTTAATTTTATTTTTTAAAAAAATGGTTCATCATCTTTTTCATTTAAGTTGAAAGAACCAAATTGTTACATGACGATAGTATTAAATGACAAAATTGTTACAAGACAGATGATATGTAGGCTTCGTGAGAGCCATGTCAGCTCTGTTAGTGCGAATTGAGCTTTTTTGTAACGAAAAATGAAAAGAAGACTAATGGTGTACACATTATCTAACTTAAAGGACCTAAGTGGTACAAAAAATTTAAAGGACCAACTTGTTACCATTAAACAACTTAAAGGACCCCTGGTGTAATTTTACTTATTTAATAAAAATGTTATTTTTTCTTAAATGCTAATTGATTTTATAATTTGTATCTATTTGTTTTGACTCTTAAAAATATCAAAATATATCAAAAAAATTCAAAATCCAATCAGGAAGCTATTTGGAGTAGGTAATGGGAAATAATTTTATTTTAGTTGGTGTATGTAATTGATGAGACATATATTTAAAAATAATTTATTATTTAAAAAATATAAATTAAAGTCTCTTACATGTTATACAAAAATCATTTTTTTATTATATATAAAAATTTCGTTTTTAAAGTATAATAATAAATAGACTCTAAATCCAAAGGCATGAGAGAATAGTTTTTTAATTTCATTTATAGTTATTATTGGTGTAAGAGACTTTTTACAAAATTTATTAAATGCGAAAACACACATTATAAAAAAAATATTTGACTTCAACTTAATTACTTTGAAAGTCACCTATAATAATACCATAATTTTTGATTCGCTGATGTTTTTATTTTGACAAAAATAATTAATTAGTTGATAATTCTAATTTTTTTGAGAGGGACCGCATATAACAATCTTATATATTTTATATAGCAATTAAACTCATAGTTTTTTAGTATAAAAAATAATATTAACATGAGTGGAATAGAGAGGCGAGAAAACTGCAACACACTTTTCGTAAGGGTGGTGGTGGTTGGCTTTTTCTCCTCAAAATTCTCATAAGGTTTTCTAAACGGAAACTTCTAATACCTTTCCCCATTGAAGAAACCTTTCATTACAAATATGTTTTCTTTTAATTATTTTAATGATATTATAAGAAAGAAATAGATTTTTACTTTTTCCTAACGAATGGACACGTGTGTTTAGCATTATTATCTGCTTGTTTTCTTTCGCAGAAAATGGGAAGGAGGGAGAAGAAAAATAACTAAAAGTTCAACCACTGTATTGCACTTTTGCACCGAAACATGTTGGAAAAACAGTTGCGAGTTGCGACAATTTCTTCATAGACTAAACAAATTCTACACTGTCAGTGTAGAATTTGATGCTAAATATACGGAGGGACTAGTATTTTACCCGTGCATACGCACGGGTAATACTGTATTTGTTATAATTTTCTATGAAATTATTAATACGTTAAAAGTTACAAAATGTAATAAAAGAAAAAGGAAAAACTTCATAAAATGCGATATTTCAAATTTATTAAAATAGTTGTGTTGCAAAAATAATTTTAAAAAAAAAGTCGCTATCATCTTATAATATAAATAATAGAGGTGTAATAATAAAAAAATAATGTCGGTATCTTCTTATAATAATGGCGCGCTCGTTGGTGCTTCACATGGTAGCTTTGTTGGTCTTCTCGTTAGACCCCGCGTTGGCGCTTTTGTTGGCTTTTCCTTTGGTGCTCCCTTTGCTACTCCTATAAAAAGTGGATGGATTTGCTAGCGGTATCGCTTATTTTGACTATCAGTAGTGGTTAAATTAATTGAATTTTTTTTACTGAGTAAATTAAAGTAAATAATAAATTTTACATGATTTAATATTAATTTTATTAAGTTTATTATTTACTATTTTTGTAGAAGAAATAAATTTAAAAATAAAGTGTTTTTTTAGAAAAAAATTGTCTGCGCTCCCGTTGCGCTTATGTTGGCGCTCCCGTTGGATTTTTTTAGGAAAAATAGTTTTGAAATATTTGCCAGCGGTATCACTTTTTTAGACAAATAGTAGTGGTTAAATTAATTGAGTTTAGTAGTTCGAGTAGATTATAGTAAATAGTAAATTCTACATAATGTAATATTAATTTAATCAATTTTATGTAATTACTGATTTTTTACAAAATTACTAATTTTGTAAAAAGATTTTTGGTAGTGGGTGTTTTGATTATGTTGATAATAGAAAGAATTGGAAAGAGTGAGAAAGGGAAAGAGGAAAAGAAAAGTAGATTTTAAAGTAAAATAAAAAAATAAAAAGATGATGTGAGAGTGAGACCCACTATAATAAAAGTGAGTGAGAGTAAAAAAGTAAAAGAAAATAATTGAAATGACACTTTTATCCCTAAGATTGAGATAAAAGTAAGGGATAATTTGGTATTTTTGGTAGTGGTTTGATTGTTAATATAGATAGTAGTTTTGGTAGTGGGTGTTTTGATTATGTTGATAATAGAAAGAATTGGAAAAGAGCGAGAAAGGAAAGAGGAAAAGAAAAGTAGATTTTAAAGTAAAATAAAAAAATAAAAAGATGATGTGAGAGTGAGACCCACTAATAATAAAAGTGAGTGAGTAAAAAAGTAAAAGAAAATAATTGAAATGACACTTTTATCCCTAAGATTGAGATAAAAGTAAGGGATAATTTGGTATTTTTGGTAGTGGTTTGATTGTTAATATAGATAGTAGATTTTGAAATATTTGCCAGCGGTATCACTTTTTTAGACAAATAGTAGTGGTTAAATTAATTGAGTTTAGTAGTTCGAGTAGATTATAGTAAATAGTAAATTCTACATAATGTAATATTAATTTTATCAATTTTATGTAATTACTGATTTTTTACAAAATTACTAATTTTGTAAAAAAGATTTTTAGTAGTGGGTGTTTTGATTATGTTGATAATAGAAAGAATTGGAAAGAGTGAGAAAAGGAAAGAGGAAAAGAAAAGTAGATTTTAAAGTAAAATAAAAAAATAAAAAGATGACACAGAGAGTGAGCATCCACTAATAATAAAAGTGAGTAAGAGTAAAAAAAGAAAAGAAAATAATTGAAATGACACTTTTATCCCTAAGATTGAGATAAAAGTAAGGGATAATTTGGTATTTTTGGTAGTGATTTGATTGTTAATATAGATAATAGATTAATGTTTTATTAAAAGTGTCGAGACACTCCGTTGTTCGGAACAAACAAAATGGATAAGGATGGGAGGAAGGAAGAAGCGCGATGAAGTGGGTAAGGGGACTTTTTCTATGTTCTCACCTAACTCTCTCCATTTCTAAATGTTGCTTCTGTTGATCATTATCGTAGCAGCTATTTTAATTATTATATTATGGTTATTTTCTTGTCATCATTCGTCAATTGGTCGACTCATGTTAATTTCTTTCTTCATTTTCTTTGCTTTAGACCTTTCTGGCTCTCATGACCGCCCCACGTACAATTGTTAAAGTATGGACAATGGAAGCCAAAAGATGACTAAGACGCATTTTCATGGTTTAATATATTTTACTTTATTTTGATTTTTAATTCATCTAATCCTCTGTCTATCTATCTATTTACATTAGTAAAATACAATTAGAATCAGTCACTTTAGGAAATGTAAAAAGTGTGTACATGTGCATGCGCATATATATCTTTATGGTTAACAACAACTAATACCTTTATGGCTGAGTTAATTCCTAAATAATTTAGGTTTAAATATGTTTTTACCCCCTACAAATATGGGGTATTTTGCTTTTACCCTCTGTAAAATATTTTTTTTAAAAAAACCCCTGTAAAATTTTTCATTATCCTCTCCCCCACCTCATCTCATCTCTATCTCTCACTTCTTATCACTATATTATTCTCCATTCAAATCTTACTTACACAATCAAATCCTAATATTCAAATGTAACAAAATGGGCCCAAACCTCAAACTTCATTTTCTCTCTCTCGTTTCTTCACCACCATTATTTCTTCTCATTCCAAATCTCAAACTAGAACTCATATTCTCTTTCTCACATGTAACAAAAAGACACGCGTTTAATTAAACCACACACATTTATTAAACCCATAAAACTTTGATTTTGAGATGAAGAACAATCCATAAACAACAATCCATAAAACTTGAAACAAACCCTAAAACCAGAATCACAATAAATAATAATTACATGTTGTGCTCATGGTTTGCTGGTTCTATGAGAGAAAGAGAGAGACGAAGAAGATGAGAAGATGGGTTTTGGTTTGATATGGAAGCGTTGGTTTGTGTTGGCGATGGAAAAGTTGATATAAGGTTGAGTGGGTGCTGAGGAAGAAGAAGGGGATTTAGATTTTTTTTGCAAGGGGTAAAAGCAAAACACCCCCTATTTGCAGGGGGTAAAAACGTATTTAAAATGCCACATTGACGTTTTTTTAACGTCCATCTAACAGAATGACTAAAACCAAAAAAGTTGATTTTGCAAGGGGTTTTTTTTAAAAAAAAATTGCAGGGGGTAAAAACATATTTAAGCCTAAAATTTATTTAAAAAGATTCTTAAAACGACACGCATGCGCTTTTTTTTTTTAAATACGATACGAACGCTTAACGATTAGAAAAAATATGACGTATTAGTTGACCGGTCCACTGGGGGTGGTGAATGGAATGTTGGAGGAACGACAGCTGAAACTACTGATGGTGGTGGATGGAATGCCGCCACCGGTGGTTGTGGCACGTCAACTGAGGATGGGGATGGAATGTTGGGGGTGGTGGATGGAATGTTGGAGGAACATCAACTGAAACATTCCATCCACTACCCCCAGCGGAAGAACCACTCCTCAGGATGTTGTCGTCGTTGTCGAGGTCGGGGTGCTGCACCAGAAGACTCTCGCTTTTAAAAAAAGTAAAAAAAAAGTAATTTTTTTTTTAAAAAACCGAAATAATGTGAACCGGATTTACCTAATGTACATTGTGAGGTAAATCCAGATTTCTTTCCGAATTTACCAGTAATTCCGGATTCCTCTCTCTTTTCCACTCATTTTTTTTCATAAATGTTGAAATGTGAAGCTCAAATGTCATTTTCCAACTTTTTATAGGGCATTTTTGTCTTTTTTGGTATTTTTGGGGGTCTAAGGGGGAAGGGGGTGTGAAAAAAAAACCTAAATTGAATTGATATACCCCATTCTCTCCAAACCCTAGCCGCCTGGTTTTAAATCAGATTTTGGCTTGAAATCACTCCTTCTGTATCATTTTTTTTTCCTTGTTTTTTTTATTCAAATAAATGGTTACCGCATAGAACTGACTTTTATTTCGTATTTTTTCTTGATTTCGGTGTTATGTGTGGTGTTTTTTACTTTCCGTCTTGTTGTAGTGTCTGTTTGGTTCAGATCGGCAGATCAACTTCGATCAATCACAGATTCAACCAATGACTAGGGCCTCAAGGTTACAGATCTGGAGGTATGAGACTTCAAAATGACTTTTATTTTGTCACATTTATAGACATTTTTCCGTTTTATGCTATTGCTGAGAGTTTTTTCCGTAGTTTCATGCTTTGTGTTTTTAGCAATACTAAATTTGTATTTTCATGATGTAATCTATCAATTTGAATGAATATTCTTTTTTTAATCAAAAAAAATTGAATTGATATAATTGGAATTTAATTAAGGACAAGATTTAAGTATAGTTATTTAATTGCAGTTTTACCATTCATAAATGTGTTTTGCCTTATATACGTACGCAAGGTTCTCTCCTCTTTTATGAGGTTCTCTTCCTCCTCCCCAAGGTGATCACTGTCGGCGACACAACCACCAATCCTTACAATATCTCAACCACCACCGCCTCGTCATCTTCTTCAGGAATGCAACCCTCACCAAAGCCTATGCCCTTGCCCCACACCTTTGCGAAAACAACTACCCAGAGAAGTAAAAGAAACTGATTTATGTCCCAAAATAATAAATAACTGCTTATAAAATCATTTGTGAGATAAATGTGTCGCAAATTACGTCCAAATTAAGTATGTTTAGGACGAACATATTTTCTGTTCCAAAATTCCATCTTAATTTAATACTTTTCGAGTAGTGTAAAACAATTATCATCTCAAAATTATCATTGTAAAACTGCGATTGCGGATTCGTTAATCGTTGAATCGTGTTGAAAGTTGGACAACAGGTTTGTGAGACGTTCTTCTTTGCTTTCACATTTTGAATTGTCGAAACGAGGTCTGAGCAGGGAGATATTAACTTCGCACTGAAGTGACAGATTGTGGTATTTTTCATCTTCTTGTTTTCATTTGTACGTTTTTGTGCTTTATTGATTTGTCTGGTCGTTGACACTGTTTGTGCACCATTTTGAAACTCTCTTGTATCATTAATTGATTATAGTGGAGCTATTCCATTGGTCTAAACCACTAATGGTTTTTGCCCTTGCTTTGAAGAGTTTTCCACGTTAAATTATTGATGTTCGATTGTGCGTTTTTATTCGTTCTTTTTTGTGATATATATTTGTTGTTACTCCTCATAGGCTTTTGCAAGTTGGGAGAATTTATTTTCACTACATATTACTTTGTTAGTTTTTTTATGTGTTAATTTGTCATACTAGTTTTTAATTTTCTTTCAAAACGTGCGAACTAGTATGGGATCGATGCAAGACAAATATATCTCTTCTCTTATGTGGAAATGTTGAGACATTTAGGGTCTGTTTGATTCGCAAACATGCAAGTACTGGACTGAACAGTACAATACTGGGCATCATGTTGTCAAGTACATTGTTTGGTGAACACTGGACAACACTAACAAAAAAAAATGTAAAATTTACTATAATTCTTTTTATGCGGCCTATAACGATTTTACATAACATATATTATAATATAATTAGAAAATTATAGTGAAAATAATATGAGATGGGATAGGAGAGAGAGAGGGAGAGGGAGAGGGAGAGAGGAGTCATACTATGAGAAGATATATAAGAGAGAAGAGAATGAGATATGAGAGACAGAGATGAAGAGAGAGAGGGAGAGAGAGGATAGATGAGAGAAAGGGTAGAGGAGAGTGAGAAGAAATAGGGGAGAGAGAAGATAAAGAATAGAGATAGGAGAGAAAAAATTATTGAGTAGGAAATATAAATATAGTATTTTTCCAATTTTTTGGATGAACATAAAGTTGTACTATAGGACAAAAAGTTGTACTGTAGTTTTGGAAATGACAGAAATTTGGGGTTTTGTCAAGTCCATTGTCCTCACTGATGGCCAATAGTAACACACAATCGATCCATTTCTTCTATTTCTTTATCTCTACGTGAATCGTATGTTTGCAACAAAAGGGACAAAATTTTCTCAATACCATAAACCATATTTCAAATCAAAATGATACAAATGGAGTTGTTCAGTTCTTAGCAAATCAAACGCATCCTTAAAATATGTTTGACTTGCTTTTTAAAGTCGGTTTTCTATTTTTTTTTTTAAACAAAATTTTGTACTTTATTAACATTTAAGTTAAAACAGAATAAAACTTCAAAAAATATAACCAAAAAAACTTAGTATTTACGTGTTCATCAAATATTTTATATATATATATATATATATATATATATATATATATATATATATATATATATATATATATATATATATAATATAGGAACGTATATTATGAGAGGATTTTTATGATGAGAGGGTGAGAGAGCCAATCGTGTGTAGATCATGAATCAAATCAAGTTGAGATTAAAACAAAAAGTCAACGCGTGATAACTACCCACTTTCTAATCACAACCACCCGTATTTGTGTTATATAGTGCCGATTTACTCCTCTCATCTCTCATAATAAACACTCCTCTCACCTTATACATCATCATATATATATATATATATATATATATATATATATATATATATATATATATATATATATATATATATATATTGCGTCAAAAAAAAAAATCAAATATTATATTGAGCATGATAACTCATTTTCAAAACGAAGACGTATTTGAAACGCATTAAGAAAAATTACACCCTGCATTTTTTTTCTAGTCTAAAACGAAAACGACTTGAAATGGTGCTCGCCTGGTGTTTAATTTTAGTTGCGGCGGCAGCTAACCGCTGCTGTCATTCAATATTCCATCCATTTTGCTTTCTTATCATTGCTACGTGAGAAGTTTCTTGGTCACACCCTCCTATACCTTGGCACGTAGCATTTTTAGAAATAATTCTACGTTGAAAATTCATCAAATGTAAAATTATTGCGTTATTTTAAATCATAATATATTATTGACTTTTTATTAATTAAACGGTTACTTATTTAGTGCGCACACCGCGTTATACTCCCTCTATTTTCAATTTTTTATTTTTAATTTGTATTAACTAAATACTAAAATCATATAAAAATACATTTATATAGGTATCTCAAAGTTTCAAAAATCGATGTGTCATCATACGTAAGCAAAATACATCAAAGACAATTGAATGTTCACGAAATATTGTCCACCTAGGCAAATTTATTTCTACCAACACAACAAAGCATAACCAAATTTATATTCTGTCAACAGTTATCATACTGGCCATAAAAGAAAACGTTACATCATTCAACAATATAAACGGCTTCATATAAACGTTACATCATTATCATAATGGGCTTGCACGGTTATGGACTAGAATTTACACCCCTTTTCTTCACTTTCGCATGTTATTCAACCATTCAAGATTTACATCTTTGCTGCCCATATGTCTCAAATGGGCATATAAATGTATTTTTATATGATATGATGCATCTAAAATTGTGCATCATGTTATCCCCTGCAGACAAGTCTTCCAGATTTTTTGTTCTTAACACAATCAATTTTGTTCATCAAATGCACACCAATGCTCCCAATTTCAGCCATTCTAGCCAAATCACTGCAGAAAATCACGCAGGAGGTTTAAATGTTGTTAACACACATCAACTACTATATATTCATCCCATACTCTACTCATATTGGTTGGATTTATTTTTGGTTTAGTTTCCTAACTGTATATAAAATTGTTTTTCCGACAGGTTAACACTTGCATTGTGTTTGCTGAAGTCGATTGTGTTAACTGGTGGTTTAATGCATGAAAATGTGGGCAGATATCTTACAAATGCAGTGGACTATTATGTGTATGATATATGCCACTTTGGTAGTGAAAAATACATACCATGGTACATTTTTGCCACAAATTCATTTTCTGTGATTTATATTCCACAATCTATGAGACATTGACATTGACATTGTTTTTGTTTATTCATAGTTATCGTCTTATAATCAAATTACTTGACCATACAAGTTCTGCCACCTTTGTCATCAATGACACCATTGCATCAAACATACTTGGTACGACATGTGAAGAGTTTTTCCAAACCAACTACATCAAAGTAATAATGTAACAAACTCACTCATTTTAATATTTTGGGTGTTTCTTATACTATACTCAAAGATAATCAATATTTGTGCATTATTATTCTATAACTATCATTGTCAATAATGTACTATTATAACTTATACAGGATGACCACATCAATCCAAAACATATGGGTTTCATGATGCACTAAACTTACCTCTCCAAGTCGTCCTGTCCTCCCCGGTGATTGCTTCACTAGCTCTGAGTACTCTGTTGCATCTGTATGCAAAGATAAGGATATCATTGATCAGTTCAAATACAAAATGAGCTCAAGAATTCAGGCATGTTTGTCAATTGATGCACAGTTATTCCTGATTTTGTAGATAGCTGATATTAATTATGTATTTTGATATTTTTGATTTTGGATCATTGACTACAGGAGAACAATCACTTATCTGAAGGTTTTTATGGTGAGGACCATGAGTTCTGTACCATTGAAGAATTTGAAGAAACTAATGAATAGGTAGTTTATATAATTTAATAATTTATGTAGAAGTATAACTGCTTTCCTTATTTTGACTTCTTATTTCTGGTCATCTTCTAAGGCAGTGAACATGCCAACATAATTAGACTAGAGATTTATTTTGTACTCTACTGTGAAGGTCTATCAACAGTACCACACATCATGGAAGTTGATGACAGAAATACACCCAAAGCAAAACGAAAGCATATTAGTGTAAACAACACACAACCAGGGAAAAGGGTTGTTACAGACGACCAGGGAAAAGGGTTGTTAGAGATTTATTTCGAATTATTTTTTTAATCATTACACTTTTCACAGATTGGTTGCTAATTTTGTGGTATGTGCAAAATCTTGCTCTATCGAACAGATGGAAATACAACACATAGAATCCATCAAATTGGAACTCCTGTCATATATGTAGCCACCCAATATGACACATACTTCAATGATATCAAATGGTATAATTCTATAACCATGATGCATGCATGTGTTATTCATAAATTGGTTTATCAATAGTCCAATAAAACAATTTTACACAGGGTGTATTACGGTGCAATGGCACCAACCACAAGCTACCTTTCCAGAAAGTATCTTACCGGAACATCTTCCTCTGCTACAGCTACTCCACGATCTGAAGTCATAAATCCAACCACTACAGAAAGTATCTTACCGGAACAAGCCGTGGTATGCCTTTCACGGCCTACTCCACGAACCGAGGTCATTTACGGTTTACGCATGTTGGTATATATCTTCAAAAAAGCGATATTCACTCATGGCCAACTATATACGTAGCGATTTCCATTATACGATCCAGGGAAGGATTAAAGTTATTAATTTTGGACGAGGATCAAATTGCTTGCACTTCAACAAAAAATGTTGTTTATCGTGAAGTGTTTGACAATCTCTAATGTGTTGCATAACGCGGCTTCAGTAATATCCGGTAGTATTTTATTTTTAAGATTTATATTTGGATTGAAATTTGTCTTCCCTAACTCCCAAAATTGTTTTATCTATTCAACCATTTTGCACTTAATTATTAATAAAGATAGTCTGCTATGAGGTCTTTAAAATAATTACTTCTTGAACGATGTTGTCCCTACTTCCTAATTGAAACGTAATATCACCCTTCTAACAAGGGGACCATGATCGAATGCTACCCGATGGTTTTCAAGTTTTGAATATGTTTGGTTGAATACATAACAAGAAATTGTGAATATAAGTAAGTATGAAAATCGGATCGCTTGCACTGAAACACACATTAGTCAAGAACCTACCTTTGAACAACAACATGAAGCTCATTGACTCTCTGTTGAAGTAAGATAATGTGTTCCAATTTGGGTCATCTATCTTCCTGCATTCACATGACATGTGTCAATACTTAGCATTTATAAAAACAACTATAGAAACCACAAGCCAAATGGATGTTCCAATAATCAATAAGCTTCCACATTTTCTTTTTTAAAAATATAGGTTTCCCATATCTTTAATGATCATATCTAAACTTATAACTCTGCATAATCTACTTAATCAAACTTTATAAAAGTTTACTTACGATAATGTATAACAAACTATATACAAGAAGTCTATAGTTGCTTCAAAAGGGACATTGCCCGCTATGTTAGTAGATACAACATGATCTTCAATTTAAATCATAATTCTGTTCAAATTACCATCTGATTCCTCCCTGCTTTACCATTCAACAAAAATGGGAAATGTGTTAGGAGGAAAAAAATTCAATGGTCAAATGGAAGGACTTCATGTTTACAACTTAATTGATATCAGCTTTGATATGTTCAGAGGTTGCTTCCTTCTCAATACTAACATGTGATTTCAACATCCCAAACATCGACGATAGGGACTCGGAAAGAGATTCCGTTCAATTTAGCATTGGCGAACTTTTCATGTTCATCCTACTTGTACCGAATTCAATAATTCAATTAAAAGATGAATCAAAAAGATTGAGATAAAAGTTCACCATTGAATCCTCAGTTGTTATAAATCTATAATAGACAAAAGGGTTTTTACTTGC
The DNA here is from genome assembly GCA_020916435.1 of Oxytropis ochrocephala. Taxonomy (NCBI): domain Eukaryota; kingdom Viridiplantae; phylum Streptophyta; class Magnoliopsida; order Fabales; family Fabaceae; genus Oxytropis; species Oxytropis ochrocephala. Next base: position 7,767,823 of record CM037092.1, on the reverse strand, counting down.
TGTGTATTATATTGAAGGGAGCAACACTTTTACCCTCCAATCATTGCTTGATGGTCCATCAATAGTCTACTGAGTAGCTGATGTTCCCACAAATAGTATATCAGACCTGAGTACCATGCAAAAATTCCTTCAGAATTTCAATATGTGCCTCTCAAACCATGTTCATAAAGAATTGTTGCCACAACATAAGTCATCTATTAATGAATCAATTTGGGTAATAAAAAAAGTAAACTTCAAAACACAACAACAATACTAAGTACTAACCTACGTTAAACAACTTCGAATACTCAGTGAGTCGAAGATTCGAAGCAGGATCCGAGTTTCCGTCGAACTCTGAGCTGAAATTCATTTTTCTCATTCTGTTTTCAATCAACTTTCGATTAACAATCTCCAAATGATTGGTGCTCATGTGAAGTGAGTGTCGTTGAAGGTATCGTGCTAAGATCGCAAATGGGATATTAATCTATATCGTCGAAGGTGCTGGTGAGTAGAAATGCTTCTCTATGCTTCCATTGTGGTTGTGTCCCTATTTGATAGAAAAGAATGGATAGATACATGGAAAAATCATGGGATAAGATTTAATGGATGGATTTAGATTAAGCTCACAACTGGGATTTAGGAATAGGTTTTTGGTGTTGTTGGGATTTGGGGATATGATGTATTGACCTAACTTAATTGAAGACCAACCTAGAATTTTAGATTTCATTAGTTTTTTAAATAAAAATACATATTGTTTTTGCTTGGTGGATTTGGATTTCATTATTATATTACACTATAGTATATATATATATATATATATTATTTATAGTATACAATATGAACCAAAATGTGATAAGTGTCAAAAATGGTCAAGAACAGAAATTCAGATGATAGATAGGGACGGATCCGAATTTGATCGCATCGAAATGAAAAATCTAATAAAGAAATTTATTAATGGTGCATGAATCAAAGTTGTTCAAGGTGAACCACTTAATCAAATTTGTACTGTATAAGTGTCCCTAATTACTATAAGTGCACTTTACTAATACCCCCTTCAAAGTAAAGAAAAATAGGGAGTGGCTTGGGATCTTTTCAAGCTACAGGCTGCTACAATATTCTTTGCTTGAGATCTTTTCATGCGAATTATGAAATAGAAATGGATGCAAGAATTTCTCAATTTTCCTCATACCAAAACTCCCAACAAGTAGTATTTGGTAACAGAAGAATAGAAAAGAGGAGGGCAAACAGCCCATGGCTGCCCACCTCCAAATCCGTCCCCCGATGATAGAGCATATAGCATGGGGTTCACCCCTAAGAAAAAAAAAAAATTAGTATCGGTCCTTTATATAATTATTTTTAGGATACTAGCACATTTAAATTTGCACTCATTTTGTACCAACTTTTTAAAAATTTGTCTTATTAATCTCTATAAGAGACTAATTATAAAGCTTTAAGAAAGATATTTCTTGATATCACCGACTTATACAGACTACTTCTTATTTTTATATATTTTAGGATATTTACTGATATCACACACACACACACACACACACACACACATATTTTTGAAAATCAATTTTCCCAAAAATTAATACGTGAGAGGAAAAAATTAAATCAATTTCTTAATTACCTATATATTTTTAATGCTAATGTATTGTAAATTTAATAATTTCTCTACTATTTTGTATTTTTTTTAAAACTATGTAATCGTCTTGATCATAAGAAAAATAATTAAATTTAACTTTTTAATAACGATACTTCCCGTGCATCGCACGGGTTGCATACTAGTACAAAAGTAAAGTGCCAAAAGTACTAAATATCGAGATTAGAGGGAGTAGAATATTTTTGACTTTTTATAAATTAAATGGTACTAGCACAATGGTACTTAAATATTGGGAAGATTATATAAGTTTTTTACTTAATTACGATTATTCATTTTCAATATTTCTAATGATAAACATAAAAAAAATATGAAAAACATCTTTTGATGGATACTTAGTTACTTACATCGTCCCATCTTTCCACTTAAAGAAACGTTTATACGTGAGAGAATTTTGGAGGTTTGGAGTTTACCAGAAAACACTTTAGCTAAAAAGAAATAACTTTGCCATTGAATTGTCTATGTGTTTAAATTTTTTGACAAAAAATTAATTTAAAATCGATTTAAAAGTATTGACTTTGAATGGTTGGATGATTTATTTATTTATTTGAGTGGCAAACGGCATGTCTATAGTACTTAATGCAAGCTTATAAAAAAACTCTAGTTAATGCAAATATTCTGTTTTGAAAAAGAAAAAGTCCACTGAAAGAAAATTTTCAAGTAAATTACTTTTTCAAAATTAATTTAAATTGTTATAAAGTTGCTATACTCAACCTAATTTGAATATACAAAATAGAATAGAGATTATCTGGTTTGTTATAACAATAATGTTACGTGAAATAAAAGTTCAAATTAAAAATAAAAGAAAAACCAACTTACAACATGAATTAACCAAGTTTTTTAGACTATTAACCAACCTGTTTTTTCACAGTTTTCGAGGCATTGATTAAAAACTTGATTAATTGATCACTTTTTTTTTTTAGATAGGCAATTGTTAGTAGGGGTGGGGGAAATGTTAGTTTCCGGGACTTGAACCCGGGACCTCCTTCTTGCACTCATATGGTGCACTCCTTCATGTCCCTTAGCTCGCCAACTGAGCTACCTTCTTGCACTTGGTTAATTGATATTGTAAGTTGGTTTTTGTCTATTTTTGTCTAAATTTTTTTTGTCCAAATAACATTAACAAAATATGCAGATTTGGTGTACTAGGTACTGTACACACACACGTACATACATATGTATAAAACTCAAATTTATTCAACTTAGTTTTAAAGATTAATTTTATTATTTTGTTTGTCAACTTTGATTCCTAATTTCCTATTGTCAAAAAAAATTCTTTAAAGGGTAACACTTACTCATTATACCCTCACGCAACTTTTTTTTTCCAATTTTACCCCTCAAAAATATCCAAAACAGATATATCTTTTTAATAAAAAAATTTGTTCTGAAAAATTAGACAACAAATTTATCTATTTGGTAGATAATTCCGTAGTGAAATATCCAAAACGAATTTACCTACCAAATAGATAAATCCATTGGCTAAAATTAACACAACGAATTTATTTATTTTGTAGGTAAATATGTTTGTTCCAAAAGAAATTAAGACAAAAGTATATATTACACACCGGATTTACATTGGAATGTTTTAACGGAAGTATATGTGTTTCCATTTTGTTAAAAACACAACAACAGATTTATGTTTATCTACATAGTCATTTCAAATATTTTTTATCCAAAACGAATTTACCTACTAAATAGATAAATTCGTTGTGTTAATTTTAGATAACATATTTATCTATTTAATAGGTAAATCCATGAATACAATATATACAAATCAAGTGCTAGCAAATTCTTCAATCTAGACATCTTACTCATTTGCCATGTGTACAAAAATAAGGGCAATTCAGTAAAAATGCCACAAAATGCCAAAAGAGTGGCAGCTTTTTCATCTTTTTCTTTTTTCAACTTTCACTTTTTATCAACACAACTTTTTATGATTTAAAAGTATACTTAACTAAAGTTATGAATAAAATCTCACTTATTTTATATTAAATCTCACTTATAATCACAATTTTTAAAAATAAAAATAAAATTCAGTTATTTTTTCAATAATCAGTAATTATTTTTATTTTACTTTTTACAAATTCTTTTTTATTTACTATTCACTATAATCTACCCAAACTACTGAAACCAATAATTTAACAATTACCAATTATCAAAAAAATCGATACCGTTAGCAAACATTTCTAAATTATTATTCCTAAAAATAGCAATAATTAAATCTCCTTTTCTTTTATTTAGTGAGACGCACATGAGCGGCAAAGACAATCCCAATGGGAGCGCAAACAGCGAGCCCAACGGGAGCGCATATTTTATACTAAATCTCATTTTCTTTTCTTTTTTATATCATTTTTATCCATTATTAATATTATAATTTCAACGTATTTATAATTTCATAGAAAATTATAAAAAAAAAATACGATATCACCCGTGCGAATGCACGGGTAAAAAACTAGTTTTAGATAAAATTGAGAGGTAAAATTGAAAGAAAAATACTGAGTGGGGGAATAGTGAATAGGTGTGGGGTCCAAAAAAAACACCCTTCTTTAAAAGTAGGTAGAGCCCAATGCCGAAAAATGTTTGTACAAAGACCTAATCTAGCCCAAACACTTTCAGTAAGTCAACATAATCCAACTAAAGCCTTGTCCAAAAAAGGGACTTGACTTGTTATTGATAAAAAAAAGGCTTGTCCAAAAAAAAAGGATAGGACTTGCAACTCAATTACAAACAAATAGCAAGGTCTTCTCTAATTGGATGTTGTGCTCGCCTCGCTTTCTCACGGTGTTGATCGATTATGAAAAACCTTAATGGGGAGGGATGGGTGAGGGTTTGATCTCGGTTTTCTGAATTAGGGTTCGTTTCTGAGGTAGGTGGGGAGCGAAATTATGTTGTTTCTTTTTCCCAGTAAGTGGGTAAGTTTTTTGTTTAAGTACGCGGGTTGGGTAGTGTTGTTGGGTTGGGCTTGCGATATGTGGCCCAATGGTGTTTTTGTTGTAATGGTTTTTCGTATTTTTTGTATGTATCGGTTGGTGGCTTAGCCTATTCTTATTAAATGAAACCAATTCAGTTGATTAAAAAAACAAAGCACACAAGCATACCTAGAAACCAACTATATATGATGTAGAAGTACAAAATCCTAAAAGCTATAGGGATCCCTTTCCTACTTTGCCAATTTGCTTCAACCAAACAGTTTCCCACTGCATCCTGCAAACTCCAGCCACACACCACAGAGGGTCATCTTCAAAGCACAAGCATGGCAGAGGAGACAATCACCCCAATATACAAGGTGTCATTCAATTTTTTCTTGTTAGGCCCTCTTAATAAGTCTACTACCCCTAATACCCGTGCAATGCACTGAGTCAACTAAATCTGTTTTGTGTATAATATATAGTCTAATGTACTCTAATATAATCTACTCTTCTATCTATCTACTCTAATATAATAAAAATGTATGGTAGCAATTTTACCTTTTTAGACACTTTAGAAATTTGCCATTTGTCATAATAAAAGGGCAAATTGTCAATTTGTCACAAAAGACAAACATTGGCAGCTTTTTGGATCAATCATTTTTTAAATTTTTTTCAAAATTCTTTTTTTACACTTTCTTTTTTAAAAACCAGTAATTGTTTTTTAAAAAAAACACTAATTTTGAAAAAATCAGTTATTTGTTTAATAATGATAATTTTTTTCCTTTTAAAAATTATTTTCTTATTTATTATTTATTATAATCTACTCAAACTACAAAATTAATTATTTTAACTACGAACAATTGTTTAAAAAAACGATATCGCTTGCAAAAATTTCAATATTATTTTTCCTATAAATATCACTAATTAAATCTCATTTGCTTTTTTTCGTGACCCGCACATGAGCGCCAACGAAAGGGACAACAGGAGTGCCAATAGGAGAGCATATTTTACATTAAATCTCATATTTTTTAAAAAAAAAATAAATCAATAACTTTTTATAATAAAAAATTCAGTAATTTGTTTAATAATCAGTAATTTTTTTAATCTTTCTCTTTTAAAAATTCTTTTTATTTATTATTTACTTTAATCCACTCAAACTACGAAAATCAATTAATTTAACTACTACCTATTGGCCAACGACAGCGCCAACATAAGTGGTAATGGGAGTGCCAACGGGAGCGCATATTTTATATTAAATATCATTTATTTTTTTAACAAATCACTAATATTTTTTTAAAAGTCAGTAATTTTTTTAATAATTATTAAAATCAATTAATTTAACTACTACCAGTTGGCAAAAAAATCGATACCGCTAGCAAAAATTAAAAAATATCAATAGTTAAATATCATTTGTTTTTTTTTTGTGATACGCACGGGAGCGCCAACGAGAGTGCCAACATAGTGCCAAAGGAGCGCATATTTTATATAAAATCTCATTTTATTTTTTCATTATTTTTACTCTATTATTAATATTATAAGAAGATACCATTTTTTTAACTTATAGGATCTTTCAACGTATTTATAATTTGGCTTAAATATGTTTTAGGCCCATGCAAATATGAGGTGTTTTTGTTTAAGCCCGCAAAAAAAATTATTTATAAGCCCTTGCAAAATGACACGTTTTGTTTTAAGCTCTTTTGTTGTTAAACTATTAGTGAGAGCGTTAAAAATCTCTTCCACGTATATTTTGCGAGGGCTTAAACCAAAAATAATAATTTGCAAGGGTCTAATAAAAAAATTATTTTGCAATGGCTTAAAATAAAATAAAAACGCACATGGAAGATATTTTTAACGTCTAACTAACGGTTCATAACAGATGGGCTTAAAAAAACGTGTCATTTTGCAAGGGCTTATAAATAATTTTTTTTTCAGGGGCTTAAACCAAAACATTCCATATTTGCAGGGGCCTAAAACATATTTAAGCCTTATAATTTTATAGCAATTTATAACAAAATACCGTGCGTATGCACGGGTAAAAAACTAGTAACTATGAACAAAAATTAAGTTATAACTAAATTAAATAAGAAGATTATGAAACACAAAAGAAACATTAACAAAGACATTAAAATTCAAGATTCATAAATAATAAGAAGAAAAAAGCCTAAAGAGCTTTCATAACAGACTCCATATTCATCAAATGTAAATATAAAAACTTAACACATAATCTTATCAAAATCATACTCCTTCGGTACCAATCACTCTCGGCTCTTTATCATTGGAAACTTTGACTTTAATCGTTCAAGTTAACAACAATTGGTGATACTAGTAAAAAAATGTGTTGCACACGTTAATGTTAATTAGGTTTTTAAATAAATCATGAAAGACAAGAGACAAAATTTCTATAGTTCATATGTGCAGGAAATACAATTCAAGTGGGTTGTGGAATTGAAGCTACCACCTAAAGTAAAAAACTTTCTCTCGAGGTTTGCAGAAATTGCATTCCAACTAGATCTATTCTTGTCTGTCGCGGTTTACCGGTGCAAAGTGCTTGCCCATGGTGTAACGATGAAGAATAAACCCTGCTTCACCTTTTTTTTCTCATTGTAGTAAGGTGTGTGCTTGTTGGAGGGCGATCGGTGTGGCCAACACCGTGGCTGTTAGCGCTGCTTTTGCAGCCACGTTTTGAGATTTATTTTTTAATGTCCTGGATCAGCTGAGTTGTGTGACATATTTGCGTGGTGTATGTCCTTGTGGAACCTTTGGTAGAGTCGGAATCAGATTGTGTGGAATAACGCTCGAGACACTGTGGCATCCAACTGAGCTATCCCTTAACCGAGCTGCCTGCATTCAATTCACCACGTGTTCCACATTCAATTCACCACGTGTTTCACTTACTTGCTCCCAAAGCAAATCATTTTCCTCGACCATGTACATTTAGCTGCAAAACCTTTGGTAAATAAGCTCTCAGCTATTATCCCCTCAGTTGAGCTATCCCTTAGCCGAGCTGCCTATGCTCAGCAAACAAAGTCATCCTCTTAACATATTAACATATGGATTGAGTCTGATCATAACATTAGATTCTTCTTTAGATTTTCCCCAAGAGTAGCCTTCTTCTGCCTCCCTTGACAAGCATTTCTTCTTTAAACTTCTGATTGACTTCACAATAGATTGAACCTCCCCAGCTGAGGGATGGGGAACCCACTGCTTTAATCCTGGGTAGCACACATCCTTCTTCCATCTCAAAAGCTTACCTTCTTAGTCATAGCTAAATGAGGTTACCAACATTTCTTGTGTGGTTGCTCTTCTCACCAATAGTGAAAGAGGATAGGGAGAATAGAGCAAACATAAGCTATTTACATAGCCTTCCGCCCTTCCTCTAATGATTTGAGTACATCAGCTCGTGTAACTCTGTCAGACACTTGTATTGGCTAAGCTTTTCTTCGGCCAACAACTTAACAGATTTTTGGTGTTAACACTAATCAATCATGTTAATTTTTTTATCATTAATTCCCCGTGATCAATTCTTCAAATTTTGGAACAAACATACTGTAAATCACTCCCGTAGAACTATTTAGACAAGTCTTACACTATGTTTTGGTAATGGATAAGCTAGTGTGTGTTTGTGTGTGTGTGTTTTTTTAAAAAAACATGAATAAACAAGCAAATTGAATTTAACCTAGTGAATTAGATCGAATGATCTCTGGCTTATTTAAGTCAACCAAAGACCAAAGTAAGATATAAAAGTGTCCCTTCGGACTTTGTAGACCTTGAGCTAGGAGTTTTATGTGCTGTGATAGACGTAGACGTGTTGTGTGTGCATTAAACGTGAGGTAATCAACAGATGCTCGATGCATCCTGAAGGCGTGGAGGCTAAATTCTCTAGTAGAGATGAAAAGAGGCGTGTTCGTTTCCCTCACTTGTCATGTGATAAATGTGTTTGCTGGCATTGTTTGTGGCGCAAGTTCTGCTATTCTATTCAGATACACATCCTGCCAATCCCTACTTGCCTAGTTGCCTCAAGAAAAAACACTTCAATAGAGAATAATAACAGCGACATAATTAGTTTGAAAAATACTCCACTTAATTACTGCTAGCTCTTCTATCAAAGATATTTCAATGCAACAGTTCCTAACAAAATCCTATATCAAAGTCAATATCATATTAGCAAGTTGAAAATTTGAAATTAATTTCAAGCTTGGGTAGCTTGCCTTTGACGAAAGAAACAAGACCCAGCCACACGTTAAGAAGAAAAGTAGCTGTATGCCTGTATCCCCTCAAAGTAAGTCAATCTTGTGTCAGTTACAATACAACGTTGTTCTTACTTGTGTTATGTTCCTCTTTCTTTAACCTTTGCATTTACTAGAATAAAAATAGCTATGCCCAAAACAAGAAAGAGGAATAATAATAATAATGAATTCCAAAAAGAAGCAGCACAGCAGGGGGATTCAAAGTTGAAATGAAACACAGAAGAATATCTTTACTTTAGACTAATTTTTCACACCGGGTTTCTGACACAAAATGAAACTACCGTACTTCTAGCATCTTAATTATACTATCTTATTTTTTGTATAAATCGGGGTATCATTTGCTCGCAACGGCTAAAAATAATCCACCACTACTGTATTTTTTAAGGCTGAATTTGAACCAAACCTTATATCTTATCTTATATTATAATCTTATAATTAAAATATAAATCTACTTCACCAATAAGTAATAACACTCGGTTCGAGCAGTTGCTGAGTTAGAATCCTACTTAAAAATCTCAGAGTTCGAATATTAGTGTGACAGATACCCTTCTGATAGAGGAGAACCGCAAACCGACAAAATTGGATACACATGATCAATCAAGTTCCTAACATAAATTAACCATCAACAAAGTCGATGGATAACGCGCATAAATAACAGTGAAAAAATATAAATCTACATCAGTCATATATTTTAGACGATCAAAGTACTACTAAAAATCAAGAGCATCTGCCGACACCTCCATATAGTAATAATAATAACACCAACTACTTTTGGTACCAAAACAATCTAGTTTGTTAACTAAAGCTCCGGGGTCCGGTTTGGTGGGGAATCATTGTCATTTTCTATATACCACATGAGCTTCTTTTTATGGTTAAATAATTAACCCTAGTTTGATTTGATTGTTTCCAGGTTAATCAATAATCACCACTAATCATCATCATTCATTATTCAGCATGATTTTGACGCACCGCACAAGCAACAACTTGAGCCCATTGTCTCAGCCTTGTCTTCACCGTTTGAGGATCATCATCTTCATAACACAAAAACAAAAAAACAAATTAAATTAAATTAAATTAGCACAATTAAATACCATGATGAGCGGCATAGGTATTAATCAAAATTGATTAGTGACAGCCAATAATCAATTAAGAGAAATAAACAAATTGATTTAAGAATTTAATTAATGATAATTACCGTTGCTGAAGATAGCGCTGTGGGGACTGCCATGTGGAGAAGGAGTGCCTTCGCCATCGGATGCGGCGGAGGAAGACGGAACCGGCGGCGTTGGGATGGGGGGTTTAGGGTTTAGTGACTCGTTATAACTCTTGTTAACGGCGTAGTAAAGTTCGAGAGCCGGTAAAGTATCAGAGAGACGTTGATCGGTAACAACTTCCGGTGAAGATTCAAATCCAAATCCTAATTCAATACAAGCCTTAAGTTCATCAACATCTTCATCCGTCACACTCTTACTACGAGAACGACGATTCTTCCAATTCCCTTTACGGCGTAACCAAGCCTCATCACGACACGCATCGGGAGACCACGATCGTTGCTTAAGAAGCGGCGAAGTCAACCCCTTCTTAAGGAGTGGCGGACGGTGGAAAAGAAAAGAAGGAGGGGGAGACGACGGCGCGTGAGTTTCAGACATGAGTGTGCGGAGGTCGAAAGACCTCGCACTATGAGTTAGAGAACACTATGACTTATTAGTTTTTTTTTTTTCTTTTCTTTGTTTCTTTGGCGCTTTTGAATGAGAAAGAAGAGTGAAGGATTTAAGGGTGTGGTGAGGTGGTGGATCAACTAGGAAGTCGTTACCTCTTTTTTATTGGTCCACCTCATCATTACCTGTCTTTCTCTTTCTTAATCATACACCTCCCCCTCTTGGCAAATACTAGAAATTATCTTCATTGCTTGGCGTAGAAATACCGTATATTTTTTTATTAATTTTAATTTAAATTAATTAACAGGCCAACCAATGAATCCCATTATTTTCGGCATTATAAAACTAACATTTGCATTAGTGTTGATGAGTATAATAATATTAATACTATACTACTTTTTTGGCTTGATTATCGTAATATGCTACTAGTAGCTTAGTGCCCAAGTAAATTAAGACGGTTTCAAAAATCTTATTTAAAAAAAAAAACACGGTTTCGAAAAAAAAAAGAGTAAATTAATACGCTCGAGATCTTCGGTGAAATTTATCCTTCTATCAGAATTATACGTGAAGCTAGCTGGAGTATTTAATGGTTTTTAAGATTAAATTAAATATCTTGTCAAAAAAAAAAAGATTAAATTAAATATAAAAAATGTACTGCTTCAAATTTACGATAACAGTTTGTATTTGACAGAATACGTCACATTAAAAATCATTATCTCTAGTTATTACGTGTTTTTATTATGCGTAATTTTCAATTAACTAGGCTTTAATACAGTTATAAATGATTGGTCAAAAAAATACAGTTATAAATGATTGCGTATAAACTTGAATTTTTTTAGACGGTATGAATTTGAATTATGAATCCGTCAAAATATGTTGAATTATCAAAATCATTTTTGTTTTACACACAATATCATTTTTTTTATTGATTATCATTTATCAATATGATATTTTTGGTTTGTTTCGTATATGGAAGAATGATGTGCTTTCGAAAGTTTTGGTCTTCGCCTGACGTGTTTTATTGGACAAGGTAGTAACACAGGATGCGTTATGTAGGCGTGGAATTTTAAATTCTCAAAGAGACCGCAGCTGCGTGATGTGTTTCAAGGAGGACGAAACGGTAACGCACTTGTTCATTAAATATGAAATTGCCCAAGCTGTATGGCAACAAGTTATTTCTTGGTTGGGGGAGCCTTTTGGTGATTACAGGGATATTGTCACACACTTTCAAGCGTTTGGCAAGTTGGCTAGAGGAAAGAAACGCAAAGGTGTCAAACACTTAATTTGGTTGGCGGTTATCGGGACAATTTGGTTGGCAAGGAATAAGATTGTTTTCCAAGGAGAGTTAGCTACAGCTTCTGAGATAGTCACAAGAGCCAAATATTGTGCATGGAGTTGGTTCAAAGCACGGAAGGGGAGAAAATGCCGGGTTGAATGGTCGGATTCGCATGTTTGCCCGTTGGGTTGTTATTCCTTATTGTAATTTCATATACGCTTTCATGTTTTATCTCGTAGTCGGGGTACTCTTTTTCCCTCCCTGGGTCCCAATGGGTTTTGACCTTCGAAGGTTTTAATGAGGCCCCTAGGTGTAAGGGGTGGTGCACGCCTTGTGTGCCCCTGTTTTCGTATTATTAATACAACAAATTGCTTATCTAATAAAAAAGGGAAGAGAGGTAAGATAAAGACAAATAGGAATGAGAGGGTGGACTTCTCTTGTTTGGTGAAAAGGAGAAGTAGGGAAGAGAGAAAGATGAGTCGGGGTAAGTCTTGATAGTTTGAGGCTCTGTTTGGTAAAAAGTAGTGGATAAGTTAGCGGATGAGCGGATAGCGGATAATGGATGAGTTAGCTGATAGTAATTGATGTGTTTGGTAAAACTAGCGGTTAAACTAGTTGATAAATGTAAAATGACATAAAAAGATATATTTATTTAATTCATGATTACATTTATTTAATAAGGATAGAGAATAAATTTAAGAAAAATAACAAGGGTAAAAATGCCAAAAAAAAGTGAGACGCTATCCGCTAGCGTTTTTTGAAACGCTACTTGAAGTAGCGTTTGAAAAAACGCTAAACGCTAAAGCGAAAAAACGTTAAACGCTAGTGCTTACCAATCACGTGTACTCTTCACCCGCTAGTTCCATCCGTTATTTTCATCCGCTATCCGCTAGCGGATGGGACGCGCCAAACAGAGTCTGAGTAAATCAATAAAATGGTGTCTTTGTAATTATTTGAATATTATTCTACTTGCATTTCTTGTTGAAAATCAAAAAATAATTGTAAATAATTAAGATTTTAACAATTTTCATTAGATTATTTTAGTAATAGAAATAGTTAATATTACCTAAGAACACTTGGATGAAATGGTAGGGTTTCTTCCAACTTAATCAATGTATTGGGTTCAAATCTAGACTGGGCACGCAGTAATGTTAAATCTCTTGAGGGAGATTTTTACCGCCCATTTTGGTCCTACCTGGCTCGAGGGATTAGCGTTGTGGAAATTTGTTGTGCAAGTATACACCGTCAAAACAAGTAATAAAGTGATAAATAAAGATTGTTCCCACAATATTGAGTGTGGTTAATTTCACAAATGTCCAATTTGATTAATCTAGTTAGTAAGACAACAAAGTAACATGTAACACATTTGATTAAGATGATAACGACATTAAATTAAAGTACAAATGATAGTAAAAAGTATTAATGTTCTGGTAAAAATGAATGGTAAATTAGCTAAGACTCAGTTCAGTAATTTTTCCCCAATGGCCTCATTTCTACGAATGCTGCTATTTTAGCACCTACACGCATAATATAAAATTGGTTTTTCCGGCCACCGTTAAATAGAATTTTGCTAAGATTCCCTTATTCCTAAGCTCTCATTAGGTCAATTCTACAATTTTTATAACACGATTCAGAACACATTATGGCTTTGGTGTAATATTCCTATCTCTACCAACCAAGATAATGTTCCTATTACCTAGACTACCATATTACCTTGTGAAATTGATGATTAAACCCCTTCCAGTAGTTAAACCACATTACCCTAACTAAGTTGTACAAACTTATATAGAGTTTCTAACAATGAAAACACACAAGATAAAAGTTTCATAGTAGCATTCATAACATTAATCAATTGGTTCCAAATTATAAAAAAGTCTTGACTAAAAGGGAAATTAGCTCATGATGAGCTTGAATAAAAAGAAACAGCAATTAAACGGACAAAGTGAAGTCATTACAAAGCTTTCAAATCAATATTCAGAACAAAGGAAAAAAGATGATGGGATAAACTTGTAGGTATCTGAAGTGATCTCCTACAATCATCAACTTGCTTCCTTCAAATTTGTCTAGTGCTGTAACAGTAGTAACAACAGCAATAGTGGCAAACTTTCGCAAAAGAGCTCCAACAATGGATTAGCTTCCAACAAAACAAATTCCATTTAGATATGATCTTTGTGGAATTCACAATCAACCAAAACACAGGATGAGATTTGGGTTCTGCGAATGTCACACGGTTAAGGACCAAGTGGATTGGCCCAAATAGTATACCTGCGACTTGATCCCTAGCGGCTTCAATTGTGTTTTTTTACTTAGACTTTCATGGCAAGAACTATTTTGATAACTAAGACACAATAATGGAGAGAGTACGATGCCCAAATCTATCATTAGTGGAGTATTTTTTGATACAAGAAAATTTGAGGGTGAGGGGATGATGCTCCAATCTAAAGCAGGGAACACTTTCGGGTTCTTTGAGCATTTATGAAGATAGTTACATTTACCTCACTCGAAAAGGACTATTGGGAGAGTTGAACTTGGGACTTCTCGAATACATTCCATATCATACTCCAATGCCCAACCCTCCGAGGTTATCATTAGTGGAGTATGGAACAATCACACAAAAAAAACTATTAAACTTTATAATTTCTCTTACATTAATTCATTTAAGTTATATATAGGCTCTATTTGGCAAGTCTCGCCACTAACATATAGCGAATTTGACTAGCGGGTGACAAATAAACGTGCCTGATATGGACTAGTATTTCACATTTTTTAGGTGGAATTTAGCGTTTTTTCAAACGCTACTTATAATGTATATCATCTCACATTTTGTTATTTTTACCCTTACTATTAATTTTCTTTAATTCATTCTCTATCCTCATTAATAAACGTTTTGTCATCATTAAATAATTTAATCATTAATAAAAAAAAAAATTATGTCATTTTATATTTATCAGCTAGTTTAACCCCTAGTTTTACCGAACACATAATTTACTATCAACTAGCTTATTTTCTATATGCTAGTTCATTCGCTAGCCTATCTGTTATCCGCTACTTTTTACCAAACAAAACTGTAATGTCCAAAAAAAACTTACAAAAATGCATCAATATAACTAATATTTAAGATAAATATTTTGAAACAAAAATCAAAATTTGCGGACCCCGTGAAGAAACCAGGCATGTTCCCAAGCAAGAGTAGGCAGGCATAGTTGACTCCCCAAGTTTTCTTCCCTTGATAATTGATAGGCATTCTATGTGTTGCTTCTTCATAAAAAAGACATTATATTTGTTTAGATAAGCAAAAAGACATTATATCTATTGTTACAATGTTACTTGAGTACTATTTGGTAATAAATATATTATTCTTGTCGTTGTTTTTTTAAAGCCTATTCTTGTCATTGTTATGTTTTTTTTTTTTTGACAAGGTCATTGTTATGTTATAACTTGTTGTTTTGAAGTGTTGGGAATGTAAAATCTGAACTTGTTTATTGAATGAGAGATGAATCCTATATATACAACAATATACACATTGAATCGATTAAGGGAAGATAGGTCAATTTCTTAAGTCAACAAACTATCAAATGTACAAACTCATCTCCAGACTAACTCATACCAAATGAGCTACCAGACTAAATAATACAAAGTAATAGAGAACACGAGTCACTATTCTAATTACAATATTAATTTGTACAAGCCTATTCTAACATGACGTTGTAATGCCAGATTTTTGCAATTTTATTGTACCTTTAATTGATTAATATTTTTTTAAAAGTGCTTCAAAAAAAAGTCCACTCATTTTGGTTGCGTTGACAATTTCAGTGATAGGAGGATTTCAACTCTCTGATTCGAACTCGAGTATGAGTAGCAGTAGTAGTGTGTGATGTTTATTTATCATTTAGTCTAAATTAAAAAAAATAGTGTTTTAAAAATTTCATATCAATTAGTCAAAAAAAACAAATTATATCAGGAATCAAACCATGAATCTTTCGTTTATAAGTGACATCTACAAATGTGTTTGTAAAAAATTCAACCCTGATAAGAACTATTTATTGGTAGTGTTGATAATTTTTTTGGGTGGTTATACCTTGAAAGGAACTTAATAAAGAATGCTCTTTAGAAAATAAAATAAAATCCATCGATCCATGACTTGGTCAAATTAGTGACGACTCCTTGTAATAATTATTTTAGGGTGTGATGAACTTTTTTATTTTTTTGTCAATAATGCAATATTAATTTATTTGACAATGGTTAAAGGTTACTAAAACATTACACATATAATATAAGCTTAAAGTTCACAAACAAACTTTGTCGCCACCCATAGAGGGGCACCAATCAGGCCTAGAATAAACTCTTAAGAAATTACAAAGCATAAAGAGCACACAAACACACAGTTTTAACAAATAACAAAAAGACACAAATCTAAAACTATGAAAAAAAAACCAATGGGTCAGCAACGTAGATTTTCCATATTGTTGCGAGAAAATACCAAAAAGCCCTCCAAATCTGTAGGGTCTAGAGAGACTGTTACCTCAACCAAGCTGTTGTCGACGACCACTGCGACCAAACCACAACCACTGAATTTCAAGCACCATCACTGAGCAAAATGCGAGGCTCCACAAAGAAAAAAACAAGAAATTCTTTAGTATCATAAGTCTTTGTCGTTAAATCTCTTCTCTGTCTGAATATATTTTTTGGGTTGCGTCAGTGCCTATTAGGTTAAGAGACACATCACAAAATCATGAAGGACACTTTAAATAATATCGATTTGGACATATACACCATTCTTCTGGTGCGCTGATAAATTGAGCATATACGTACAGATGTGCTGCATAGATTAGGTGCCGTATAAAAACATAAATCCTCGACTTTTTGCGACCAAAAGAAAAACAAAGATCCCTGCTTTGTAACCACACAAATATAAAATAGAACTTCAGCTATTACAAATGGGAAAGCATGTCATGCATTATGCAAAACCTTATTCACTTATTGGAAGGAT
The DNA here is from genome assembly GCA_020916435.1 of Oxytropis ochrocephala. NCBI lineage: Eukaryota > Viridiplantae > Streptophyta > Magnoliopsida > Fabales > Fabaceae > Oxytropis > Oxytropis ochrocephala. Next base: position 7,751,104 of record CM037092.1, on the reverse strand, counting down.
CATTTGCACGAATTTATTTAACAATAAAAGTAATACATGTGGTGTATCATAAATTAAATTAAATAGTCAATGGGATTAAACGTAAGCAAAACTTAACTCTTACTATCTCTAGGTATAGTAGGGGAAAGTTATTCCAGTTGTGTTTTCAGCTAGTATTTTAATATAGGTATAAAATTTAATTACAGTTTAGTTCTAGCTCTTGAAGACTTAAAAATTCTATCTAAAAGCACTTAGATGAGATGATAGGGCCTCTTCCAGCTAGTAATGAAGGTGTTGAGTACGAATCCAACCTTGGACATGCAACAATGTTAAATCTTTTGGGGGAGATCTTTGCTGCACATTGTAGTGCTACTCAGCTCGACAGATTAGTCTCTGTTGTTGTTCGAAGATGATACCTAATTTATATATACAAAAATATTCAAGTAACCTAATTATTCATAGTATAAATATTCAAGTTTGTGTTTTAAATGTTCCACCAAACACTTTTTTAACGCAAATAGATTCATATAATTTCATTATGAAAAAGTGAAGCAATACAAGTATATTCAAAGAAATATTAAGAATCCCATAACCTATAAAAATATAAGAGAGAAGAGATGGTGAGAAAGATATAAAAGAAAGATGTGAGGGAAAGCGAGATAAGAGTAAAAAGAGAGGGTTGGAGAGGGAGAGGGAGGAGAGGAGGGGAGGGGATATAGTGAGAGAAGTGCTATAATATAAACATATGGGAGGACAGAAAGAGAAGCGAGGAGGAATAATGAGAGGAGAGATGAAAGAGAAAGAGAGAGAGGCGATAGAGAGATGCACACCATAAGAGTGTGAGGAAAGAAAATCAAAAGAGTATTTTGGTATTTTAGATAGAGAGAGAAGGAAGAGGATAGAGAGAAAGAAGAGACATATAAAGGAGAGAGGATGTTTTTTAAACAAATTTAGATAAATAGAGCCAAAAACCAACTCACAACACCAATTAACCAAGTATTTTAGGTTATTAATCAATAAACTAACAACAATGTTATACAAACAAAAAAATTTAGACAAAAGTAGACAAACACCAACTTACAACACCAATTAACCAAGTTTTTTAGACCATTTAACCAAGTGATCAATTAACCAAAGTTTTTATACGCTAAAAGCGTGGAAAAAGCAGGTTGGATTTAAATGGTCTAAAAACTTGGTTAATTGGTGTTGTAAGTTGGTGTTTGTCTGTTTTTGTCTGAAATTTTTGTCCAAATAACATTTTTGATAAACTAATTAACTAAGTTTTTTGTTAATGACTTAAAAAACTCTGAAAGACAGATTGGTTAATAGCCTAAAAAACTTGGTTAATTGGTGTTGTGAATTGGTTTTTGGTTATATTTGTCTAATTTTTTTTGTCCATATAACATTATACTTTTTTAACTAGTAAATAAAAAAGGGTATTTCAGAAACAAAGAGAGAGATGAGAGAAATATAGAGTAAATAAAAAAGGGTTTTTAGATTATCTATTAAAATGATAAAACTGTTTTGTATTAAAAAAATTTATTTTATTTAATTTTTTTTAAAAAAGTTATAAAAAAAACCACTAAAAATCCGCTAAATAAACAAAACTAATTTAAAAATTATAAAAACACAACTAAAAATCTAATAAAATCAAAAGAAGGTTATGCAACTTTTTTTTAGATTTTTTGGAAATTATGAAAAATTTAAAAAATTAATAAGAAATAGTAAACATTGAAATTTGGGACAATCGATTTATTAGTCTAGATTATCTATTCGGCGTAAAACATCGTCACGTGTAACGAATATGTACACACTAAACAGAACAAAAAGATCACCGATATTCATATATATATATATATTAGAAAGTTAGTTATAATTTTTTAACAGATTTATCTATTTTTGAAACATTGTAAAACAGATTTATCTATTAAAAAGACAAACATGTTTTGCAAATTTTCAAAATGGATTTATATATAAATAGATAAATCTAATTTGAAAAATTGCAAATCGAATTTATATAAATCCATTTTCATTTTCTTTTTTGCAAAACGGATTTATCCTAAAAATAGATAATTCAGTTTCATCAACTTTAAAGGGGCAAAATGGGAATACAAAATAGTGGGGGTATGGGGTATACTGGTGGGCGTATAAAAAACAAGAACCTGATTCTATTAGTCGGGCCTTTTGTAGGAATCAGGAGCAAGTTAAGGTCCAAGAAACAAAGACCCATACTCCTTACACACCTCCTCCTACTCACTACCCACCCCAACCCCCCAATATTCCCAAAATACCCCTAATAAAAAAACCCTAATCTATTCCCTTTCCCTCTCTCACACACTCAACCCCCTTTCCCCTATCACAACTAAACCCACCCTCCCTCTCACACACCCTCTCCTATTCTCTCCCTCACCCAACTTCGGCCACCACAAGTCCGTTGCACCACCACATTGTTGCTCCCTCTCCTCCTCCTCCCTCTCAAATGTGTTAGGTAAGCCCCCTTTCTTCTTCTTTGTTTCAATTTTTGTTTTTTTAACAAGTTAACAGTGGGTCGGTAGATTAAGGCCGAACCGTTTCGATGCTTAAAGTCCGAACCAAATAAAACAAATTTCTCTTCCTTCTTCTCTATTTCAGTTTTTTTTAAGATGTTAACAGCGGTTCGGTAGATTAGGACCGAACCGATTCGGTGCTCAAAGTCCGAACCTATTTAGAACAAATTGGGGGGGGTCTCTGAAGATAACATACTCGGTGTTTATCCACCGAATTGGTTCAGACCTAATCTATCGAACCCTCGTTATCCCCCCAAAAAAATGAAACACACACTTGTTTCATTATGTGTAATTTTGTCTTCTCACGCGTCTTGAGGGTGTGCAAAGAGTAGTTGGGGTGGGTAAGAAGTATAGACCGAAACAAATGGGTACATTAGGCATGGGCTGTAACGCCCCAAATTTTATTAGAAATTATTTGGAGTTGATTTGATAGGGTAGTGGACCAAATTGGAGAGTTTTTGGCATAGGGACCATGTTGAGAAGGACTAAAATTGATGTTAGAAATACTTAATATATGATGATGATGATGATTATTATTATTATTAATATTATTATTATTATTATTATTATTATTATTATTATTATTATTATTATTATTATTATTAAAAGCAAATTTCTAGAGAAAACCAAAGTGGTTATGGGAGGGAGGAAAAGTAGGAGGAAAAGTAGCGTATGGTTGAAAATTAAAAATCAAATTAAAAAGGGTTAGAGTGTTGATGCTCATTTAAAAAGGAATCAAAAATAGAAAGAGGAGAGAAAGAAAGAGTGTGAGTCGAAATAGAGAGAAGAGAGGGAGAGTTGCGAAGAGAAGAGGAAAAAGAGGAAGAGGAGTCGCACAAGGAGAGCGAAGGGTCGTGTGTTGCCGTGGTTCGTTCGTGTCGTCTTCATCGTGGTCTTGGAGCTTACGTTATTCAAGGTAAGGGTGGGTTTTAACACTAATAATGGGTTATGATGAGGGTATATGGGTAGCTAGGGTTTGGTTGGATTATTTGCGATGTTGGATTGAAATTGATGATGGTGCGATGTTGCTATTGTTGTTATTTCGCATGATATGTTGTTATTGAGTCTTCAATGGTGTTTGTCTTTATGTGATGATTGATTTTGATGATATATGATGTTGATGATGATTCTTGATAATGGTGTGATGTTGTGGTTGCTTTCGCAATGATGTTGATGTTAATTCCTTATTATTGTGGGCGGTTGCGTCATATTAGTTGTTGTTGCGAGTCGTTGTCATTGATGGCAGTTGTGGTTATTTGCGTGGGTGTGCGGCGGTGACGATTATCGTTGTTGCCGTGTTAAGTTGTCGTTTCGTGTTGCCACGGCGTAGGGCCCCTAGCCTTGGTCGTGTGTGTGCGGGTGTGGCTGCCTTGGGTGGCGCCACAGGCGTGCATGCGTGTGGGTTGTGTTTGTCGATCATATCGTGATGTTGATTCGTTAAAAACCTGGTTTCTAGTGGTTGTTGTGCAAAGAGGGAATTGACGTGCTGAAATTTCATTTTGAAACCGTTTGATAGGTGTCCAGTATTTCTGTGATTGTGACTTCATTATTGGCCCGAATTGCGTGGGGTTTGGTTCATTGGAAATTAGACACGATTTCCTTCACTTTAGGCACTGGTTTCTCTAAATTTGAGTGAGTATAATTGGAGAAAACATTTTTACAAAATGGGTAAAAGAATCTGAAAAACTGCATGAACCCGTATGGGTATAGGTTCAATGTTTTGTTCATAACTCTTTCCACCAAACTCGTTTTCGAATGATTTTTATCTCATTGTAAACTAGACTCACGGGGCTTCAATTTAGACACGGATTTCGTTTCATTTGGTTGAGAATTCAAAGAGAAAACTGGGTTACAATTTAGTTAATGTGAAGTTGTCGAACTTCTGTACCCTGAGAGGTATTTTGTAAAACTGTACTATTTGGGTACCTAAACAAATAAATAAAAATTATTTCTAGAAACTAGACATCTTAAGCTTTCCAGGGGATATTTGTTTGCAAAATTCCGACATCGTTTGATATGCTAAATTAATTGTCGGAGTTCGTGCACAATTGCTGAAAAATACCGCTCCTTAATTTGTTTGGTAAAATGATCGAACGAATAGACGCCAGGTTGGTTATTGTCGCTGCCCTTGTGTCCTGTGTGTGGGCGCGCCTAATGCGTAGGTTCAGGCATTGTCTAGTGGTGTTGTGCACCAATTTGTGGTGTTGCGTGTGGCTGTTGTGCTGGTGGTGTTGTGCGCCAATTTCTTTTCTGTGTGTGTTTTGGTTGTGCGCGCTGTTTGGTGTGGTGTGTACAGGTGATATGTGGCAGTTGTGATGCTATAAACAGGTGAGAGTTACGAGGTAGCTGTGATGCTACAACACGTGGTATTTCTGTGTGATAATAATTTCGGTGGTATGGTATTTATTAATTAAATGCTCTGAGTGTGTGTATCTATGCATGAATCATGAGTTGCATTGTCATATGAATCTTCGAGGTAGCTGTGATGCTACAACACGTGATTATTTTGGTGGTATGCCCGTCGTGACCTTTTACGAGATCGGTACCGCATGCATATGCCCAGAGGGGTTGCATTCATTCATGAGTCCATTTATAACGAGTGTTGGTATCTATTTACTGGCGGAGTTGTACTCTTGTCTTAGTGATATGATGTGTTGAGTTTTATGTGCTTCACGTGAGTTACCTGCTACTTATCTACTGCTGTCATTGCTTATTATTTCTGTTAATGCTCACCTCTTCTGCTTGGAAATTATCTGACGTTATTAATTGAGATCGTTTTTGAGAGTAAAGTGTAACACCTTTTTCAATATGGCGAAGTTAAATTGCGAAGAACTCTGATTTTATTTAAAATAAATGAGGTTTAGAAAATGGTGTTACATGAGCCGTATCTCTGTTTGGCCTTTGGGCTTGTGTTTGTTTCTGGTGAATCTGGCCGTGCCAAAAAAAGGCCATTGCTTTTTCCCACACCCTCCTACTCTTTCACACCCTTAACAAATTTTATTCCAAAATAACCTCGCGTGGAAACGCTAAGTTCACGTGTTTAAAGATCGTTGAACGACTTGTTCGAACACGTTCGAATGACCTCGTTCAAACATGTGAAATTACGCACAAGAGGGTGTGAAGTCAATATTTAACACACTCGAACGATGTCGTTCGAACGAGTTCGAACAAGATCATGCGAACAGGTTCGCATGACCTCACTCGAACAGGTGAAAAACGCCCAAAGAAAGTGTGAAGTCAATATTTAACACACACGAACGATGTCATTCGAACCTGTTCGAACATGTGAAATTTCGTGAAAAAAAAGAGGTTTTGGCTGGCCTTTTGGTCTTTTCACACCCTTATGGGGTGTGTTTTGAGTAGGAGGGGGTGTTGGAAAAGCAATGGCCAAAAAAAAATAGCGCTGGAAAAGAAGCAGGTGGCACTGAAAACACACTTGACGATTCATTCATCGGGTTGGTGGGAAATCAAATACCGTGGAAGAAGAAAGAGTTGGAAATCAAACCTAGGGTTTTCCATCACAACGTAATTGGGAAGAAGAACGATGTGGCACGAGGCGAGGAGGTCGGAGAAGAAGGTCCATGATATGATGGACGCTGCTCGTAAACGAGCACAGAGGCGAGCCGTTTACCTTGCAAAACGCCGCGGAGATCCCCAGCAAACTATTCAGGTCGTTGGTTTTCGTTCCCGTACCTTTCGAGACGACGCTCTTTACCAAGCCACACAGGATCAGCAGGGCCTGTTAGATTCTCTCTCTCTCTCTCTCTCTCTCTCTCTCTAGTTTTTAATTAGAAGTGGAGTTTATGTGGAAGTATTTTAATTAACTAGCGTTTCTCATGGATTATCAAATTTTAGGATTAATCGTGGCAGGTTTGGTATTTTAGAGGGTTCGTGTGATGTTAATTTGTTTATTTATTTTTATGTTTTTAATTTTTGTTAGATGGATTTGGTTTTGTTAAATTATACATATCATTAATCTCTGGAGGCTTCAATTTATTTAAGATCACAGGGGAAGGAATACGTTTGTTAGTTTGAAGTGTTATGCAAAATGCGTTGGTAATGTTTGGTTGCAGCTAATTATTTGTTTGCATGGGGCATAAGGTTCAGTGTTTTTGTATAATTAAGGGTCCAGAGTATTATGAATTATTAATCAATGTATATGTATGTCTGGTGATGATAGGCTTACCTTATCCCTTTTGTTAATTGGTTAAAGATATTATGTCTGATAACTATATCCTCTGAATTTACTTGTGGCAAAACTTGTACTTCGGTTTAGGTCGACTTATGATTCGTTTGTGTTTCAGGATACCTTGGAATGGGAAGCAAGATATTTTGATTGACAGGTGCGTAGTTTTTCGACTGTCCTTGTGAATTTTTGGTGTATATTTGATTAATAATATATAACTGACTGCTAATCTTATGCGTTATCAGATTTGATGGGCGTGCACTACTTGATTTCATTCGGGATTCTAGTTTTAGGCGTGTTCAGGAAAAGTCTGAAGAAGAAGAAGAATTAGAAGAGTTTGTTAATTTTGAGCGTTATCGGGATTTAATAAAGCATCGGCGTAGAGGATGTCGGTACTTTTTTATTTGTGGACAATGAGTTTGATTCTCATAAGTTCATAACATTTAATAGCTTGATTATTGTAGTTTACTGTACCTCTTCTCTTTCTTCAACATTGTATTTTTCTTGATAAATCAACACAAGTCAAAAGGTTCTAGTGTTTTGAAGCCAACCTGACATCCAGGGATTTATTTCGAAGCTGAATTTACAATCTAGGTTCTTAATGTTAACAGTTACCGATGAGGAGGCTTTGCAACATGTAAATCAAGAGATGGAGGCCAAAGCCGCTGCTCCATTTGCATCAGACAGGTTGGTGGTTTCCTTTCATTCATCTTTAACTTTGTGGTTTGCAAACACAAAGTTGTGAAAAAACTGTTGGGTTTGAGTCTATTTCTTGTTCTTAATGCAAATAATCAGATGGTTCAGCAACATCTGCTAAACATACTTTGTTTCCATAGAAATTCCCCCTTTTTTCATTATTGTCATACTCTCTAGTTAACTTATAAATTATACTAGTTTGTGAATCTAGGCATCAAAATTGAGTTAATTCGCTTACAAAATTGTGGTGTAAACTAAGTTGAAGTGACTTAGAATCATAGACTCGTATATAGTTGGATGTAATTGCAAGTTGAGGACAGTTAAATGACTCTACAATTATTTAAATGTTTATTTTCCCCAGATTTTCATAAAATCTCCGTGCTTAAAAAGCATTCAAAATGCTGTAGTTGAATGATAAGGCTCCATAGTGTACAAGACATTAACCTCATAGTTGTAGTACTTCTCCACAGATGCAACTAACTTCCTAATATGGGCACTTCTTCCCCTTGGCCCACATCATAAACGAAGTCGCAAACCAAACAACACATATGAACCCATTGATTGCAACCTGGCAGTGAAACCAATAGGCCAATATGGTGAGTGAAGCCAACTCTAATGATGTGCAATCTAGCTCCACAAAGTTGAATCCAGCTCTAATGATAGGAAATTAGTCTCACCACCCTTTTTGTCTTTAGTAAATTTTAAGTTTGTGATTTGTCAGTTTGTCCCTCGATCATGGACTTGATATGTTCTTTTTTGTGTGCTTAGAGCTTAGTGGTGTACCTATTTTCTGATTTGTGAATCTGTCCATCAATTCTGGTTTGGTCTGGTCTGGTCTGGTCTGTAGAACGTACTAATATTGAGACAATATTGTTAGATTTTCCAAAGGCCGGTGGTTGTTTGCGATCTTCCCTATTTGCTTTGTATGCGAACTTAAACTTCCTGCAAAATCATATGAATAATTTGATATTATTTATGATGTTTCTGGAGTTCGTAACTATTTGCAACTAAGGAGAAACCCCTATAGCTAAATTCATTTTTTATTTCAAAAGAAGTTGCACTTTGTGAAACAAAATATGGGGTTTTGAAGGTCATGATATAAGAATTTATATTTTATACCAATTGAGGCCCATGAATAGTTACACGGTCAAATCAAACAAAGCAATCTTGTAGGTAAGATTAACTACCTTCTAAAGCAACAAGAAGAGTGGACCCATTATGGCCAAGAGTTGTCCTGCATTTTGTATAGCCTTTTAGACCCTCATTTTGGTTTCCTTCCATTATTTCCATTTGAAAGAGTCACCCACAGGTCCCCCCTTGTCAGGAAAAAACCACCTGTTAGGGAGTGGAGATATAAGAACATTGTCTGATGAAGCTTCTGAAGCCTACTTACAATGTAAAGTGTTCTGAAGCCTACTTACTATATAAAATGTTCTGTTTGTTATAAAGACAAAGATAATATATATATATATATATATATATATATATATATATATATATATATATATATACATAAAGACATAAGGGTTGAAGAAAAGCAATCAAGGCTCAAAACAGTTACGTACTATTACTCCATTGATTCTGGCATTAAACCTTTTATAGAAATCTAATCAGATAATTGAAAGTTTGAAAGCATTAAAAAATAGGAATAGATGTAAAAGCAGGAACTGAACTCAACTATTTCCACGATTTATCATTTTTCTTACTCAAGCAACAGATATATGAAACCTTAGCGACAGAGAGCAGAGGGAAAGAATACTGGAAGCACAATTGTGCCATTTCTTGTACTTAATGCAACATTATATGATGTGTTGTTGGTGCACTTAATAACAGATAAACTAATTGCGCTTGTTTCCATGTACTTTTGTAGATCTAATTTGTCACAGCCTGCTGCAAACAAAGGATCTTACTCACAGGTCGGGTTTTCTTATGAAGGGAATGGAAAAGAAGAATCCCAGATTTCAGATGATGATGAAGAAGAAGATGAAGATGAAGATGAGGAGGATTATGAGGATTTTAACAGTGATGATAGCAATGATGAAGGAATGGAGATAATTGCAAAAGAATATGGGGTTAAAAGGTATGGTTGGCTTGTTTACATGGATAAGAAAGCCAAGGAGGAAGAGAAAAGGCAAAAGGAGATAATCAAAGGGGATCCTGCAATTGTAAGTGAAAATGTCCAAAGAATGGATGATATTTTGCCTATTTTTTGAGATTACTGTGTATATGTTTTTAAATGCATTATTACTTTTTCAGAGGAAACTGAGTCGTAAGGAAAGAAGGAAAGCTTCTCAGATTGAAAGGGAGAGAGATAGAGAAGCTACACGGATATCTGGAACTCGTGTGCTGCATCACGATCCCTACCGGTAAACAATATTGATACTTTTGTGCTTTAGATAGAGCCAATAGTATATGAATTTGTGCTCCCACTTGCAAATGGATAGCTAATTATTCTTGCATATTAGTCTTACTGATGCACTCAATATATACATGCAGGGAATCAAGGCAAAGTCCTACATACGAAGCCTACTCTCGATCTAGAAGGTATAGCAATATAGCATTAGCACTCCCGATCTTGGTCTCCTTGGGTGGTGTTATATACATGCATTCATTTTCCCTTTTACTCATACTTTTCATGAATGAAATTTGTGGGGGATTTTTGACATTTCCAATTTATAGGTCAAGGTCCAGATCACGGTCCTATTCGCCGTCGTATGCAAGGCGTTATTCACGGAGCAGTCATTCTGACGACATTCATCGAGGCAAACCAAGGACTCCTAAAATAGAATACATAACTGAATTCGGGGGCTCTGGAGAAGCAGATGGACCCAGGCGTGATGGATTTTCTCCCCCGCGATCTCCTCCATCTCAAGTTGATATGTTAAACCGGTCGGAGCACTGGACCTTTAATTATTGCCAAGATACATTGGACAGTATTTTCTCTGCGAAGCATATCACCCATATTGTTGCCTGAGACAAATTTTTGTGGTTTAGTATTAGATCAGGACTAGGATTGTCAGGGTAACTGCCAAGAGGAGGGAGGAGGCTAAAACTCATTGTTCCCTGAAATGAATTTTGCATAATTACCTGTAGGTTGCATGGTGGAAATATTGCAATTATTTTATCTGATACCTCTACTGTCTTGCAGGTCATCCTCTGGTTGCATACTCGAGGCATTGCATGTTGATCCTGCTTCTGGCGTATCTATTGATAAGGGCACTAAAGTCCCGAAGCCATCAGTAAGGTATGCTACCACAAAAGTGTATGTGAATGGAGTTTTTGTCATATATGGTTTTTTGTGGTACTATTACCATTTGTTAGGAACTTCAGTGGAGCTATATTTTTTTAGAAATCAGTAAACTTCATTGAAATCCGAAAGATGTATACATGGTTTATAATAGTGATAGTGATTCAACAAATCTTTACACATCAATCCAATAGCCAAACTCCTGCAGAGGAAGTGTCCCCTGGTTGTTTCCACTAAACAATCAGTATTCCTAAAGATAATTCAAGGTTCCCCATAAATGATCTCCTCTGCCAATGACAACAAGAGAAAACAATCGAAGAAAAATAAGCTTAAATAAAAATAACAGGACAGAATAATAATCTACGAAATGATAAACATTATAATTTGAAACAACCCTTTACTATCTACCCCCTGGCTCACATACCCATAGCTGGTTTGTTCTTCTGCTCTGTATTCCCTTATCTACTCGTGAACACTTCTCCAAATTCGGGCTTAGTATTCTGAGTCAGCAGTTTAGCACCATATGCTTTATTGATCACTAGATTTTGTATAAACATCCATTCCATCTTCATCCAGTAGTTAATACTACTGCCCTTATCTAATCCTGAAATCTTCTCCAAATGTGGGGCTTAGTATTCCGAGTCAGCAGTTTAGCACCATCTGCTTTATTTAGTTTTTTTGTTATTATGAAGGAATATGTTTCAGCCTTTTTTAATATCTTGGTTTGTTTGTACTTTTTTTATTTGTTAATTGCTATTTTCTTTTCCACAGCACATCTTCAGGCTCAGCATTAGCAAAATTAAAGGCAAGTGGTTCTGGAGGGCTCTTGAAACATCAACAAGGGGAGAAGAAAGAAACTCCTCAAGAAAGACTTAAAAGGATCATGAACAGACAACTAAGCAAACAAAGTATGACTGTTTGAATAATTTATTCCAACTGCAGATCGAAGAAACTTCAACATTTTTGATGTAGAGCATTATGTTCTGTTTGCATTCTACTGATTCTATTTAGGAGTGAACCGAGTTGAATTTTTGTGAATTCTATATCAGTTCCTGACATCTATATCTATCACTGTTCCCATGTACAGTTAAAAAAGACACTGCTGCAGAGATAGCCAAGAAAAAGGAACAGGAGCGACAGAGGCAGGAAAAACTTGCTGAAACTAGTCGATTGAGTCGGTATAGGCGTCGCAGCCGCAGTAGGAGTCACAGCCGCTCCCCACCAAGGTATTTCATCACACTTTGCACATGCTAGATGTTTGTGCGCAGCTAATGTTTTTCACAAGATAAAAAACAGTAACCTTTGGTTTAATGGAGTCGTTCAGCATACAAAATTTGTTACCAAACTCGCCTCAAGTTGGGCCGGACATGTTGACCTCACCAAACTGCTTGAGGAAACCCTATGTTTGTCCTTGAGTAATTTGTATAAGATAACTAGTAACATATTTGCGTCAGATTTAGGGGGAAGAGGTGATGTGAATCTTGTTATTTTTAGGCTGATAATTGTTTATACGTTTTAGAAGATGAACTTGTATACTCAAGTCGAGGGGTTTGTAATTTGTTCAACTTAAGCAAAATACCATCAAGGTGTTAGAAGACTTCCTGACTTGCTAAATAATAGTGAATCGGACCAGTTTGTAAAATTATGTTATTTTAGAAAATAGAGCCTTGCCTTGTTTTCCCCTCTGGTTAATTAATATTGATATTTTGTTATTAACTGCAGAAGATACAGGCGTAGCAGAAGCAGGGGTTCCAGAAGACATTACTCTAGTTCTCGCCCCGCCTCGTTCCCCTTCTCGCACCCATTCTCGGTCTCGGTCCCGTTCACGCTCTCCGTATTCTCGTTCTCCCAGGTAAAATAGTTTTGGCTATCATTTGCTGTGCCTTTTGGTTGATGTTATGGCATCATCTATGGCATATCATCGCAATCATGAAACATTGATTCTGAAAGTTGTCATTTCAGGATAAGAAACCGTTCAAGGCACTGATGGAACAGTGTATGCATGAAGGCCAATGGAGTTCATGTGCAAACTGTTTATATATGGATTTCATTGCTGTTTATATATGGATTTTATTGCTCTCAAGTTGTTCGAGGGAAACACCAATGTGCTTAGTTTTGTTGAAGTTGCAAAATCATTTTGAAACATGTCAATTTAGCATTTACTAATGCATATTTAAAAAGAATTATTAGAGCCCTAGAATAGTTGAGTTGGATTAAAAAGAATGTCTTTTACCAAATATATTATAAGCGGGAAAATATTTCTTTCTCCTACTCCTTCTGGGTCATAGTAACTTGTTGATTTTTTTTTAATAGTAATCATCTAATGCATTTGATGCAAAACAAATGTCGCAATACATGAGAGAACATCATAATAAAACTCATGACCAGCTGAGTAGCTAGCTGTACACAAGGTCACCCTAACAATGGTATGAACAACTTTGTTAGCAATCCTTTATACAAACTAACATGAAAATTGTGAAAGAATAATCACCCATAACAACACACTAGCATAAAACTTGTTGATGGTTCGATGCCTACGATATTGACCGTTAACAATATCTTAAGAAAACCAATTATACATCAAATAAGTGAGGTGCTTTATTTCAGTAGTTCCTATTGAATTGTGGATGTTCATAGTGCTGTCCAAATTAACAAAAGGTCATGCAATTCACTTTTGACCAAATTACATGTGACATTATTGATTATAATGTTGGAATGGAATTGATTGGCGGTTGAAAGAAAGGAAAAGAGTAAAAGATCAGTGAAGATTGAAGTAGACTAAACAAAATGTAGCTTGTTGGGATGAAAAAGTCACAAAACTGAAAGCAATTTTGTTGCGGTTTTGTCATCTTTCGGATTTAAATACACATTTTTTATTTATTTTTCGTGTCTAGTAAGTACTACTAGTAACCATTCTCAACCTGTTGAAAGCCAATTTGGTTTCTTTTTTGTTGACTCAAGCCAATTGGTGTTTAGGTCAAGTTCTTCTAAAATTATAAGATAAGATAGCAATCGCATCACACAGTGCACCTTGAAATTATTTTGTTGTGCCTCTTTTGATAAACTATCTCTTTGTGTGGGAAACAAGACCAACTAGACACTTTGAAACTTGACCTAGTTTATTTTTTTTGAGATTCAAAGGGGCTAAAAAGCCCAAAAAAAACTACACAGAGATCGGTCTAGGAGTAGAAACTCCATTGACATTAGCATCAACAAATAATGTCTAGGAGAGGATGGTGCAAAACAAGTACCCATCTCCCATGGTACACCCCATATTGGCTAAACTATCTGTAATCCTATTGGCTTCACGATAAACATGAATTCTAACACTAGTGAAGGAGAGGTAATGCTTGATTATATTCACCAGGTTTCGCCCTATAATACTCTCAGTCATTTTCTCTAAAGCACTTGAGTCCATCTGCAACTCTACCTTCATATAACCTCTATCATTAGAAAGTTTTACCTCTTCATAGCCCCTCGCATAATTCCTCCAAATAGGCGTTGATGAGTACCAAATGCCTAGAGAAACCAACAAGCCAGTTGCATTATTGTCCCTTAAAACACCATCACAAACAACTGCGTTCCTAGAAGTTTTCATGCCCCCATCCGTGTTGATAGACACCCAACTAAAGGGAGTAGATTTCCAAGACACCTTCATCAACCTTTTCTCTTGAGCCACCACATGGTCAAGGAGACATTTCTCATTAGCGTATTGATGCACAAATCTCACAACAGTGTTTGGAGGATGAAAAGGTTTCAGGAAGTCTGTATCATGTTCGTGTTTGTTTCTCCAAATCCAGAGATGATGACAAGCAGCAACCCACATGTTCGTCCACTTCAAATAATCAAGCTTAACTTGCACCAAAAGATTATAACACACCCGGCCAGTTAAATTTAGCCCATAAAAAATAAGGTGAAGCATACAATAGTTTGAAATTGACAATAAGGTAAATATTCGATGCTAGTACTTTTTTTTTCACCAAAGAGAATGAAGGGAGGCTTGTTAAAACCTTTTGATGCAAACCCACTTTAGGGAAAAATATATAAAAGGAAAAATAGTACCCCTTGCTTTTGTTACAAAAGGAAAAAGACAGAGAACAGAAGAAAGTCCAAGGGGGGACTAGACCAAAATCTTTGACAGGAAAAAATGTCAACGAAAACGGTAATATGGAAGACCTAACCTGTTACGAGTAAAGTCTTCTAAAACAAAACTAGACAGTAAACCCCACCAATTGAAATCATGACTAATAAAGCCATTATTAGATAGCTTATCCGCACAAAAATTTTCTTCTCGATAGATGTGAGAAATGAGAACGTTCATCCTCTATCACCACACAAACAAGCCCTATCTTTTCTTTCTTTTGTGTTAAGCGGTGTAGCCTCTATCACAGGTTTAAGATCCTCTCCATTCATTGAACTTGTTTGGTGGGAGAGAGAAAAGAGACAATAAAAACTCATACTCACAGATAAAATTCATGATAGACATGAGACGACTAGCTAATCGAGTACACAACAAATAAAATAAGAGGCTAGTTGTATTACCTGCTAGTTAACGAGATATGTAATGAGGTGCCCATTCCCACAGTCAAATTACTTAATAATCCTTATACTTAATACCTACTTATAATTTGTAAATAATTAAGTGTGTTTCATGGATCTCCATACATCAACTAATATAAGCTAACAAATATGTAATAAGATAAATATACCTAATTAACTTAAATGTGAAAACAAAAATAATTTTAAAAAAGTTAGTTTTGTATGCAAATTTATTTTGTTTTATTGAAAATCATTTTTAAGTAAATTTAATAGGTGTTTGTGGGTACTCGTGAATATATGTTATCCGCAAAAAACCCATTTTACAGATATCCCTAAGGGTATATAGCGAGTTCATGGGTAAGTACTACCATTTTGTGCTTATGTGGCTAACAAAATGTCACCTCATCTTTTTCGTGATTATAATACCAAATCACCCCCACGTCATATTTTTCTTATATTCTTTTGTCTTTTTAAAGAAATTTAAATAAGCTTTTTTATCACAGATTATTTTTAAATGCTTTTTATTTAAAAATTCAACAAAATTATTTAAACAATAAAATAAAAAATATGAGGTGACAAATAATTTAACATCTTAATCATAAAAATAATGACGCGGCATATGATAACATGACATTAACAACATAAGTACAAATTTAACAACAAAATCAAAACTGCGAACTTAAATATAAATAAGTAATAAAAGTTTAAGAAAATATTTCCAAGAGAATAAAAGTTTGAGTAATAATAAATCATTTGTATTTCTTTCTCTCTTCAACCTGAAAATTCTAGTGATCACTTGCAGCTGTCATTTTCCTAGCAATGAAAAACACAAGTGGACAAAGTAGATTCTACTCTACCTCTACTGTGAATTATTTTGGTAGGCCAACCAAAAGAAAGTCTAAGATATATATATATATATATATATATATATATATATATATATATATATATATATATATATATATATATATATATATATATATATATATATATATATATATATATATATATATATATATATATGTAGAAAAATACTAATGAATTACCGAAAGAGCTATCTAGCTATCTAAAAATGCTGTGTATAATTAACTTGCAAATTGCTATACCTACTTGCTTCTTTTCGTGACCCTTTTCACCTTTTTGCTTCTCTTGAGCATTTCTTGAACCACACGTATTTAAATATTGTTCCATTAGTATTCTGATCTTAAAGCTAGGGCTATCAACCTCACGTCTAAAACTACACTTTATTCTATCCATCATCTTTTTCATACCGCACGCGTTTTTCTTCCCTATTGAAAGTGATTCATCGATTCAAAACTCAAATATCTTCCTATCTATCTATATAGCCTTTAACTAACCTTCTATTCTTACCTTTACTTGATTCCTTCTCCACTTTACTTTGAGTCACACGACCCCTAAGAATATATAACTATATCTTTACTATCACACGAGGGGGGCTCAATCATCTTCTCTTGTTTTAAACTCAAATTGATCAATATATAGCAACTAAGGTTAGACTTTCATCAATTAGCTAGCTAGCTACCTAGCATAATTAAAAATAATGTCCAAAGTAACATCTAACATTCTCTTGGACAAGGAAAAAGTCTTATTTAAAAAATTCAATAGAGGGACATATATTGTACCTATAGGCTAGTATTATTTAATTTTTTTTCTTTCCCTTACTATAATAGTAAGCCTTTTAATTTTCTAGGTTTTGAAACAACTAATCACAATCCACTAATTTTATATTTGAATGACTTTCAACTTCGTATATACTATGTTCTCGTAGAGCCTTATAACTAGCTTGACCCACACTTATTAAAATTTTAAAATAAGCTAGGTTTATATTTAAATAAGTGATGCACATGGTGTGATGTATCTTTTCTTGGGGAGCTTAATTAATGCACTTTTTGTTTCTGGATTAATATATAATGGAATATATTTTCAAAAACATTAAGCATGACTGTCAAAGCGTTGTGAGTTCGAGTCATAAAGGAGGAAATTGAAAATACTATTGGTCCACTTTTAAAAAAAAAAAGATTGCCAAAAGTGATTTAAGGTGTGTTTGATTTGCAAACAGGTAAGTATTAGACTGGACAATACAATAATGGGCAGAGCGGTACTGGACAACATATTGTGCAGTACAACGTTTGGTAAACACTGAACATGACAAACAAAAAAGTAAAATATACTATAATTCTCTTTAGGAGGTCTATAATATTTTTATGTAACATATATTATAATATAATTAAAAAAATGTAAAGAAAAATATAAGAGAAAGAAGATAGAAAAGAGAGAGATGTCATAATATGAGAAGATTGAGATCTGAGAGGTAGAGAGAGAAAGCATAGAGAAAAGATCCGGAGAAAAAGAATGAGAAAGGAGAGAGAGAGAGGGAGAGGAGAGAGGAAAAGAATAGAGAGACAGACACATGATAGAAAAAAATTAAATAGGAAATAAAGATAGTTTTTTAGTATTTTTTTTATTAGACAGAAAGTTACAATGTGAGACAGAAAATTATACTGTGGTTTTGTGAAAGACAAAAATTTGGGCTTTTGTCCGGTCCATTGCCCCCACTGCTGTCCACTACCATGAACAGTTTTCAAATCAAATTGGAGTAAATTGTAGTTGCCCTGTTCAGTCCATTACTTTTTAGCAAATCAAATGCACCCCTAAAGACATATAAATTATAATTGCTTTTGGTAAACTTGGCTAATCTTTTTTGGTTAAACCAAGGTATCCCTTGCATGCAGAGACTAATCCTCTGAGGCACTGTGATCCATTTAAGGGGTTGATCTCTCTAATCGGGTATTTTTTTTATACGCATAGCTAATAATCAAACCCTTGACCAAATGGTTAATGAGCCTAGTACCTACCATTTATGCTCCATGTTGGTAAACTTGGCTAATATTGAGTAAAATTGATTTTAACTTGATGTTAGAATTTATAGTTTTAGTTTTAAGAGTGAATTTTACTCCTAAATTATTGTTCAACACTCACTTTTAGAAAAATTCATCCAACCATAAGGGTATGTTTGGGAGGGGGATTTGGGAGGGTTTTGGAGGGAGGGCTTGATCTATATTTTAATATCTATTTGATATTTTAAAAATTTGAAAGTATAACATGATAAATAATGATAAAACATTGTTAATGACATTTTATTTTTTCTTAGAAACATTTTATGGCTTCCTCAAATTGGAATTGAAAATCAAGCCTCCTCCGCCCTCGCCTCCTAAACCATTCATCCAAACATACCCTAAATGTTTTACATTCAACTCATTGTCATTCAAGATTAAAAAATTAATCAGTTCATTCAAAATCAATTTTTGCCACCGAATAAAAAGACACACTAAAATTAGGTCTCTCCATATTATATTTTCGGTTATAGGCATGCAACCACATATGATATCTCACCTACTTATTGTCACATGCTTGTACTCCATAAACTAATAAATAGATTACCCTCTATTAGTATGTAGCAAATACAAACTAGAGCTTCTATGCTTTATTTGTTTTGAGAAAGAAAGTACTTTTTATTGGAGCATCTCAATTATTTGTTTTGTGTTCAAACACACTTGTTTCAATTCACTTACCTCCCCTTTTCTTCCATCTGAATACCGAACATTCACATCATTCTTCTGGCGTCATTTTTTTTTGACATGTCGACAAGCTTCTGCTTGATAATTTTCACTTAATTTGCCTGTTAAATATGTTGGAACAGTATGTGATTCACTTCACAGATTGAGAGAATTGCTCTCTAGAACAGTCACACTCACGATGAGTAGATTAGAGAGAAAGATGAAACAGAATTTGGTGGGAATAGCTGTTATTATTCAACTAATTGCAAACCGATACAACTTGTTTCCTTTTATAGCAAAGCTTAACAAAACTAATTGTATATTCAACAAATTAGTTAAAATTCCTAACTGATCATCTAAGGCAGAATTACATATTCAAGTAAAAGAATACTAACTACTTGAATTACTTATAACACACCTACTAATTACTGCTAGTTAGGGACATTGTTCGCAATTTGTCTCTTAACTCTCTAAACCTTCACTACAACAGATTTAAGGATGGGTAGCGCTTTTTTATCCATGGACAGCGCTTTTGAGCGCTGCTAATTCTACTCCCACAATGGGTAGCGCTTTCCAAGCGCTGCTCATTGATAGTCATGTTAGCGCTCCAGGGAAAAGCGCTGCTTATCATGGTAGGGCATTTTGGGCATGGGCAGCGCTGCTCATTCTCAAAAGGCGCTAACTGTAACACCCTAAATGATTTAATTGAGTAATTGATTAAATTATTTAAAGTGTTGCACTATTTAAATTATATTAAGTTATAATATAGTATTTTATAATATAGTATTTTATTTAATTGAAGGGAGTGGTATTGGAAATACCGGAACTGCAAGTATTGGCCCAGGAGCCCAAGCCCAATGACTTAGGCTCCTAGGGATTGTGCAATTCGCACCATTCACCCAAAAGAAAGAAAAAACGAAAAGAGAGAAGAGAGAAAGAAAGGAAAAACGGCGCAACCCTAAGGAGAAAGGGAGAAGAGCAATCGCACAAAGCAAGGAAAGGAGAAGAAGGCTCTAGTTGCTGTGGTTTTGGTGGTGATTCGGAGAAAAAGACTTTCAACGGTTTAAATTAAGGTAAGGGGAGTCTCACTCTATAATAGAGAGTATAATAGGTCGTATGTACATCATAGAGATCTTATTATTGTTCGTTGATAGTGAGTTTGTTGGTTGTATGCTTGTTTTGATGAAATTGAAATGGAATAGAGCATGAAATCGATTCCTATGTTAGAAGCTAGGGTTTCGTGCCTTTGATTTGTGCTTTTGATGTGTTGTGATGTTTAAGTGTGAAATTGAAGCTGCTGGTATGATCATAACATGTTTTTAGATTGATGTTTTAATGATTTAATATTTTTGAAGAGTTTTGATATTGTTTTGATGGGATTGATGTTATTGGGAGAATTTGATGATTCGTTGGAATGAAATATGAGAGTGTTCTTGATTAAATTTGATGGTTTATGTTGATGAGTTGTTGATTGTTCTTGATGAGCCCTTGGTGAGATTTTGATGATTGATTTGGTGAATAAAATGTGTTTTTGGTGTTGATGATCTGAAATTTTCTGCACATTGCACTGTTACTACTTGAATTACTTACAACACACCTACTAATTACTGCTAGTTAGGGACATTGTTTGCAATTTGTCTCTTAACTCTCTAAACCTTCACTACAACAGATTTAAGGATGGGTAACGCTTTTTTTATCCATGGACAGCGCTTTTGAACGCTGCTAAATTTGGCGCTGCTAATTCCACTCCCACAATGGGCAGCGCTTTCCAAGTGCTGCTCATTGATAGCCATGTTAGCGCTCCAGGGAAAAGCGCCGCTTATCATGGTAGGGCATTTTGGGCATGGGCAACGCTGCTCATTCTCAAAAGGCGCTAACACAATGGGTAGTGCTTACAGTAAAAAATGCTGCTCATTCCCTTAGCGCTTTTTAGGATTAGGTATCGCTTTCTCTTAAAAGCGCTTCCAATTCCTAACAGCGCTAAGGGAATGAGTAGTGCTTTGTCCTAAAAGCACTGCCCATTGTATAAGTTTTTTTTTAAAAAAAATTTTTCTTTCTGTTTTTGTGCATTTTCCTTTTTACATTTGCAATTTATCTAGTCATATACAACTAATACAAACGACATTGAATCCAATTACTGTCTTAGGCATACGACATTAAATCAAATTACTATTTTTGAGCATTTTACTCTTCCTTTATGTTATGCACGACCTTAGTTTAATCTTAGACTAGCTAAATCATCTCCCACGCCCAATCCTAACGCTCTTTGGAGTAGTTAGGAAACCCATAACTGAGTAACATAGTTCATTTTTTTGTAACTAACTACTTGAAGAAAGGGAATCACAAGGCTCAAGCTTTAATCGATCCTCGACTAATTCTACCTCATAAATTTGCTTTCTTAAATAACAAACTTGAAGGTAGTTACAATTTGTTGTGAGATAAACCAAATTCTAACTAATTTACCTAACCCATACAAACTAAATAGAAGTAGTTACGAATACATAACATAAAATTACCCTAATTAAGTCCAATGTGGTGTACGTATGCACTTTCTAAGTCATAGTGGCCAAACATACATTTTGGAATGTTATTGTCAAACAATTTTGAAGACTCTTTTGTAGACAAATAAGCAATTAACAAGCAAAGATGGTAGTATGTTAATTTGAGGAAGACAAACAAGCAACATAACCGACAACATCCAACGTCCATTTTAAACATGGACCCTACATTGCCTACTAGATCCACATACACAAAGATTTTCAATATTTCATCTTTCTCACTACTAGTATGGAGAATCTCCAAATGGTTCCTCATTCACTCAACCATATATTGTTGGTCTTTCCTTCTACATATTTCTTCTTTTGTAGCTTACGATATGTTCGGTAGAACATGTTAATTGGTCCATGCCTTCCTCAAAAATCCGATATAATCCAAACCTTTTGTAGCTATATGTTCACATTCATTAAAGACCATGCTATCTTGTTGGTGATCAAGAACCAGCTCACTTCAACATAGTTGAACCCCACAAACCTCTCTCATTCAATAAACTCTTTTTATAAACTGGGAATCCTCTCTGCAAGAATCGCAGCAGTATAATCTATCAGCCCCAGAGAGTAGGGCCCATGCGATAGGTAAAACTGTCTCTCAATAGATTTAATGTTCATTCAGACGTCCAAAAGTTGAATTCAACTGGGACTTTTTAGTTAAACTAGAAGACTTCTACGATCTCATTTAAGTATTCTTGGGTCTCATTCAATAAACTTGTCATTGAATATTATTTGATAGTTGTATGAATTAATATTAATATTATTGATTAAGTCCATGAAAGTCGTCCTCTAAAGAAAAGTACGATATAAAAAAATGATGGTACCCAAAGGAAGAGGTTTTTTTTAAAAGCAAGTGTGGAAAATGGACGAACAAAGTCATATTATTCACATAGGATAAGAGGAGAATGAGTGGCGTTGAAAGTTGCTTCTAAACTAAGATGAGTTCATATGGATCGTTTACTTAATCAAGTAAATGAATGATGTGTGTAGGTGGGCGTTCGGGTTTTTGTTAATATTTTTTTAGGCGTGTTGGTGCGTATTTACTGAGTTTACCAGGTGACTAATCTACATGCCAAGAACTCGATCGACTGTGCGTGATACCCAACTTTCTCAGATATAGTTGTCCCATCCAATGAGTTTTTATATAAGATTTAAACTCAAAACCTTTGAGTGGGATCTAAGTCCAGTTACTACTTAAATCAATCCTTCTCGGTGGGTTTTTGTTAATATACTAGTGGGTATTATTTTATATATGATTGTAAATAAATAATTGTTTGCATGCAGTAATATGTAACTCAAAGTCGTTGACCCATATACCAACCAAATGATCATGTCAAATACTTAAACCTATTTAATTTCTTTGATTCAAATTAAATGGTCCAAACTAGAGTTTAATATGCTAACTTCACGTGACAAAGTGTTTTCCCCTCCTTAGTTTTTTCTTTAAGTATTGCTCTTTGGAGGCTTATAGTTATATTTTAATTTTAATAGTCTAATGCGTACTATGGAAGAAAATCAGTGTTTTAACCACGTGTTCAGGGTCATAAAGTGACCGTTAATATGCAATTTGGCATGTTATTTAAATCTAATTTATATGAACATAAGTACCTAGCTCAAAGATAACTTCTGCCGGATTACATTAACCCATCAAGAGCTTTTGTGATCGAGGTTCAAGGATGAAATAGTACTCTCAAAGAAAATTAATTAATTAATTAATTGTCAACATGTCATGTGCAACGGCTATATTAATAGTCAATGAAGTTTTTTTATATTTTAACCATTTTTCTTTTACATATTTTTTTTTCTACCTTTTTCTTTCGTACACCTAATACCACTTAGAATGGAATGAAATGGTATTATTATTTTTCAATTAAATATTGTTGATAGACCCATATCAGATGTGATATGACATAAAAATGAGTTTATAAGTAAGAGATATCTTTTTTACTCTACAAGTTGATTTTGTAGGATTGAGTTAGGTTCAACCTAATTATAATATAGTATCAAAACATATCCTTCATTTTGGGCAAGACTTACTATCGAAATTACTCGCACACACTCTCTAGTTGTTCAATCCTCAGCAGAGTATGTTAAGATAGATGTTAATTTGTTTGTTGACACCTATAAGTTTGACTAGTGGGGCTTGTCCAATCAACGGTTGATGGTGCTCCCTTAAATAGAACAATTAAGTTCAAGTTGATAAAACTCAACCATAGTGGTATGGTGGGCATCATCAAAATGTTCCATGTGCATGCATTACATCAAAAGCTGCATAGAGACGTTAAGAAAAATAACAAAAGGAAAATATCAAGTGCCGGCTTTCTTAGCATTCATATGATAGGCGGTGGTTAATTAATTAATAGTACTTTTCATATTTGAATGCATTTTCTAGGATTACCTTAACTTTTATGTACTATTTATTTGGCCTAACCTACCTGTTACACTCAATTCTATGTAAGTTTGGTAATATAGTGTACTGTGTATGTAGTCTTTCTTTGATGTAAGAAAATTTGATGATTTTGATTTTTGGAGGGTCATGTAGTTTTCTCCTCCTCCCTAAATGACGTCATTTATACTAATAATAAGGTTGGAATGAGTGATAACTAGACTTAGGTTCAATCGTAAGGTCTCGAGTTTGAATCTTGGGTGGCAAAAGCTCTGTTAGAAAGGGGACAACGACACGGGTTGGAAAAATTGGGTACTCGTGGTCAATCAAGTTTTCCGACGTAAATTAGTCATTAATAAAATTGGTGAAAATTGTGTGCCAATAATATGTGATAACAAAAGAAATGACGTCATTTATGATTTATTAGCTAGTGGAAACTTTTGAGATAAAAAAGTTAGTTATTGTAGGGCCACGTGAGTGCACCAACCTTGTTCTTATGTGACTTTGTTATAGTTATGGTTGATGTTGAGGTTGCTACCTTTCTACCCGTGCCTAACCTCCAAATAAAAATGCACTGTTTCATTCGATGGGAAGGAACATCACATTAATGACGAGATGGTAACTTCTCACCGATGCTTAATTTGTAGGTGGAGGAGTGCTGAAAAACGGTGGCAGAAGCACCTAGCTCGTGATATATATGGTAACACTAATACTTTATTTAGGATAGAAAAAGAAAACCAGTTGAATTTTGGCAAAGCTTAGAATTTATCGGATATTTTGTTTCGTTTGATTTGCAAACAGGTAAATATTGGACACCTTGTTGTCCAGTACGTTGTTTGGTGAACATTGACTGATGACACAAACAAAAAATAATATAAATTTACTATAATTCTCTTTATGAGATTTATAATAATTTTGTATAACATATATTATAATATAAATAGAAAATTATAATGAAAAATATAAAAAATAAGATAGAAAAGAGACGAATCACGAATAGAGAGGTCATGATATGATAATATAGATAGAAGAGAGATGAGAAGTAGAAAGAGTGAGAGAGAAGAATGAGAGAGTAAAGGAGGGAGAGAGAGAGAGAGAGAAGGATAGAGGAGAGAGAGAAAGAATAGAGGAGAGAAAGAGAAGATAGTGAAAAGAGATATGAGAGAGAGAGAGAGAGAAATTATTGAGTAGGAATTAGAATTAGTATTTTGGTTTTTTTTTTGTGAACAGAAACTTGTAACATGAACAGTTGTGTGCTTAAGATCTGTGAACAATTTTCAAATCAAATAAGGTATACAGTTGTCATGTCCAATCCCTTAGCAAATCAAGCACATAGTCAAGCGACCTTCTCTTTTCCATATTATCATCAGAGTATAGATATAACCCTATAGATTTCGTGAGTTAATTTAGAGAGAAAAAAATCTGCATTCCAAACATGCATTGGAATCCCAAAACACCGAATCCACACCAGACATTCTTGATCCACATCCTTGGGCTTCCATGGACAAATCTACTTGAACCATTGATACAACCAATCTTTCGTTTCCTCAACAAACCCCTTGAAATCAACTTCCCCCTTACTTCCTTCTAACAAAACGAGATTCACTCTCATGGGCGTGGCCTTGATAGACAAGACCGCTTGCCTAATAAACTCATCTTGAATGGAATATGACTTGCCCGGAACTATAATCTCTCCCACGATATTGGAGAGTGGTTGAAGAATATCTTCCTCTATACTTCATACAAACTCACACTTAACGACTTGTTCCTTAACACCTTGATTGATTGATACCCATAGGAATCTTGAAATCCAAACCCCTCAGATATTTTTCTCAAAAGAATGTTTCTTTGGCTCCTCCTTCCGTTGAATACCGTCCTTTGTATAATCTTCACGTTTCAATTCATGCTTAAATCTTGGAGGTTTACATGGTTTGTCGCTCCCTCCACAAAAATATAATCTGTGATAATAGTCATTCTTTCAAGTTCGTTGACGCGTAGAACCTAGCTCACAAATCGAAACCTCCTCCCGCTACCTTGCCTCCTTGCCGGAATAACAACCTCCACAACCCTTCCATGTCTCGAGAAGATGTCAAGTGTATCCCTCGCCCTATAGTTGTATGGGAAGTTAGCGAAAAAGAAGGATGTGATTTCATTCTCCTCGAAATGTGCCTTATTCAATTTTGAGCAATGTCCACATTCCCTATACCTCTCCTACAATATTTCCGACTTCGAACCCTCTGCCAGCCCTCTTGTCTTTCTGGATCTGTTTCACCGTTCCCATATCTGCCATCGTTCGCGTCTCCCACTATGGTTCTGTCATCATATCTTTCCCTTCCTCTACGTACGTCTGACTCGCAACCCCATCGGTGTCCACCTTCCCAAGAGCCAAACCGAGGACATTGAACTTCACCTTGATCTCGCCACTAATTTCTGTACTGGAAACCGCCGCTCTTTCTCATCCCTATCTAGTCAAATTATTTTGGATTTAACACCTAAGTCTTATAAATGTCATTTAAACACTTATGTGTGAACATATTTTTGGCCTAATGTAGTTTTTAGTCCAAGTTGCCAAGTAAGAACCTAACAAATTTTTAAAGTAAATTAGTAGAACGATCGTAATTGCAAAACTTTTTCTACCATCCATGTATAAATATTGGAAGACAATAAGTTAAGTGCGAAATTAACCATGCCTTCTACTTGAGGGACAATTCCTCGTTAAACTAATCGTTGATAACTAGTAATGATTAGTTGGATATTGCTTTCTTCATGTTCTTTGAGACTATAGCGGAAAGAAATAAAGATGGCAAGAAAGAAATATTGAGGGGGAAAGAGAGATATTAAGAGGGGAGATTAACGTTATTAGAGTACAACAACAATGTGCTATTATCATTGTGTGCTTAGCTTTTACATCCCCTGCCAAACAAATGCATGATTGTTTGTGGGCCAAAAGGTTGGTCATAGTATTAATCTCTTTAATACAAAATAATAATATCAAACTTTTTTTTAAAATAATAATAATAATATCAAATATCGATCTAGAATGATCTGTTAACCAAGATATTGAAACAAGCTAATAGTAAAAAATCACAATACTAAAGCCGGGTGTGTTTGGATTAGAGAGAAAAAGAGAAAAAAAAAAAAGGGAGAGAGAGAGTGAGGAAGAGAAAAGAGGAGAGAATTAGAGTAGATTAGGAGGGTTGTTTGGTTTAAAGAAAAGAGGAGAGAAATAGGGAAGAGATAGTTGTGTCTTATGGTTTAAGATGAAGATAAAATGATAAAAGTCAAATTTAAGAGTCCATTCTTCTCACTTCCTCTCTATTTGTGAAGAGATTACAAAAACCACTAATTTAATCTTTTCTCCCTCTCTCTTTCCTATTTCTCTCCTTAATCAAACATATCAAAATCACTATTTCTTCCCTTACTCTTTCTTCCCTCACTCTCTCTTCTCTTTTTCACTCCAAACAAACACACCATATGTGATAACTGAATAAACAAACAAGACACAAGTTTAAAGAACATTGATAGAACAAAATGCTAACAAAATAAATTGATTACACGATTTTCTTGGGTGCATAATTGATTACGGGATTTTTTCTTAAAAAAATGCACCGCATTATATTGGTAAAAAATCTCATTCATGTTATCAAGTTAAATCTCTTAAAAGAAAACTTCATAACTTCATTGTGGCCTTAAGATACTCGTTCATACCTGTTCCTAACTATGTATTTTTTCATCGGATTGAGTTTGGAAAAATGGAATTTGAGTGGAGCGCAGGAAAAATTTATCTGGCCCCACGGTGGCGCCAATGCTCCTAACTATTTCTTTGAGTAGGATTTAGTAAGAATAAGAGAATATGAGATAGAGTATATGAGAGTCTATATTGAGTAATCCAGATAATGGTCGTCCTTTCATTGGGCCTCTAAGGGCTGTTTATATAGTACAATTAGAGTTTAATGTTAATCAATACAATAAATTACTGTTGCGAGATCTGTGGATGAATCATAGACATTTCCTTAAATACATGTCTAGAGTCACGGATAGATAGAAGCCGATGGTTGGGCGCCGATAGCTAAAGCCGGCCGATCGCTTAGCCGACCGATGCTTAGGCCGACCGATAGTTAGGCCGACCGATGCTTAGCCCGACTGAATGATGTAGGTGGCCGAACATATAGGCCGAACCGATGACCGAATGGTTGTAAGAGCCGACCGTCTGAGGAATGTGGCCGACCGCATGATAGCTCCTATTGTGTTCTTCATCCATTGAGTGCATTATGTCCGGCCGAACCTTCTAAATACCGGTCGGTCCGATTGAAAACAATACAAAAAAAAATCTCATTCCCGTTGATAAAGGGACAACCTCCCAACAAAAAACACACTTGTTTCTTGAATATTGAACGTGCCGTTGCTCGACAGCTATTAGATTATATCATTTCAGTCTTTTGCAAGAATATAATAATATCTGATCGAATTCTTATTTTTTTACTTTCCATATTTTCATCTGTTTTAAACCTTTTTAATTCTTACATTTCTTCTCATCATTTATTTTCTCACTTGACATCCATCCACATTAGAAGGAAATGCAGTAGTATACAATTATTGTTAGGACTTAAGACAAAAGAATATGGGATTTGAGTCACTCTATCTTTTTAATTTACTGTTTAATGAAAGGACTTAGCCAGGAGGAGAAAAGAAGAAAATGAAATTTGAGTTGAAAAAGAAAAGAAAAAAAATTCTGAAGCACCCATATAAAACTGAAAATGGGGTCCACACTTTTGGTGCTATAAATCAAGGAGGTTTCGTTTCGTTAGTGTACAAATCAAAGTCCCTCTCTGTCTCTGTCTCTGTCTCTTGAAAAAGCAACCATATTCACTCAACCTTTTCTCTCTTTCATGATACACACATACTAACGCAACCTTCCCTTCCCTTCCCATTCCTCAATTACAATACAACACTATACAATGGTCGACGTGGACCGGAGAATGACCGGCTTAAACCCGGCTCACATAGCCGGTCTACGCCGCTTATCAGCTCGAGCCGCTTCCTCCACTTCTTCCTTCCCAGTTCGTAACGGCTTAGTCTCATTTTCTTCAGTAGTAGATAAAGTCATAACCCAGCTCCGTGTCTCAGGCGTTGAAGTACAACAAGGTCTCTCCGACGCTGAGTTCGCACGTGCGGAGGCTGAGTTCGGATTCGTTTTTCCACCGGACCTTCGAGCTATACTCGCCGCCGGCATGCCTGTCGGTGCCGGATTCCCTGATTGGCGATCTGTAGGTGCTCGTCTTCACCTCCGTGCCTCACTTGACCTTCCGATCGCGGCGATTTCGTTTCAGATCGCGAAGAACGCTTTCTGGTCTAAATCATGGGGTTTGAGACCTTCTGAACCGGAGAAGGCATTGCGAGTAGCGAGAAATGCGTTGAAGAGAGCTCCGTTACTGATTCCAATCTTTAACCATTGCTACATTCCCTCTAATCCTTCTCTCGCGGGAAACCCTATTTTCTACGTTGATGAGAATAGGATCTTCTGTTGCGGTTTCGATCTCGCCGATTTCTTCCAACGCGAGTCTCTCTTTCGAAACTCTGATTCCGACATGAAGATTCTCATGAAGCAGCGATCCGTTAGCGAGAAATCTGCGGGTTCTTCAACGGCTTACTCACGGAGGAGCCTCGATGCCGGAGGAAAGACGCCGCGGTGGGTGGAGTTTTGGACTGACGCCGCCACTGATCGTCGCCGGAGAAACTCTTCGTCGTCAACGGTATCGTCTCCGGAGAGATTTTTTGATATTCGCCGGTCCGATATCCCGTGTTGGGTGGATGAATACATTGGGAAAATCGGGTCGGTTTTAAAAGCGGGTGGGTGGAGCGAAACGGATATATCTGAAATGGTGGAGGTTTCGGCTTCTGGATTCTTCGAAGAGGAGATGGTGATGTTGGATAATCAAACTGTTCTGGATGCTTTATTATTGAAAGCGGATCGGTTTTCGGATTCGCTACGAAAAGCTGGGTGGAGCTCCGAAGAGGTATCCGAAGCTTTGGGATTTGATTTTCGACCCGAGAAGGAAAGGAAACCGGTAAAGAAGCTATCGCCTGTGTTGGTGGAAAGAATTGAGAAACTGGCTCAGTCAGTTTCCCGGTCATGATACAATACTTGGAAGTTGGAACTGGATCAACACTTTTCCTTTTATTTTAAATTTTCAAGATCTCAGGGTTGGCTTTTCCCTTTTTTGGGATAAAAACGACGAGGAATTGGGGAAAGGCGTTGTTGTTGTACTATGAAAGAAAGTGCACAAACAAAATACTACTAGTTCAAAAAGGTTCATATTTACATGTTTATGATCATCTATCTTACCTTATATATATATAAAATAATGTAATTTCATAGTAAAATTAATTGATCAACGGTTAGATGCTTAATTAAATCTGCTGAACATGACCATTATTTTTAATCTTTGTGATTTTCTTTACTTGCTTGATTGTATTTGCATGAATTGCCATGGCTCTTGTGTTTATATGTTTATAAATAACCAGGTGCACGTGTGTATTATGTGCGTACATATATTTTATTTTAATTGAAAATGAGAGGTGAGCCTCCAATAGGAAGAACATGTGGCAGGTGTAGGACAGCAGAGCACCACCAAATCATAAGCATCCAATGACAGGCCATCAAATGCAGGCGTCGTCGTTTTGTTCCTGAAGAAAGAAATTGTTTGAGTCGTTTTAGCAAGGCCTAAGTGAAGAAGGGAATGAAAATGAAAATCGCAAGAATGTTTTGAGATTGAGAGAGAACGTAGAAGAGGGCAATGGCCAATGTGTGAGGTGAGAGGGATAGATAGCCGAAAGATCTCATATTTTCTCAGTATATATATAATTTCATTTGCAATTGCAATTATGAGATGACATAGATACGTGAATTTTTTGTTTCTTTTTAAAAAGCTCAATTTCATTGGAATTTGGAAAAGGATATGCATGCAGGCTGATAAAACTTACTCAAAATTAATAAAAAAATAGACTCGAGATCGAGACACATTGTTGTTGAATTGAGAATGAAATTTTTGATAATACTAAATTTGATTAGGGTGACAATTTCTACTGCAGCAGTGGGATTCTCATGAATTTGTTTGAAATGGTAAGTAAGTGTGAGTGATTTTTCCCCACGTGGAGATGGGACGGAGGAGAAAATCCTCCATGCAATCAAAGTGGGGATGGGGATGGGGATCATCCCTCATGCGAATAAATTACATAAATATACTTATTATAGATATATATTATTTATAAGTAATTAATTTTTTAGTCTTTTTATACGTGTTTTGAATTTAAAATATTAACAAAATATTAAATTGTTCTAACTTTTATACTTTCCAAATATTTAAATATAAAACTAAGACTAACATTTATATTTTTTTTAATAAAAATGTTAAACTTTTGAATTTTAGTCTTACTTTTTATATATTTTTCTAATTTTATTATATTTTAATTTATATTTGTTAGTTTATTGGTCCCCCCTATGAGAGTAGTGGGTATCCGTGGGGGATGGGGATGAGAGGAGAAATGTCCGGGTGGGAGCAGGGGATGGGGACGGGGACAATTTGGGAGGTGGGGAAGGGGTGAGGTGAGTGGGGAGTACTCCCCGCACCCGCCCCGCCCCATTGTCATCCCTAAATTTGATATTTCAAATATTACTACCTCTATCCCATTTTATAACTAGTTTAAGGTTTTGACACACCTCTTAAAAAAATAATAATAGTTTAGATTTTATAAAAAGTATTGTTTAATTTACCATTTAACCTTTTATCTTTCTACATTGATAAATGTGAATCAATGTAAAAAGTTATCATGATTAAGAAGGGTAGGAGTGGAAAAGAACATTAAATATTTTCTTGAAAATGTACTCAAACGCCCAAGTAAGTGGGGTGGAGTGAAAAACATGAATACCATATGGGTCAGAAGACCAAAATAGCTATATTTACGTAACATTGTTGTCAAAAATATTATTTTTTAATCAAATAAAATTCATGTGACAGTCAAACATGGATTGCCACATTATTTAAGTGAGTACACCACGTCAGCTTTAGGTTTAACCAATATTTATAAGGGCAGGTATTGTAAAAATTGGAATAATAAAGAGACCAAAATTGTAGAATTTTTTTTTTGTCAAATGTGTAAATTTCATAGATATTGGGTGAGGCCACAACACAACATTACACACATTAACAGTGGAACACTAGGATCATAAGTCCATTACAAAGTAAGTCAATAGCCCAACTAAGTGGTCCAAACTAATGTTGGATAGATCCACCTTCATGTGGGCGGGGAGCAAACAGGCCCGTCTATCCGTTTGAACAAAAAACCCGATCCAAGCCATAAATGAAACAAACATAACTTCTTTCACCCTTTTGGAAAAAAAAATTTGACGCCCTACGAACCACATAGTCGTTGAAACCCTAATTCGGTAATGATGCAATCATGGAAGAGAGCGAGAGATTTCAATCATGTGATCTACCCTAACCACTCCATATCTGCGTAAATTTCTTCTCTCATAGGGGGTAGCATATGAGTTGAGCCCTATTCGGAGGGCGTCTTGATCAAGCACTTGTTGAAGGGATCGTGCGAGATTCGTATTCCAAATCGTGGATGAGTTATTATAGGCAACCAAAAATGTAACTAAACCTTTTCTTTTCCACATATGAAGGAAGTGTTGTTAGTGAATGTATTGGGCCAACGAACGAATTGGGCCACATGATAACATGTGCGATTTGTATCAGATAGGAGTCCTACACCACTCAAAGATTATCGGTTTTCTAATTTTTTTTTGGTGAAAAAGGCTATTAAACAGACTTGCAGACCTTGTCAGACTTTCGAAAAGGTCAGACCAGACCCTAAAAGTCGGCCTGCCACAGGCCAGACTCAGGTCTAACACGTTCAACGCATGTCAAGCTCAGAACCAAAGCCAAGCTCAGCCCAACCTATTTCCACCCCTAGGTAAGACCAAACATGTAGTCAAGTACTCCCTCTGTCCTATATTATATGTCGTTTAAGGTTGTGACACAGAAATTAAGAAAAATAGTTAATTTTGTATGGAAAAGAGAGATTGTGAGTTAGTTTACCAAATTGTCATTCATTAATGACATTGAAAACATAAAAAGTAGAATTATAGGAAGAGATATATTAAATAATGAAGGGTATGACTGGAAAATAAAATTGATGTTGTATTGGTATTCTAAAAAGTCATGTATTGTGAGACAAATATTTTTTCTTAGAAAGTCATATAATACGGGACGGAGGGAGTATCAGTTTGCAATAAATGCAGTGAGTCCACCAACGGTCACTGCTATGCTGATTGCTGAATACGCCACCTTCTTCCCTTAACACTGAATCCTGAACTGACCGTTAATGTGCTGTTATGTTATCTCCATCTCTATATCATGTTCACTGATACATATTGATCTCTTCCCCTTCACGTGCCTCCCTCGTGGCCCCGCCATGATCTCTTCTCTTCCATTTAATGAGTATATGACCTTTCTCTTCCGTCGTTTATGTGTCTCTCAACCCCACCACCCCTCTGATCTAATTGTAGGCTCCACCTACCCTCAATCTAAACCGTCACTAAAAATGTTTCAAATTCAATAATTAAAGTGACTGAGGTGATAGAGAAAGATGACCATGGACGGTGCATTACTGAAGCTCAAAATCATATGTTTATCTTGTCTGGCAGAGGTAGGGTTCCTCATTTCAATCTCCTCCTATTCCTAGTTGAACTGAACACAGCCGCTCCTCTTCGTTTTTGTTCATACAAAGGGAGACATACGCTCTTTACAATTTCCAGTGTGACAAACAAAACAGAAGTTGACAATGACATTAATCTTCCAACATTGTCCTTTGCTATTTTGGTTACTCTTTCTTACTTTCTTATGTCTACTTAGGCTAGCTAGCTAGTGTAGTGTACATTAATTATTTATTTTGTAGGACCAACTTAATTTGATCATATGTAACCATCGAGGGGCTTCTTCAATTGATTATCATCTCCGTATTAAAATGATTGTTATTTTAAAAGGTCTTAAATGTTTTTGAGGAATTTTTCTCAATTAAATATTTTTTTTAAAAAAAATCCCAAAGTACTTTGACACTGTAATCTCACAAGTAAGGCTAGTAAGAGCACAATACTCTCTGCTTCTGATGATGAATGTACACTTTACTTTGTTTTTTTTTGACTTCCAAGATACGACCAAAGCCAATGAACACATAAAATCGTGATTGAGCGCCTAGAATTCACACAACCAGTGGTGGATCTTGACTAATTATTTTGAGGGAGGCAACTACATAGAAATATAATAATATATCCGTTATATTTGTGAAGGTTTTTCGAGTATTCTGGTGGCACAACAAACTTTTGACTGCCTTATTATTTTTATTTTTTTATTTATAAAAGCAATTAACAAGGTTTGCAATTAGGCGGAAAAAAATCCGCTTAAAGAAGGGTAATTTAGTCATAGCAATTAAAATTGTAATAACTTGATTAATGTGTGAATCGATTTTTTGAATCATGATTATACATTTTTCTTTTATTTTCAATTACAATTAATTAAAAATTATGAATCATCAAGTATATACTGCCAAGTAAGCATAGAAAACAGCTACATAAACACCTCGGCCACTTAGGCATTTTTTTAATGAAGTCAAACTGAAAATACGAAAAAGTTGATAGTGCTAGCATTTAAGAACTTAAAGGATTAATTGGAAAAAACTAAAAGCTAAATTGAAAAATGAAATAAGCTAAGGGACCCGATAGTAATTTTGCCAATATTTTTTGTCAGGCATGAACATTCTAACTAATATTAGAAGATCTATATCAAAATGGAAAGAGTTGGATAAACAAGAATGAAAATAACACTCAGACGCTACTTTTACACTCTATGGGATAAACAAGAATGAAAATAACAAGAATGAGTTTGGTAGTGTCGATGAGTAGATGAGGTGTGTGTAAAGCATGAGCCAACCTTAATGTCACAATGGATAGGTTAGTCTTCTCTTTCACAGTTTCACATATCGATTAAGGTCCGCACTTCTTAAAACCCCATCTCATCCCACACTACCCAAGCCCCTAAATCCCCAAAATACCCTCCTCTAAAACCTATCACCCTCCTCATTCCTCCCCATTTCTCCACACACCCCATTCCTTCCTAAACCCATTCCTCCCAAATTTTCCCTATTCCTCCATATCAATCCCTCTCCTTCTCTTCCTCTCCTCCATTTCAGTTCCTAATTTCGTTCATTCCCTTTAATCGGTCCAAGAAAGGTATGAATTTCATCTCCTCCACTTCGTTAATTCCTTCTTTTTTTAGAACTTGCAAGCAGCGATTCAATTTATAAGTATCGAACCTGGTCGCTGGCTAAGTATCAAACCATTGCAATTTTTATGTATCGAACTGCACGCGTGTTTTTGCGTTTTCACGACTACAAAATTCAGAATCGTCATTGAACGAAATTCCGAGAGGATCCAAATTCCACACCATATCTATCAGGTGCTGGAACTGCCTATTCTTTGCCATTTAATTCCAGATGTTGGCCGTATTATCTTCCCAGCTTTTGTTGTCAGACGTACCGCGAAACTGCATACTGATACACATGGCATATGCAATGTGTACGGGGGTGTGGAGAGTGTTGAAGTAAGACTTTTATACACATACCGATGGTCGTTTCAATATGACCAGATTTTTGCCCCCAGTAGAGGAAGACAACGCTAGTTCTAGTTCTGCTTCTACTGATTGTGATTATCGGGAATTTCTTGCCGGTTATGATGGGAGTGATGCTGATGGGAGTGACAGTGTTTGGGAAGAAGCAGGGCAGAGAAGATGAATCAGAAATATAGATTTAGGGTATGCTTTTGGTGTGAATATGAGTGGAATGTGAGAAAGTATTTATAATAGGTGTGAGCAGAACCGTTGAATTTCTATCCGTTAGGGCACAAGTTCCAAACAAAATAATAGTCACTCATTTTTGCCACATTGATATTTTTGGTCGATTTTAGTCGGTTGATGGTCGTGGACGTGGAATCTGAACCATTGAAATGAAATACAAAAATGTGTAACATAGCAATGGTTCAGACTTAAAGAATCGAACCAGTTTGTTCTTTAACTATCGAACCATTTCTTAGACAAATTGGGGCTGTGCATCAAATTTTTAGGTACTCGCTATTTTATCATCGAACCGTCTTGAAATTTCAAAAAAAATTAAAACACACATGTTTCATTAAAGACAACTTTGTCGTATTTTAATCCGAACGGGAAGCTTTGATGTATGCAACATGGTTTTAGACGCCAACATAAACGAATCAAGCTTTAGCATTAAGGTTCTAGAGGAGTGGTGTGGTCCATTGCACTGGGAGGGATTAACTTCGGCATATGAAGCAGAGAAAGTGGATGGTTCTAATAGCAGTGATTCGGAGGATGGAGAGGAAGAGCCACCGTTGTTCTATGATGATCCTCATGATGATGCAGAGGTGGAAGAGGAAGATGCTGCCATAGTGGAAAGATTAATTGAGTTAGAAAATATGAACCAAGAGGAGGACTTAGGGGGAAACAGTGGGAAGCATGAGCATGGCGCAAGTGGTGTGGTAGGCACAGCTTGTGACAAGGAAAATCCCATGGTGGAACAACCAGGCACTGATCTTGGAGTGAAGGGAGTTAATACAGTGGAGGTTAATAGTGAAGAGAATAAAAAGGAAGGAATTAACAACGAGGTTTTACAGGGGCAAGTGGGCCAGCAACCTGTAACAACTCCAGCTGAGGCGAACAGAGAAATAGTAGTAACAAACCAAAATTCCTGCTCAAATGATGTGATGGGATCTTTTGAGGCAGCCGTTTTGGAGGCGGATGATTGCTTGTCAGGGGTTCAGATAGTAGAGGATGATATCAATGTTGAAAAGGTGGTTAAAGGGCCTGCCAAGAATAAGTCCACTAAGGGGGGCTCGGGTGGTGTGTTTGTTGGGCCGACTCTCAGCAATTCTTTTGGGCCTTTATTGAGAAACAAGAAGGATAAGTCAAGAAGGCAAGAAAAGTCAAACAGCTCTGATAAGGGTGGGGAGGAGGAAGTGAATCAGGGCATGATAATTGGTATTGTTAATGAGGAGGCAAGGCGATTAATACCATCCGTTAGCCTACAGGGGATCGAAGGGAGGATCACAGCTGCACGTTGTCACTCGCAATCCTCCAGGTACTAATTTATCTATGTCTCTTAATAGCAACATGAATGGTGTGTGTATTGGTGAAGTCTCTGTAGGTGATTCAGGCATCCAAAAATGCAATGAAAGATTTTTAATTGATCATGAGGTGGTTGTTGCCAATAATATGTGGAGCTTTGCCAAAGATAAACTAGGTGTCAGTGGCAAAGGAAGTGATGAGGAATACACAGGTAGAATAAGATCTTTGGAAGCCAGAGACCAGCTAGCAAATGGAAGGAAGGGGAAAAGAAACAGTTCTCAATGAAGATTGCAACATTCAATATGAGAGGGTGGGGGGTGCAGCGAAAAGAAAGCGCCTAAAGAAATTAATAGTAAATGAGAAGTTTGATGTTTGCATGATTCAGGAAACCAAAAGCAGTGAGTTATCGAAACGAATGGTGGGTAGTATTTGGGGTGATGCTGATTACGACTGGATTAGTAAAAATGCAAATGGGTTGTCAGGAGGGCTTTTGAGCATTTGGAGGTCAGAAATATTGGAGGTCATGTTTTCTTTCTCGGGGGAACACTTTATTGGGGTTTACGCGAAAGTCCAGGGTAGCTATGTCTATTTGGTGAATGTGTATTCCGCGTGCAATATGGCTGGCAAAAGGAGATTGTGGGATAATTTGAGGAACCTAAAGGAAGGTTTTGAACAAGGTGAGTGGTGCATAGCTGGGGACTTCAACGCTGTCACATCCAGAGCCGAGAGAAGCTGTTGCTCATCTAGCTTCAATAGCTCGGAGGCCAGGGAATTTTTATCATTTATGGAGGACATGGAGTTGGTGGACGTACCTACATTGGGTAAAAAGTTCACATGTTTTGGTGCGGACGGGAAGGCGAGCAGATTAGATAGGATTTTATTGACCGAGGGGTTAACGTCTAGCTGGGAAGTTAAGGCACGGTGGATAGGTGACAGAGAGATATCTGATCACTGTCCGGTATGGTTGGTGTGCTCGGCCCAAAATTGGGGGCCTAAACCTTTTAGGTTCAATAATTGCTGGATTGAGCATGAGGATTTTATGGAGTTTGTCAAAGGCTGTTGGGCCTCATTCCACGTCACTGGGAGTGCTTCTTTTGTGGTTAAGGAAAAATTGAAGCAGTTGAAAGAGAAATTGAAAGTTTGGAACCGTGAGGTGTTTGGATTTAAAGATCTCAGAATTGAAAATATCATTAGGGACTTGAATGAGGTGGAAAAACTGGCATCGGAAGGGGGTGGGGTAGATGATGAGAGAAGGAACTTGCTGAGTGATGAGTTCTAGAAGGAACTGCATGCGAAAGAAAGTCTCTTGGCACAAAAGGCAAGAGTAAAATGGTTAGCCGAAGGTGACTCGAATAGTAGATTTTTTCACGCTTGTATAAAAGGGAATAGGAGAAGAACACAACTTTTGAAGATCATGGTGGATGGGGAATGGATAGAGAGTGTAGAGGGAGTGAAGAATGCGGTCAAAGTTCATTTTGAAGGGAAATTCAAGGAGGAGGACCACCATAGGCCTACACTAGATGGGGTAAATTTTAATCAAATATCTGGGTTTGACAATGAGTTGCTAATTGAACCGTTTAGTCTGGAGGAAATTAAAGAAGTGGTATGGGAGTGTGATGGTAACAAGAGCCCGGGACCGGATGGGTTTAACTTTAAATTCCTAAAGGAGTGCTGGGACGTCATTGGAGTAGAGGTGGTAAAGTGTTTTGAAGAATTCCATAGGTGTGCACGCCTTCCCAAGCGTAAGTAAGCGCGCTTTCATAGCACTTATCCCAAAAATGTCAACCCACGAGGGCTTGGGGAGTATAGGCCTATTTCTCTTATAGGCTGCTTGTACAAGATGCTTGCGAAAGTCCTAGCAGGCAGGCTGAAGAAGGTCCTAAAAGGGGTGATCTCGGATAATCAAAGTGATTTTCTTGCTGGTAGAAATATTCTGGATGGGGTGGTAGTGGTAAATGAGATTGTGGATATGGCCAAGAGGAGAAAAAAGAAATGCGTGGTTATGAAAGCGGACTTCGAAAAGGCATACGACTCGGTCAGCTGGTCTTACTTGGAGTATATGCTGGGTAGACTGGGTTTTGGAGAGAAATGGAGGAAATGGATGAAGGCTTGTATTACATCGAACTCTATTTCGGTCTTAGTTAATGGGAGCCCAACGGAGGAGTTTATGACACAGAAAGGTTTGAAACAAGGGGACCCGTTAGCACCGTTCTTGTTTTTGATTGTGGCGGAAGGCTTAGCAGGGTTGGTGAAGAAAGTTGTAGAGTCAAATCAACTTAATGGGTTTAGCGTAAATAATTCTTTGTCGGTGGAATTGTTGCAATTTGCCGATGACACCATTCTCTTTTGTGACGGGGGGGATAAGAGTATTCGGTGCTGGAAGGCGATTTTGAGAAGTTTTGAAATGGTCTCGGGTTAAGGGTGAACTTTGCGAAAAGTAGCGTTTTTGGGCTGAATATAGATGAAAGGATGATGGAGGGTTTTTCTCAATTTCTGGCTTGCAAAGAGGGGGCATTGCCGTTCAAATTTTTGGGGGTGCCGGTCGGGGCAAATCCACGTAGATTATGTACTTGGCAACCAATCATAGACTCTATGAGAGCAAGACTGAACAGCTGGAAGAGCAGGTAGTTATCCATAGGGGGTCGAGTAACGCTAAACTCCTACCCCTAATCTTTTTCTTTTACAAAGCTACTTAAAGTTATTGCAGAAATTATGAGAAGGTTTTTATGGGGGTGGCGAGACTAGGAAGTTGGATATGGTTGAAAATAGAAGAGGATGGGAGAAAAATCGGTGGAGATTATGGCGAAGATAGTAGTACCGCAGTATATGGTGGAGGATTTATGTTTGTTAGTTATGGTGGAGGATAATAATTTTTAAAGAGAGAGTGGTTCCATCAACTAGTTAAAAAATTAAAGTGGGTAAAGGAAATTTGGCGAGATTTTGGAAGGATGCATGGCTAGGGAGGATACTTTTGAGGAGTTATTTCCACACTTATATGATGCCTGCAGGTCTAAGGAGGAAACAATTGACAAATTCGGCGGATGGACGAACGACAGATGGTGTTGGAGCGCGTTTCAAACCGATGGTCTGCTGCATTTTTATGCGCATCGACCGGTCAGCAGCAGAAGATAGCGTTGCAGTGCAGCGATTGCGGCATATTCTCGCTTTGCCGTGTATGTTCCCGGTAGCGGATAAATGGTCCGGGGTACGGATGATTCGAGAGGTTTTACGGTGAGGAAGTGTTATGGTGTCTGCTGAATTTTTCTGCGCAGTACGCAGAAATTTGCAGTGACTTCGCTACAATTTCGGCTTGTAGGAAAATTTGGAAATGCGACGTTAGCCCAAAGTTCAAATTTTCGCGTGGAGGGTTTTTATTACAAATGATTGCTACTAGAGTTGCACTACATCGAAGGGGAATTATTCAATCACAACTCGAGCTCAGCTGCGTTTTGTGCTTTAGGGAAGAGGAGTCGGTGGATCATTTGTTTGTGTCTTGTGAGGTGGTTAAGCGCATTTGGAGAAATATTTTCACTTGGACGGAGTGCGGTTGATGAAACAGATGATGTGGTTTCTCACTTTGTGGATTTTGGGAGGTTGGTAAAAGGCAAAAGGCAAAAAGGGGTTAAACATCTTATCTGGATGGCGGTAATTTGGTGCACGTGGATGGCACGAAATAAAGTAATATTCAACGGAGAGGTCGCCTCGATTACAAACATTGTGTTGGGAGCTAAAACCTTGAGCTTGGAGTTGGTTGAAGCGAGGAAGGGAGGAATTGCAAGGTGTGTCTTGGGAGTGGGTCAATTGCCCAATTGGGTGTTTATCTATGTTGTAATTCATTGTACGATTTTAGCAATAATTTTGACAATTGTTAGAAAGGGGAGAAGCAATGGGCTAGGACATTTTATTCCCATTGTTGCACATATTCTTTGTGTGAGGTACTCTTTTTCCTACTGAGGTTTTTTTAAAGGGGTTTTGGCGCAGGAGGTTTTTTGAGAGAGCCTCCTCTACTATCAGAATCTGTTGGGCACGACCTGGGCTTGGTTTCAATGTATCTCTTGTTTATCTAAAAAAAAAGACAACTTTGTCTTTTCACACGTGTTGGTAGTGTGTGATGGCTGATCAGTAGAGGGGAGGGGTTTAAGAAGCATGGACCATCGGTTAAAACCCTAGATAGAAGAAATCCAGAAACCCAGAAATCAGTGGGAAGTTATCATAGAGAGAAGAAATCAAGAAGAAACTCGTATCAAGATTCCAAAAATCGAACAATACGATGGCTTAACAGATCCAGAGGACCGTCTTGCACTCTTCAATGTCCACATGTTATTCTATGGATCAAAAGCCACTGATTCCATTCAATGTCGAGCTTTCCCTTGTACGCTCTTAAATGGTTTACTTCTCTTCCATCAAATTCCATCAACAATTTCTCAGAGTTATCATCTAAATTCTTATCTCACTTTGTATTCAGCAAAGTGTTCCCAAAATCGGTTGATTGTCTCATAAACTTGAAGCAGCGAGATGATGAACTTTTAGGAGATTACTTTGATAGGTTTAATCGAGAGGCTTTACAATTTGATGATGATGATCTCAGCCCTGAACTTCACATTTCCCTTATAATGCAAGGTTGATAGTGAGATTCAAGACTCGCATTGTAAAGCAAAAATACTTCATGCAACACCTTTTATTGAACTTTACAGCATACCATTACCATATCATCCATATTACAAGCTATATGATGATCTGTGATGAATTTTGTGAAGCCCTTCAAGTAAATAGACACAAATCCAAGTTATATGTATTCAGTTTACATATCATTATATAATTTCATTCTGTATAGTACTATCAAAAGTTAGTGTAATATGTACAAATCCTGCACTAAAAAGATACATATGTCGGCTCTGCTCCAATTTTTGTGTTGTACAACTTCTCTGTAACTTAAAAAACAAAATGTGACTTAACAGAATCATAATTACACTTCTTGTTAGTTCTGTGTCCCTTTCCTTTTAAGAAACTCTTGGAGCAGATATTGTCACCTTTACATGATATGCACAGCCTGCAGATGATTTTGATGCTCAGACACATCATATAGAATAGTTCTTGGATCAGGTTATAGCAAATCAAATAAACTGATAGAACCCTGGGAAAATAAGGAGGATTATGCTCATGAAACAGATTTTGCTCAAGGAAAAGGGGGATTGGTTGTACTTGCTGAGTTGGGAGATTGTTCGCCATGCAGCATAAATAGTGGAAAGGAGTGAAGGGCAGGAAATGAATTGTTATTTTATTATTAGGCAGAGAAAACAGTTTCTCTGAGGAGCTTGGCTCTAGATAGGGATGGCAATGGGGCGGGGAGTACTCCCCCCTCGCCTCTGAAATTGTCCCCCGTCCCCAACCCCGTTCCCCACCTCGGGGACTCTTTCTCCCCCACCTCCATCCCCACGGGTCCCCACGGTCTCTGCCGATACGCCAAAGTTTGTTAAAAATTAGCAAAAATATAAATTAAAATATAATAAAATTAGAAAAAAATATATAAAAAGTAAGAATAAAATTTAAAAGTTTAACATTTTAATATAAAAATATGAAAAAATTGTCTTACTTATATATTTTATATTTAGAAAATATAAAAGTTAGAACATATTAATATTTTAAATTAAAAACACCCATAAAAAGACTAAAAAATTAATCACTTATAATATAATATATAGAATATTTATGTAATAGCAGAGACCTGAAGAGGTATAAGGTGGATGAGTTGGAAGAAGTTGACTATGAGGAAAAAGCATGGAGGGTTGGGTTTCCGGCATTTTCACGGTTTCAACATGGCGATGTTAGGGAAGTAGGCATGGAAAATTGCAACACATGCAGATACTATAGTGGCAAAGGTTTTCAAAGCTAAATATTATCCCGATAGTGACTTTATGGGGGCTCGCTTGGGCCACAATACCAGTTTTGTATGGCGTAGTATCTTTTCTTCCCGTGATGTTGTCAAGTTGGGTGCTAGGTGGAAGATCGGAAATGGGGAGCAAATTTCGGTTTGGAAAGATCCTTGGCTCAAAGGTGGACATGATGCGTATGTTAGGTCCCCTTTGGTGACAGAAACCGAGTCTTTGCGGGTGAAGGATTTGTGGAGGCCTGTAGCGACCGAAAAATCCGGGAAAGGATTCTTCGAAAGTTCGAAAGGAAGCCGCCACCAAATTTTAGTTTAAGGGCAAATTCGGAAAATCCCTTTTATGTTTAGGACAAGGCATTGTTAGGGTTCGGGAGTCGTTATGTGTGGGGAAGGTATTAGCACCCCACGACATCCTTGGTCTAATTAATTAAGATTTATTTAATAATTACCCTTTCATTTAAAGAGGAAAAGACTTGTTTAAAACTTTAGTTTTTAGTGCTTGACAAGAGTGGACTCTCGCTCCTACGTACCTCCGGATGCAATGGAGGAATCAAAGCTACGTAGTTCTTCCTGAAAAAGGTTTGTGGGTTGGTGTTTTTTAGTGTAGGGGTCCTAGGATTCCTTGAACTGCATGTACTCATCGATTCTAGAACGACTGACTAACCTGGATTGTACAACCGACTTAGTCCCCTACTTTTTGAAAGTAATTTTTGAGTTTTTGAAAGAAATTGGTTTGGTGTGAGGTGGGTCAGTTTTAGAATAGGTATTCTAGAACTCCTGAACTGTACAACTCATTAGTTCTAGAACGCTGACTAACCCGGTTGTACAACCGACTTGGTCCCCTATTTTTAGGAAAAATAATTTATTTATATTTTATTAAGTTTTTTGTAGGATTACTGAACTGTATAGCTCATTGGTCCTAAAATGATGACTAACCCGGTTGTACAACCGACTTAGCCGTTTATTTATGGCAAAATGATTTAGTTATATTAAGTTTTTTGTAGGATTACTGAACTGTACAGCTCATTGGTCCTAAAATGATGACTAACCCGGTTGTACAACCGACTTAGCCGTTTATTTGACTTCGAGAGAAAAATTATTTATGTTTGAGTTGAAAAAGAATTTAAAAAGAAAAATAAGGGGTGAAATTGTAAATTGGGGTTTTATTAGTCGCAGGGGGTTGTATAACTAATAGGGGGTGTAAGAAGGAAGCCCAGTCCGCATAGGAAAGCCCAGAATGCGAAACTGGGCTTAAGTGGGGGGAGGTGTGCTCGTAAATAAGGGGGTGTAGATGGCGTGCTGATGTAAATCGTAAAAATAAAAAAAGACCGCATGTGAGGCCCAAACCAGACAAAAAAACCTAAATCTAAATTCATTTCACCCTTCCTTCCCAGCTTGCTGCGCCGCGCAGCCTTGGGAGAGAGAAGGACGCGATTTCCGGCGAAAATTCAGGGGAGAGGGAGAGAGAAAGATCCGGCGCGGTGTTCGCCGGTTTCCTTGAAGGTGAGCTGTTCGGTTCTGGGTT
Organism: Oxytropis ochrocephala; assembly: GCA_020916435.1. Classification (NCBI taxonomy): domain Eukaryota; kingdom Viridiplantae; phylum Streptophyta; class Magnoliopsida; order Fabales; family Fabaceae; genus Oxytropis; species Oxytropis ochrocephala. The sequence continues at coordinate 7,706,796 of CM037092.1, read as the reverse complement.
GTAGGTGGAGGAGTTGTCTCGCGATGAGGGAGAGGACTGCGCCGGCCATGGCGTCCACGCCGGCCGGAGGTGCGACGGTGAAGCTTTCAGCTTTGGGAGAGGTTCGTTTTTTCGTTTCTTTTTTTTTTTTTCTGGGTTTTTAATCTGTTTTTTCTTTGGTCCTTCTCTTCACCATTCCCTTCAATTCTTAGTTTGTTCTCTCTCGTTTTTTGCTCTCTCTGGTCCGTATGTTATGTATTTTTTTTTTTAAAACAGAAACTAATCTACATCTAGTTTACTACAAAAACCAGAAGCTGATGGAGATGTTTTCTAAAAAATACAAAATGATACGGGTCTGATCTACCTCATTACATGTTTTTTTTATTAGGACAAGTCTGTTGCTGGTTATGATTTAAGGCTAATTTTCTGCCCAGACAATTTGTTCTCTAAAACTGATTTAAAGCAAGCAAACTAGCAATATGAAGGCTAAACGAATCAAATTAGCAACAATGTATTGTGCACTGACCTGTCTTCCTGTTAAAAAAACTGGTCTGATGATTATTTGTGGACTGTTGCCTGCTGTTTGGACCTCTACTGCTTCGTTCTTTCGATGTCAAAAAAAAACTTTCAGAACCGTGTTAAGTGGATTAGGGTTTCGATGTGAAACTCTAATCCTATTTTTAGTGATTTTTGCAGTCTCCTTCTGCCTTGATTTCTGTGTGTTTTAGACCCTAGGTTAACCGTTTATTTATAGGTAGAAATTAGGTTTAGCATTAATTGTTATTTATTTGTTTTTGACTGGCTTTTGCGAGATCTCTTTGAAAGCGATCTTGGAGAGCAGAAACAGACCCGGAGATTCACGATGCCGCTCCTTTTATTTAATTTTCGTTTTTTTATTTTTTGTATTTTTTATTATTGTTTTTTTTTGTATTTTAGAGATTGGAACATTTTGGACACTCGTAAATTGTAATAAAAATTAAATTAGCTTTTTTTTTCTACACTTTTGGACTATATATTAATAAATTAAACAACTAAAACAACAACAAAAAAAAGGAAGACAGACAAAATTGGGGTATAACAAGGCCAAATACAACACAGTCGAATAGAGAGATGATCAACCAATTGTTTAACTTAGAGGAAGCACAGAGAATTACAGCCATGCCTATTCTAAATGTTGATGAGCCCGATGCCATGATGTGGTGGAGAAGTAGAAGTGACACTTATTCTATCAAGTCAACGTACTATGCGTTCATGGAGGAAAAGGTGGATCAAGATGGTTTACGGATGGAGGGCGATTGGATGAAGATATGGAAGCTTAAGGTGCCAAATAAAATTAAATTGCTGTTGTGGAGAGCTAACCGTGGATGCCTCCCCACAAGGTCCAACCTTAGGAGCAAACACGTTCCATGTGAATGGTTGTGTGCTTTTTGTGAGCGAAATCCGGAGAATGAGTGGCATATTTTTTTCGCTTGTCCTCACAATGAACAAGCTTGGCGCAAGGTTGGCTTGTTACTGCAAGTTCATCAAGCTATGAATAGCTCGGAATCCTTTCGGGAATGTTTTTTTCTGCTCATGGATTCTCTAGATATGCAATCAAGGAAAGTAGCACCGATGATCTTTTGGGCTTTGTGGAAGCGTCAGAATGATAGAGTGTGGGAAGGAAGTGTCCAGCCGTGGGAGGTTGTTATTGGTAGTGCTTTGGACTTTCGGCCGATCGGGATGAGCAGCCTAGAAATCGTGTTCTTTGTTGTTGATGATGATCTTATGACAAAGAACGAACGAACCGAGCTGCTGCTAATGACAATGCGGAGATCGATGGGTTGGTTTGGAGGAAACCGGACGCTGGCTTGTTTAAGTGTAATGTAGATGCAACCCTGTTTGGAAATGATAATAAATATGGAATTGGTATCTGTATTAGAAATGATTTGGGTGAGTTTTACAGTGGCAAAACTCTCTATTTTGAGGGCCTCCCCTCTCCTTAAGAAGCAGAAGCAATGGGACTTTGGCAAGCACTGCTTTGGCTTAGGGATTTGGGTCTTTCTCTGGTCTCCATAGAACTGGATTGCTTACCAGTGGTAAACGGAGTGCAGGAAGATACAAATACTAACACCGAATTTGGGACGCTAATCTCTTATTGTAAAAATTTCTTATCTACTTTTCAAAGCTTTACAGTGAGCTATGTTAGGAGACAAACAAATCGTGTGACACATAATCTTGCTAGAGCTTCACGATTTAATGCTAGCTCCAAAGTTTATAAGTATATCCCAAATTGTATTGAAACACTTATTATCAATGAAATGAGATGAATTTTCCTTGGTAAAAAAAAGAATATTTATGTAATATATTCGGGACGGGGTCCCCGCGGGGCGGGGGGTGTACTCTTCATCCCCATCCCCACTTTGACTGCGGGGGGATTTTCTCCCCCAACCTCATCCCCACGGGAAAAAATTCCCCGCCCACGGGGCCCCATTTGGGCCAGTCCCCACAGGGATCCCAACTTGCGGGTAGAAATTGCCACCCCTAGCTCTAGAATTATATGGGTTCATCTTCTGTAATAGTTTCTTACTTTCTTTTTTCATTGACATGCACATGTTATATAAGCTCTACAAGATGCAATGTCAAAAATGTATAACGAAACATTTAAGGACTTTAATTAGGATAATCAATCTATCACCTTATTTTTTTTTTTAGATAGGCAATTGTTAGTGGGGGTGGAGGAAATGTTAGTTTCCGGGACTTGAACTCGGGACCTCCTTCTTGCACTCATATGGTGCACTCCTTCATGTCCCTTAGCTCGCCAACTGAGCTACCCTCCCGGGACGAACCCGAGCTGGATAATCTGAACCAAACTCAATCATATCAGGACGAACGCGAGCTGGATAATTTGGAGGTATTCTGTATCTCCTTCCTTCGTTGCTGAAGTATGATGAGAAACAGATTAGATACATGTTTTCAAGACTTAAACTTGGAGATGAAAGATTAGTACCCTGATCATTTATTGAACTAACTTAGTGATCCAGGTGCCATGCTGACTCCGTAAATTAGTTAAGAAGAATGCACCATCCTTGTAGTTAATCCGAGCATGTGATTGAGAAACCTTTGAAAGAAAAACTTTGCTGCATGAATTTGAAAACCATATGTGTGGAACCACGTCTAACTCAGCTCAGGATAAGTTGTCTTACCTGAGGTAAAGATCTTGCTATTGAACTACCTGGATAATCTACTTGCTGCGCGTTCTTACAATTACAATAACATACGAGAAAATCGGCTAAGTGCAAATGCCTTCACAACATTCTTCTCTTTAATCCAGAAAATATAGCATAAGAGCCAGCTATAACTAGGGATGACAAAAAATTGAGTAAAAAAATAGCAGGTTTGCATGCACATTGGTTTTTGGCAGGTTGGGCGGGGCTATGTTAATGGGTTGATGCGAGTTGACCCGCTCTACCCTGCATTACGGTTTATGCAGGTTGGCCCAACGGTCCATCCCGGTTTGCCATTCCTCGCTATAACATTAGAGTACACGATTATAAACTACATCATAACTAGGTGCAATTGAAGGTGTACCAAATAATGCAAGGAATCTTCTCATCTTGACTTAAATATATAGGTTTCAAAATGCCATTAGTATTCAAACCAGGCATGACCAATACAAGACCAACTACTATTTATTCTAACCAACAAAGTACATAGTTACTCTACTTGAGCAATGAGCAACATATTTTGTCTGAGAGCCGGCGAGGCGACATAAGTGGTCTACCTTAAACTTTGAAGCTGCAGAAGTAGCATCATGATTAACGTGTTAACTAAATGAGGAACATACCAGATAAAATGTTAAAATAGATAGTCTTCTCATTCACATATCAGTCTCCACTGCCACATATGGGTCAACCCTGTTTCCTTGCTCTGTTTTATTCAATTTTTCTTTCCATCATTTCTTCCCATCAAATCCCTCAATTCGTGCCTACCTAGGACTAGGATTAAGGAACGGTTACTTCAAATATTAATTCAGCCCAGTAAGTAGTAACGGTTACCTTCATCAATGCTATATATATACCCACATAACTTCACTCCTATAAGCAGCAAATTACTTACCCTAGATCATACAATGGGAGGTAAAGAAGACAATGCAGAGTATTCAAAACCGCATCATCCATTCTCCCAATCCATAATGTTAGCCCCATTACCAGAATTCTTCGAGATACCGAAAATCGAGCAATACAATGGCTTAACAGATCCCGAATACCATCTCGGACTCTTCAATGTCCACATGTTAATCTATGGATCATCAGCTACAGATTCCATTAAGTGTCGAGTTTTCCCTTCTACGCTCAGAAAATACGCTCTCAAGTGGTTTTCTACTCTCCCACCAAAGTCCATCAACAATTTTTCACAACTTACAACTAAATTCTTGTCCCGTTTTGCATTAGGCAAAGTCTTTCCAAAATCAGTTGCGTGCCTTAGCGACTTGAAGCAAGGTCGTAATGAACTTTTAAAAGATTACATTGATAGGTTCAATGAAGTAGCTTTACAAGTAGATAATCTCACTCCTGAACTTCAAATCCGATTTATAGTAAAAGGTGTGAAATCAGGGCCTTTTTCGGATTCCCTCATCTTGGAGCGGCCTTTAAACCTCAATGAACTCTGGGAAAGAGCACAATGGTATGCTGATAGGGAGATTCAAGATTTGCATTATAACAAGCGACAAAGGGATTATAGTTCTGATGATTCGTTGGAGGACAGTTGATGATGTCTTTGAATTTCTATATGTTGGTATCTTTATTTACTAGTTTCTGATTTTTATTCCTTTCCTGATTAGAACAGTTAATGTTTTTTGAATTGAATGTTCCTTGTGATATTTTCTTGATTAAATATTATCAGTTTCTTTATTAAATATTGTCTTGATATTCTTGTGATATTTTCTTAGATTAAATATTTTCATGCAGACATGTGAAACCCGAAGGCCTTCCCTTCCCTACCTTGAACTGAGGCGTCATCCTCTCACCTTAAAATTTCTGTAACCAAAAACAAGTTTGGCTACAGAGTTGGGGGGTTTAGAGTCTAGAACATATTTGGATTTTAGAGGATCTCTATTGTAAAGTAAAAAAACATAATTCAAAACATCCAAGATAAAATACACACAAGACCTCTTATTGAAGCAATGCAAAGATCTGTGATGAATCTTGTGAAACCCTTCTAGTAAATAGAAACAGACCCAAGTTACATTACATGTATTCAGTTTGCCATTATTGTATCAATATCATTATATAATTACATTCTGTATAGTACTATCAAAAGTTCTTGTAATATGTACAAATCCTAAAATGATTGGTATTATTGTATAATAATACCCTGCACTAAAAGAATACATATGTCAGATATACTGCTCCAATTTTTGTGTTGTACAACTTTTCTGTAACTTTAAAAACAAAATTTGACTAAACAAAACCATAATTACACTTCCTGTAAACTCTGTCCCTTCCTTTTAAGAAACTCTTGGAGCAGATCTTGTCACTTTTACACGATATAATGCCTGCAAATAACTTAGATGCTCAATAGAATGCAACATTTTGAAGCAAATTGATTATGTTTCCAATCACATTAACTGACTCATACTAAGTCAGATTAACATTTGAACTTTAGATATGCACAAATGTCAAAAATGTATAATGAAACATTTAAAGGACTTTAATTAGGATAATCAATCTATCACCTTATCAGAACCAAACTCAATCCTATCCGAAGGACGAACACGAGCAGGATAATTTGGAGGTATTCTGTATCGCCTTCCTTCGTTGCTGAAATTACGACAAGAAACAACTTAGATATGTGTTTTCAACACTTTAACCTTGGATGAAAGATTAGTACCCTGACCATTTCTTGAACTTACTCAGTGATCCAGGTGCCATGCTGACTCCGCAAATCAGTCAAGAAGAATGCACCATCCTTGTAGTTAATCCGAGCATGTGATTCAGAAACCTTTAAAACAAAAACTTTGTTGCATGAGTTTGAAAACTATATGTGTAGAACCACTTCTAATTCAGCTCAGGATACGTTGTCTTACCTGAGGTAAAGATATTGCAATTGAACTACCTGGATAATCTACTTGCTGCTTGTTCCTGCAATTACATTTTTCGCTTTAATCCAGAAAATCTAGCATAAGAGATAGCTATAACTAGGGATTACAAAAGATTGAGTGAAAAAATAGCGGGTTGGCATGCCCCTAAGTTGGGTGTTGGCGAGTTGGGTTCGGCCAAGTTACTAGATTGATGTGAGTTAGCCCACTCTACCCTACATTACGGGTTATGCAGGTTGGCCCAACGGCTCACCCCGCTTTGCCATTCCTCGCCATAACATTGTAACTAGGCGCGATTGAACGTGTACCCGATAATGCAGGGATTCATCTCATCTTGACTTAAATATATAGGTTTCAAAATGCCTGTTTCATCTCCACATGGTAATAAAGTCATCTGCAATTCAAACAAAAAGGAATGACAGAACAGTTATGCGATCCGCATATGTACCGGAAATATGCTAAGGATGATGTTGATTCATAATATTAGGCCAGAAACATACTCTCCATTAATAGCACGCTCAAGTGCATCATCATCTTCAAACCATGTATGTAGCTGGTCACTTGCCTTCATAAATAATCAAAATCCCATTAGCATTTAAATCAAACATGACCATTTTTTCTAACCAACAAACTACATAGTTACTCTACTTGAGCAATGAGCTACATACTTTGTCTGAGAGCCTGCAACATAGTGGTCTATCTTCAAGTTTCAAGCTGCAAAAGTAGCATGATGGGTGAAAAATTGCTAAGCTTTTCAGATGTTTAAGATTTATATTTTAGAATTAAATGATCACTACCTATTGCCACCTAAGACCCAGTTTAACATCAGAGGCATGGCCTTTTCAATGAAAAATCTTCCTCCTACTCTTCCGGGATGTGGTATTCTAAACTTGGTCAAAAACTGCAATGGAAACCAAACATCAATATGGAGTGTCACCTTCACTTAATTCTTCATTATCTAATTTTTAGAGTTGAAGTTACTACCTCTAAGGGGCCAAGACCAACACCAAGATATGCCTTGTAGGTGGAAGCCATCAAAGCTGCCATTCTAGCCATTCCATGAATAATGGCAACCCTTAATCTTCTTTCTCTCTCATAGCTGAAATCAACAATCAAAAGGAGCAAAATACAGGTACCGAATCAGAAAAAGAGAATAATAATCGTATCAAGTCAACAAATTCATCATCTTTTAAGTGAGCATTCCTTAGTGTTTCACTCGAGTGTCAACTCCTGGGTTCGAACTCGAGTGTGATCATGTGATAGTGTGTGTTGTCTTTATTTGTCATTTCATCTAAGCCGACAAAAAATACATGACACTTTGCATAAACAATTACCTCTTTATGGAAGAATCAATGTCAATGGAAGATCCTGATTGTACACTTTGATGCCAAGCATTGTCCAATTCCAATGCAAGTTGATATCCATCCTGCAATGTAATGATATAATAAGCTAGTCAGAAATCTTCTTCACCTCATAGTCTGTGTTTTCTATAGAAACATTTATGAAATTAATAGTATACCTCAATAGCCATGCATCCTCCTTGGCCCATATTTGGCTGCATGGCATGGACAGAATCACCAAGCAAAGTCACACGACCCTTTCCCCATGTCAGTGATGGTGTCCTGTCATATATATCTCGTCGCAAAATTGACTCTTCTTCAGTCGCAACTATCAAATCTATCGCCTTATCACACCAGCCTTCGAATATCTTGAGCAACCTTTCCTTTTTCCCTGCCATCCATCAACACAGAATTGATAAGTTGGACATTATAATAAGAGTCATTCACATAATTTTACTTCTTCTATTTCAACCTCATTTTCCAAATGTATGTGAATTCAAGTAGTGTGAATTTTCTTCTATCTAGAAGCACGTACCATTGGGCGTATCAATGCCGCCAGCAGGTTCTTGGTGAAATGCATACCATTGCATCTTTCCAGCACCCACATCTGAAGATACAAAGTATTGTTTGTGTCCTAAGAAAACTCGGTACCTTTCCACCAAACAAGAATTTTAACTTAGCTTCTCAATATTCAACGAACCTAAAACTATAAAATTTTCTTATAATAATGACTAGAAAGAGTACTTTCATATTAACAACAAAAATAAAGGCCAACTTACCCAACAGATTCAATATCAGCAGGTACAAAATCTGCAATACCAGTATAACAAGTATAGCCAGAGTAGGTAGCATCTGTTGCCCCAAATAACTTTGTCCTCACCTATTCACAAAATTAATACAATTCAAGATTATGTTAACATGAATCATTTTTGAGTTGTGACCAAGATTGTTAAACTCAAGTTTTATCTAGTTGAATCGCACGCTTCGACGATTCTAGGTCGACAATCTTGTTTAACTTGCTTGTGGACACATTTCTGCATAAACTTGATATTTTGCGATTCCAGTAGTCTGGAACCGCGAGTCAACTCGTAAATAAAAGGAAAAATGAAAGGACCTTGGACCAAATCCCATCTGCTCCAACTAAGAGATCTCCATCATATTTCTGACCATTTTCCAGCACCACTGTTACCTGCAATTGAGGAATGTGGGTGGGATGACACAACTGATGAACCAAACAATGCCTAATTAAAAGCTTCAAAAATACATATCAGTAATATGAGGAGAATCTTCAGCATAAAACCTTTCTTTAAATACCTTATTTCCATGATCAACAAAATCAACAACATTACTGGCATTCATAATGGCATCTTCCCCAACTGCTTGAGCAAGAATTTCTTGTAAAGCCATTCTACTGATAACTCTTGTGACCGGAAGTCCGTGTTCCGCTGCAGGAGTGAATGTATCAAACTTTATGTACCTGATAACCAAGCCATATATCAATGCATGATAGACTAGTACATGCTACAATTCCATAGAATTTGTCTGTGTAATTTATCACAGTACTGCCTGTATTTTATCACAACTATACCAGACCCTGAATTCTCTCACAGTATTGACCAAATTCTGTCTGTGTAATTTGTGTCAAATAAAGTGCAGAAAATTGATGTTAACTCAGATTCAGACCATCAGAATTTGGGTTAGAACTAACTCAACCCTATAAAACCGATTGACTTATAGAGTGAGGGATGCATCCCAAGTCCCAATGTGGGACTCTTAACACACCTCCCCCACGCTCCTGGACAGCTGGAGCGTGGCCCGAGTGACTAGATAGCGGGCGGCTCAATGAATTTTTGGGAGGCCCTGATATCAACTTAGAATTTGGGTTGAAACCTAACTCAACCACCAGTACCACATAATCATAAACTAAGTCAATTGGTATCTCATGCAAAGACAGAAAGAGTAATAAGATTAAAAATAGAAATACCTAAATCACTGACAAGACACACAAGTTTATAAACTTACCAAGATCCAGAAACTCCATCAACAAGTCCATTGATTCTATCTCCAGTGATGCAACCAACTTTCATAACTTCATCAGCAACATTCAAATCAATAGCTTCTAAAGTAGCTAAAGCATTGCTTTGTATCTGAATTGGACCTCTATATTGTCCTTCCCCTCTAATAGCACTCAAATCTTTCTCAAACACAATTACCTCAAACCCTTTCCTTTTTGCAGCTAAAGCAAAAACCAATCCACCAATCCCTCCACCAGCTACAAGTACTCTTAGCTTCTTCTTCTGATGGATTTGAATTTGATCCCCATGATTTTCAACTATAGTTTGCGTTGACTTTGATACATAAGAAGGTGCTTCAAGTACTGTTGCTTTTATTGTCATCAGTTTCTTCCTCTGCTTGGTTTTTCTGCTTCCAAAAGATGAAATATATGGTGAGAACTCTTTATAGATAGGAATCAAGAAGTTAGTTCTAGAGAAAGCTGCCATTGAAGGATTGAGAGATCTGTAAGTAGCAGTCATTGTTGGAGAGTTTGTTAATGCATTTGATCATAATTTGAGGTTGATAAAAAGAAGGAAAGTGGTGGTGGAGTTTTTTTTAATTCAATTTATTCCCTATGGTGGTAACGGTGGACTAATTTTTGAAGTATTAAAAATATATTTAAGGAGTTGATCTCTCTCGATAAGTATTTTCCAATACACACCAAATAATGATCAAATTGAAGACCAGATAGTTAAGATACCTAAATATCTATCACTTGTGTCACGTTATTGTTGGGTGGTGGTGGAGTTATAGATACAGTGACAAAGAGAGGAGAAAATTGTGGTTTATGAATCAGCAGCACTAATGGAGAAGGTAGGTATAGCCATGTGGCACTCTGTTGGTGAAATCAGTGGCTATTGGTTAGGCTCCTATGACAGACAGATTTTGATTTTGGAACTTGAATTTGTGGTATAGGTGGCAATAGCTTACTGGCTTATCAACATAAATAAATGACTTGGAACCGACTACTAGATTAAAATATTCAAGTTGATGGTGATGTTGATAAATCTAAAAAGTAGACCCACCTCGACTGAAAAATGAATTAATGGACTTATGTTGAAGTCAGTTGAATTTCTTGTTGAATGTAACACTTTGTTTGGTTTGTAAATGAAAGTGAGAGGAAAGATTGAATAAAAAAAGAAAGAGAGTAGAGAGTGAGAGGATTATTTTGGTTGTTTGGTTTAAGAGAAAATAGAGCAGAAAGTGAGAGAAAAGACACAAATTTGTTTGCAAAATGACATAAATAGCTCAATGTACAAACAAAAGTGTTCAATATTATTAGGAGGTTATTTCTGTCATTTTGTTAAATTTGGTGCTTCCCTTCACCTTTGGGTCCATTTTGGGGGGAACAACTCTATGTGTGGACCCCACCAGAAAGTTTCCTCCTCTTCCTTTTTAGTTGAAAACCAAACATTGGAAAGTGGAATGTCCATCACCTTTCCCTCCCCTCTCTTTCTTTCCTTCTACTTTCTAGGGAGCCAAACATACCATAAAAGTCATTCTTTATTACTAGGATACTGTAATTAATCCATAGAATTTTTGTCATTGTTTGATTAATTCATGGCCTATGTTTTTCCCAACTCCCTCCTATTCACAGTGTTTGAGAATGTGTGGTAAGTAAGTGGGGGTTGGGAAAAACAAGGGCCTTAATTCATCTATATTACTCTTTAAGACTCAAACTCATTAAAGAAACATGGCATATATGGGATTCGATTCAAGGGATGTTTTTTCCATACCCTCACCTCTTCCCTATATACCCCCACCCAAAAGTGAAACCCTAAAATACCCTTTGCAATCTTTTTTTTAAAAAAAAAAAAGACTCATCGTATATATATGTCATTTTGGACATATATACGATGGTCAAATTTAACACATCGTATATATGTCCTTAAGACGTATATACGATTAGTCGTGTAAGATGCAATCGTATATACGTCTGAAGGACATATATACGATGTGTGAAAAGTAGGCATCGTATATATGTCCAAAATGACATATATACGATTGTTTTAATTTTTATTGCTAAAATGCTACTAAAAATTCGTTAAATAGTCAAAACTACTCTAAAAAATTATAAAAACACCACTAAAAATCTAACAAAACCAAAATAAGGCTATACAAATTTTTTTAGATTTTTTGGAGACTATGAAAAATTTAAAAAAATCGTAAAAAATAGTAAACGATGGAATTTGGGATTTTGAGGTTGTAGTCTCGTAAGAAGTCCCTTCTACGGGAGTCTAGATTCTTGATTTTTTTCGAATTTAATGGTTGTGGTTTCATTACGATCGGAGTATGTTTGCCCGAAAACCGATTTTTAGCCTACATTATTTTAGACATATAATTATTCGTTTTAACGATTTACTTGAATATTTTCGGGGCTTAATTAATTTTATTGGTCTTAAAATAAAATACAAATCGTATATACACATGGGGGTGTATATACGGACCTATGTTATAAGGCATCGTATATACACAAAGGCGTATATACGATTATACACCAATCGTATATACGCCTTGGGGGTGTATATACGATGCCCAATGTAGTGTCGTATACACCCCTGTGTGTATATACGATTGACCAAATTTTTTAAAAAAAAAAAACGTTTTCAGAAAGGCATTTTGGGATTTCACTTTTGGGTGGGGGTATATGGGAAGGGGTGGGGGTACAAAAAAACCCTTGATTCAATTGTCAACTGCCCTTATCGGAAATAGAATTGATTTTTTTTGTACCCCCACCCAATCCCCATATTACCTCACCAAATTTGAAAACTCCAAAATGTCATTTGTAATCAATTTTTTTTAAAAAGGCTCATCGTATATATGTCATGTGGGATATATATACGATGCGTATTTTACCACATCGTATATATACCCTTAAGAGGTATATACGATTCCATCTTACACGACCAATCGTATATACCTCTTAAGGGTATATATAAAACTACGCATCGTATATATGTTCCACATGACATATTTACGATGGGTTTGAAATTTGTTTTTTTTTTGCAGTAAAAAAATTTTCAACGGTCATGATTTCACTTTCAAAGTTGATCAACGGTGTGGATTGCACGACAAAATCAACGGTTGATAATCTTTTACCTCAACTATAAATACCCACTCCCATCATCACTATTTTCACACCAAAAATTCAACTTCCTCTATCTCTCACACAACACGAGTCAAGATGATGCAGACTTTGCTAATGTCATACTACGAGCCTTCTTCCCTCACTCTCATTCATTCTAATATGGGGTTTGCTGATCATCAGGGCATCATCTTGCAAGATGATGGTATATATTTCGATGGGAGAGATGTTTTATCGTATAGGTTGAAACACTGCATATCATTTGCTGCTCTTAAGCAGAAACTACTGCGGATGGTTCAACCAGAGAACGACGAGCATGAGATAATTCGTATCATTTATCGGAAACCCGGAATTGGTGATGGAGGTCTTTCTTCGGTCCGTCGTGGATGTCAACAACGAGGATGACCTCCGACAGATGATGTCCAATCATATTATGTTTAAATGGAAGAGTTACATTCATCTGTACGTCGAAACTAGAAGGAAGAAGAGCAAGTCTTGAAAATTGCAGGCACTGGTAGAGGCTCAACAAGGGGAAGAGGACGCGCTTCTGCCACCAGAGGAAGGGGTAAAGGTAAACAATCTTTCAAAGACTCATTAGAATGCTATAGATGAAAGAAACTAGGACATTTCCAATATGAATGTCCAAATAGTGAGGATAAAGCTCACTATGCAGAACTTAATGAGGAATAAGAAGTATTGTTAATGCCTGCAATTGAGGCGGCATTAGAGAGAATCTGGTACTTAGATTTAGGGTGTAGCAACCACATGTGTGGTGAGAAAGAATGGTTCTCAATGCTTGACACCACATTTAAAGAATCTGTCAAACTTGGAGATGGCTCCAAGATCATGGTTGAAGGTAAAGGAACAGTGAAGATGCATGTGAATGGAATGATCCTTGTGGTGACTAATGTGTATTACATACTAAGTTGAAGAACAACTTATTTAGTCTTGGTCAACTACACCGAACGTTGAATTGTCTATCACTCAGCATCAAGATGAGTGCAAAGTGTATCACACAGAGAAAGGACTGATCATATCCTCTAAGATGACCAAGAACAAGTTGTTCCCAGTATCAGCTACTGTAGTGAACTCATCTTGCATGTACACAAAGCAAATGGGGATGTATCTCAAATCTGGGACCAGAGATTCGGTCATTTGAATATGAAGAGTCTAAAAGAAATGTCACAGAAGAGCATGGTCAAGGGTTTTCTTGAAATCAAGGATTTAGGTAAGACTTGTGAAGTTTGCTTGAAGGGGAAGCAACACAGACTGGAGTTTCCAAAGACATCGAATTAGAGAGCTAATAACAAATTGGAGTTGGTGCATTCAGACATCTGTGGTCCTATCACACTAGAGTCTTGTGGAAGAAAGACGTATATTCTGACTTTTATAGATGATTATAGTAGAAGAACTTGGGTTTATTTTCTAGGTGAAAAGTCAGTTGCATTAGGGTGTTTTAAGAAGTTTAAAACCCTAGTTGAAAAGGAATATGGTAGGAGTATTATGTGTCTTAGAACCGATAGAGGAGGTGAGTTCACCTCCACGGAATTTGAAAGTTTCTGCTCTAAAAATGGTATTAAAAGACAACTTACAGCTGCATATAGTTCCCAACAAAATGGTATAGCTGAAAGAAAGAATAGGACTTTGATTGAAATGGCTAGAAGTCTACTTGTAGGCAAGTCCATACCCAAAAGCTTCTGGCCTGAAGCTGTTAATTGGGTTGTTTACTTGATAAACAGAAGCCCTATTGTGATTTTGAAAGATATTACCCCATAAGAAGCTTGGTGTGATGAGAAACCTAATGTTAGTCACATTAGAATATTTGGATGTGTTGCTCATGCCCATGTTCCAAATGTAATGAGGAAGAAACTAGATGAAAAGAGTAATAGGTGCATTTTTCTAGGAATAAGCAATGAGTCAAAGGCCTATAGGTTATATGATCCTATTCTAAAGAAAATTATTGTGAGTAGGGATGTGATATTTTCTGAAAATGAAAAATGGATAGGAATTACAAGACAAAGGTGTTACAGAATCTGGATAGTAGCACAGAGAATGAGATTCAGGTGGACAAAGATGAAAATGCTCTTGAGACTGAGCAAAATGAAGAAGAAATAGCCAGTGAGGGTCCTAGTAACACAGAAGCAAGCTCATCACAACATGAAGTTGCAGAGGAAATTGGTTCCAGAGTAAGAAAGCCACCTGTGTGGCTTGGTGACTATGAAACAAGCTTCTTTGGTGAAATCAGCAATGAAACTGATAACCTAATGAATCTGGCAGTTTGTGGACCTATTGAGGATCCCTCCACATATGAGGAGGCCTCTTCTCATGAGGTTTGGAGGAAGGCTATGGATGCTGAGATGCAATCCATAGAGAAAAACAAGACTTGGAGGCTCACATCCTTACCTAAAGATGCAAAGAAGATAGGTGTCAAGTGGGTATACAGAACTAAACTGAATGAATCAGGGGAGATTGAGAAACATAAACCTTAGTTTGGATTTCGAGAGGTTGGTCTGGCCGATACCATCCCCGAGTGGGATTGGGCTTTTTGTACCTAGTGCCTAGAGAAGTGAGAGGTTATTCTCAATAGCCATACGGAATCGAAACCAATGCCTTCTAGCAGCCCTACGGATGAGCCAGCCTAGCTCTTGGCCTAAGGAGTAGCCCTTCCTAAGCTTGACAGCTTCCTGCATAACAAGAAGAGCGCGAGGCTAGACTGGTGGTAAAGGATACTCTTAGGTACATGGTGTGGACTTTGATGAGGTATTTGCTCCGGTAGCACGTTGGGATACAATAAGAAGTGTTCTAGTTGTGGATGCATTAAGAAGCTGGGAAGTATACCAGCTTGATGTAAAGAGTGCATTCCTATATGGGGACCTATTGGAGGATGTTTATGTGGATCAGCCACAAGGCTATGTTGTTAAAGGTAACAAAATGAAGTATACAAGCTCCAAAAGGCACTCTATGGCTTGAAGCAAGCCCCAAGGGCTTGGTATAGTAAGATTGAGTCTTACTTCGATGAACAAGGATTTGTGAAGTGCCCCTATAAACACACTTTGTTCACCAAGCATGATGAAAATGGAAACTGTTTGATCATAAGCTTGTATGTTGATGATGTTATATTCACTGGCAATCACAAAACGATGTTTGAAGAATTCAAGGAGTCTATGAAAAAGAGATTTGACATTACTGATTTAGGGAGGATGATATACTTTCTAGGCATAGAAGTTGTTCAAAACAATGAGGGCATCTTCATATGTCAACAAAAGTATGCTCATGAGATTATGTTAAAACTTGAGATGCAGAACAGCAAACCAGTTAAGACTCCTATGGTGGCAGGCACGAAACTATCGAAACATGATGAAGGAGAATTGGTTGATAGTACTCTGTTTAAACAAATAATTAGAAGTTTAATGTACCTTACTGCAACTAGGCCTAATATTGCCTTTGCAGTGAGTTTTGTCAGTCGTTTTATGTAGAGACCTGTTGAGAAACACTTGCAATTGGTAGCTGCCAAAAGGATAATGAGGTATGTGCAGGGGACTGTGAAGTATGGAATACTGTACAAAAGGGGAGGATCAGAAGCTCTGGAAATCTATTCAGATAGTGACTATGCAGGTGATCAAGATGATCGATGGAGTACCTCAGGATATGTATTTCTGCTTGGAAATGGAGCTATATTGTGGTGTTCTAGAAAGCAGCCAGTTGTGACCTTGTCCACAACTGAGGCTGAATTCATAGCAGCAGTTGTGTGTGCTTGCCAAGGCATTTGGTTTAATAGAATTTTGTAAAGATTAGGCATTTCACTGCAGAATAGATGTTGATTCAATGTGACAATACTTCAACAATTAAACTCTCAATAAATCCAGTGCTACATGGACGTAGCAAACACATAGATGTCCGTTTTCATTTCCTGAGAGAACTCAACAAGAAAGGAGCTCTAGAAGTGAGGTATTGTGCAACAGAGGATCAAAATGCTGACATAATGACCAAGGCACTCAAGTTGGAGGCTTTTGAAAGATTCAGGAAACAACTAGGAATGGTGTTGTTATCTAATTTAAATTGAATGCTTGTGAGCAATTTCAGTTTAAGGGAGGATGTTAAGTGTGTAATAGAAATAAACTAGGATGATGATTGTGTAATAAAATGTATTCTTAGGGAATTATTTGTAAATAGAGAAAGTTAGTCTTGCAGTTAGTTGAGCTTGTTAAAACAATTTCTCAGTTTGTTGAAGAATTGTTATTTTACGAAACTCTCTCTCAGTTGTAAACTCACCCTTTAAAAAGGAAATCAACATCAATGAAATTGTGTGAATTGATTCTCTCAAATTGCTTTTCTATTTTATAGATTGTAGATTGGCAACGGAAACCTCAAGCATGATCGGAGCTCTGATTTGTTGTTCTTGTTTGATCCAAGAAAGAGTGAGCATGTTGCATCGTTTCCATAAACGAAACTTCGGAATTCATCAGAACGCTCAATCGATACAATGTATTTTATCACTGATACAATGTTATAATGGTAAAAATAAAACTCTCTCATTTATTAACGAATGAAAAGAGTATATATACAGGTGGAAAAACTGCTCAAGCAATTAAAACAGAAATAACAGCTCTAACCTCTCTAACTACTGCACTTACAAAACTAACAGAAATGAAACTAATCTTCAACTTCAACTGAATTAAATCCTAACTGAAAATATAATTATATAATATATATATATATATATATATATATATAGATATATATATATATATAATATATATATATATACATAAATGAAGTAGCAATTGACTAAATTATGTCTAACACTATCGATTACTGGAAGTTGTGATAAAGAGATAGACAATTTCAAACTATCTATGAAAGATGAGTTTGAAATGACCGACTTAGATAAACTAGCCTACTTTTTAGGGTCAGAATTCCTAAGGGTCAGTGAGGGAACCATATTGCACCAACAGAAATATGCTAAGGAGGTTTTGACTAGGTTTGAGCTGTCTAATTGCAATGTTGCAACTAACCAGCTGAGGGAAACCTTACTAAAAAGAAAGAAAGTGAAGGGAGAGAGGTTGATGCAACCTATTACAGACAAATAATTGGTTCCCTAAGATACTTATGTCACATCAGACATTCTATTTGCCATAGGAATGGAAAGTAGATGCATGAATAGCCTTATGCAAATTCACTTGAACGCTGCAAAGCGTATTTTAAGGTATATTAAATGTACACTTAAATATGTATTGTTTTTTCCTAACAAAGTTGATGCAGGGAAAAATATCTTAGCTGGATATTGTGATTCAGACTGGTATGGAGACAAAATAGACAGAAGATGTTAATTCGAAATATGCAGGTATAGGGTCCAAAGAGGGGTGTGAAACTTAAAACCCTTTTTTTTCCTAACAAAAAATGGTGTCAAGTTATCTAAGTGATATTGACACGTGTTTTGTTTCTATTTGACAACTGTAAAAACAACATGTATAGAAATGCGTAAGTTTTGTCTGAAAGGTATTTGTAATTAATGTTTAAATATGAGAGAGAATATTAATTTAATAGAGGATAAGTGAGAAATTTAATTAAAGCAAGTAAAAATGAGAAAAAAATGAAATGTTATAATCGTGGCGGATCTAGGACCCTAGGTGCAAAAAGATTTAAACACAGGCATCGTTAAAATTGTATAAACCAAAACTTTATTATATATTTTTTTTGACAACAAAAAGCTCATATCAATTCATTAAGCACAACTGTGTTAATACAGGATGAAATCAAATCAAAAACTTGGGAACTACCATTTAATCGAGCCACCCTAGCTAGAGTGTGAGCAACACGATTTGTTAATTTCCTAACAAAGCTAACCTGAAAGCTTGGAAAATTAGATAATAAGTTCTTACAATTAGATAATAAGTTCTTACAATTAGATAATAAAACACCAAACTCCATTGTTTGGGAGTGATGATGTATTCAAACCATTCACAACAGGTAAACAATCCACCTCTATGGTGATAGAATTCAGCTCCATCTCCCTCAACCAAAGTAATGCGTTCCAAAGTCCCATAACCTTTGCCTCTTGTGGTGTTGGACTACCATTGGCAAAAAGAGTTATAAAGTCTCGTTAAGACCTTTTGATAAAAAACAACATCAAGAAGGGAAAAAAGAACTCTCCTAATTTTACTAAAAATAAGTAAAAGAAGAAAGATGACAGAAGAAAGTCTAAGGGGGGCTAGACCAATACCCTCAGCAAAATATACACTTCATAATTGTCTTTTATGTGATTTTATATTTTGAAATCGTTGAATAATGAGCTCAACATCAATGTTACTAAATACGTATCTCTCAATATAAGTCACTAGACAGTAACTTATCCATATATCCGTCATTGAGTTATTGATTATGTGAGAGTGGTGCATTGTATTCGTGCAAAATTATTAACATGGGTGCATAAAAAATTCAGGGTGTGCAAAAATTATTTTAGTAGGGATATTGGTGGCTAGCAGATTGACATTGTGAAACAAAGTTGATAAACTGGAAAAATAATTGCCATTAATTATCTGCAGAAGTGCTGCAGATCAGATGATACGGTGTCCCACTCTCAGTGAAGTAAAAAATGGTTAAACAGATAGGGTGAATTGAACAGTGAGAACTGAGAACCAACTACAGGACAAGTTTGATTATAAATAAAATTCTGTCACAACCCCACAAAATTCAATCCTGATTTGAAACAATAATTTCACTGGTGTTGGTGTGAAACTCCACTCACCATAATTTATAGTAACATTTTCTCTTCCAAGAGCTTGTGGATTAATAATATAACTCTTGGGTTCATTATGCACGTTGTGAATTTGGAAATATATTTAATAATTTGAAAAGTCAAAAATGAAGACATTTCTGATAAGATTTGAAACTTTTTTTTTTAATCATAATCACTTGCTTGGATGATTGGTTTGAAGGACATCATCAGACAATGATACGTGATATGTTTTTTTATGCTTACACCTTTTATACCTTTGAATTCAATGTAAATAGTGTCACAGTCATGTATTGTTTCCCTAATAATAAACAATTTTCAACACAAGAGTAAGATGAGATACTAGGGGTCTCTTTCAGCTTAACTAATTAAAGTCTTGGGTTCGAATTCAGCCTCGAGCATACAGCAGTGTTAAATCTCTTGAAGGAGAGCTTTGCCGCCCATTGTCATCCTACCTGACTCAAGGGATTAGTCTCTGCAGATGCAGGTAGATGATATCCTCCAGCTTATACCAAAAAACAGTTTTCATATATAGCTGGCAAATGCATCGATGAAAATTACACCAAGTCAATTATCATGAACTAAGAAGATATTTATAAACTCAATTCCCACTTTATAATAATTTCTAGTTTCTTTCAAGTTCCGGCCCACTTCATAGAACATGACAAATATAAGGACATGTTTTATTCAACCCGGCACAATGTCTCACAGCTCATCTCCTCGTCCTGTTCTCCTAATGCAATCTTTCTTATCTTCACAAAAATTGATTCATTCATTGAAAATTGAATAACCATTTATGTATGTATGTTCAAAATCTAATACTATAATTAATTGCTATAGAGTGTGATGAAGAAGAATTCTAGTTCATCTCAGAAACTAGGTTCATTCCTAAGCCCAAGAGAACCAAGCAGCAGCAGAAGAAGACAATCCAATGTAACTGGTTTGTCACCTTTTAATAGTGGAAGAACAATACCTTCTAAATGGGATGATGCTGAGAGATGGATTTGTAGTCCAGTTAACAGAAATTTGTATCCACAACAAAACCAGATTCAACGTCGACCGAAATCAAAAAGTGGTCCAATTGTGCCTCCAGGAACAGCTTATTACTCAAATTTTTCACCTACGGTTCAACTTTATAATGGTTTGGTAGTGAAGAATTTGATGATGAGTTCTCCTTTTACAACTGGAGTTTTGGCACCAGATGCACTTTCACTTCAACATTTTTACTCACATGATAGTTTGTTTGGTCCTCCTCGTTATGATTTTGATAATAGTTCAGTGGTTAATGATAATGGTTCTTCTCTCTCATCAATGTCTAGTGCACCTTTGTGGTCAGAACTGGTTTGTGACCCTTCTTCATCTAGTTCTCAAGGTATGAAGTTATTTTGCTGAGGTAGCTAGCATTTAGTTCTTAAGTGCTAATTTAAGTTGTTTTCCCAAATAAGTCCTTAAAATGATATAACTAATAACTATGTTAACATCTGAGCATAGTTATCAAACTCGGTCTGACCCGTCCGACCGTGACCCCGGTGACACACCCGGGTCAAGTCACTTTGCAGAACGGCCATGTTGTTGACCTGGATCATTGATTTGATGATTTGAACTATTGAATTTGAAGAATGAGTTGGTGAATTATGTTAATATTGTGTTGAGATTTTTAAAGGTAAAAAAATTTTTGATGGCTTTGTGATGTATGAATTTATACATGCCATACCTATTTTATTACTTTTTAATAGTGTCCGGATCACGCGGTCTAACCACGGACTCATCGGTCCGACCAGTGCCCTGACCAGGTCGATGATCAGGTCGACTTTAATAACTATGTTAACATCTGAGCATCTAATCTGCCTATGTAAAATGTTTCTATTATTTTGATATACAGATGAGAAACATGATGGAACTATGAATGAGGAAACTGTGACATCTCCTATCTCAAAAATTGATAAAGGTACCCAAATGAGCTCTCCTGAGACCGAAATTGATGACCTGTCATCTCCAAAATCTTCTCCCACTTTGGCCATGGATCAAAAAAATTACAATTTAACTAGGTTAGAAATCAGAGATGTGCAGGTAGACAATCAGGCTACTGTTGTTAGGTGGTCTAAGAATTGTGCATCTAAGGAAGAGGATGCTTCAGGTTTGGATATTGCAGAGAGAGAGGAAGCCAAAATCATTGCATGGGAGAGTTTGCAGAAAGCAAAGGCAGAAGCAGCAATACGAGAACTTGAGGTTTGTGTGTGTGTGTGTGTATATATATATATATATATATATATAAACTGTCTGAGTGTCTGTTTATGCTCTTCACAAAACTAAAGTTTTCTATCAGAAATTATGGGCATATAGTGAAATGCTGTATCAGAGGTATGTTTACTTCTCTTTCCTAATTGTGAAATTGTTTGACACAGATGAAATTAGAAAAGAAGAGATCCTCATCAATGGAAAAGATTCTAAACAAGCTGAGAAGGGCACAAATGAAAGGTGAAAAGATGAGAAGCTTAAAACCAGATCAACAGAACCAGCAGGTTTCCAAGACTTATTGGAAAGTATTTTCATTCCCCAAATATGCCCAAACATGGTCTCCAAGCAGCTGTTTTGGAAGTCATGCTTCGTGATCAATCCCATGCACACGTCCCTAAATCTAAGTTTTTTTTTTAGTTGGTTAAATTTCAGGTAAACTCAATAGGAATATCATATTTCAATTCACAGGCCCATCTTGGTATTTCTGCACATCACATCAATACGTAAATAGCAAACACTGCGTTTTCTGAATGTCACATTATGTATATATATGAATGGGTCTTGAAACGAACTTGCCTTACTTTGATGTTCCATTTTCAGAATTCTCTTTGATAAAAACACACAAAGTAGACTCTACTAATCCATATTGCCAGTGTTTCAAACTACACTAGCAATTGGATTGTATATTACAGCCACTATCAGTGAGTTATGTTTAGGTTGTAATTTGTAAGTATTTGCTAGAAAGTATTTCATTTCGCACCTCTTCAATGTTAACTACCTACCAATGTTTTAAAAACCGAACCAATTGAAGCGGTTGATCTAATTAAACCATGACCCAACACCTTATACAGCTCGGTTAATTCAACAATTAAAAGCCATTTATACGGTTTTAAGCAATTGATGCCTACAATATCCGAGTTTGAAACAAGTGTGTAAGACACTGCAAAAAGATGGCTGAAAAGCAAAGTCCGGTTCTTTTCAAAAGTATAACATGTAGGGTAAACGACTACCAGTTTATTCTGAATCATACATCAATATAAGGCAATAATGCATAATGAACAATTCATAAATCAATTTAACACAATCGTTCTAGAATAAATGACAAACCAATGTCATGCCTATAAAGGGTGCCGATATCTGCAATATAATTGGATACATGATAAAAAATTGTTCGAGCCAAAAAAAAAACAATTCTGTGTTGTTTTAGATTTGGTGAAATCCAATCCATTGTGCTTACAACATTATGATTCATTCTTACTAGAAGACATGCACCACAGTTCCCTGCCATTCATACTAGTATGGTCTATACCTCCAGTCTGCTCTCGACGGCAGCCTCCCACGGCTAACTCCATAACCCCACTGCAAAAGAAAACAGTGTATCAACAAAAGGAAAAAAACAGGCTCACCGACAAGTAGCACGCACTGTCAATGTTTTTATCACTTATAGAAAACTAAACATTTCATACAGCAAGTACTATGGACGAGACGAGAACAAAATTATTAAATGCCTAAATCCCAAAGGTATTGAGATGGTCAAATTCTTAACAAACTATCCAATTTTCCATTTCCATTGCACTTGTCAGACATAAAACCATTAGTGTGTATACACTCACATCATCATAGTCTAAACCATCATACATCCTCCCATGAGTTCGCAATGGACCACCATATCCCCCATAAGAGTCCATACTATTCATCATATAATTCTCACTGGGCTCAGCATCATCAACAGGTGCTGCAGAATCTATTGCCACCTGCAGGAGCAAGCTTAGTCAATCAAACCATTTTTAAGCAATTAACACACACACACACACACACACACACGTAGGAGTCCAGACCTTATATAGCACAAGGAATTTACAAGCATATATACACAAGGCTGCACAAATTTATTCATCTTAAACTCGTGGATAGAAAAAAAAAAAAAAAAAAAAAAAAAAAGAATTGCCGTTGAGTTCAATTTGGAGTTCACAACATGATGCTATGTCATAAGGAATTCACACTTTCGTGAATTATATAGGAGGTACAGATGCAATGTAACTACCGTACATGGTGATGCAATAAACCAGGAAACCAAACTTTTAATGACTCATTCCCTTCTAATGGAATGTGCCAACTAGTTAAGCTAGTAAAAAATAAGGCTATTTCAATAATAACAAGCTTAAATCAGGAGTTCATCTCCACAAACACTGCCCCACAGATCTCCTTCCACCAACACACCTACACATTTGGACGTTGATTGAAACAATAAGAATGCAAGACAACAGCAAAGCCAAAATAAAACACCTGATGTCCACAAATCTCATGGGGCCTACGAGAGACACGATCTGCAACACCTTCTTCAGCAAAAGTAACAAATCCAAAACCCCTGTGACCTGTTCTCTTAGGATCCTACACATCAAAAGACAACTGAGTTAGTCAACTTTAAACAACCATATAAACTTTTTTAATTCATCTTACCCTGGGAATGTAAACATCTTCTATTCTTCCAAATCTTCCAAAATATTGATGGAGATCCTCAGCAGTTGCTTCTGGGGGGAGACGGCCGACAAAAATCTTTTTACTAATTCTACGAGGCGGCTCTCCCCCTATTTTACAAAGTGAGATAGTCAGCATGAAACATTGGTCATTTTAATTGAACAGTAGTGAGTAGTGATGCTTCCTTGCTTACTTCCATAAATTGGGCCAGGACGGTCATACAAAGTAGGAGCTCCGAGAGCTGCATATCTAGTTGCTGTAGGAATATATGCATTGTATGCACCACTTCCTCCTCCCCGTGACATTCTGCCAATTGGCTTAATGTCGTCATCCTGCAAATATGGCACATATTATATTATGAATCTGATACAGAAATAATATAAATTATCAAATACCGATTAATAAATTTAACAGTTTAGATAACGAACTTGCATATGGAACTGAAAAAACCCACTAGCACTACTAAGGAATTTTCACTGTTCTTTAAAAAAATGAAAAGCAATAAAAATTCTTGCCTTAGGTGTAGCTCGATCAACCACCACAGCAGAACCCCCCAGTTCATGGGTTTCTAACATCAAATTCTCCACAGACTCTGCAAGATAGAATGTATTCCTTATAGTATTTGATAGATTTTCTACTTTACTTCAAAATAGTGTCTAAGCCAAAAATAAAGCAAAAATAGACATGGCAAGGATAGCACAAGAAAAATAAAGCAGATAGCAAATACTGTAGAAGTTACTCTTTCCAAGTGATAATCAAGATCGTAGGTAACTACCAAAAAACATAATTTCTAAGAAAGAAAATATGATAAATCACATACAGTAAAAATATGTACAGTTAAGATTAAAGAAAGATAGGCTACAGTGGATGACCAAACCTGTATTTTCAAAAGTGATAAAACCAATTCCACGATGCATCTTTGAGCCTCGATCCTGTTAGAAATAAATAAAATTAAAAAATTCACATAAATAGAAGTGTACATTATGCATAAATTTGCAGTGCAACTGTTAAACAACTGATGTGAACTCAACAGTTTACCACTGGGGAAAATACAAATACACACACACACACACCGATATATATATATGAGTTGGGATCCGTTGACACCGGGTTTCAAACTTATATACTTACACCTTTAATAACTCATTGCAAAAGGCAAATTAAATCAATCCAACCGTTGAATTGGAAGTTCTTGTTAAGTAGATCAAGTCAAAAAAAAATTATAGCATTATAAAACTATTTGAAATTCTATGACATCATTATATTCTAACATATAATACCCCATTTACATATGTAAAAAATATCTAATCTAATCTAATATTAAAACATTTACCAACAATGCCAAAATTGTTTGAAATCTTGTATGCATGATCATCTCATTATCATGATTATAGTTCATCATGCCTAAATTATATATAAACACACACAAAACTGCATTTTAATTCTGCATGTATGACAATCACAAGGAGGAAGGTACCTTTGGCATGTACAAATCTGTTATTTCACCATATTTCTCAAAATGACTGCAGGGAAAAGAAAGAAAGAGAGACTATTACATAAATTTCCGCATGTTCTTTATTACGAGTACATTACAAAAGAAAAAACACTCGCGAGTCTAGATACTTTAATGAAGATACTACATGCTCATATACCTTCTAAAAGTAGCTTCTGTTACTGATTCTGCAATCCTGGCCACAAATATTCTGGTAACTTTTTTTGCTGGTGCTCTCATCTCCTCCTTTAAGATGAAAACATTACAAGAATCAGTAGTAAAATCATAGCACGGGGTAAAACAGCCATGTGCCATAGTAGATTTTAAGTTTAAAACAAATATTTAATTGTAACCTTTGGTGTGGCCACTTTGACTTCCAGCATCCTATTACCAAGAACATGTTCGCTTGACAATACTTCCTGCAGCCAGAAGAAACCCAACTCGTGATATAGCATGCAGATTTGACCAGAAATATATGCTTATGTTTGGAGCTGTGAACTCAGAATTGAAGAAAGGGACGATGTGTCCCTGAATTTATTGAATGAATGGAATTGACAAAAGTACACAAAATAGAATACTCTTTTCACAGTGGAAATCTTCCAGTCAGAAAACTAACAAAATGAATAAGCTTATGTCTAGGTGAAAAGCAGTTACCTTGGCATCCTCCAATGAAGCAAATGTAACATATCCAAAACCACGAGACCGCCCAGTTGAACGCTCCTAGATTAAAGTGACAAGATTAGAATGCATCTCCAGCAAACTTAATGGTATAGGGGGAATCTAACCTATCCCTGTATAAGACTATGTCATATAGAACGGAAGCCATAAGTCCCAATTTGATCTTTTCTTATCTTCTTTTTGTGTGTGCCGCACCAAGTTTAAGCATGTAACTTTTCCAAACACACACTAACTGTACAAACCTTATCTAAGTTTATCTTTGGGAGAGTGGTAATGAGGGGGAAGGGGAGAAAAGGGACCCAAAACCCTTGTTTGATGTCAAAAACTGACACTGAAGGACCATTATGAAGATTTTATCATTAAATGACCAACACACACACACACACACACACACACACACTAGATGACCATAAGTGATGTGATACACAAACATGAATTGAACAAGAATCAGAAAAATGGAAAAATGGAAAGTAAGGGATAACCTTCATGACAACGCAATCTTCCAGTTCCCCATATTTGCTCATATATTCTTTCAAGCCCTCAGTATCAACATCCCATGGGATACCCAAAACCTAAGATGCAATTTAATGAACACAAATGACTACCCAATCAAAGGTAAAAATATGAACAAAAAGGAATAAAGATAAACAAATTGCATGTGCATGACTAACCACAAGCTTTCGCTCCTCCATTTGAATTTTCAACAAACGGCAATGGAAGATAATGATACGCTGTAGGGTGAAAATTCCCTATGCACCACTCTGATGGGGACGATAACAAAAAAAAAAAAAAAAAATAATCTATCCACCTCGTCTTCTTGGGGGTAATGGTATCTCTCAGCAGAGCACTCAGCTTTCTCACAGTCACACCTCTCTCTCTAAATATCTCACACTCGCTCCCTGCACATAACAAGCACACTTCTTTCTCACACATAAAAATCGTCATCAACATCATCATCATCATCATCATCATCAACATCATATACCAAATGAAAATCTGGTTTGGGGGTTCGAGTTCTACAGCAAAAGAAAAAGGAATTACGAAAAAATTGAAAGAAATTCGGTGAATTAGGCTCTCACTGACCTTGGGTGAATACGAAACTCAAAACCCTAAATTGGAGATCTCGCTAGCTAGCTCTCTCTATCTCCCCCTCCTCTATCGCTCGTTCCGCACCGCCTCAGCCTCCTGTTGTGTTCTCTTCTTACAGTAAACAAACAAAACAACTTTAACAATTGGGCCTGCCCGTACCCACGGACCGGTTTAGCTTTGAACCGGCTAAAACATTTTTGATTAAAAAAACTAAATACTTTCAATTATCAATTAATTTTCTCAATAAAAATAATCAAGGGTTACTGATCAAAAGATTCTCTCACTAATCCAAAAAAAAATCAAGGGTTATGGGCTGGGCCCGTGGACCCACGCAGCGAAATGGGCTAGGGCCAGACCAATAAAAACTCCTTACTACAGGGAACATGTTTGGATCGATATCAATGGTCAGGATCTGCCAACCAATCATATCAATCACCATGTGATCCCGATTCCCATGAATAGGATCTAACTCCCGAGAAAAAGGCACACTATTCATGGAGAGGATCTAAGTCCAAAAAAAATGCTTAGAATTTTAGTCTCCGGTTCATAATCTCCATCCAAAAAAGTGTAGGAGGAGAGGAAAAACTAACAAATAATAAGTAAATAAACAATGACGAGTTAAGAAAAATGAAGAGAGAAATAGAAAAGATTGAGAGAGAAGTGTAGAGAGGTGGTTTGGATAGTATATAAGTCGAAAACAATACTTAGATTTTTATTCTTCTCTCCATCCTCTCTATCAAATAAACACATGTAGGTAGAGCTGTCAATTTGGGGGCCAAAATAAACAGTTAGTAGTCATGGTCCGAGTTTTTTGTTGGGCGCAGGCGCCAAAACCAAAATCAAGCGGTAAGTTTTGGGCGGCGATAGGCCGATGATATTATTGGGCGGGTCCGGCCGCCCATGGGCTTCGGGTGCTTGCGTTCATCGCTTTGTTTTTATTACTTTTTGCAAAAAAAAACAAAATGACACACACAACACACTGATGACACACACCGTTTGAAAAGAAAAAAAACTCTCATTTCACTCACTGGACTCACGCACGACTGCGCTGTGATCACGCAAAAAGAAGCGATACACACACACCGCCGCTTCCTCTCTTCATCACCGCTTCCTCTCTTCATCATCGCTCTTCACCATCCGGTTCTTCACCATCATCGGTTCTTCCTCTCTTCACTCACGCAAGTTTTTTTTTTCTCTCTCTCGATGTTTGATTTAGTGAAATCGATTAAGAGTTGTTTGAAATCGATTAAGAGATGTTTTGAAATCGATTCCTTAATGTTAGTTCCATGTCGGATGATAGTTAAATGTCGTTCTTTGGCTTCTTCATTATTTATCATTTGAATTTGTAGTATTTTGTTTTAGTTTTTGGACTCGGATATATTGCGTAGTTGAGCTATTTTGGATTATGGACAATGTGTTTTGCAAAACCAAGATTTAATTTATTTATGTATGCTATTTTGGATTATGGACAAAGATATATTGTGTTCTTTGAATTTTGTTTATGTATGTTGTTCATTGATAGAAACAATATATACTTAAAATTTTAAAAGTCAATGGCTTGTGGTTCGTTGGGGTCGCCCATTGGCCCATGGGTGATGTTGGGCGGGCTTGGGCCTACATTTACAAACCCATTAGAATATTGGGGTGGCCCGACCCTGCCCATATACACTGTTTGGCCCGATGGGCTTGGGCGGGCCGGCCCGAGCCCGGCCCATTGACACCTCTACATGTAGGAGGGGACATGAATAAAAATAATTAAATAATGAACAGTCAATGAGAGGGTTCCTAAGGATGTGTAGGTATAAGACTGTACAGTTGAAGGAAGATTTAAAAGAATTGCTTTGAACTACCTATACCAACAAATGTATTATCTTTGGGAGCCCTAAACATAAGAACTCCATAGTTAAACATGCTTGACTTTTGAGCAATTTTGGAATGAGTGACCTTTTGGAAAGTTTTTCAGAAAGTGTGAGTGAGGACAAAATATGCTAAAAAGATTGGTGTTGGTTTGTGGGGATAGTCAACAATTCTAACAGTAGTCAAGGTTGTTACAAATGGTATCAAAGCAGACATCTCCTAGTAAGGTGTGATTTGGGGCCGAACCATGCACGCCTGAGGCCGACAATGGCGGGGGCTGATTGCCAGTGCAAAGCATGGACAATGAGTGGCTCCTCGCATGCTTCTAGGAAAAGGGACGCGTGAATGAACCGAATACACACCAGAATGAGAGGATCCCGAGGCTATGCAGATATGGGACTGTAGAGTTGAAGGAAGACTTAAAAGAATTGATTTGGACTACCTATACCAACAAATACATTACCTTTTTTGGAGTCCCGAACATATGAACTTCATAGTTAATCGTGTTTGACTTGGAAGCAATTTTGAGATGAGTGGCATTTTGAGAAGTTTCTCGGAGAGCGTGTGAGAAATGACAAAACACGCTAAAAAGATTTGTATTGGTTTGTGGGGATAATCAACAATTCTAACAGCAGTTTAGATTGTTACACTTTGATTTAGAGAGATGAAGAGTTGTGGTGATGATGAAGAGGATCCAAATCAAAAAAATACTTGAGCTTTTATTCTTCTCTTCATTAAAGAAACAAATGTCGGAGTTGTTGGGGACAAGAATAAAAATAAGAGAGAAATATAAAGAGGATTGACAGAGACGTAGTTTTTATGGATGTGACAGTTTTTATGGATGTGTAGATTTATGTATTTTGTTTATGCTTCCATATCCCCTTATTGTATAGTTTATAGATTTCTAGATGCGACAGTTTTTTGACATTTATGGTAGTATATGTGAACTTTTTGACACTTTTTAGAATGTGAACTTTGTGGATTTAGTTAGAATGTGATTTATGGATTTAGGGTTTATTGATTACAATATGAACCTTATAGTAGTTTATGGATTTCATTAGAATGGTAACAAAGAGAGCTTGAAACACCCGGGATCTTACATTAGGCCTAGAGCAAATATATAAATGAATTTGACAATTGACACACATATTTCCCTAAAACATACTTAGGACTTAAATATAAGCAATAAAAAACATTTTTTAGGTTCGTTGAAAAAGTAAAAAACTATATATAAGGATCATTACTTTTTTTTGAACCTAAAAATGATTTATTCTTTATATTAGTGAGAAGATGATGTAAGTCATTAGGCACATGGGTCCCTTCACTTATATATTTCCCCAAATCTCTATTTTTATCCAATATTGTGGGACTTGCTCACACTTGATACACCAACAATCTCTCCTTCAAGTGTGAGTCTTGCTCCCCCTCAAACAGAAACTTGTTTTATCCACATACACTTGCACTACTGTTGGCTCATTTTCATCAACTAGGCACCCCACCTAGCCTCCACATTGCTAGGTAGACATTCGATACCAGGAGCAGTCACCTTAACCATCGGCTCTAATACTACCGTTGGATCAAGAATGGAGCCTACAACACTGGGAAATCTCCACATTGGGCCTAGAGCTATAATGTTTTCCTTTTCCCCTCACACAACTAAATTGTTTTTCAGCATTTGAAACCAATTTCTTTACATATACCTTTCCCAACAAAAAGATAAAAGGTGGCCATGTTGCATAAGGAGTAAATGCTACCTAACTAAGTTATGTAGTTTTGTGTCGACTTCACTTTACAAGAACACACATAGATATAAATCAATTTTCAATTTACTTTTGTCAACATCAATTTTGTATAATCGATTAATTCAAAATCAATGTTTACACGGTAAAACCAAAATAGAGACCAAATGATATGTTTGTTTCCATAATGAAAAAGGTTGAGACGCACATTTGAACGAAACTACAATTTTATGTTTCTTACATAACACAACATTAGACATCAATTCAAACTATATATGTGAACAAAAGAAATAGTCCACTATAGCACTTATGCTGTTTAAATAACAATAAAACAAACAATTTTGCATTAGCATTATTAACTGAGACTGATGAACAAAATTAACATACTTCGAGCTTATTACCAGATAATTAACACATACAATTAAGCACATCATCCTTCTTTAAAATGTCTTTCAATCGATCCCAGGAGAGTCGAATTAATGTAATCTGGGGGACAGTGAGCTGGTAACCCAGGAATTAGTACACCAATCATCCTAAAAAAGAAGAGAAACCATCCTTCTCTGTAATAATAACCATTTTTGTACGAAATTGTAAAACTCCTTATGAGTTCAAACAAAGCATTCAGCCTCATGGGTATCACACTCCACAGTGAGAAGTAGTTATTATTGTGCATTGCTTCAAGAACCTGGATTAAAGTTAAATAAATAATTGAATCCAATCGTACGTTCAACATATAATATTAAGACATAAATTAAAGAAAATGTAGATATAAGTGCTTGAACAAACATACATACCTCGAGTTCATAGCGCCTATTAAAGGAAAAGCATTTGCCAAAATGCTTGAACATCAAGTCTTTATCATCATAAGGCAATCTTGGAACTATGTCATTACAATAAACAAACCTGCAATATGTTATAGAATTTTCCTTCATTTTTTGGCTCATGTACCGTGCATAATTTTTATCTCCAACTCTTGGTTGTCCAAACGTGTAGATCCCTTCCAACCTCTCAATCAACAACTTATCATCATGTAAGAACATGATCGTCGGAAAAAGGGTTGCCAATGCTCCACCCAAACTATGCCCCGTAAGTATAAACTTTGCATTAGGATCTTCACTCAAACCTTTTCGTAGTATGTCCCTGATAACATAATAGGCTAGCGGAGGAAGTTTTTCATCTCTTTCGATCTCCTTAGGCCATCCCAAATTCTTTTGTAGCCCTAATGCTTTCACAAAGCCACCATGCATTCTTCCAATGCCAGGAATCCCATACCACGAGATGTCAAGATCAGTACACCATGCATCAGCATCAAATGGCTCTGTTCCTCGGAAAGCCACCACATATGTGTGACGATCCTTGTATTTGTCCAAAACAATGAGGACTTGGGTTGTGGCCTTGCCCTGATATTCTGTCATGTGCATATATATATACACCAAGGTTAAAAACAAAACAAAACAAAACAATAATCAATCATCGTATACGTAGATATATAATTAATATTTCTTACCATTCCAACAGTCATAAAATCCCACAAATTGCATCTGCAATACTACATATATATATTAATTCTCATGCACAAATTAACATACATATAGGTCAAAAGAAATTAATTAAATTTAAAAGGGTCCAACAAACTCTACAAAATGAGTTGATGATATAATATTTGCATACCTTCCAGTCATAGGTGATTGTACTTTTTAGGAAAGCCACATTTTCATAGCATGCTTTTGAAGCCATCATAGAGAGATAAATGCGATACTCGCGATCCTCAAGCTTGGGGATATCAAACTTTACTCGTGGGTCCAAACATCCAATACAAGACAAATATTTTGGTGATTTAGGATTCGGCATAACCAAATGACCTGTTTTTTGTTGAGATTAATTAATATGAAATCAAAATTATAATAGATTTTCACTTCTATAACCATGATGATTAAAAATTATGATATCCGAAATTGAACTCACGCGCGTTTAGTTGAGATTGTGATTCAATATTAGATTTAATCAATATACCTCGTCAATGTAAATGTCAACCAATTAGAAGTTGATGTGTGATAAAAATGTTTGACTCTTGTCTCAATCACCCTGAAAGTTACATATCATGGTTTCTAATCGATTGATGATGTAAAAAACTTTACACCTACAGTACATATCAATGAAACTCTTAGATCTTAATTATATTTTGACGTTTTATTTGAGGATATACCCTACTTGGCTCAATTGAGGCTGCTTAATGAGTGTCAATAAGATATACATATCAATGAAACTCTTAGATCTTAATTTTTTTTTTTTGACAAGTTAAGTAAGATTATAATTAAGGTGAAAGAAAAACACTAGTAAGAATTGGTCCGAGTTCGGATTTAGGTTTTAATTTTGAGTGTAACAAAAACACTATAATTAGGAGGGAAGATTAGTCATTGACTAAACCAATAGATACTACATATATATCAATAACACGGTAACAAAAAGTATAAGATAGACGAAAACAAACTGACCAGTAAGAAAGTTAGGTATGATCATGAAGATGCCTTCATTGAGAGAAACAAAGTTGATGAACATCTCAATCCAATAGCCCAAGTAAGCAAGTGGCTTGGCGATGAACATCAAAAACTTCTGCACCACAATAGAGACAACTATGAGCCATCTCTTGCGTAAGCTTTCTTCCAATTCACCTTCAGAGTGACATTCTACAGATTTCCTATGCCCTATGTTACTGGAAAACAAGATGCGAAGAATATCAAAGAAAGTGGCATCTTCAGGATGCAAAAACATATAACTGTCAGCAAAGCCTTCGTCCAAATTTGGTTCCATTGCCATGATTAGCTAACAAACAATGCTATTGATGATGAGCAATACTGATTAGCCAGCTGGAGAGGGAGAGAAGAGAACCTAAGAAGAATAAAGGTCTATTTAATTTATATTTTCCGTCAAAAAAAAAAAGTCTTTGCGTGGTGGGTATTATTAAATTAATTAATATATATAGCTGCATGTGATACGTACTAATTGTTACTTTAATTAATTAATACTACTTGTTGTTGTGCTATTTTAAATTAGTTTAGTAAACCAATTGCAATTTCCAGCATCCCAATCCTAGCAATTTCTTTAAGAAAATGCAAATTGCAATTTTTTTTTCTATAATAAAGAAACAAATTTCAAATTGCAATTTCCAGTCAAACTAATACTACTTTTTTTTTTTTTTTAGATAAGCAAGATATATATTGCAACCGAGCACAAATCGTGCCCACAAATTACAATGGTAAGGGGAGGGCCTCCTCAAAACCTCCCCCAGAGCCAAAACCTTGGGAAAAAGGCGCAGTAGGAAAAAAGTATCTCACACACATGATGCGGATCTTGACCAAAAAATTAGAGAAGCCAAAATAGTAACAAATATATAAATAAAAATTAACTATGTATTGTAATAGTTTGTTTGGTTTAGTGGTCAAAGTTATCTATGTCAATTTTAATGTCATGAGTTCAAATCTTGTTTTATGCAATTTTTTATATTAATTTTTGAGAAAAATATACAAATAACTGCAAAAAAGAGATGCGGTCATCACAAGAATTGAACTGGAGACACTAAATACACCAATAATGCTCTTAACTTCTCAACTACTAATACTTTTATTGTTTAGTCATCATTTGGTTCTATATATTCCAATATTGAGTATATTTATATATTATTTTATGGGAGTAGGAGTGCACAGACACCCTAGCCCCACTAAGATCCGCCTCTGCTCACACAAATCTGTGCAACAATGGGACAAAACCGTCCTAACCCATTGCTTCTCCCCTTTCTAAGACATAGACAACATTATTATTACAACCATACATTTAATTACAACATAGATAAGCACACTAAAATGTCCCTATATTATTATTATTATGAGGAGAGAGGGATGGAAAAGTTGGAAATACAAATAATAAATGAGAGTATTATTGGAAACAAATAATAAATTTTGCATTGGTATTCTAAAGTGACAAATAATTTGAGACAAAGAAAAATAACAAGCAACACACTTAAATTGATACAGAGGGGAAGTCTTATTAAAACAATCTGATGTAAAAAACTTCAAGAAGGAAAAATAGTATTCTCCTCTGATTTTAGAAGGAGAAGAGAAGAGAAGAGAAGAGAGAGGCCAAAGGGAGACTAGACTTTGGCAAGAAAAGAACTTAAAAACAAAGCAATGCTAAGGAGCACCTAACACAAATAAGAACTAATTTACATCAATTTTTCATGAAATGGGTATTATAGCCTACATTTTTCTGCATCAATTTTTTTTTTTACCAAAATCTCTTCTTTTAGATCTTGAACACCATCGATTCAAAATTATCATCCCGCACTACCACTAAGTTAGAGGTAGCATCGGGCTCCGAGACATTTAGCGAAACTAGTCTGATAGAGGAAGGTTGAGTGAATGAATTAGAATCATTCCACCGAAGACTAACAATATTCATATCAATGACTGCGTTGGCATTAGAGCAAACAATAAGAGTTTCAATTACAACCAACGTTATCTGCTGCTAGGGTCGTCTCAAATATTTGGAGTTCCTGTTTAGATCTTAAAAATTAAGCTCCTAATTAAATTGTTATCCAATAGAGCTTATGAGAAGATCTCAATAGAATTTACATTACTAAGGTTCTGTTTGGCAAGTCCAATCCACTAGCTTATAGCGGATTTGACTAGCTTATAGCGGATGAAAAAAAATTAAAGGTGTTTGCAAGACAGTAGCAGATAGCGTTTTGGGGGTAGTTTATAGCGTTTTTTGAAACGCTACTTCAAGTAGCATTTGAGCTTATAGCTTATAACATCTCATCTTTTTAGTCATTTTTATCCTTAGTATTTTTATAATATTCCGTCTTTGTCCCTATTAAAGTAAAATAGAATTTTAATACCCCTAATTTTGAATTACACCCAGTTCATCAGCCCTTTTTTTTGTTTGTTCTCTTTCCTTTTAATTATTTGATAAAAAATTTTATTTGTATTTGTAAATGTCGTCTACATTATTTTTTGATACGGTTACATTTGTTTCATCAGGCTTACAAATTTATTTCCTATATAGCTTTAATATTAGCTTTAATATTCGTAAAACTACACATCAGAATCAAAATTATATTTATTTTAGAAATATACCTACACGTAAATGTCGTCTGGGCTTCGATTAGATTTTATAATAATAGGTACTGATTTGATTTTTATAAATAAATAGGAATGGAATTATAAATTAGATCTAAGGCTGTTAATACGTCTTCAAAATAAAAATAAAAATTATCTTAATAATTAGTTTAAGTATTATGAATTTATAGCAAAATAATTTATACATATTTTATATTGATTAAATAAATCTAACTATTAATTAAATATGTTCTTTTATGTCATTTTACATTTATCAGCTAGTTCAACCGTTGATTTTACCAAACACTTTATTTGTTATCAGCTAGCTTATCCGCTATCAGCTATTCGCTATAAGCTATCCGCTATAAGCTATCCGCTATCAGCTATAAGCTCATCCGCTATCCGCTAGTTCATCCGCTATCCGCTATTTTTTGCCAAACAGGGTCTAATTAATACCGTATAAGAATATAGACCATTTTGTTCCCTATAAGACTTATGTTAAGAGACAAACAAATATAGTTCCGCTTCAACTTTTACAAATAAAAAGGGTCTCATTAAAACCTCCAAGCAATATTATCGTAACTGCCAGGTCGCCATCGAGTCTGGCCAAGACAACTAGTCACTTTGGGTCTTTGGTTACACCGACGGTCTTTGGTTTGATTTGCATTTAACTCGACACACTAAAAATAGACCTGATATGTATAAATTTGTACATAACAAAGCCATAAAAAATTGTAATATATCTTAATAATCTAGAAAACAAATTCTCAACACAAAATTAACATAATTCTTCAAATTTACTTTACAAATTCAAATCCATAAGGACCATACGTCCATAACTATATCATAAGTACCTTATTTAATAAACAACCATGAAATAATAATAGTCTCAACATATCCAAATTCATAATTAGTACCTAATTATATATACTTTACGTAAAATATATGATATATATCATGTTTGTAAGTTTATTAACATCATATGAAGCTACCGTAGTGGTTAAGTGGTGCCACACCACCTTTTGTTGCATGGTTCGAATCCCACATGAAGTCTTTTTGTAACAAAAAACGTGAAAAATTAAATTAAAAGTAATAGAATCATTTCTACAAGCAACTCGGGCCGAGAATGGCACCAGTTCGCAATCAAACCAGTTCGACCGGCCAATCCGGTCTGATTCTGATAACACGGTCTCCAAGGCCAAAATCCCATAAAATGATACATATGAGTTTATTCTTGTCAAAAAAGACACAGCTGTGTTATAATTGACTTTATTAAAAAGTTTGTGAAACTTTAACATTAGTGCCAAATCTTTTCGTCAAAAAAAAGAAACAATTAAAGCCACATGCTCCACGAACGAGGTGGGATCGAATGAAATCCACATCCCAAAAAATAATACAGCTCGTGAAACGCAACATCAAGATAT
The DNA here is from genome assembly GCA_020916435.1 of Oxytropis ochrocephala. Classification (NCBI taxonomy): domain Eukaryota; kingdom Viridiplantae; phylum Streptophyta; class Magnoliopsida; order Fabales; family Fabaceae; genus Oxytropis; species Oxytropis ochrocephala. The sequence goes on along the minus strand of CM037092.1, from coordinate 7,669,416 downwards.
ATGAAACCAAAAAATAGATAAAATATACTTTATTTATTATAACAAATGAATATTTTTGCTTATACGATAATAAACCATGGATGTGAAGAACAACACGTAGTAATGTTATATCCTTTGACCACCATCTCAAAGTTTTTATTTTGATAAAATATAAAAACTAATTAACTAGGTAATTGGGAAGGAAATTTTTGCGCTATTAACCAAAGCGCATTTTTGTCTTTGGGGTGTGGTAGAGGATTAGGGGGAGACTTTTTAAAGTTTGTCATTAACTAAAGCCAAACGAACGAGGTGGGATGAATGTTACAGCTCGTGAAACGCAACATCAAGATATATGAAACCAAAAAATAGATAAAATATACTTTATTTATTATAACAAATGAATATTTTTGCTTATACGTAAACCACGTAGTAATGTTATATGCAAAAAGCTTAGATATATAAAAACTAATTCATATCTTAATTAATTTTTTCGTTTTTTTGTGAATTGGTTAATTTTGGTATATATTTTGTCGATTTTTTTATCCAAATATCATTACTCTAAATGAAATATTATTACAACATATAGTGCCTCCACTTGAAACACCAGATGCTACAACAACTTACAGTTTCAATTTCTGACACCAACTAGCAGTATACCCGTGCATACGCATGGGTATTGTCGTGTTATTTTTATTAATAGACTTAGACTTAATTTAATTAGTTCGAACATTACCTCGTGAAAATCAAGACTAATTTAAAGTAAATAAACAAAAAGTTTCATATAGTAATTGAGTTAGTTCTAACATTACCCGTAAATATTAACCAGCAATATGTAATATTTTCCGAAGATATTAGAAAACAAATTTGTATTAAAGTTTCAAATTTTCTAAATTGTAATATTCTCGTAGAGACTAAATAAAACTTATCGATAGAGAAAATAGAATATTAAAAAGAAGAATACATGTAGATGAAATTAAAGTAGATGTATTGTGAAGTTTCATAACTTTAGAATATTTTCTTCAATGGACATTTTTAATCGTTAGGTAATTACCAATCATATAGTAATAATATGCAACCCCATGGCGAATAACACAAAATTTATTTTATCAGTAATAAAATTATACCAACATGTAATATTTTCCTGTTGTAACTCAAAAGTAGAATAATAAAATTAGAAATTTGAACAGAGTGAGAGGGGGAATAGAGGGGAGAGAGATAGAGAGAAATTTGAGAAAGATAAAAGTGGGAGAGCAAATAGAAAAATGTGTTTTAAACGTGAGATAAAATTATTAGTGGGTATTTTGATTAAAATTATTTTAGATTGATTAAAGTTGTAGTTTATAGTTGATAGTTGAAGAGGAAAGTGAAAAGTGAGTAAGTGAGTTTTAAATATGAGATTAAAAAGTTAAGAGATGATGTGAGAAAGTGGGACCCACAAAAAATAAAAAACGAAATAGAATAATTAGAAATGACATATTTATTCTCTAAAAGTGAGTTTCAAAGAAGAGTAGATTGATAATTTTGGTAGTGGTTGTTTTGTATAAAGTTATAGTTGATTACTACAACTTATCATCTGGACTTCGAACAAGTGTTGGCCCCATTAACTAGACTTCATTATCATCTTAGAGCATTTCAAATGGTGTTTGGTGCACCAAGAAGGAGATTTAGAATTTAAATCCCAAAAATTAACATTTTCAAACATACATACTAACATTTGCTTATAAAAAAATGGTGTTTGGTTCTTAAATAGAATTCACTCATTCATATCACTTTTAACAATATATATATATATATATATATATATATATATATATATATATATATATATATATATATATATATATATATATATTCAATATTTGCTTTAACAGTGAACCTATTAAGAATCCACGGGGTCCTAGGACTATATTCAATATTTATTTTAATTATAGTTTACCTCTCCCTCTCTTCTAAAAAGCAAATATAAAAAGTACTATTAGTGCGGTGACTCGTAAAAAAAGATGACGTCCAGATGAATGAGCCAATGTTCGAGTTCTATAGAGAGATGGGGCAATGGTTTAGCGTCATTAAACTTTACATATTTTGGCTCAAAATTAATTTTAAATTTTGTTACAAAATTAACTTTTTTAAATAAAATTCGTTATTAAGGAATAAACTTCAGATATTTAAACAATTAAATTTTTTTCACACACTAAAGTACCCAAAAAGTATATTTGCATAGTGTTACACTTTATATAATTTGTTCTGAAATTAATGTTCGATTCGTTACATTAAGAAATAAACTTTGCATATTTAAACAATTAATTTTTTCAGCATGATCTTAAAAGGTACACTATATAGCGTTACACTTTTTATAATTTGTTACGAAATTAATGTTTGATTCCAAAATTTTGATTATGGAGGTACATTTTCTATTTAATCGTAAAGTACCACTAAAATATAAAACATGAAAGAAGAGAGTGAGAGAGGAGAAAAGGGAAATAAAAATATGAAGGGGAAAAAATGAAGAAAAAAAATGGGGAGAGAAAGTTTGGAGAACAAAAAAAGGGCGGGGGGGGGGGGGGGGGGGTAGGGGGGGGGGGGGGGGGGAGAGAAAAGGGTTTGGAGGGAAGGGGAGAATTTTGGAGGGAATTGATGTAGGTCCCACAAGGGGGAGACTCATTAGGATGTATATTCTTAGATTTGTTGTAGTCTTATGAAAGAACTTAAATTCATATCTCTCATCCAACTTGGCCAATTCCATCGGTAAATCCAAGAAAAAGTGAGTTATTACATCTATGAACCCAGTAACAACTTTAAAAGTGAACCCATCAATACATGAGTTTTTACCCCTTGAACTTTTCAACCTGTAACAATACATGGAGCACACCCATTTAGGACTCCTACTCAGGGTGGTCAAACGATTTAATTTAATCAAAATTTAAACTAATATATATATGTCTGTGTGTGTGATTTAATTTACATACATTGTCATTGTGAAAATATTTTAAAACGTCAAGAATCACGAGACAACACATCATAAAAAAGGATTGACTTTGGGCCTATTTGTTACGGATTTAAAAAAAAATGATTTTAGTACTTCATAATTTAGAGATTATTTTTTAGAGATTTTTAAGAAAAGTAGAAGCTAATTTGTGTTTGTTTACTATCATAGAAATCATTTTTTAAAGCTACTCGTAGTGGTTTTCATTTGAGTATTTCCAAAAGCTACTCATAGTAGATTTTCATTTTTAGGAAAAAACGATTTTTTTAACAAATGATTTTCTAAATAATCTGAAACAACATTATGAAAAGGATTAAAAATGATTTTTTTGCTTTAAAAAATGATTTTTTGCATCCGAGAATCTATAACAAACGGACCCTTTATCTCACCTACCTTAAAAAGTTTTTACAGGGACGGTGTATGTCAATTAAACATATTTTGCTTTTCTAGTTTAGTAATTTTTATTCCTGCGATTTTTTCATTGCACTTTTTGGTGCTAAAAATCATAGATTGTGCAATTTTAATCCCCCTTTTTCTCAAAATTCAAGATTTTTAAGGATCAAAATTGCAAATAATCCATGATTTCGAGGATAAAAATTGCGAAATTAAGAAAAATGGAGACCAAAATTGTCAAGACTAAAAAAGAATGACCAAAATTCACCATAATTGTTTGTATTAATAATAGATTAGTGGGACTTAAAACTAATGGAGTTGTTGTTGTTATTTTATCTCCTTATACAAATAAACATAGTTGAGGAGGCTAAATAACATAATATTGGAGTAGCTAAATACTAGTATTAAATATACTTGATTATTCGAATACATATATTATTTTTGGGGTAGCCATGACTACTCCATGGTTAAACTACCAATCGCCCTTAGAGCTGCAAGAGGAAAGAGTTGGCAACAGTAGAAAGAGAAAAATAGGAGCTAGCAGAGCGTGCAAAAAACAAAACGAAAGGTGTCAAAATATGATTTTCATAGGGGATTGTGCAATTTTTTAAATTTGAGAGTGTGCAGCTGCACACCAGCTATTAATAAAATTATTATTAATATTGGCCGTGGTTGGTGAATTAATATAGGCTGTGGTTGCGCGCGAGAGGTGAAGAGGCACTAGTTTAGTGAAAAAAAGCTTTTTGTATCGGTTGTTTTGCACTTTTAGTATCGGTTATCAATCGATACTAATTCGACCGATACTAAATGTCCGACATTTAGTATCGGTTAAATAACCGATACTAAATGTCACTTTTAGTATCGGATTTTCAAAAACCGATACTAAATGACGTTTTTTGGTGATTTTATGTCTTGAAAGCGTACATTTAGTATCGGTTATTTAAATAACCGATACTAAATGTCTTTTCAACATTGTGTTTACTTCTAAAAATTGACATTTAGTATCGGTTATTTAAAAACGATATTAAATATCACTTTTAATATCGGTTATTTAAAAACCGATACTAAATGTCACTTTAACATTGTGTTTCTTTGTCTAAAAAATGACATTTAGTATCGGTTTTTAAATAACCGATACTAAAAGTGACATTTAGTATCGATTATTTAAATAACCGATACTAAAAGTGACATTTAGTATCGGTTATTTAAATAACCGATACTAAAAGTCTATTTTCTTAAAAAAAAAAGGTTCAATTCACATTTTACCACACACACTACATATAGTAGTGTGGTAAAATGTGTTCGAGAACAAAACTCAAATCATGGGTAGAAGACAAATATAATACAAAGGGTAGATGTTCAGTTGTTGTGTTTTATACTTCTAAAGGACAAATAAAGCATATTACTTATATCTAAAATGATGAGTGGAAAGGATATTGAATAAATAGTATATACACTAGCTTCATGTCCATCACCATGTTGATCACTAAAGCCATGAACAGGCAACAGCATCCACTTAGTTTTTTATTTAATCTACTAGAAATCTAATTTTATATTTAGGAGATTGGTAAAGTAGAGGACATACTTTAAATGGCAACTGCCTTGCTTTATTCAAATTTTTCACTACTTGGCATAAGCAGATGCCTTTTTCTCCGCAATGGGTACGCTAGTCAATGGAACAATGTCCATGCGGGAGATACGGAAGACACTTGCGGATTAGATGCCATAGACACAACCCGACACGGCGGGTACCCACATTCTTTGTTAGCAATCATGTTTGTTACAGGTAATGTTGAAATCCGGCTTAAACTCAAGAAAATCACGCTTTTCTTTTGCCAATCCTCTGTCAAACAATAAACTCTCTTGAGTAGTAAGAAAATTTGAGCCAATATAATATCAAGCACAAATAAACTCATTTTTAATCACCGATATAACAATACAATATTCAACACATTTATAAATTGCAAATATGAAACCTAACGATTTACTTACTTCACTATGCTACTTCATTTCATATGTGAAGTTGCATAGAACAACGTAAGCATGTTTTATGGAAAAACAATCAGAGCAAAGCGAATGCTTCGGTTGGGGAACAAACGTAATTGACAATGTTATAAGCGAAAAAGCTATCAAGTTGTATGAGTTCACCGTAACCATGCGGTCACCTTTTCTTTTCTTTTTCACCCATCTTTCATTTTTCTAAAACATATAACATGCAAAATTTTCATAGAAAGGGGAAATCAGTGATTACAAAGAAGGTTAACCACATCACAAAAGGAGATGTAATCATCAACAAAGATACAAAGTAAAACAGGGCAAAAACAAACAATCTACTTAGAGTACAATAAATTTCTCCAATCCCTTTGTCATAATCTTGTCCTGAAATCCAAAAAATAAATATAAGGACTGGTATTTCCTTTTGAAAATTTAAGATTTTTGAGTCTTTGACTACAATCAAGCAAATAAAATAAAAACAAAAGTATGTAACCATAAAAGAAAAACAAAAGTAACTAACTATAGGACACAGCCATATTTCTTATTTTCAGCAACACAAGAAAAACATAAGAACACATTGACTGTGGAAAAATTGGTTCACCAATACACGCAAACAATTCCTAGTTTTATAGTTTTATGGATATATATCAGGCAAGATAACACTAACCTCTAAAACTTTCATCATATAATCATTGAAACTCCTGAGATTATCTTTCTGAGCTTCCTGGACAGCAGAGACCATTGCCATTTCATGAACCTGAGAACAAACAGAGTATAGAATATTGTCACAATTCCATTCAATACGCACTTTTTCTGAAAGACATTCAATAAGAACTAGATGCACAGAGTCATAAGATTTGTTGGATTTACACAACTAGGTACACAACTTCACATACAAATACAAACAAATACTTTAGCTTTGCTTATAGAAAAAGGGGAAGCAGACAGAAGCCAATATAACAAGCATGCTACACTACCATGCTTATCCGTGAGCAGTAAAATTATATCAAAGTGAAAACCATCAATAATAGTCATCATCAGAGCACAATTCTTTAACTTTGACAAGATGTGATGTATTGAACAAATTCAAACATCAGAATTCCAACACTATATTTGACCCCATAGGTACAAACATTTCTCACTGGTTATTGTGAACACTAACCAAACTCAAAATCATAGAGATTATGATATCTAACACTGATAAAAATGATGCATATTGAATCAATTTAATATCTAGTTGATTTAAAATGATAGTAAATGTAAATCCAAGATGAATATAAAGCAATTTGAAAGTGAATATTACCTGCTGTAGGTACTCCTCAACACTTGTTGCCTCAACAGGAAAAACATCCTCAAAAGTTGTCTACATACCCAAAAATAGAGAGGGCATAGCATCAGCACAGATAGTAGTGAAGTGAGCTAAGAAGTCTCAAGAACCACAACACAAGCAACTAAAAAAGTAGTTTGATATGAGCTTCCACGAAAAGTTTCTTTTGCGTCCAAACAAGGTTGTCTAGGGGAAACAAGGAAGTCTACTCTATGCAACTTAGCCTAAGACTGCTTAACATATATTGTATATGCATTAAATTAGATTATCCTGACAACATTGTACATACACTAAAGCCACCATTTCCTATAGCAATTGTACATACATTAAATTAGAGAGAGAGAACATTAAGATTTGAGATGGTAGATTACTTACCATTTCCTATAGCAATTGTTGCAATTGAGGCACTAGAGTAATTTGGTGATGTAAGTACATATTCAACTGTATAGTAATGTTTTCCATCTATTGTTCTCTGCATTCACAAGTTATATAGAAATGGCTATTAGTTTGCATTGCCCATCAAGGCCTATTTTTTTTTTTTGAAAAATAAAAAGATTGGAAGAGAAATAAATTGAGAAGCGAGAAGAAACCTCCTGCATGTCATATATTGTTGGTCTTTGGTTTGGTGCAAAAGCATATCTATGGTTCACCAAAAAGGTTATAACACGCTTAAGGTACAAATTAATTAATTAAACTATTAAAGTATAAATTAGACTCCATATGATAATGTGATGAGAATATTGAGCATCATCACCTACCTCTTCAAGTGGACCCATATCTTTCTTCTCGGTTGGTATGAATCTCACCCTTGCATTTTGTAATCAGAGATATCTGTCTTTGAATGCAGAATCATGAGCCACAAGTCAAATGCCTATAGAAAATATCACTCTCGGACTTGTGTGGTTGAACATGAGATTAGCATCTTCGAGATTAGTATGTATGGTTCTTAATTACCTTCCAATCTGAAGGATACACATAAGAATAACCATCTGAATAGTTAGCACCATTACATCAAAAGAAAACCAAACAATGCTTAAAGAACTCAATGATAACAACCAAAGTGTATGTTAGCACCATTTTAAGGTCATCCAAACATACCTTTCCATGATTTTTCTTAAATCCAGAACTCAAATACATCAAACATGCCATGGTTCCAAGTAAACAACAAATGCACCTACAAGAATCGAGAAAATCATGTAGGTGATGAAAGGCAACTTACAAAAACACTCAATATGGGAATTGCTCAAACTATTTACCATTCCTCTTCCCTCCCCTTGATCAAAATAGCGAGCGTATTGTTGAAACACACGCTTGAGTTAGGGTTTTTGCTTTTGGTGAGTTAGGGTTTTTTTCTTTTGCAACAAATTGGAAGAACAATCAACACCACCACGAGTTAGGGTTAGTTTGAGAAACTTACTAGCGAGAAGAAGCGATTGAGGCGGAGTAGAGCGAGCACCTGGAGCGATGGAGAGCCTGTGAGAGAGTGAGTGAGAACGAGCGATGGTAGTGACGAGAGAGAGAACGAGAGAGAGAATCCATTTTGCACTAGTGAGGGAACCAAGAACGTGAGGAAGAAGAAGAGGGGTTGTGGGTAATTGGGTATTTTGTGTGATTGTAAAAAAAATTATTAATTCAAATTAAATTATGAGTCAGCAAGTATATATGCCACATAAGCGAAAATAAAATAAAAAATATGACTCAGATGATGACTAGGTTTTTTGTAACGGAGTTGGATGAAGGCCAAAATTTTAAAATATAAAGGACTCATTTTGGACAAAAAAAAGAAGATAAATGACCAAACCGTTATCTAAAATAAAGTTAAAGGACCTCAGGAGCATTTTAGCCATTAATATATTTTATACGTTATACACTATTACATGTCTTGGGCGAATAAGTAAGGAGAGATCCTTTGTGAAAGAGGAAACCTTGGGCGGAGTTCTATTCCTATTTGGTTTTCCAATAATATGCTTCTTTCTTGTCATTACAATTTCTATGGCGTTCATAACAGATTATATCTATCTTAAAAAAAATTCTATTCCCTAAAACTTTTCTCATTGGAGTTATTTGACAAGGTTAATTTGGTTAAATTGTTATTCTTTTTCTTTTATTTATTGTTTCTTATTAATCTGTGTGGACTAGCTTAGTATTGTGTTTGTTAAGAGTCCCACATCGGATGTGATATGGTCTGAAAAAGAGTTTATAAGTGGGTGGTATCCCTCACTTTACAAGTCAGTTTTGTGGCATTGAGTTAGGCCTTAAACCACATTCTAAGAGTGTTTTACTCTTACTAATAATAATGTTTTTTAGAATTCTGATTTTACGTTGGGGAAAGGATATGGAAGTGTGTGCACATGGTACATGGATATATAATAGGCTTCTTCCGGGTCGAAGGAGATATACAACTGAATTTTTAAAAGGAGTTGAAGAATTTATTGGTTTTGCTTGTTAGCAAAAAAAAAAAAAATATTTGGATGAAGGGGTAAAAACACGTGCAGGAGGAGATTGGACATGAATAAGATAATAAATAAATAATGAAGAATGAGAAAAATTAAAAGAGAGATAGATAGGAGGATTAAGAGACATGTAGAGGGTCGTGATAGATTCACCATTTACAAAGAAACAATGTTTATGGATTTTTCTTCTCCTTTTTGTCATCTTCATATCAAAGAAACAAATGTAGGGGGAGTGAGGACATGAATAAGAAAATTGAAAAATAGATCATAAAGAGTGATGGGGATGATCGAAGTCCAAAAAACATGTGTAAGAGGAGATTGAAAATTACCAAAATAAATAAATAAGTATATAATGAAGATTCATTAAAAATGGGTAGGGAAAATGAAGAGAATTCAAGTAATGCTTGGAGTTTTATTCTTCTCTCCGTCCTCTCCATCAAAGAAACAAATGAATGAGTAGACCCGGGGGGGCAAGAATAAAAATGGAAAAACATGAAGAGTAGGAAAAAATAATAGAGAAATAAAGAGGATTAAGAGAGATGTAGATAGGTTGTGATGGAAAAGATTGATAGAGATGTAAATGGGTTGTGATGAATAGGATCCAAGTGATCCTATTCATCCCCTCCTTCAAAGAAACAAACGCAAAAGTAGATGGAGACAAGAATAAAATATATCCTTAAATTTTAATTCGTATCTCCTTCGTCTCCATCAAAGGGATGGTGACGAAGAGGATTGGCCATGTCAAAAAAAGTTAACACTACCTGGATTTTTATTTTCTCTTCATCAAAGAAACAATTTAATCTTAAGTTCTCATCTTTTTCATATTTATATTTGTAGTATTCAACTCTCCCCTTTTATTTTAAGTAAGTCCATTTTAAGTTCTCCTTATATTTGCAGTATTCAATTTAATCTTAAGTTTGATAAGTCCATTTTTTGTTGTCTTTTTAGTACTTATTTTAAGTAAGTTGTTTGGTATTTTAGTTCAATTCTAGAGCTATTTTACTACCTTTTGTTTTGTTTTTATTTTCAGGATAAGTGTTGAGCAAAGTAAGGGAATTTAAGCTTCTAATGCATAGGAATGAAATCCCAAGGCAAAAGGAGGAAAAGAAGTACCAAAAGAACCAAAAAGAGGCAAGAAAAGAGGAGTTTTATAGCGTAAACTTGAGCCATTACACGGTGGCGTGTTATAAAACATGGCCATGTTTCGCTAGAAAAACTGAAGAGTCAAAATCTAATTGCGAGAAAAACGGGAGTGTAATAAAACACGGCAGAAGATTGTAATAAAACACACACTGCAGTGTTATAAAACATGGCCGTGTTTTTCCAACTTCCTCCAATTGTTGTTACTTTTCTTCCTTCACTTCTTATGGCGATTCTTAATCAGATTTTATGTCTCAAAGGCCTATAAATAAGCACGAAATTCTGAGTGCTAGGCATGTTATTCTTACTTGTAAACTCACTCTAAAAGATTTATCTAAGTTCTTGCATTTCCCTTAAGCTTTTGTTCTTTTATTTTCATGTTCTTTACCTTCTTGCACTTTTAATTTCTGTTCTTATTTTCAGCAACTTTATATTCAATCCTTTATCGCTTTCGTTTATTTTCTGTCATTTACATTACGCAATTTACAATTCCGTCAATTACAATTCTTGTTATTTATCCTTTATCTCTTTTTATTCTTCTTCTAAGTCCTTGTCTACGATGATCATGAGTGAGTAGATCCTTCTAGTCTTGGGATTGTGGGAATAATCCAATGATAGATCCCTAAACAATTCCAAGTCTAGACTCTATTTTATTGAAGTTTTTATATCTAATTTAACCTCATCGATTTCAAAGCTATAATTCAAATATCAAACGAGGTACCGAAAGGTGAAGTTTGATATTAGAACTATGAGGTTAAACAAGATGATCAAAACATGAGAATAGTTTTGAGAGTCTTGGGACAACAAGGTTTGTACTTAAGGGGTCTTGGCAATAATCAACCATGAGAATAGGTTTTGATTATTGTTTCGAGGCACACTCTTGTATTCGAAAGGAAACATGAGTTACCATTGAATACCTTGTCCTTAGAAAAGACTTTAAATAAAATAGAGAATGGATGAGGATTGTGAAATGTTTCTATCATTGAGATGAAACCACAATCCTAGGACGTTTTTATAATTCTGAATTTAAAACCAACAATCATTCCTTCTTCTAAAAATTATTCCTTTCAGCTAATCAAAACTAAAAATTAGATTGGTAATTGCTTAACTCCCTGTGGATCGATACATTTTTACTACGAGATAGAAACCGTGCACTTGCGGCCTATCAAGTTTTTGGCGCCGCTTCTTGGGGACTTTTGTGATATTGATTGATTTTTTGGTATCGGTTAGACTAAATGTTTTATTTTTCTTGTTAATATGAATAAGCATGTATTTACATTCTCCAAGGAGGAATGAGAATATTTTGAGGAATCTTTGCCACCACCACCACTTTGCTTAAAAGGGTTTTACAAAAATATATTTACATTTTCCAAGGAGGAATGGGAATCTTTTGAGTCATCTTTGCCACCACCACCACCTTGCTTAAGAGGGTTATTCAAAAAACTACATGAAACACAATTTGAGAAAAATATTGTAGTTGAGGTAGATCGAAATAATACTAAAGTGGTAGTGCCAGATGATTCACAAGAGATATACCATGAGATGGAGAACATAAGGAAACTGTAATTTCATCCTTGGATAAATATATGGGTTTAAATGAATGTGTGGATGTCAAAATCTTGTTCCCTTTATCTTATTTTTCACCTTCCTATGTGAAAATAACATTTGATCTAAGAGGAATTGAAAATAGGATCTTGTTTGTTACGCAACTTCCTTTTTACAAGCCATGGGATCCTGGAATATGTTTTCATTCTTCATGTGTCACTTGGTCTTTATGCTTCAAGCAATGGGACCCAGGAATAAGTCTATAAAGGGAAAAGGTCAAGCTAATGACCATAAAAAAGAGCTGCATGGGGAGGCAACCCACAGGTTTACCTCTGTTTTGCTTTGCTAGAATAAGAAGGAAAGTTGCAAATGCTAGTCAATGTGAGCTTTCTTTACCCTTCTCATGTGTTTTTCATTTTTATACATTGAGGACAATGTCTAGTCCAAGCATGGGGGGTGACTTTAGTATTTTCTTCTTCTTTATTTAGTAGTTGAGTCATCATCTCCTCCTATGTGATAGATCCTTGTGAATCTTCAAGTAATTTTTTTATGGCAATTTTGTGATAAATTTTTCTATTTTCATCTATTTGAATGTTTCGTTGGAGTTCAACTATTAGATATGCTTGTTGGTACTTCATGTTGGGTTTACACACACTTCGCTAAGATAGGTTTCGGTACTAGGATGTCTAAGAAAGATTGGAAAAAAAGCCACTTAGTTCCCTTGGTGACACTTACTGCATTTTGGTTGCTGGAGAAATGTCTGTGTTGAGCTGCTTAAAAAGAGCAATAAAATGGAAATAAATTGAAAAAGAAAAAAATGAAAAAGAAAAGAAAAGACTTTAAGCAATTTAGCCCAACATCCCTTTGAGGCCATAGGTTACTAGGGAAATACTTTGAGTACCCTTTTGAGACTTTATAAGTTACTAGGGAAATACTTTGAGTACCCTTTTGAGACCGATTGACTACTGGGAAAAAGAGACACTCCTTTGAGACCAAGTGTGGCAATTCCATTGTTTGAATATAAGTGGATGACCCAAGCAAAAGGTGCTAGGGAATTTGGCTGTTGATATCTAACTTGTTGTTCTAGTACCACAAAACTGATCTTCTCTGTACATAAAGCTCAACAGAAAAGTTTCATAAGCTGAGAAGAAAAATGTTGTTGGATACCACCAGATCATTTCTAGTTCATGTGCTAAGCCGATAATTTTCATTCAAGGATTTGCCAAATAAATTGTAACGTTTTGCTTGAGGACAAGCAAGGATTTAAGCATGGGGGAGTTTGATAAGTCCATTTTTAGTTGTCTTTTTAGTACTTATTTTAAGTAAGTTGTTTGGTATTTTAGTTCAATTCTAGAGCTATTTTACTACCTTTTGTTTTGTTTTTATTTTCAGGATAAGTGTTGAGCAAAGTAAGGGAATTTAAGCTTCTAATGCATAGGAATGAAATCCCAAGGCAAAAGGAGGAAAAGAAGTACCAAAAGAACCAAAAAGAGGCAAGAAAAGAGGGAGTTTTATAGCCGTAAGCAAAGCCATTACACGGCTGGCCGTGTTATAAAACATGGCCATGTTTCGCTAGAAAGCTGAAGAGTCAAAATCTAATTCTGCAGAAAAACACTGGCAGTGTAATAAAACACTGGCAGTGTAATAAAACACGGCTGCCAGTGTTATAAAACATGGCCGTGTTTTTCCAACTTCCTCCAATTGTTGTTACTTTTCTTCCTTCACTTCTTGTAACTGATTCTTAATCAGATTTTATGTCTCAAAGGCCTATAAATAAGCATGAAATTCTGAGTGCTAGGCATGTTATTCTTACTTGTAAACTCACTCTAAAAGATTTATCTAAGTTCTTGCATTTCCCTTAAGCTTTTGTTCTTTTATTTTCATGTTCTTTACCTTCTTGCACTTTTAATTTCTGTTCTTATTTTCAGCAACTTTATATTCAGTCCTTTATCGCTTTCGTTTATTTTCTGTCATTTACATTACGCAATTTACAATTCCGTCAATTACAATTCTTGTTATTTATCCTTTATCTCTTTTTATTCTTCTTCTAAGTCCTTGTCTACGATGATCATGAGTGAGTAGATCCTTCTAGTCTTGGGATTGTGGGAATAATCCAATGATAGATCCCTAAACAATTCCAAGTCTAGACTCTATTTTATTGAAGTTTTTATATCTAATTTAACCTCATCGATTTCAAAGCTATAATTCAAATATCAAACGAAGTACCGAAAGGTGGAGTTTGATATTAGAACTATGAGGTTAAACAAGATGATCAAAACATGAGAATAGTTTTGAGAGTCTTGGGACAACAAGGTTTGTACTTAAGGGGTCTTGGCAATAATCAACCATGAGAATAGGTTTTGATTATTGTTTCGAGGCACACTCTTGTATTCCGAAAGGAAACATGAGTTACCATTGAATACCTTGTCCTTAGAAAAGACTTTAAATAAAATAGAGAATGGATGAGGGATTGTGAAATGTTTCTATCATTGAGATGAAACCACAATCCTAGGACGTTTTTATAATTCTGAATTTAAAACCAACAATCATTCCTTCTTCTAAAAATTATTCCTTTCAGCTAATCAAAACTAAAAATTAGATTGGTAATTGCTTAACTCCCTGTGGATCGATACATTTTTACTACGAGATAGAAACTGTGCACTTGCGGGCTATCAATAGAGATGTAAATGGGTTGTGATGAATAGGATCCAAGTGATCCTATTCATCCCCTCCTTCAAAGAAACAAACGCAAAAGTAGATGGAGACAAGAATAAAATATATCCTTAAATTTTAATTCGTATCTCCTTCGTCTCCATCAAAGGGATGGTGACGAAGAGGATTGGCCATGTCAAAAAAAGTTAATACTACCTGGATTTTTATTTTCTCTTCATCAAAGAAACAATTTAATCTTAAGTTCTCATCTTTTTCATATTTATATTTGCAGTATTCAACTCTCCCCTTTTATTTTAAATACTTTTCCATTGACAATTTGTGATGATATTTAGAAGTGTGTGGGGTTTGCTAAAGAAGAATGGGCCTGTCATGAGTAATTTTTTCAAACCCCAAAGTACACCAAAACGAAATAATTAGCGTCGCACACTATATATTTTATCGAGTCTAGTTTATGTCACTAAACAAATTTTTGAATATTTTAGCGTCGCGCTCTATATATCACAAAACTATTTTTTTTGGCATATATTGGGTATTGAGAAACGAACTTCGCATATTTGAATAGTTAACAAACTTTCTGAAGGGCAAAACACACTACTTAGCGTCTCACTTTACATAATTAGTCACCAAATTATTTTTTCACGAAATCGATTATTGAGAAACAAACTTCGTGTATGTGAATAGTTAAAAAAAATTGAACCCTAAACTACCCTAAAACACATTGCTTAGGATCACACTTTACGTATTTTGTCACAAATTAATTTTTTCACTGAAACGGTTAGTGAGGAACGTATTTTGTGTATTTGAACATCTAGATTTTTTCTTTACTCTACCAGACCCCAAAAGACACTGCTTATCATCACACTTTACGCATTTTGTCACAAAATTAATTTTTGTTTTCACCAAATCGGTTATTGAGAAATGAATTTTGTGTATTTGGGGATTTAAATTTTTTTCCGGACCCTAAAGTACCCCAAAACACATTGCTTAGCGTCACACTTTACATATTAATTTTTTTAACATGTGCCGAAAGATGGAGAAATTCTTGTAGTGGATTAGTTGCAAGTGAAGTATACTAACTATAATTGTCTTTGTCCACTATAACTTTTTTCAAATAACCCACTGGCGAAATGTCTATATTGCCCTCAGTTGAAACAAAATTTACAAACTACTTACTCAGGGACAATTATGTCATCTTACTCATATTTCAAATCTAATGTCTGCTGCCTAATAGTACCCTACTCTGCAACTACTCTGCAGAATCTACTTTCTTGATATTCTGAAATCTCCTCTCTTCTCTTTTAACACAATGAAATTATCTCTACTACACAACAAAGAAAGAAACCACAGAAAGGGAAAAAAAACATAGTACCCATTTTCGTGAAATCCAGAAACAACGGGAAAAGTCACCAAAAAACCACTGCGAAGGAACATAGGAACACCAGCAGTTCTGGAAGCTGAACCACCGCGAAGAAGAAGACGGAACGACCAATCTTCCACCACAATCAGGTATTTTCGATATTCAATCTAGATTAACTCTCATATCCTTCCATCTCATACCTATTTCGAACACAATATATAATTTTGGTTTCGATTTTTCATTCCTTTCCATTTAAATTCGAAGAAGAGCATCTAGCCTGACCTAACATCAACACCTTATTTGTCTCTATTTTAGGGTTTTCGATTATGCTCTGTTTTATGTTCTTCCTTTTCACCTATCGTGCAAATCACATGTATCTGGGTTAGAAATCTAATATTCACATGCTTATGAGTTATTATCTCATATGGGTTTCTTAATAATCCTACTTCCAACATCGATTTGTTAATAATAGCAACTTATATGGATTGTTATTAATCTCTCTTCCAAATACCCTTCTCATATGCCTTTTTTTTTTACATGTTTTCTCATATGATGATTTTTTGACATGTTTTCTCATATGCCTCTATTAATAATCTTTTTGCTGGTCTTTGTTTAAATGTTTCCAGAAACTAACATTCTGGTCTTTCTTTACTTTTTCTGGTCTTTCACTTTGAATACCTTTTCAAGGGGTCTTTTACCCTTTGTCACTTCATATATCATATAGCATATATATCATGAATACAATGAACCATATGAGCAGGCTGTGTTTAGCAAATCATTACTAACTTTGGACGAACTTCATATTCTCTTACTTTATGTTATGCAGGAAATATGGCACGAAAGTTCGATAAGATCAACCAAATCAACATGGATAAGCAGATTTGGAAGTTAGCCGTTCGTGTCACAAATCTCTGGACCGTTGTCAATCAGTCAAAACAGCCACACCTTGAGATGGTTATAATGGATGCACAGGTATGACTTTATTCATACATTTCACTTATGCCAATTGTACAAATGCCCCTATTAACCTTACTTTGAAAATCTTCCTTTTCTTAGGCCCATAAGATTCAACTTATTGTACCTAACAAGGAGTTTCACACATGGAGCCCTCAAGTCAAAGAGGGCAATACCTACATCATGCATACAGAACTTCAGTGTCCAACACAATGATTTACCCTTTAAGGCATGTGAGCATCCTTTCAAGTTGGTTGTCAATGCCGGGACAAGCCTAAAACATATAATGCTGCCTGACATACCTTTTGGAACATTTACATTCAAAGACTTTTCTCAAATACTAAATGGCAACTATCGTGATGATTTGTTAGTCGGTATGTCAACCTTTAATATCTCTTATTTGTTCTTCAATACCGTTACTATTTCGCCATTATATACATGCTAACAATATGAACACAACCAACTGGAACAGATTTGATTGGTGCTGTTCAAGATGTTACTGATATGAAGAGAAACAGTAGCCCCAAAAAGGTTGCTTTGACCTTGAAAGATATAAGGTTATGACTCCTAACTTATGTGTATTATCACATTGAATCTTATGCGGCAACCTTTTTCTCAAACTTTTGTCTTTTACTCTTATTCACAGTGGAAATTGCCTTCAATGCACTCTTTGGGACGATTATGCCCAGTAATTCATCAACTATCAAGACCAGAATCCCACTTCACAACTTACCATTTTGCTACTAAATCTAGCTAAAATCAAGCCACCTCAAGGTAAAATTGAAACCATCCATCTTCAATAACAATCTTATTTATCACTCACACTAACCAGATTTTCATAATGATCTATTAGAAAAATACAACCAACCCGTCTCTGTCTCTAATGCGTGGAATGGAACTAAGCTGTTTCTTAATGAAAACATGCCTGAAATTCAAGATTATATTAATAGGTTTGTCTTAACATTATCTCTTTCTAAAAGAAATATAATTTCATACATATCAACTACTCATACTCCCCATTTCCTAAATTCCAGATTCCCAATTCAGACTTTATCTCAGCCCTCTAATCAAATTCTGTCTCAAACAAGTGGAGGCTCTCAACACACACAATACTCACAACTTGACAAATTTTTGTACAATGCCGTGCCAATGAGTTTCTACGAAATCAATCGACTCACTCAGGTATTATACTATTGTCATCTATAATCAGTCTACCAAAACAACTTCTCTTTTAACACTAATAATTATTTTTTATCATATATTAGGATACTGTCTATGTAACTGTGGGAACTACTGCCATGCTTTTAGCTAACCCAAATGGTTGGAGTTACGATGGATGCACAAAGTTAACCTGTTCGTTTGGCACCACTTTACAGAATGATGGCAAGTATAAATGTAAATGTGATTTAATCTCTGACAATACCGTGCCTAGGTAACAACTAAAAAAACATCCTTCAGTATACAATTTTTAACTAAACGTCAATCACATATGCTTTTCCATTTTAATTTTGTTTAGGTACAAAGTTGAAATCAAAGTGGTAGACAAACAAGAGGAGATCAGGCTTATGTTCTGGAATCCACATGTAGTTGATCTTCTTGGAGTAAATGCAGCTGACCTGAAACAACGAATGCTTCAGGCATTTACATTCCCATTAAACTATTTATTTATTGTTGCTCTCACTTATTTAGAATCAGACTTTAATTTTTTACACCAAATTAGGATGGAGAAGATGACCCTAAGGCATATCCAGAACTACTTGATGACCTGTTGGGTAGACAACTGGCATTCAGACTTAGAGCAAAACCAGGAAACAAGCTTTCCATTTTGGCAGTTTCAGAAGATCAAGATTACATCCAAGCCATTCTCCCATTGATTCAAACTCAAGAGGTCATGTCAATTTTATAATATCCTAACTCAAGTCATATTATTTCACTCTTACACTTCCCTAAATCAGTTTACAATTTTTTTAGACTACATCCATGATAGAGGTTGCCATTAAGGAAGTTCATGAAGACATTAGCTTAGCCACTGTAAGTTTATATGCCCATTTTATGGAAAAATTCAATTTTTCCTCTATCACACTAAATTGTCAAGTTATTTCATAAGCCTCATTATCTTTATTTAATGTTTTCCAGCAATCCTTATCTGACATGGCGGAACATGACCCCGATGTTAAGGACCAACTTACTCCTGCAAAAAGAAACTTTCCAACTCTGAAATTGGAGGAAAGTCAGATCGAACCCTTGGGAACTCCACAAATGTCATCAACCAAGTCCAAGAAAATTATGGAGTAGTCTTAGAGTCATTGTTCTTTAGTAGTAGATATATTACGAGATGTAGTCCTCCATTTTGAAACTTTGTTCAACTCAATTTGTCATTTTGTCTTGATAGCCTTTTGATACTTAATTATAAGAGGAACTACACCAATGTGAATGTCTTTTGGATCATGGCATGTTATGACTACATTGTACCCTTTTTATGTTAACTATATCTGTATGCCTTAGAAATTATGGAAGTGCCTTTTTATGTTACAAATAAGTAGATCACTTGATGTACTAGGGATGCTTAACTTATCTACATTGTACATCAACTACATCAGGGATACCCACTACATAGTTTTTGCTAATTGCATAAAACGTCATGTAGTAGATGAATAACCATTTGACTAATTTCTATCAATTTTTTTTACACTCACTATATATATATATATATAAATAAATAAATAAATATTTTGGTACAAATAGAATAAAATAAAACTCATGCACAAATTCTTGCAAGGCAAAAGCATGCATCAGTACTCCTCATGAATACTCCTACTCCTAAAGTGCTTTTATATATTAATTTACCAAGTAGGAAAACAAATTTGTTCAAACCAAAGAATGGGAACAAATTTTACTTTAAACTGAACGCCAACTGAAGGAAGCAAGGTGAGATAGAATTATACAAATAAGTAGAACAAATAATAACTCTACCTCCTTTTTGGTTCCAATCAGTACCTTCAATAAGATAACTATTTCTCTTTAACTTCACATTCCAACAAACGAGATACTCAATTGTAATTGGTTGAGACAAGACACTTTGATAAAAACTTACTGCTCCATTAAATGCAAAAACTGCACACACTCTGCAGCCTCTTTTAAACAGCTATTACTCAAAATATTATCCAAATCTTACACCTATTCTTACAACACCTATTGCAACTACAGTACTAGCCACCTAATTACAACTTTCGGAGAATAAAAAAAATTCTTAATTTGAACAAAATGGTGGCAATAGTACTTGCAAACTCAAAAACAATACAAGCAGTAGCCTCTAATGAAAAAATCACAGCTCTCTTCACCATCCACACAACCCATTTTCTCAAATTCCAATAGATTTTGAACGACCACCATTCTCTTTTTCTAAGTTCTTTACTTCTTTTCTTTTCAACCTATCTAAGCCACAACACATTCCATACTAAGGACTTACCATTCCAGCAATATACAATCTGTTGTAAAGTTACACAAGGTAAGTGGACTCAACTCAAACTTAGCATTTACTACCTCATACTTACATTTTGATTACATGTTGTTCATACTTCATACCCTATTTGCATCAGTATATAATACCCTACTAATACCTGAATAAATGTATATGCCACCTATTATCACAATTCCAATTTAGGGGTTTTACACACCGCAAATTCAATGATTGTGCTCCTGTGTCTTATGTGCTGATAAAAACCAAATTTCTCATAATTATATACAGACAGTCCAACTGCCTTTAATGCACATGACTTTAAGACATTGCCCAAGTACATTCAAACCACATGCAAAACCAACTCTATTTGATAATAAGACTATTTGAATTAAAATTTTCTCACCATTACATACGAATAATTACACTTCTCTACTTATCTCTATTCAATTGCTATATTTTTCTGATTTCCTTTAATGCACCACATCAACATATACTATAACTCTTTCAATCACCCATACCCTTTCTTGCGTAACACATAAATTTCATGTCTCTCATAATGCCTTTTATCTACATTAATAACATTATGCTTTTTTTGGCCCTATTTATTTCTTTCATCAACTTTAACATAGTCTACTTACACATACAGCAGGAATGCCTCCAAAGAGAAGAAGGGAATTGTTCAACACAAACAATATCTATACTCCTCAAAATTCCATGGGAGAAAACCTACCATTCTCAAATCTATTAAACTCTTCTCAATTTCATACACCATTGACTGATATTTCCAATACTGTACTAAATCAGTATTCCAAAAACACATCTTCCTCAACGCCAACACAAGATTTAAATTCACAAATCTACACTCACCCATCACAAACATTCGTGAGAAAAAAAAGAAAAGCAACAACGATTTCCACTTTAGGTGTCAATTTAATTTCCAGGTTTGATGTGGAAAATCAACCTTACATTACTCCCAACAAAGATAGACCATCTTCTTCAACAAATCCAACAAATGTCTCAGCTACCAATCAGAATTATGAACATTATGATATTCAAGATGCTGATACTCTTCCATATCAAGGTAACAAAATCAACTGATCTTATACTTCTATATAGATTACCTTTTATATATATATATATATATATATATATATATATATATATATATATATATATATATATATATATATATATATATATATATATATATATATATATATCGACTATTTCTTTTGAAACAAGTACAATTGAACACTCCATTCCTAGAGCCCAATTTCGAAACTGTCTACGACTCAGATGAAGATGTTAATGATACAAACTCACCATCAATTCAAGAACCAAATCTCAATCAAGGTAATCTCATATGTATTTTATTTCTTTACCTTCATATTCTAAAACAAATTAAAATTAAGGTTTTTCCCATTCATTCCAGTACTACGATATTGGTGATCCGGTTATTGAGTGTCGGTGGTGTTGTTCCGCTGATGTGGTACCAAGAAAGAGTGGATAAATACCGACATTCTGCAATGCCAAAGTACCAACTATGTTGTGGAAATGGAAAAGTGCAATTACCCTTCATAAAACCTCCACCTCAATACTTGCAACATCTTTTGTTTCAATCTAATTCTGAGGATTGCAAAAACTACCAACAAAACATTAGACAGTATAATATGATGTTCGCTTTCACCTCACCTGGGGCAAAACTTGATAAATCTATCAATAATGGTAGAGGACCTCCAACTATTAGAATTCAAGGTAGAACATGTCACAGAATCGGCACTTTATTACCAAAACCAGGTTATATACCAAAGTTTGCACAACTGTATATTTATGACACTGAAAACGAAGTTGCTCACAGAATGCAAGGTTTGAGGTAAGCACTTATCATTATTTTAAATTTATCTTTCAACAACAAATCTTTATCCAACATTACTCCTACAAGTTTCACAACACTACTTTCTTTTATCATCTTTTGTAGTCTAAACAATACCAATACCAATGTTGATCAAAAACCTCATAACCATGTTGGACACACATAATTCCCATGCAAAGTCATGAGAATGGCCAGTTGAGAGAAGGAAATGTCACAAATTTGAAATTCGATATCGGATCAGAAACCGATGAACCCTCATCACATGATGATCTTCATCGTTTTTAAAGAGTTTTTACACAATATTGATGATGGATGTGCTTAATTGGTGTGTTTTTGTGAACAAATCGTGTTTGTTGTGAATTGCTTATTCTACGCAGTTGTTTATCTTTGGGTTTGTGTGAAAGGTGGATCGAAAAGACAAAAGCTGCTGCGGTCAGTGGATTTGAGGTTTGGAAGATCCCCACCGATATCGAGAAGAGAGCGCGCAAGAAGCGCGGATAGGTCGCCTAATCTCAAAAGTTTACGTCATTCGTGTGAAGTGTAATAAGCATGAAGATATGCGCCTTGATCTTGATCAAGCCTTGGCCATCTTGCGGCGTAAGTTTGCGCGCGCATGATGGCGCGCAAGTCACGTTCTTCAAATACGTAAGGCGTGTGTTACCGAGGGGCGTTTTTGATCAATTGGGAGCCCCAGCACACGAGAGGAAGCGAGTTGCATTGCTTGGCCATTGAAGGATCAAGCCTTGGGAACAAGATTTGAGCCTCTAATGTCATCATCTTCATCAATATTATCTTGTAATTCTCTTTTCTTCTTATCTTTCATCATGTGTAACTAAACCCTCTGTTAGGGATGAATTGAATTTGATAGAGCACTAGGTATTTGGTATTAAGCGTGTTTTATTGTTTCTCTCTCATATTCGTGAATTGGAATTTAGTTTGAATGATTTACAATTGGGAAATTGTGAAATTATTTTATTCGGTATTTTAATGGGAATTATTATATTTGAATCGTAGACTTTCAATTCTTGCAATTCGTAGCTTAGGAATATTCTCTCGGATTGTTGTGCGTGCGAACTCTAGCGTTTAAGGCTTATAGGTTATTAGGATTACCTAAGGAATTAGGAGTTTTATTAATCTATAAAGGACTAGTTACCTAAGGAATTAGGACTTGGTTATTATAACGAATCGGTAGCAAAATATAGAGAGAGGTATCCTTGATGTTAGACCGGTTACATAGTGCGAAAACCAAACGGCGTTCATCCCTAGCTTTCATTCTTATCGTAATTCATTAACGTTTTTAGTTTAACTTTATTTACAAAAATTCCAAAAATTTTATCGCTTTATTTGAGCTTCACGGCTCAACCCCTTCAAACATACCCCTTTCAATTTGGTTCCAATTAGTAATTGTTAACGTAATTAGTAGATTAACTCGATCCTTGAGGGCGATATCCCGGTATTACGGGTTTACTACTTATGCGATTTGGTACACTTGCCAAATTATTAACGTAAACACCGATGGCGAATCTATAATATGCCAATTTGAGAAGTGAAGTAGCGGCATTGATTGTTGGTGATGTTGATCTGACCACTCCAAGGGATATCATCCTAGAGACTCAACAAGGTTACCTTCAAAGGATAGATGAATTACACACAAGTTATTTAGGATATCAATATCCTCTACTATTTCCTTATGGTGAAGATGGATATAGACATGATGTGTGTCATAGAAATATAGGAGGTACTTATAGTGCAAAAAGAAACAGGCTTACTATAAGAAAGTGGTTCTCTTTTAGAATACAAAACAGACTTCAAGAAGCACAAACAATTTTGAGGTCTAGGAGACTGTTCCAACAATTTTTGGTCGATGGGTACAGTATGCTTGAGTCTGAGAGGTTAAAATATATAAGGAGAAATCAATCAAAACTCAGAGTTGATAAGTATAAAAGTTTGAATAATACTCATCATCAAAATGGACAAGGTTCAAATCAAGGAAAGAGGGTAGTATTGCCCTCAAGTTTTGTGGGGAGTCGCAGGTACATGGATCAACTCTACTTTGATGGAATGGCAATTTGTGCAAAGGTAGGTTTCCCAGATCTATTCATTACCTTTACATGTAATCCAAATTGGCCAGAAATACAAAGGTTTGTTCAACCAATTAACTTGAAGCCACATGATCGACCAGACATCATATTCGTGGTTTTCAAGATAAAATTGGATGAATTAATGGCTGATTTGACCAAAAGACATATTCTAGGAAGAGTACTTGCATGTAAGTATCTAATTATTTCTTCTAATTTTGTAATAACTTTATTTCACTCAAACATTTGTATTAAATAACTTTTAAATTACCTTTGTATTTTCATTGCTTGCAGACATGTACACAATTGAATTTCAAAAGAGAGGATTACCACATGCACATATTCTTATCTTTTTACATCCATCTAGCAAGTACCCTAAAACTGATGATATTGACAAGATCATCTCGGTGAGAGTGCCAAGTCCCCATCATAATCAAGAGCTTTACAAGTTGGTTAAAACACACATGATACATGGCCCGTGTGGTCGAGCATTTCCATCTTCACCATGCATGAAAGGTACTGACAAATGTTCCAAATTTTTCCCTAAGTCTTTCCAAAATTCTACAACTGTTGATCCCCACGGATATCCTGTTTATAAAAGAAGGGATAATGGCCACACAGTTATAAAAAATGGTGTTCATCTAGATAGTCGTCATGTGGTGCCTTACAATCCCATGTTATTATTGAAGTACCACGCACATATAAATATTGAGTGGTGCAATCAAAGTAGTTCAATCAAGTACTTATTCAAGTACATAAACAAAGGGTATGATAGGGTTACTGCTGCTATTGTTTCAACACAAGATGATGACTCTGCTCCACAACAAGAAATGGATGAAATCACAATATCTAGATTGCAGATATATTTCACCGTGTGAAGCTGTTTGGAGAATTTTATCTTTTCCTATACACGGGAGGAAGCCAGCAGTTGAAAGACTCTTTTTTCATTTAGAAGGAGAACACAATGTCTACTACAATGATGAAGATACAATTGATGACGTTCTTATGAAACAAAGTGTCACAGAATCCATGTTTACATCTTGGATGGAAGCAAATAAGAAATACCCAGAAGCCAAGATGTCTCTAAATTTGTCTCTAAATTTGTTTATGTTAAAAGGAGTAGATGTTGGAAACCAAGATGTAGTGGTTACACAATTGGTCGCCTAATTTGGGTTCCTCCAAGTACCGGAGAGCTATTTTTTTTGAGATTGTTGCTCACTGTTGTAAAGGGTCCAACTACCTATGAGGCCATAAGAATCATTTGGAACACACACTTATGATACCTATAATGAAGCTTGCCATGCTTTGGGATTGCTAGGGGATGACAAAGAATACATAGAAGCTATCAAAGAAGCATTTCTTTGGGGATCCGGACATTTTCTGAGAAAACTATTTGTCACAATGTTGTTGTCAAGTAGTCTTAATCGACCAAGCCACGTCTGGGAAGAGACCAAAAATATCTATCGGATGGAATTCTTTATGCCCAACAATTATTATCCAATAACAGAGGTATGGTCAACTATAATTCTTACAACTCCAAATTCACTTACCTCTTCTTTATAATATTACTAACATATAAATACAACATTTTTACGTTTTCAAATTAGGCTTGCAGCTTACTAATGAAGAAATTTATAACTTGACCCTAATTGAGATTGAGAAACTCTTACAAGCTAATAGAAGAAGTTTAAGGGATTATCCGTCTATCCCATATCCAAAAGGATTTGTCTTAGCACAAACAGGGAATAGACTAATACTTGATGAGCTGAGCTATGATAGGCAAGCATTGAAAATACAATTTCACCAACTCTTTGCTCAACTAACAGGTTAGACAACTTATATTATATCAATACAACTTTTTCTATTTCTTATTTTTTCTAATTCTTTCCTTTTTAACCCAACATTTTCTTTTTCTATTAATAGATGAACAGAGGCAAATTTTTCAGAAAATCATGAATGCGAAATGAAATATTGGTGGAGTATTCTTTCTATATGGATATGGTGGAACAGGGAAAACATTCATGTGGAACACTATTGCAGCTGCATTGCGTTCCGCTGGTCATATTGTTCTGTTGGTTGCATCAAGTGGAATTGCATCTTTATTGTTGCCTGGTGGAAAAACAGCTCACTCTAGATTTAAAATCCCAGTCCCTTCAGTTGAGAACTCAACATGTAACATACATCAAGGAAGTGAGCTTGCAGAGTTATTGAAACAAACCAAGGTTATAATATGGGACGAAGCACCAATGACAAGCAAATATTGTTTTGAAGCACTTGATAAAACTCTAAGGGATATCATGGGTGTATCATCAATATTTGGAGGAAAACTATCATATTTGGTGGGGACTTTAGACAAATATTGCTGTTATCCTCAAGGAACTCGATCGACATTGTACATGCTACTATAAATGCATCATATATTTGGGATCATTGCCAAGTTTTGACACTAACAAAGAACATGAGGTTGCAAAGTGGATCAGCTAATGATAATGGTGAAGAAGTTAGAAAATTCAGCAAATGGATTTTGGACGTCGGTGATGGAAAAATTAGTGAACCAAATGATGGGTATCTGGATATTGATATACCGGAAGAACTTTTGATTACTGATTATGTTGATCCCATTGAGGCCATAGTCACAATGACATATCCAAATCTGAAGCACAATTACAAGAATGAAAATTTCTTAAAGACAAGGGCAATTTTAGCTTCCACCATTGAGATTGTCGATGAAATCAATGATTATATTTTGAACTTCATACCAGGTAGACCTCTCTTTTCAATTAATTTAATTATCCTTATTCTTCTTATCATTCATCATTTTTTGACTTTTAAAAAATAGTTACTTCATCTATAGTCTCCATTTATAGGTGAGAGAGAGAGAATACTTAAGCTCAGATTCTATTGACAATTCGGATATTTATGAAGTGAAGCATCCCGTGTGTTGACACTGAGTTTTTAAATACTTTAAGAACTTCTGGACTTCCAAATCATACAATTAAGCTTAAAGTTGGTACTCCTATAATGCTTTTGAGAAACATAGATCAATCTGAGGGGTTATGCAATGGTACAAGATTGATGGTTACAAGACTTGCGAACCATGTCATTGAAGCCAAGATCATGACAGGGAACAACATTGGAAACCTTATATATATTCCAAGAATGACAATGTCTCCTTCTCAATCACCTTGGCCATTAAAATTAAACAGAAAGCAATTTCCAATAATTGTGTCATATGCTATGACTATAAACAAATCCCAAGGCCAATCATTGGCAAGTGTTGGCTTATACTTGCCTAGATCGGTATTTAGTCATGGACAATTATATGTCGCTCTTTCAAGAGTCCAAACCAAGCAAGGGTTAAAAGTACTTATTCATGATGGAAACAAAAAACCACTCAAATCGACAACGAATGTGGTTTTCAAGGAAGTTTTTCAGAATCTTTAATCATGGTATGTAGCATCAAATTGTTTATTATAGTAGAAAAATACAAAGTTTTTTCCTTACAAAAAGTTCCTAACTTTCATATCATTTTTTACTACCACAGGTTCAAAGAAACAAAGAAACATGCAGTCACCATCAATTACAATAGCTTACTTATATGGACAAGCCTATATATTTTGGGTTCCAACTTCAACTTTTTAAATATGTAATGTCCTATTTTGTACTTACCTTTACGACAAACTTACATTCTCTTAACCAACTCTTATTTTCAACTTATTGTTCTGACTATATATTCCAATCTGAATGTTGTTTCATAACAGAATATGTCATTTCTAAATATCATTTCACACTTAAAAATTCCATTTTTACTATTCTATATAATGAACACAGCAGTACCCGTGCGTATGCACGGGTATCCTGCTAGTAGACAATAAAGGTGGAAGATGTCTCGTGTATCAATCAATGTGAAGATTATTGGAGTTGATTGAAATTGAGCATCTTGAAGAAGTCTTATATTACCTAGTTTTGTGAAGGAAGAGGGAGACCAATGCTTTATATATGGAGTCAAGTTCTCATTTACAAAATGCACCAGTCAAAAACACTTTAAGTTTGTATTTGACTTTTTCTTTCTCTTATACTCATGTCTTAGAGTGTAGTGAGATGTAGTTAAATATTTTCTTTGAAGAGTATTGGTGTCATTGAGTGTTTGAGATAAGTCTATGTGTTGTAACCATTTTCACATAGTGTTATTCTCTGGTTGTCATTAGACAACGATTTATGGTTTATTTTTCGGTTTTAGAGTTTTCCACATTAAATTCTTATACTCTGATCGTGCTTGTTTTATTTATCTACGTCGTTTTTCCAACAAAATCGACATCCAACTTACTTTTGTCAACATCAATTTTGTAAAATAAATTAATTCAAAATTAATGTATACACAGTAAAACCAAAATACACACCAATCATATATATGTTTGTTTCCACAATGAAAAATGTTGAGACTCACATTTGAATTGAAGCTAGAATTTCAAGTTTCTCACGAAACGCAACAATATTAGGCCTTCTTTTTTTTAATAAGCAAACAAGTTTATTTATGAGGATGCCAATTTGTACAAGATGTACTAGGCACCACCACCACCAACTTACAAAAGAGTTCAGCTCCAAAATTAAATAACATCAAGCAACATCATATCGATGCTTCATCTAAAAATAAAGGCAACAATTACAGTAAAGGAAATGATTTGAGAAAAAGAAAAGTCCACTAAAGCACGTTTGTCGTTTACATAGTTATGAGTTATGAAACAAACAAATTTGCATTAGTTTTCTTTATTGAGATTGATGCACAAAGTTAACATACTTAATTTGAGCTTGTTATCGGATAACACATACAGTCACATCACTCAGCTTTGAAATGTCTTTCAATCGATCCAAGGAGAGTTGAATTAATATAATCTTGGGGACCATGAGCTGGTAACCCAGGAATTAGTAAACCCATCATTCTAAAAAAGAAGAGAAACCATCCTTCTCTATAATAACGACCATTTTTTAGCGCAATTGTAAAACTCCTTATGATTTCAAACAAAGCATTCCACATCATCGGTACCACACTCCACAACGAGAAGTAGTTTTTATTGGGTAGTACTTGGACAACCTGCATTAAAGTTAAATAAATAAATAAATACTTGAATCCAACTGTTCAACATGTGATGATATTAACAAGCAGATTATAGAAACGCCAGATACGTAGCTAAGTGCTTGAACATACATACATACCTCGAGATCATAGCGTCTATTAAAATAAAGGCAGGTGCCAAAGTGCCTAAACAACAGGTCCTTATCATCATAAGGCAATCTTGGAACTATGTCATTGCAATAAACAAACCTGCAAAATTTTATAGAATTTTCCTTCAATTTTTGGGTCATGTATTGTGCATAAGATTCATCTCCAACTCTTGGTTGTCCAAACGTGTAGATTCCCTCCAACCTCTCAATCAACAACTTGTCATCATGTAAGAACATGATCGTCGAAAATAAGATTGCCAATGCTCCACCCAAACTATGCCCCGTAATTATAAACTTTGCGTTAGGATTTTCACTCAAACCTTTTCTTAGTATGTCCCTTACAACATAATAGGCTAGAGGGGGAAGTTTTTCATCTCTCTCAACATCCTCAGGCCATCCTATATTCTTTTGTAGCCCTAAGGCTTTCAGAAAGCCACCGTGCATTTTTCCAATGCCATGAATCTCATACCACGAGATGTCAAGATCGGTACACCACGCATCTGCGTCAAACGGCTCTGTTCCTCGGAAAGACACCACATATGTGTCACGGTCCTTGTATTTGTCCAAAAAAATAAGGACTTGGGTTGAGGCCTCCCCCTGAGATTCTGTGATCATGTGCATGCATATACACCAAGGTTAAAAACAAATTAAACATTAATCAACCATAGTATAAACAGTTAATTAATATTCCATAGAGTAATCTTACCATTCCAGCAGTCATAAAATCCCACAAATTGCATCTGCAATACAACATATATTAATTCTCATGCACAAATTAACATATATAAATAAAAATGGATAGGTCAAAAGAAATTATTCAAATTGAAAAGGGTCTCTACAAAATGAGTTGATATATTTGCATACCTTCCAGTCATATTTGATTGTTGTTTTTAGGAAAGCTACATTCTCATAGCATGCTTTTGAAGCCATCATAGCTAGATAAACACAGTACTTGTGGTCATCAAGCTTGAGGTTATCGAATGTTACTCGCGGGTCCAAGTTTCCGATACATGAATAATATTTTGGTGATTTAGGATCTGGAATAATCAGTTGACCTGTTTTTTTGTTGACATTAATATGAAACCAAAATTAAATTACATTTTAGCCTCCATAACCATCATAATTAAGAATTATGAAATCCAAATTTGAATTTTAGTTAAATAATAAATTAACTGAACCCACACATTTAGCTTAAATTATGATTTAGATATTAGATTTAATCAATATACATCATCAATGTAAATGTCAACCAATTAGAAGAAGTTGACAAACACCACACACGTTTTCTTTGTAGGTAGACCGAGTGACAAACACCACTCATAAACTCACATACATAAAATAGAGATCCCGAGTTCAAATCCGGCTAACCACAGAAAATGTTCAGCCTAACAACGTCGAATTTAACAATTGTACTAGATCTTAAAGACTATTGAGCGGTTTTATTTTAAAAGTTAGAGCATTTCAAATATATATATATATATATATATATATATATAATAAAATTTAAAGATATAGAGCCATAGAGAGAGAGAGTATTAATACCATTTTGAAAAATATTGTTTCTTTAATATATATTACCCAATCCTTTTCTAAAAAGCACTACCCCGTATGCAAATTCCTTTAATATATATTTTGTCAAAAAAAACCCTAATGTATTTTTTGACTACTAAGTTAAGTACTACTATGATTATAAGGTGGAAGAAAACAAACTAACCCGAAAGAAAGTTAGGTATGATCATGAAGATGCCTTCGTTGAGTGTAATGAAGTTGATGAACATCTCAATGCAAATGCCCAAGAAAGCAAGTGGCTTGGCGACTAACAACAAAATCTTCTGAAGCACTAAAGAAACAAATATGAGCCATCTCTTACGAAAGCTTTCCTCCACAAATTCCTCAGAGTAACTTTCCACAAATTTTCGTTGTTTTTTTTCTTGACCAACTTCCACAAATTTTCTATCTCCTATGTTACGGGAAAATAAAATCAGAGGTAGTTCAAGCCAATGTGCATTTTCGGGATACAAAAACATATAATTTTTAGCAAAGCCATCGTTTCTTATTGGTGGTGGTGGAACTGCCATGGTTATAGCTAACAATATTATTGAGCAATACTGATTAACCAGATGGAAAATGAAGAGGAATTAAGATGAATATATAGTGCTTTTGGCCAGTGTACATTTTTTGATTCTTAGTAATTAAATTAAATTAAATAAACAATAAATTTCCACGAGGCTATTATTCAATTAGTATATGGCAAATTTTAAAAAGAATTAGCAGTACAGCTGCATGTGACACATTTAATTTTGTTACTTAGTTATTGTTACTTATTTAATTCTACTAATTTGTTTCTTAGCTTGTCTTTATATACATGTTGCTACTTGCTAGTATGCTATTTTAAAGTATTGTGTAAACCAATGCCGGTTGATACAATAAAAATAAAATAAGAAAATCAATGTTTGTGGATCTCAATAAATGTTTTATCCTTTTGTTCCAAAATAATTTTTGTGCTAGAAATTCAAGATATAATTTACCTTTGTTTTCTAATTATACCTTTTATATAATTAAGATGATTTACTTTTACGAGAATGTTTGTAGTAGAACATTTATATGTTAGAATAAATAGTTTTTATATTTAGGTTTTTATAACATCTTAGTTTTTTATAAATGAATATTTATTTTCAACCTTTTTAGTTAAAAAATAAACAATAATAAAATAAATGAATATTTAATTTTTGAGTCTTGAATTATGAAACATTATCCATTGTTAGTATAAATTTATTACTTATAAGTGTCTTTATTTTTTTATAAATAAATATGAATATTTTTATTTTGAGTCTTAAAGAAAAATATTAGATGTTTATTTTACGTAAAAAATATTACATGTTGATATAATTTTTTTTTTTATATTTTGCCATCATAAATTTCTTATTTTTAAATAATTATTTTTCTTTTTAGTCTCAAAAAAGAAATATTACTATTGTTTCTATTTTTATATTTTTCTCATAAATATATTTATTTTTTGTAAATGATTATTTTGCTTTTGAGTCTCGATGGAAAAAGTTACATGTTATATTGGTATAATTAGTTTTGTAATTTTCCTTCATAAATGTATTTAATTTTTCATAATGGATATTTTATTTTAAGTTAAAATGGAGAAACAATACATATTGTCGGTATAATTTTATTAATTTGATATAATTATTTGATTTGCTTGAATAGTCTCATGTTTTTTTTGTATTTTTAGACAGCTAAAATAATTAATTATATGATTTTAATTGCTATTCACCACCGGTGTAAATATTTTTTACATTAACAACTAATCACAGATTGTAGAATGAATGATTTTTCAAATAACTGATAGAAAAGTGGACAATTTTAATGACATGATAATATGTAATTATTTGATATTGTAAGATTTTTTTTTTTGAAGCAAGATTGATATTGTAAAATAGGGACATAACTATAAGTAGATCAAAAAAGGGGCGATCGCCCCCTTTGAAATGTGAATAGGTACTACGTACCTTTACCCTTGTTGTTTTATATATTCACACCCCTCCCCATTCTCAAGTTGTCACGTTATATATACAATATACAATTGCATCCCCATTTATATGAGCTTGATAAGAAAATCTTGGATGCATTGAATTGAAAAAAACCACGCAAGCTCACTTTTCTCAGTCCAATTATGAAATATTAACCACGTGATAGAGTCTTTTAAATTTATAAAAGACTAATATATATTGAAATTCATAGATTATTCTTATCTCGCGTGTTGGTTGTCATTGGATTTCATAGTCATTTAATTTTAAAATATTTTTGTATAAGCTACAAAAATAAAAATATCACGAAAAAACAAAAAAAAAATAACACAGTTATAAAATTCCTAAAAATGTCAAAAAAAATGGCTTAACAAAAATGTAAATTACCTATAACCAGACTAAGTGTGTTTTATAATAAGCATATTCCATTGGTTAATTTATATCTGTTGATGCGAGTAATGTTGGGTTACTGTCAACTTTAATTTTTACCTATTAATTAAACTGTTAGCCTCCCTGGTGTGCACTACAAAAAAAAAACACTTATTTGCGACGGACCAATATCTTGTAGGTAAAACGCCAGTTACCAAAAACATGGTCGTCGCTATTATAGAGAGGGAATATGGAAAAAAAAAAGAGGGGATCAAAATTCATTTTCGTGAGGATTTGGGACGGATTAGGCTGTTGCTATTAAAGTGAAATTTATTGTTTTAGTCTGCGACGGACCAGGTCGTTGCTGTTAATATGAATTTTATCGTTGAAGTTTGCAGCGGACTAGGCCGTTGCTAATGGTCATTAAATCAAAAAATTTGCAGTACTCTCTTCATTTCTGTTTCTTCTCTCTCTACGAACCATCTTCTCTCTTTTCTCCCATTTCACCTCCTCCACCACCACCACCCACGATGTAGCTTTCTCCCTCACTCTTCACTCTCTCTCCCTCTCTCTCTATCCGATCCCCCTCTCTCTCCTCAACCACAACCCCTTCTCTCTCTCTCACCATTGAACTAGAGTGCCCACCATCACCAAACCGCCAGCTGACTATTGCATTCTTGGCTCCTAACGGTTAGTTTTTGATTATTTTTTTGTTAGGTATTTTTTAGTTTTGTTGCTTTTACGGGTTTATTATAGAAATTTTAAATGTGAATTTAAAATGTGTATAAATAATGTTTTTAGAAATGTTGTTGTTTGAAATTTTAGAAATTTTAGAAATATGGAGTAGACATGTTGTTGTTAGGGTTTAGGATTATGAATTTGAAATTGTGTAGGATTGATGGTGTTATTGATTGTGTTAATATAAATTGTGTTAAACTTTTGTTAGGGATGTTAATTGAAATTGTGTTAAATTGTTGTTTTGATTTTTGATGAACCCTAGATTGGATTACTACATTTGATGTTGTAATTGTGTGTTGTTGATGGAAAGGGTCAGGTGTTGTCCCTCACCCCTTTGCTCAAAATCATCTCCATTGAGATAATTATGAGACGATACTAACAACGGTAGCGTTGAGAGTTCACAATAATTACTTTATAAATGTTGATTATTATGAAGTTAATGTAATATATTTGATGCTTTTAGAATTCATTTTAATATTATTTACTTGAAATACTTATATTTTATTAATTATTTTATGGCAAAAATGTTTCAGTTTTACTGTGAATTTGTAAAAAATTTACCAGCAATATTGAAGGCTAGGTAGATGCATTTGGCTAATTAGGAAAGACCATTTAGCGGCAATAAATATTGCCACTTTGATTGTCGCAAAAGTTCTTTGATTTAGCGACCATTAAGTGATCCTTAAGTGATAGACAAAACCGTAGGTAGAATTTACAATTTGATCTACATGTGAAGGGTATAGTGACAGTGGAAAACCCTAGGTAAATATTTAGGCGTAGGGAAAACCTTTACCCACGGACCAAGAAACGTGGCTAGACAACGTACATCCTCTACGAAAAAAGTGGTTGTGGGGAAAGGTCAAAGTCATTTTTACCCATGAATATTTGACATTTAGTGACGGTTTTTTCCATGGTAAAAGTAATTTTTTTTTGTACAGATACTAGTTTGACATTTTTCAATTATTAGGACTCTAATTCTGATGATCCTGCCTATTAGGACTTCTGTACTAGTTTGACATTTTTGGATTATTTTACAACATTTCAGATTAATTTATAACGATTGGGATTTTATTTAACTATTATCAGAGTATTTATATTATTATATTTATTAATAATAATATAATAAATATAATTAAGCAGGTTTTGAAAAAAAATTACCGACACTGATTAGCAATGGATTTGGCTGTTGCTATAATCATCACACGTGGCAAGTGATTTGCGACGGAAATGGTCGTTGCTAATTAGCAACGGGCAGCACACGCTAATTAGTGACAGACTAGCGACACATATGATCATCACTAATTAGGGAGAAACCATGTCAGTAATTCAATCACAAAAAGCAAGTACCCATAGATTTTTAGCCATTAGCAACTAATTTAATCGTCGATTACAACCTATTTCTTGTAGTGGTAAGAATAATACGCTGTCGATTGTCAATGTATATATAAACTAAATCATAAATATCACTACAAGAAAATCGCTGATTTGCCACAGACATTTCCGTGGCAAACGTACAAATTTCCGTGGCAAAACAACATTTGCCACGGATTTGCCACGGACAAAAATTGGTGGCAAAAACGCTCGTCGCAAATCTTTTGCCACGGAATTTCCGTGGCAAATGTTTCCGTCGCAAATCCGTCGCTAATCCGTCGTAAATATCCGTGGCAAAGTCGTCGCAAATTTCATAGCAAATCCGTGGCAAATCCGTCGCAAAAATAAAAAAAAAAATTAAAAAAAAAAATTAAATCTTCTAACATATATACTTGCTGCATAAAATTAAGCTAGCTAAATAAGATAAATCTATTTACATCAAAGATCTCACATATATTTATATAAATAAGATCTCACATATATATATAATAATATTTTCAAATTGATTTTATCGGACTCATTATGCACAAATTACATTACATTAACTACATTGACATCATTGGCTGCAAGAAAAGTTTAACAAACTTGGTATATCCTTACTCCATATAGGGGTAAGTCAAGCAATAATCACAAGACATCTAACACTCTACCTACATATTTTCTGTTTAAATGCCTCTATTTATTTACAATTGAATCAATACACCTCCAAAAGAACAATAGTTTGTTCCTCAATACAGTTTCTATAAGAAAATTTATATAATCAACTAAAACAAATATTAAAATAGATCAGAAGCGCCATCAGCAACAACAAATGTTGAGGAGTTAGTCTGCAAGGCACATCACAAACACAGATTCACAGTGGCAAGCCTGCAACAATAAATCAGAAACACCATCACTAATATGTTAGCCAGAGAAAGTAATACTTGTTGTAAACCAGAACAGATGCAATACTTGAACTGAACAACAAGCGAGACTAATAGATGTTCAGATTTCTACAAAAACTATTGTGGAAAGATGATTCCACAAGCCTCAAAAGGAATCCACAGCTTGTGAATGATCCCACCAAATGTAAAGTGGGTATCTTTTGTTTAGTAGCTAGTTTCATCAATTAAGAAACATCAAAATGAGACAAAAGAATATGAAAATCAACATCAAAACAAACAAAGAGAACAAACCAAGCCATAATTACATGTACAGGTAATTGCTACGAAGAAGAAGACGAAACATGAACATCAAAACTGGAATGAACATCAAAATGCAAAATATGAAAGAAATAGAAACAAATAATTAGCTGCTAAAAACACAATTTTCAGATTGTAGACATGCATTTGGAAAATTAATGAAGATAAATAAATAAAGATAGATGAGACATGAAATTCAGACATTACTACCAATAACAGTGTTGAATAACTACCAATTCACAAATCATTAGTCTTTTACCCTATCGATTCTTTGAATTACGATAAACACTTAGCTACCTTTTACAATTCAAGGCGAAGTGATCATTTAAACCAATTTATCTTAAATATAACTGCGGGTATATAGTAAATCATGGCAACTGCAAAGTTGTCCATGCTATTTATGATGGACATTCTATTCTGGGGGGTATTATGCATATCCTTGGTTTTTCACGATGCAACAGTATAGAAAAGTTATTCCTAAGTAGAAAGCTAAAAGCTAAAAGCACTATCTAACAAGTTGACTTAAAAATACAATCAATCAATTCCTAAGTAGAAAGCTAAAAGAACAAAATCAAGATACAACAAAATTGATGTGGAAGAAATCACAATTGAAGGAACAATTAATTAATTCCCAAAAGCGAAGCCCAAAGCAGTGAGAAAGTGATAATACAGAAAATTACACATGTACTCATTCATTCCATCTCAAGGGTAAGACAAAAACAAATTTAACTCCAAAATACAGCAGTGGCGTGTGCATCAATTTCTTAAGTTGGAAGTGAGTTGTTAGTAGTATTTACCAAGTGAGATGAGTTGCCTCACATTACAAGCAGAAAGACATAAGCAAAATCAGATCATAAACCCATAAACAAACACATAAACACATAAGCAAAATCAGATCATAAACACATAAGCAAACACATAATAGAGACTAGCAAAGCATGAATATGTACCTGGCCATATGACAGAATTGAAGTGTTGTAACCAGCTAAAGCATTTCTAACGAGAGGAACACCCAGCGATGAAAAACATCCTCACGGAACATAACAACATCCAATCCATAAATTACATTGGTCATTAATCTTCACTTATGCATACAAAAACAACGAGACAAGGTTAAATTACCTCGAACACACATCGAGGCTACTACGAAATATTGGGTTCTGTCTTAAATGCTCCACAAGTGCGGCTTCATCAATAACATGCCCTCTCTCGCAATTTATAAGAATTGCTTCTGTTTTGTCCCTCGAGCAAGTTTCCAACAAACACGCGATTATAAACAAAACTACAGATCATTTCGACTTTTTGGAAGACTATGGTACTCACAATTCGATTGTAGTAGGGGACTAACAAAAAGTGCTTCCATAGTATTTAAGTATTTAATTTAACAAAAGTCTTAAATAGAACAAGAAAGGACTATTCTATGCAGCAGTATATTCATACGGATGAGGCGACCATCCATCATATAATCTTGACCTCATGAATTCATCTGCCTCAACTATCCTTCTAGCAGCTGCCAAAGTCAGTGAAGCTGCAAGCTCTGCAGTAGTCTCCGTAAGCACTCCCTATCAAAAATATGGAATGAAACTAATGTGAGAACAAATAACTTCCTCTTCAAGACTATCACTATTCCTCATAAATCACAAACACCAGAGTACAACATACAACATTACAACCAACCTCACCTCAGAAATATCACACACATGCATGTACTACTAGTAGTAGTCTTTGCAGAATCAGTAACTTAACTTAACAACCAACCTCACCTCAGAAATATCACACAATATGACAAGAAATATCACACACATGCATGTACTACTAGTAGTAGTCTTTGCATAAATCCTAACTTAACTTCACAATTTACAAAAAGAAAAACCACAGGCATTTAAGATGCAAGTGTGAAAGAGAAATAGTAGCTTACGGGAGTATTTCAACAAAGAACACCATACTTGTTAGCAAAGCATCAACATTGACATTATTATAACCAACCGCCATATTATCGAAAGCTTTGCCTCGGCTTTGCTCAATGCAGAGAACAACTCTTCTCCCCGATCCTCGATCATTTTGCAGCAGGATACATATCCATTAACCGCCCCAAACGCATCGAAAATCCACACTTAACCAAAATCATCGTTTAAAAATTATAAGAATAAATAAATAAAACAAGACTTTCGATCAATTTGCAAATTGATCAAAAAACTAACACCAAAATATTGTAATTATTTATCTGATTACATACATGTCCAATAAGAAAACACATGCATGCAGTTACAATAAGCAGAAGGATAATTACCGCATGCCTTGGACATGAATAATAATTAACTGACAAAACAGAAGGATTTAAAACAAAATTATCTCAAATTAGGGTTTGAATGATACCGAAAACAAGCGTCACGATCTCAAAGCGGTGTTGAACACAAAGACGACGATCGGAGCAGTGCGAGCGGCAGAAGTGCGACATTTCTTGTCGCGATGTAGGGAAAAAGGAAGAAAACCAAGCCTCTATTTTCTGTCCAGTGATTTCCTTCTTCCATTAGCGTTTTTCGGTAGTGCCGCTTGCACTGGAGGCTGCGTTGAGGATTCGGAGAGACAATGAGCAGATTCACACCAAGCGAGAAAAGAAAGGAGAAGGCGATGAATTTGGAAGTCTCGCCTTTAGAGAATCGGATAACAATGAAGCAACGATGTAGAATTTGGTAGTGGAGTGAGGAGGCGCGGTGGTGTAGTGGAGGTTGAGAGAGAGCGCGAGAGGTGAGGTGAGGAGAGTTGGGTTGGGGTTTGGGAATCGGAGGTTAGGGTTTGGGGAAATCGAGGTTAGGGTTTCGCGAAAATTGGGGAGAGAGTGTGAGGCGAGAGGAGAGGAGAGTGGAAGGCGTCGGAGGAGGCGGAGGATCTGGGAGGGTGGGAGAAGGCGGAGGTTGAGGAGAGAGAGAGAGTGAGGCGAGAGGAGAGGGAGAGTGAAGAGAGTGCGTGTGAGCGTTTGTGAGAGTGAAGGAGAGGCGTTTGTGTGAGCGTTACGATCGTGGGAGTTTTATTTTGATGATTCGGTTGCCACGGACTTGCCACGGGATCTCCGTCGCAAATTTTTGTCCTTTTACAAGTCAGTGGCAAAATGCGGGCAAACACCAGTGAAATTTCACACTATTACTTTTTTACACTTGCCGCTTAAACCGTCAGTGGCAAATTCTTGTGGAATAAGTAAGCGCAGTGGCAATTCTTTGAGTGCATTAAAAAAGCTTTTTTCTTGTAGTGTATACTCCCTCTGCGAGTTTAAGCTTTTTGCAGCTCAAGAACTCCCTAAATGTGATGTCTTATAAGTTGTGCCTATTTTGTCTTTTGTTTTCGTTTTCATATTACTAATGTACCCAAACTAAAATACATTTCAATTATTCTAATATTAACTATTTTGTCAACTTTTCAAACCAAACACATGCACATATTACAATCAACACAAATTTGTACTAAGTGCAAGTTTTAATTCATTTATGTGAAAGGCAAAAATAATTAAAGAGATATTAAATTGATTTTGTATGTTTTGGTTTTCACGAGTATACATGTGTTTGCCTCAATAATGTATTCTAATTTGATGCTGAGTTTTTAAGTTTCAACTTTACATACGATTTTTACCCTCATAATTATTATTAAACTCACAATATAATACGAATGCATATAAACAACTCAACATTCAACTTACTTTAGTCAACATCAAACTTTCAAAGTCAGTTAATTCAAAATCAATATAGTAAAACCCTAAATACACACATTAATCATATGTTTGTTTCCACATTGAAAAAGGTTGAGACACACATTTGAACCAAAGCTACAATTCCTCACAAAACACAACATTGAAAAATAAAAGTCTACTATAACATTTTTGTTGTTTACGTAGTTACAAAACAACCAACTTTGCACTAGCATCCTTAATTGAGATCGATGTACGAAAATTAACGTGCTCAAAGCTTATTACTAGATAATGCGCACAATCACCTCAATCTTCTTTGAAATGTCTTTCAATTGATCCCAAGAGAGTTGAATTAATATAATCTTGGGGACAATGAGCCGGTAATCCAGGAATCAACAAACCAATCATCCTAAAAAAGAAGAGGAACCATCCTTCTCTATAATGAGGACCATTTTGATACGCAATTGTAAAGCTCCTTACGAGTTCCAACAAAGCATTAAATGTCATGGGTATCACACACCACATCGAGAAGTAGTTCTTATTGTGTTCTTCCTCAAGAACCTGCATTAAAATTAGATAAATAACTAAATCAAATGGTTCAATGGGTGATATTAACACGAAAATCAAAGAAAATGTATATACTAAAGGGTTGAGATCATTTCCATTTCTTGAAATGGATTTTCCTTACTAAAGTTTTGTGTCTATAAGTGTGCATACATTCTTTAAATATAGGATATATATTTGATATATGTGTGTATTATACCTAAAAATTTAATTAGTAATGGATCGTCGTCTTCTTTTAAGAAATAGAGAGGATTTCTACCTGATACTAAAGGGCTTGAACATACATACCTCGAGTTCATAACGCCTATTAAAGAAAAGGCAGATGCCAAAGTGCTTGAACATCAAGTCTTTATCATCGTACGGCAATCTTGGAACTATGTCATTGCAATAAACAAACCTACAATATCTTATAGAATTTTCCTTCATTTTTTGACTCATGTACTTTGCAAAATATTTATCGCCAACTCTTGGTTGTCCAAACGTATAGATCCCTTCCAACCTCTCAATCAACAACTTATCATCATGTAAGAACATAATTGTTGGAAATAAAATTGCCAATGCTCCACCCAAACTATGTCCCGTAAGTATAAACTTTGCGTTAGGATTTTCACTCAAACCTTTTCTTAGTATGTCCCTTATAACATAATAGGCTAGCGGAGGAAGTTTTTCATCTCTTTCAATCTCCTTTGGCCATCCCAAATTCTTTTGTAGCCCTAAGGCTTTCATAAAGCCACCATGCATTCTTCCAATGCCAGGAATCCCATACCATGAGATGTCAAGATCAGTGCACCATGCATCAGCATCAAACGGTTCTGTTCCTCGGAAAGCCACCACATATGTGTCGCGATCTTTGTACTTGTCCAAAACAATTAGGACTTGGGTTGTGGCCTTTCGCTGATATTCTACCATGTGCATATATATCAAGATTAATTAAAAACAAATCAACAATCAATTATAGTATACATAGTTAATATTCCATAGAGTAAAGGTATTACCATTCCAACAATCATAAAATCCCACAAATTGCATCTGCAAAAGTACATATATTAATTCACTTGCAGAAAATAAGATGTACAAATAAGTAGGGATAGGTCAAAGGAAATTAATTACATTGAAAAGGGTTCCAAAAACCCTACAAAATAAGTTGATATGTTTGCATACCTTCCAGTCATATGTGATTGTTGTTTTTAGGAATGATACATTCTCATAGCATGCTTTTGAAGCCATCATAGCTAGATAAACATAGTACTTGCTGTCTTCACGCTTGAGGATATCAAACTTTACTCGTGGGTCCAAATTTCCAATACAAGACAAATATTTTGGTGATTTGGGATTTGGGATAACCAGGTGACCTGTTTTTTGTTTAGATTAATATGAAATCAAAATTAAACTAGAGTTAAGAATTATAAAATCCAAAATTCAATTATAGTAAAATAAAAAAATTGAACCCACACATTTAGCTTAAATTATGATTTAGATATTAGATTTAATTAGTATACATCGCCGCTGTAATTTTAAACCAGTTAGAATTTGATGTGTCATAAAAATATTTGGCTTTATCCCAATCCCCTTAAAAGTCATATATATTATGGTTTCTAATTGATTGACGGTGTAACAACTTTACACCACAGAGCATATCAATCAATTCTCAGATCTTAAATTCATTTTGACCTTTATTGTCGTGTATTATTTGAGCTAAATATTACACATATACATAAAGAAAAAACGCGACACAATTTGATATTGGTGCATGTAAGACACAAACCAAAGACTCGATGAACTAGAAAATCCATTCCAAACCAATTAAATTGGTTCGATTTCTTCTATGTTCAAATCCAAATCAAACTAAATCAAACAAACTCTAGCACTATTGGTTCGGGTATTGGTTTTACGACATTAAAAATCCATCGAGACGTGCACTTGAACAAAACTAGTATATGTTATTTTTAGGCAAAAGTATACTTTTGGTCATTTATGTTTATGGAAAATTTCAGTTCGATCTTTTATGTGTTTTTTCTCACTCTAGTCCTAATTTATATTTCAAAATTGCAACAAAGAAATCCATTTTTTAAATTTCTGTCCAGACCAGTTAACGAATGTTGAGTTGTCTGTTAACTTGTGATTTGGCCTCCTTAGCTGTTATTAGTGATTGTAAATAGAGTTATATGACATGGCAATTTTACAAAATAAAAATCTTCATCTTAATTCATCCCCAAATTGAACCCCACCTCCATCGATGTTCCTCTTAAATAATTTAAAAATCAAGGCCTAAAATGATTGGTAAAGTTGACGTTGTTAGGTTTGATACTTTTTGGATACATGGGTTCGAACTCGAGATCTCCACTATGTTGTGCATAGACTAGCGTTTACAGACAGTGTTTGCCACTCTGTTTGCGGATCGAAAAAATAACAATATAGCTAGTTTGTTGAAATATCAAAATTACAAGTGATATCCTAAATTTGGTCAAAAAAAAACTTAAATATATATTTATTAGTCATCTTGACTTGGACATCTTTGGTCCCTCACTTTAGTCTCAAAGTGGCTTTATTTATCATTACCACTGCATATAGGTCTTTCTTTTCACAAGTGACTTATAAGTTTTATTTTTGAATTATTAATAGGCGTTGTACCTTTTATTTATTTAAGGAAAACACTGTAATAATGTTTATATATTATCACTCCCTCTATCTCTTATTATTTCCGGGAAAAAATGACAATAACAAAATTTTATTTGTACCCTTTTATATAGGAACTCTCACAAATTTTTAATTATTTATTTTACTCAAATACTCTTACTTAATTCCCAAATTTTAATAAATAAACAATAAATAAGGTGAAATAAAAAAAACTCTTACTCTTTCGTGGAATGATAGGGCAGATGAAGTGATTAATTAATTAATTAATTAGGTAGAATTAGATTATGAATCTCAATCATCTTAAGATACTTTTCCTCTCAAAAATATAATAATCTTATGTATTTATTAATTGATAGAATTAGGGAAAATTCTTTTTATATCTTTTGCCAAAAACGTCTTATGTATTTTTTAACAATTAAGTTTAGAGAAATGTGATTTTGACTAAAAAATTGTATCAAAAGTGTGTGAAAATACAAATACGTATGG
This sequence comes from Oxytropis ochrocephala, assembly GCA_020916435.1. Classification (NCBI taxonomy): domain Eukaryota; kingdom Viridiplantae; phylum Streptophyta; class Magnoliopsida; order Fabales; family Fabaceae; genus Oxytropis; species Oxytropis ochrocephala. The sequence goes on along the minus strand of CM037092.1, from coordinate 7,625,422 downwards.
GATACAGAGAGAATACGCATATATTATATTTTTTATTATAAATTAAGTTAAGTGTTATACGTGTATAATATATTTAATTTAAAATAAAAAAAAATATATTATATGTGTACTCCCTCTATATTCCAAACGTAGTCCTATTTTGGTATACTTTTTTTTGTCCAAATAACATTTCTCAATTATACTCTTTTTTTACAATCTTTCTCAACTATACGTAGGGGTGTTTGCGGGTCGGTTTGGATCGGGTTTGACCAAATCTGTTGTCCGAACTAATTATAATTATTTAGTTTGAGTTGGTTCAGATTTTATATTTTTTTCTTCAAATTAATTCTGAACCAAACCAAACCGATATTAGATGGGTTGGTTCGGATTGAGCTCACAGGTCATTCACTAAAATATTAATTTTCAAAAATATAAAAAACATTTTTTTTTGTAATATTCCAACACCTCTAAATAGCTAAAAAAATTCTAGAATTTAAAAATCACACCAAATCAACTCAAATTCACTAATTGTCTTCCCATTCATAGCATTAAAGTTTTACAACTTAATCGTAAATTATTAAGGTAAAAAATCTAAGAAAATAAAATATTGTACTTCTAAAGTTACAAAACTAGTATGACCTAATATGAGTTGGTTTGGGTTCGCAGATTTGATTTTTAAAATTTATTGCCCGAACCAAACAACTACGGATTGGTTTGGATTTATTCAATTTTGACCCAAACACAAAAAACATCCGAACCAAACATATCTATTTAGATTGAGTTGTGGGTTGGTTTGAATTTGCCCGTAACACTGAGCAACCCTAATTATACTTATTTATCCGTTTAATCTAAGTTGGTAAAAAGTAAAAAATGAACTAACCGGAGAGAAAGTTAAGTAAGATCATGAAGATGCCTCCGTTGAGGGAAACGAGGTTGATGAGCATCTCAATAGTTGAACCCAAGAAAGCAAGTGGCTTGGCAAAGAATATCATAATCTTCTGGAGCACAATAGAGACAAATATGAGCCATCTTTTGCGGAAACTTTCCTCCACTGAGCCTTCAGAATTACTATGCACGAATTTTCTATGTCCTATGTTTCGGGAAAATAAGATACGAAAAATATCAATGAAATGAGCATCTTCTGGATTCAAAAACATATAACTGTCAGCAAAGCCCTTGGTGTTATCTGGTTCAACTGCCTCTGCCATGGTTGGCTAATAATATTCTATTGAGCTAGCTATACTTGTTAGCCAATTGGAGAGGAAGAGGAATTATATATAGTGCTTTTTTGGCCCGTCTTAAATTTAATAAATAAGACAATTTCCGTGTGGCTATTATTAAATTAATATAGCACATGTTATGTTTGCTACTTAATTAATACTACTAGTATGATTGTACGTGTTTGACATGCTAATTGAAGTAGCGTTTAAGCTTATAATTTATAGCGTTCTACTTTTTCTCTTAATTTTATCTTTATTACTTTAAGTAATTTCTTGATTTATCCTCAGTTAAATAAATTTATCTCTCATTTTTAAGTATTAATTACAAATGCTTATTTACGTAATTTTATATTTATAAGCTAGTTTATAAGTTAATTTTATCAAACATTTTAAATTCGATTTGCTAGCTTCTCCGCTATAAGCTAGCTAATCTGTTATCCCCTAATTTTTGCCACACAGAGCCTATGTTTCTTTGCTTGTCTTTATAGGGTATATTAAATTAGTTGAGTAAAACTATGTAATTAGTTTGAGTAAACCAATGTCACAAGTGTAAAATTTTAATTTTACAAGTGACTAATGACCCGTGCGAATATAGATGTAAATTGTTAGGATAGTATTAGAAGATGACTTACTATTGGTTGTCTTGACAATTTCAGCGATATGATGAAGATATTAGCTCTGAAGTTCGAATCTAAATGGGAGCAGTACTAGTATGTGTAATTGGTGTTTGTTTATCATTTTATTTAAGTAGAAAAAAATATAGTTATAGAAATTAGCGGGACAAAGTTTTCATAGCAAAAGACGTATGTCAAATATTTTCTACTTAATTTTGTCAATTTTTTTATATATATGGTACATTTATTTCTCTTAATTACATCTAATATTAGATTACTGTTTTTCTTTTTTATTCTCTATATGTTTCTTTTATTGTTTTAAATGATCTCTAACTTTTCCTTAGCTGGTGTTTATTATTTTTAAACTATTATTATTATTATTGAAATTAAAATATAAATACTAAACAAATGTGATATGGATAATAGTTAGATCTTTTAATAATTCAATAGTATAATGTATGATTTATCAGTAATTCAAATATTTTTTTGTATAATAGGGATATCTCTTGCGTGATTGCAGAGAGATTAATCTCTAGTAGAAGTAAGATCACAATTGGCGCAAAACTTTTCTCAAGAGATTTATAACACTGCTGCGTCCAAGTGAATTCGATCCTGGGGCGTAGTTAAGTTGAAAGAGAGCACTTACCATCTCATCCAAAGTCTTTATCGAATGTAATTCAAATATTTTTGGTTAACACAGTAATTGCTCTTTCTGGAAAGGAAATTAAGGTAGTTATACAGCTGTCTGTATGTGACAGATCAAAAAATGTAAGCCACAGATTGTATAATGATATCGAGTCAGGATTAGGCTTCCAACAACCAATGTGCTGGAAAGTCTACTAGTAGGACCATCTCCATGATTTTATTATATTGAAATTTAATATTTATTTATCCTTAAAATTTAACACACTAAACACGTGAAATATTTCTATACAATATCTTATACTACATTACCAACATGATCTGATACAAGTGGTAGATATTTAGACTTCTTAATTATTTGGTTTTGGACTTCTGATCTGAGTATGGAAAACCATTTGTCATAAATCTTTTTGGAAAATCTTCATTAAATGATATGGCAATATCATTTTTGATCCCTTAAGTTATTTTAAAAGTTTATATATTGATCCTTTATGGTCATTCTCTATTGTTTTCATCCATCTGATCATTTATTGGGTAAGGATCCTCTAACTTTTTGGAAGGAACTTCTCTCTAACTTTGTATCTATCTCTCTCCTCTAATATATTCTCTCTCATCTTATTTCTCTCCATTTTCCTCCATTTTTATTTTTCTCTCTCATAAAAATACACTAAAATTAGGAAAAGTTAGAGGAGGTGAAATTAGAGGATCCTAATCCTCATTTATTTGGTTTAACACGACTCTCTTTGACTCAATTATAGTAGTAAGCTTTTAAAACCAAACGCAATGTAAAGATAAATAATGATTGAACATCATATCAAAAGTAAGTATCACACCAATATTGTGTTTCTTTGTTTTTTTTTCTTAAATATATGTTCAACCCCTATAAATATGATCATAATCCATTTAAGTCTATATAAAAAAAACTTAAAAATGACTCTTATAAATATTAAGCGTTTACCGTTAATCCCCTCGGTCAACTTTTCATCCAAAAAAGCTTTAAAATGACCCTTGTAAATATTAAATGTTTACAGTTAAGCCCCTCGATCAACTTTCTATCCAAAAAAGCTTTAAAATGACCCTTGTAAATATTAAACATTTACAGTTAAGTCTCTTTGGTCAACTTTCCATCCAAAAAAGATGTTATCATTACTATGTGTCACCATTAAATTGGCCCTGACACATGACAATGACATGTCACATCATCCCCCATTTAATTGATCATTTTCGTTTGAAACTCAGACTCAAAACCTCTAATTTCGTTTGCATATATTTTTTTAATTGAAACCCATACTCAAACAAATTGAACAACAATTCAATTGATCTTTTTCGTTTTCAGATTTGGTTTCGTTTTTAATCTGTTTTCGTGTTTCGAATCTGAAAAAAAGGAAAAAAATCATTTTTGGTAGTGTATGGAATCTTGAATTCCAGATCTGAAGAAGAGTAAGATATGTTCATAATAATAACTAATTATGTAATATATATATATATATATATATATATATATATATATATATATATATATATATATATATATCTCTTTACATACAATTGCAAATAATAATTTTGCTCGGGGATGAGTTGTCAAACAACCACGAGCGGAAACATCAAATTACACATGTCATCATGTAATTGGCATCAATTATCCAACTAGACCACCGAAGCACGATCATTTAATTGTCATTCCAAACCCGACCATCACCAAAGCACGACCATTTAATTCCCATTTAAAAATTCAAAATATGACTTGACATAACATTTAATTCTCATCATTACGGTATAATATTAGTTCCAACTATCAAGTTTTGAATTTGCATTTCCATGATAATAAAATGTCACGATAATTATAAAAAAACACAATACACAAACATCTATGTTTATACACAAAAATGAAATCATATCGTTACCACACATATTATATTGTCACCTAATTATTTTTCTTCTTAAACTCTCTATTCATTTTTAGATACATTCATATTCATTTGACTATAAATTTGACTCGTGATGGTTGGCCTTACAATGATATTTTCCTAAAAATAATTGGTGCTACAACATAATATTTACCTACCAAAAAATGGTATAAGTTTCCATAAATAGTTTTTATAAATAAAAACCTACTAATTACAATTATGATTAAAATATATATTAGCAATTATGAATCCAAATCAGCAAGTCTTGATTGTATCTCAGTACAATAAAATAAAATAATTGAAAAATAAAATAAATCAAATATGATACAATTCGTTACATTAATTGAAATATTTTTTATAATTATGTTGTAGCACCAATTACTACAATTCGTTACATTAATTGAAAAATAAAATAAATCAAATAAAATATATATAAGTTTCCATTTTTTTGTTATTACTACTATCGGATCATATTTTTTTCTTAATTCAAATAATTATGTTCATATCATTGCATCCTTTAGTACAAAATATTAGTATAGAGGATTAGACAAACCTCATAATGACTATCTACATTGTAGTTTCCGTCTTTAATGCGAAAATGGTCTAACCCTTATTTGTCTCAATATCTCGCAGATTTTGGACCTCAACAAGTTCTTTGTCTAATCTGAGCATTTGTGAAGAAATTACATTTATTTGATTTCTTTTATCACGAATTTGTGCTGATTTCCTAGAGCATGATCATCAAAATCTCAAACTTGAAAAGGCACCCCAACTTTACTCGGGGTGTTACAAAAACAAAACCAAAGACCATCGATAGGTATTTTGCTTATTTCAATCGTTTGTAATATGGCAAATCACTAAATACCAAATTGATCATCAAACAAGTTTATTCGTCGTTTTATACAAACCAAGTTTTATTTACATAACCCAAATTCACTCTCAAAATGTATATAGCATTGAGCTCTACAAATATCTCAAACCAACAAAATTTGGGCAAAATTGTTGTTGAAAGGACCCCATACACTCAAATACCCAATGGTAAGAATATTAGCATTATTGACGCAGAATATTCTTTACTATATAATTACTAAGAAAGGAATAATTACTTATAATTGAAGATACATTGAATTATGTTTATCAATATAGTATTGGTTAACAATATGTCTGCAATTCCCAAATTTCTGTGGGTTGTTTAATGTCTTTGGCATTTGTAAATTATGTCCTATGTATTTGAATTTGAGTTGAAATTTGGTTTGCGTATTTTAATTTTATGATTTGTGCATTAGCAAGTTTATTTCTTTGTCACAGTTGGCATTTGAACCAGCAACAATCATAATCCAAGTCTAAAACAATTGAAATACTGAAAACAATTACACAAAATTTTCTCCTTTTATAAAATATTTCATGATCATCATGCACATTGTATTGTAGATTAAAAACAAAATATCTGGGTTTTTTGGCAGGTGTCGTGGCATCTTTGAGCTCTCAATAAGCTCCTCCATTATCACCACTAATAATAAATAAGCATTATAATGCCCCTCATTTCTACCCACACAGGTTACCAACAGCATCTGTAAAGGATGAGGGGTGGGATGGTATGTCAAAGTCATATTTGTGCCTCACTTGGTCATCACTTTAGGCTGCTTTATTGAACTTCTTTGTTTAGCTTGATATATTTAATTCAAACACCAAAATACGTTGTGTAAATCTACATCATCAGGTGAAATTATTAGCTATCTATAAATAATACATTTAAATAGGTTCCTCAAGGCCCCTAATCTTATGTGTCAACAAATTAGGCCATCCACATCAGCACTCCTATTTTTTCAGCCTACTAGGATTATTCATTCCATGTCACTCTACACACATGCTTTTCTATTTTCAATTTAATCTTATGATTTTATAAATTAATCTTTCTTCAGTTATATTTTATATACGTTACAGATTTAATCTTTCTTCAGTTATATTTTATATAATTATTATTTCCATTATGAGTGTTAAATACCTCTTCCTTACGTTTCATCATTAAGAGAAATGAGTCGGACATGAGTTGAAAAAATGCCTTATGATGATTTTATAAAAACCAAGTTTTGGTCTTGCTTTTGGTTTTATAGAAACCAAGTTTTGGTACGGGACATGAGATGAAAAAATGTCTTATGATTTTATTTGGCAAAAACAAAAAGGGAGAATACTACATAGAAAATGTGGGGTGTTAGTTCGGTGGTTCTTTTGAGTGCAATCATATTTTGAGAGAGTTTGTTCTATCTCAGAGACGATGAGGTTGTAGATTGTTGCACGACTAAGGCAGAACCGCAATATGTCATTAACATTCATTAATGGTGTCATTGTCACTCCACATATATCTTGCTTAGCAATTCCATCAACAGCAACACAAAATAAATATCCAGTTATTTTGCATTTTACGTTTCAATGAATTTTGAATCAGTTGTCATTCCAAATTGCTATGTAAGTCAGTTTGTTTTCCATATGGTTATTAAGCCATACTAGCTAATTTAAGAGATTAGTTTTTTTAATCTTTAATTTATTTTGGAAACCATAGATATCTATTGAATTGTTTGTAATGTTTCAATTTCTTAGTAGACATCTTCTCGAGTGGTCTTTGCTTATGCTTATATCAATATTCGAATCCATCATAGATTCCTCGAGTTTGTTGTCTCATGTTTTTATTTATCTGTACATAGTTACCGCATCTAGATCCATGTTATTGACTCCTTTGGTTACGAAACTTTTGTTTTATTTGAGCATGATTCATTTTATTGTTGACTAGATCATATGCAAAGTTAGTTAATTATATGACTCTTCCAGACGGATTTGGATTCAGTGCAATGCACCGAATTCAAATCCCTTCCCGACTCTCCCAAACATTCTCAAAGTTTGAGTTTTTGTTTTGTCGCGTCTTCCACGCACAGCATGAAAGTTTTCTAATAACAAATCAACAAGTTAAATGACTAAGCCTCTGCAATAGTATATTATAGATAAGGATAGAAAAATGCATCTATTCTATCTATTAACTTATCTATTATCGATCTATTAATAATACAATTGCGAATAATCTATTTTAGGATTATTCCAAATGTCAACAAAATAGCAAGCCATTTAGGAATTACAGTTGATGTCTCATAATAATGATCCTACGTGTCGCTGACCTATTCTAAAAAGTTAATTCAAAAAGAAAATAACAAAAAAATTACAATAACAAGGTCTCTTTACAGCTACATTTTTTTTGACCACCTATTTATAGCTACATTAAATGTATTGTTTTTTACTTGAATTTGAATTTTAAATTAACTCTGCAATATATTATAGATAAGGATAGAAAAATGCATATATACTAAAAATGTGGTTGTGTTTCTATACTAACACAATGACACATAAAATAATTATGATATACATCGTGGACACAAAGCACTGCCACAATAAGGCACGTCTAGCTAGACTCGCTCTACAAAAGGGAACTCATGAGTCAGCTTTTAAAAACTTGTGATTTGAAACATGATGGCAATGCATGAGTTCTCATGTATTTCATCATTATAAGATGAGCAGAGTAAGCCTTAGCCCTATTGCTTAAATGTGGTTGGACTTGGATTTTCATTATCATTGAGATTTAATGTTGTTTGTTCTGATAGGAAGTGTTGTTTAGGTTTGATTAATAAAGTCCTCTGTGTGGTATTTTTGCAACGTGGTCTATGGAGATTTTTAAGTCTTTCTGGATTAATTAGGTAAGAGATGTTGCGGTGTTTGTGCAAACAAAAAAGAATACCATAAACCATGAAACAATTAAAAATGACAATAACTTGGAAAAAATAAATGTTTGGGAAAATAACTGATATAAATGACAATAATTAGGAAACAATTAAAAATATTTTGTCCTATATTTTTTTTACCCCATTACTGAAATTGTAGAATCAGTGGCACAAGTCTTCAATTTTTACTTTCTTGCATATGAAAATATTTAATTTAATTTAATCTGTCTTCTTGCACGATAAGTTCCCTCTCATATTGAATTGAAGTGATAGTGTATTTTATCCATTGCTCTAGATATAAAACTCTCATATGCAACTCTTTGAACTTGTGTGTTACAAGTAATTCCCACGCGCGAGTAAAGGAAGCGAGGCGAGAAAAAAAATAGGCGAGTCAAGACTATTCTTGTGAAGGATCGAAGAATAATGTAAGAAAGCGGAAGGGGGTGTATAATTAGCGGTTCATAATATTTTTAGGCGTAATTACACTTTTGGTCTCCTTATAATAACCCAACCAAGATTTTGGTTTCTAAGTTTTTTTTCCAGTTCTGTATTATTCTAATTTGTAAAATGGTTGCCCCTGCCAAAATTGGTTAACCTATTGGTTGATGTGGTACTCACTTAAATGACGTGACATACCATATTTGACTACCACGTGGATTTTTATAATTTAAAATAATGTTTGCTCTGCTAAAATTAGTCAACTTATTGTTCTAAATTATTTCAGTTTGTCAATGTGGCTATATGATATTATCGTTTCCTTCATTATGTGTATTGCTTGTGAATATTTATTAGTAAAATTTATATATTATATATCATATATCATAGGTGATATAACATTAATTTTTATTTAACTTATTTGAAAAAACATTTTTATTTGACCTTATATATATATATATATATATATATGGATTATAGTTAAGAAATTGATATGGACAATATTTACAATTATCTAAACCACAAAGAAGAAAACATGAGTTGTTCTTTTGTCCACTAACACTTTTTCATCAAGGAGATACTGAGAAATTTTGTAAACCAAATTATCTATTGCGTCCAACTGCAGAGACTAATCCCTCGAGGTATTGAGATCCATTTAAGCAGGTGACCTCTCCCACTAGGTGTTTTTCCGTACGCACCAGTCAAGGATCGAATCTTTGACCGGATGGTTAATGCACCCAAATATCAGCCACTTGTGCTATACGATGTTGGTTATCAAGATTAAATCTTTACCCAAGGTTAGGTGACTCACAAATACTCATCAACAATTATATCTCCAATATACTAAATTAAATTAATAAACATGATTTATTGTTATTGAACTTTACTAAATTTAAATACACTTTTCTTTAATTTTTTTTATTTATTAACTATGTTGTTTTTCCCACACAATTTTTAAATTAAATATTATACACGAAATTGCTCCCCGTGCATCACACGGGTTACATATTATATCTATTAAGTTGTTTTGCACGAATCTATACAAGGAACTAACAATATTCATCACTAATGATATAGATGTTTTTTTTGACAAAATATAGATGTTTTTTTCTGACCTATTGTATTGGCCATTTTCAAGCTCAGCTGAGATCGACTATTAGTATTAAACCAAGGCTTAAAGCCCCTTCAAGCCTAATGAACAAATATATCATACTATTCAAATAACAGTTGTTGCATATGGGATTTTTGAAGAGAAATGCTTAGCTGACCAACATCGACTGTATACAAAATCAAATTTCTTGAATGTATCAATGCACTGAGTGCTTCCCAAGATTCATTCGGTGCATTCGATTGTAGTAGATTGGTGCATTCGGAAACATGTGACGTCTATCTCTCTCTTCACATTTTTTATTAAAAAATGTGAAGAGAGAGATAGACACATGTTTCCCGAATGCACCCGAAATGCACAGGATCCAAATCCGTAAGTAAATTTTCCTAATCCGGAAAAATAACTTGCAGTGGAATACTACCTGTCATCCAAAAAATATAGACTTATCTCCCTAACTCAGTTTTGAACTGTTTTTAAGGAAATATGGGTCCTTTGATCAGAAGAAAAGAATAAATAGAAAGTATTAGCTCACAGCATCCAGAGCAAAGATAGCAAACTCTAACGACACCTCAATTCTCTAATCGTTGCTCACCGTCGTGCCAATAATCTCTAATTGTTGCTCATCGTCATGCCAATACTCTCACGCACCATGCACAAGCCTTTTCAGTCTATTAGATCCAAAACTGAAAACTAAATTATATGATTGCAGAGATCCGAAGAATAAATGAATTCATCTAAACACACACACACAAATATCCTCATTTTTCTTTGACCAATATGGCGTGGAAGAATTAGAATGGACAATAAAGAAAACAATATTTGTGTTTTGTCATTTTCCAAACCAATACTCAGTATTGAAACTAAATTAGCAATTATAAGATGCAAAACCAACCAAAAATGGTAACTACAAATTTATTAAGTAGAACCCCATGCTTTTTTTTATAAGTATAGAACCCCATGCTTGAAAAAGTGTCTCCAAGTCACAACCGCAAGGGGGAAACACACAATATTATGGTCACAGGGATGAGTATCATGAAGTTCAAAAACTCAATTAATATCAAAAGGAAATTAAGCGAGGCAAAATGGGACTTGATGCAAGATATTCAACGCACCACCAAATACTTATCAAAATTTCCATGACTAAACCATATTTGAATGTGGGTATTTCCGGTTCTTATCCCTCTTTATCTCGGCATTTTTAAAAGGTATTGACAATCATTCAGGTGCATCCATGTGGATTACTCAGATGTCATTTGAGAACTAAAAGTTAATGAGGTCAGCAACAATGGAGTAATTCAACACCGTAAAGGGAACTTTATACCCTTCCACTTGGATCGGCAGTCTGAGAGGAGATGAGAGTCAAATATCCACCATTTAAGGTCTTCAAGAACACCGACGAAGATGAGAGGCTAAAGGACATGTAATAGAGAGTCTCAGATCTTTCTCGCTTTCTCTTATCTCTATCTAAATAATTGTTACTTGATATGACACGAGAAAAAATTGTTTTTTTTCTAATAAAAGCTAATTAATAATTTGTTTTTTCTTTTGACAAATAATTAAGAATTTGTTGAGAATACCTTTATTTTTTGCAATTAGAATACCAATACCAATCATCTATATATTGGAGTGCTGTTTTCATAGAGATTTGGATTAAACCTTGATCGAGAAATATGTGTAGTTGTACAATTGGTAAGTTTGGAGTCGTCGATTAAGAAGCGATTTTTATTTTTTCATAATATAATAAACTAATAATACCAAAAAGCTATAATGGATGAATAATTATTATATTGATATGATAATAATTCCAATTTATTAAATTTAGATACAAATTCATCGAATTCCTTTATATATGTTTCAATAATCATTTTGCTCCTGTTATCAAAAATAATAATCATTATGCTTATTTTCTTCACAAAATTATTATATTTGATATTTGATATAAAATGAAAACTGCTTCCCGTGCATCGCACGGGTTACATACTAGTATATATATATATACCTGTTGTTGGCTCACAATTATATATGTATGCAACTTAGTGGTATTTATTAGTTTGCATCATTCAAGGATCATGAGTTCAAATGAAATTTTGGATGACATTTTGGATGGAAAGTTGACTGAGAGACTTAACTGTAAAACTTAATATTTACAAGGGTCATTTTAAAGTTTTTTGGATGGAAATTTGATCGAGTGGCTTAACCGTAAACACTTGATATTTACAAGGGTCATTTTAAAGTTTTTTTTACAAGGGCTTAAATGGATTATGATTGTAGGGGCTGAACAAATATTAATTAAGTCTTTTTTTTATTGTATTTCAAAATGTGTAAGTTGGGGAATATTCAATGAAAAAGTAAGTGAGAGATATAGGCAATGCAGATCCTTATAAGAAAATTTCTTTTTCTAATAAGGATGTTACATATTTTTTTGACTAAATATAAAGTATATTTATTCATTCAAATCAATCGATTACATGCATAAACATTATACATTCCATGTTGTTAAAACTAAAAAGGATGAATCTGCAGACAAGCTCACAACATCCAAGTTAATAATATAAAACTGCAAAATGCCTACAAAAGTGATAAAATTAAAGCTACCAGAGTACTCATACCTCCGAATCTGTAACGTGACGGCCAAATCTTCAATTGTTGAATTTGTAACGAGTCGAAGTTGATCTATCTATCCGAACGGAACAAACATCGTAAAAAGATGGAAAAGTCAAACTACGTTGTACAAGATGACGAACAAAACAAACGACACTACACATAGCCGATGAAATAAATTAAACCTCAAAACTACGTGAATAACACTTATTTAAATGAAATGAATTAAAAAAAATGATGCTCGAGCCAAAAAATGACTCAAAACCACCCATCTCCAATGGATGAAGAAGAAAAAAAGTTAGAAGAAAGATGGAGCTCCTCTCACTAAAAACTAGGGCCGATTGAGAGGGAAGATTGAGCTTCTCTATGATGTTACATATTTTTGACTGTGTAACTGTGGTATCTTTATTGTTTATGTTCAACCATTATTTTTTTTATGTATAAATAATACATGTATTATACTTTTTTTTTGGCAAGGAAGAAAATAACTATCGTTAAAACTTTTTGATAAAAACCCTGTTTAGGGAAAAATTATCTAAAAAGAAAAAAAGATTACTACTTACCCTGCTATCATTAAAAAAAAAAAAAAAAAAAGTGGATAGATAAAAACTAAAGGGGATGGATAGACCAAGAATATTCAAGCATTACTTATCTTCACATTGTGTTTGGCTTTAAAAGCTCATAGTTACGTGTTTTCTTTTCTTTTTAATTTTATCAATTTTGTACTCCATTCGGTTCACACTACAAGAGAAAAATAATGAGTTTTGATAGTCTACAATATAAGAAACAAACACAATTTTTAAAGGATATTAACGATTAATCCAACATTTACTCTTTTTTAAGTGATGTAGTTAAAAATAATTTCGTTAATTAAGAGTTTAAATCATCATTTAATAAAAGAGACAATATTAGAAAACAAATAAACTTTTAATCTTGTTAAATGATAATAATTTATTTCAATATTATTTCTTGATTTGAGTAATGTTCTGTCTTTTGTATTAATTTAATTTTTCAATTCACACACTCTTCACAATTTAAAATAGATTCAATCAAATAATTTGAGAGTTATCGCGTGGACTATGTAAAGGTGTATATGAAAATCTCGATATTCTACTAACAAATAGCCCGGCTCGGTTGCTTGCTTGGCGCGCCAGCGCTAGCCGCGTCGCAAACAGACTCAACAAAGATAAATGCCGCATGCATTCTCTTTATCGATACGTTATCTTCACGTGATACGCGCGGCGAGCGACTTGGCGTCGGGTGTTATCGATATCGGAGTGCTCGTGCTGACAAGATCTCGCCAATTTATGTTTAAAATTAAATAATGAAAAAAACCAGATATATAATTTATCTGTCAAATACTTACGGATCCGTATATAATTTATATTTATTTTTAAATTAAAAAACAACCAGATACTTATCGGATCTTTTATCAATTATCTTGGGAGTATCACTAGAATTTATATTTATTTTTAAATCGAAATTTATCATCGATTATTTGAAGAGGCGTAAAATGGATACACAAAGCATGTTAAGTGCATGTGCTAATCTTCTTTCTTTTGTCAGGAGTGGGATCCGAATCGATTACTCAGAGACATTAGAGTGGATCGAGTCGATTACCACTCGCTCGAACCAATCATTGTTAGTACTATGCTTACTTATTTTGATCACAATTATCTTTATATTTTATAGTTTTAAATTTTAATTTAATTTTTTACTGAAGTATTCCTACCGTATCGTATCTTGATTTTCAAAATTTTCTCATATCCACATATCGTGTCGTATCGTATCCCGTATCATATCTCGTATCTGGACTTCGTAGATGTGATGTCATTTTCCTTGCACCACAGCGGTGTTTGCCCCTCGTGTTTCACGAGGAACCCTCGAATATTATTATTTTAAATATCACGTGCTTCACAGCGACTTTTCCAACGATCCTTAGTATATTGTCCGCTTTGTAAGAAAAATGTATACTGTCTTTTCGTTAGAATTAGAAGGTAAAAATAAGTCACCTTTAACTTTGACAACAGATTGGTTGGTTGTATGTATGACAGTACAAGGGGACCCAAAGTTGACTAGTTCTTTTGCAGCTGTTTTTTTTTTCTTTGGTATCAAATCGTTGCCCAATAAGTGTCGGCCTCTTTTGCTGGTATAGTTTTGCTTTGTTTGGTTAGAGTATTCGTAATGGAGGAACTGACATTATTAGAGTTTTGAAACTGTGTATTTTCTCATTAAACTGAAGAATGATTACAAAGGGTTTATATACATCAAGATCAGAAACTAATTCTGTTGAGAGTGTAACAGAATTAGTTTCTTTACAAACTGAATTTTGGAATATTGAATCTATCTACTAAAACCTAATCTTACAACAGCTTTACCAAAAATATTCATACAAACTAATACAAGTGATTTACATGCAACCAATGCAGCAGGTAACCGGTTGCCATTAGTCAACTTCCTTTAGTCAATGCTTGAGTGTCTTGTTGTGATTGGTTGCCAGTCTTATTCTCTAATACTCCCCGGTCAAGCTCAAGGAGGTTTTGAACTTTGAGCTTGTTTCTGAGATTTGTAAAAGCAGCAGTACCCAATGGTTTGGTTAGTATATCAGCAATCTGTGCTGAAGCTGGAACATGTTTTATAAGCATGGACTTGGCAATGACCTTTTCTCTAACAAAATGCAAATCCATTTCTATGTGTTTTGTACGCGAGTGAAGTATTGGATTATGAGCAAGAAGTACTGCAGAAAGGTTATCACAAAGTAAGGTTGGCAAATGATGTGGTACCTGCAATTCCTTGAGCAGTGATTGGATCCATAGGAGTTCAGCTGTACCTTGAGCCATACCACGATATTCTGATTCTGCACTAGAACGAGCCACCAAATTCTGCTTCTTGGCACTCCATGAAATTAAGTTGGGACCCAGAAACACACAAATGCCAGTGGTAGACCGACGATCGTCCACATCATCGCCCCGATCATCACATCACAAGACACTCTCAAGAGTGTACTTAGTGTCAGGTGAGGCTGGTTGCAGGTGGAGTCCATGGTGAAGAGTACCATTGAGGTAACGAAGCAATCTTTTCACAGCAAGCCAGTGAGTTTCTAAAGGACAAGAAAGAAATTGACAGAGCTTGTTGACACTGAAGGCTATTTCTGGCCTAGTCAGTGTGATGTACTGAAGTGCCCCAACCAGTGACCTATATTGAAGAGGATCATTGAGAACATCACTGCCATGCCTACTTAGCTTCAAATTTGGTAGCATTGGAGTTGGAACACCATTACAGCCTGTCATGTTGGCCCTTTGCAGTAAGTCCAATATGTATTTTGTTTGTGTTAAGAGAAGAGAGCCATCATTGAGTCTTTTAACCTCGAGACCCAGAAAATAGTCTGGTTCACCCATGTCTCTTGAGAGCAAAAGCACAATT
Organism: Oxytropis ochrocephala; assembly: GCA_020916435.1. Classification (NCBI taxonomy): domain Eukaryota; kingdom Viridiplantae; phylum Streptophyta; class Magnoliopsida; order Fabales; family Fabaceae; genus Oxytropis; species Oxytropis ochrocephala. The sequence goes on along the minus strand of CM037092.1, from coordinate 7,609,729 downwards.
TAGCTTATGGATCAAATCGGTGATGAGAGTAGAGGAAGTTCCGGTGATTATTATGTCATCTACATAGACAAGGGGGCAGAGAGTGACTCCTTGCCTAGTGTAGATGAACAGAGAAGCGTCACACTTACTGGTGTGAAAGCCAAAACTCACCAAAGTTGATGTCAATCGGTCATACCAGGCCCTTGGGGCTTGTTTCAGACCATATAAGGCCCTGTGAAGCTTGCATACCAGTGTCTTGTCAGAACTAGTGAAACCAGGTGGCTGTTTCATATAGATTTCCTCAACTAGATGCCCATTGATAAAGGCATTATTAATGTCTATCTGTTGCATAGGCCATTTGTGTGTGAGAGCAAGAGTGAGAATGATGCGTATGGTGGCTGGTTTGACTACAGGGGAGAAGGTTTCCTTGAAATCCTTACCATGAACTTGGTGAAATCCTTTAGCTACCAAACGGGCCTTACATTTATTGAGACTGCCATCAGGATTCTGTTTAACCCGGAACACCCATTTGCGACCTATGGCTTGCCTTTGGGGTGGAAGAGTGGGTGAGTCCGAGTTCCATTGTTGATCGGTGTAGTGTACTCTGCGAGTCATTGCCTCAAGCCATTGTGGATCATCGAGAGCTTCTTTTAATGAGATGTTGGTTCAACCATTGTCATGAGTATTTTTGGTTTAAGTTTACCAGTACGAGTTCTAGTGACCATAGGGTGTTTTGAGGTAGTGGGTGGTGGTGGAGGTGTATTGTGAGGTCTAGGTGAATGTGGTGGAGAATTCTGTGGAACAGGGGAAGCAATATTTGGAGCTGGTATAGAGGTGGTGAGTGGTGATGGAGGATCAGAATTAGTGTTGATAGGGAAGCAGATTCGGTATTGATTTACGGAGGTGATATGGTTGTAGAGCGAGAGGAGGAGGTTGTGTAGTTGGCAAGGGTAAAGGGTAATAATAGGGTAGATGAGGTAGTATCGATGTTGTGGAGGTAGTGGATGTAGATGTGGGAAACAATTGTGAATAGGGAAATTTATTTTCATCGAATTGTAAGTCTTTGGTGATATAGATTTTGCCATTAGGATGGAGGCACTTATACCCTTTGTGTTGAGGGGATAATCCCAGGTAAATACACTCTGCACTTTTGTGTTCCAGCTTATGTTTGTTGTAAGGTCTTAAGAAGGGAAAACAGCTACAACCAAACACCTTCAGAAGTTGATAATTGGGTTGTTTGTGATAAAGGGCTTCATAAGGTGAAATAAAGGTAGGAAGACTTGTAGTGGGTAGTCTATTTATGAGGTGAGTAGATGTAGTGAAGGCATGATCCCAAAAACACATGGGTAGAGAGGCATGTGATGATAAAGTGAGTCCCATCTCAACTATTTGTCTATGTTTTCTTTCCACAATTCCATTTTGGTGTGAAGTGTGTGGACAAGTGAGACGATGTAGTATACCTTTAGAAGCAAGTAACTCAGTGAAGGGTCTAAATTCTCCCCCAAAGTCAGTTTGTACAGCTTTGAGACTAACATTGTGTTGTGTGTGAATCAAAGCATAAAATTTGTTGAAAGCAAGCAGAGCATCAGATTTGTTTTTAAGAAAATAAATCCATGTGAATCTAGTGAATGCATCTACAAATGCAATATAGTATCTAAATCCAGATGTAGATGGGGTGGAAGCAGGACCCCACAAGTCAGAATGAACCAATTCAAATGGATGAGTATATGCAGTGGTAGATGAACTAGCATGAAGCCTATGTGATTTACCAATGCAGCAAGATTTACACACAGGAATATCACTTTTATTAGAAGGGGAAATATGATACAATTTGAGTATAGTGTTTACAATATTGGCATTGGCATGGCCAAGCCGAGAATGCCAAAGATCATATTTGCTAACTACAGTATTATGTGAGGCAGAAGTGGAAACATTAGTAGTCTTAGAACTAGAGCTAGAGACAGTGTTTACAATTGCAGAAGAATGACTTGAAGTCTTATTGAAAGGTCTAATTTTAATTCTAGGCTTAACAGCAACATGAAAGGGGAGCTTTTTGAAAGAATACAGTCCATCTCTGCCTTTCACACCCTTGAGCAATGTTTGTTTAGTTGCCTGACATTTAACAAGACAATAATTGGTATGAAATTCAAAGTAAACCCTATTGTCTTTAGAAAAACGAGACACTGAAAGTAAATTTTTGGAAATGGATGGTACGTGGAGTAACTTGTTTAGTTTGAAAACAACTGAAGGATTTATTGGTGAGGGAAAACTAGCTGTACCAATTGCTTTGATTGGTACTTGATGACCATTACCCATGGAGACCTTTGTAGAGCCTCGATAGGGTGTGTGTGTGTGAAGATTATGAAGATGAGGGGTTACGTGGTGAGACACACCTGTATCCTTGTACCAGTCTTCATCTAGATCAGTTGCAGAAAGTTCCTCACCAGTGGCTGCATAGTTAACTCGAGGGCCAGAGGTTTCCTTCTGAGAAGAACCAGAATCTTGAGATTCATTCTTGCGTTGCCTGGATTGGGATGAACTTGCTCCAGTGGGGGTGGTGAAGGACTCGTCGAAACGGTGCCAACACTCAGCTGCAGGATGACCATACTTGCCACAGAGTTGGCAAGTAGGTCTTGAACCAGAATTACCTGAAGAAACAGGAGTACTCGAAGCAGGACGGCCACGGCTACGTCCTCGAAAGTTGCGACCACGACCACGAGCAGAGTTGAAATTATTGCGAGATCCAGAAGATGTGTGAGCAAGATTTGCGTTCACAGTTGCATTCGTTAGTTCTTGGCGATGTTTAGCGAACCGAGCCTCTTGAAACCGAAGTAATGCTTCAATGTCGAGAGAGGAGGATTCAAGCGGGTCACCAGTAAATCATCATAACAAAAGCGTTGTAATCCTCCGTGAACCCGTCAAGAACAATATCAATCTTATCTTGTTCGTAAATGTTCTCTCCAATGGAAAAAGGGAATCGGCTAAAGCATGAATTCGCATGAGATATTCCGAGATGGATCGTTCACCTTTCTTTGTGTTCTTTAGCTCGATCGCAATCGGCGAATCTTGGCCTTGAGATGAGAGTAGTAGTCTTTGGTGAATTCGATCCCAAACTTGATACGAGTGCTTACATGTCAAGACCCGAGGCAAAAGCAGACTCTCAGAGAGGTTGAAAGGAGCGGTAAAAGCATTTGATCTGGGCGAGCCATCGTTCATAAGCATCGGTGATTTTGTTGGCGCGCGATCTGCTTTGGATGCATATTCTTTGTGGAATTTTCGGATTGACCAAGAACCGATGAAGCTTGAAGGAGGTGATAATGCCCTCCACTTGTTGATTCGAGGAGGAAATTTTTGTCCTCCAATTTGATTGACAACTTTGGTGTAGAAGAGAAGCCATGGTTGGATGTATGTCCAAACAGTGAAGACATTGTTAGAGGCTTCATTGATCGTATGTCGCTTGTTTGGGCGAGGAATCCGCCATGAACGAAGCTTGAAAAACGAAATTGTTGAACGAGATGCGAAAGCGCGGTTTCAGAATCGCGAGACGAATGATACCATATTAGAGTTTTGAAACTGTGTATTTTCTCATTAAACTGAAGAATGATTACAAAGGGTTTATATACATCAAGATCAGAAACTAATTCTGTTGAGAGTGTAACAGAATTAGTTTCTTTACAAACTGAATTTTGGAATATTGAATCTATCTACTAAAACCTAATCTTACAACAGCTTTACCAAAAATATTCATACAAACTAATACAAGTGATTTACATGCAACCAATGCAGCAGGTAACCGGTTGCCATTAGTCAACTTCCTTTAGTCAATGCTTGAGTGTCTTGTTGTGATTGGTTGTCAGTCTTATTCTCTAATAGACATTGAGTACTTAAATAGGTTATACATATACATATTATTTTTTTACTTCGTTCGTTACAGAATATAAATAAAAATTTATCAATGAAAGTTGTTGTTTTTGATCCAAAATATGAATCAGATACATCAATTTTCGCCGACCAGTTTGTACTTATATTCTGTAACGGATGGAGTGTTAATACTAATACTTTTCATCTCTCCAACAAGAACCCCAACAAAATTTATTAAATAGGTCCCAATAATAACTTTACATCACTCATTTATTAGTTTTTTAATCAAAAGTAAGGTTGGGATCCGCTAGAAGAGAGAGAGAGAGGGAGAGATATGATTTTCTAAATAAGAATATCCACCCCCAATAAATACCCACTTTTTATTCCCCACAATGGGGGTACCTATTAAATTTTAACTCTTAAGAGATAAGAAATCCTCATTGTGTATGTTCTTAGCAGGCAATTTTGTTGTAATTGGTGCTTTTAATTTGTAGTAGTAATTGTTTAAGACATTTTGTCAATTAGGGGGTACTCTTTTTCCTACTCGGGTCTTTTTCCTATTATTTTTTTAACAAAAGAAGTGTTCATGGAGCCACTACAACAAAAAGTAGTTTAGGCAACAACAGAAAACTATGGCCAAAAGTGAAAAACCGTAGCCAGAAGTGAAAAAACCTTAGGCCACAGTTTTTCACTTCTGGCTACGGTTTTTAACCATCGAACCAGTTCAGAACAATTTTGGCGGTGTGCCTGACCATTTAGCATACTCGATAGTTAACCATCGAACCCTCCCTATCCTACAAAAAAATTAAAACGCACGCGTTTCATTAAGGGCAACGTCCGTCTTTTCACGTATGTGGGTAGTGGGTGGGAGTAGGAGGGAGTGTGTAAGAAGTATGGGTCTTTTTCCAATGGGGTTTTGGCTAAATGAGGTTTCAATGAGGCCCCTTGTATTTGTACGGTTGAGGTGCCCGTTTGCACCCCTTTTAATATAATTTTTGCTTATAAAAAAATATTTATCTCAATATAATAGAATTAGACTGAATTTTAAAGTCTCTCATAATATGCATATGTTATAGTGTGTGCAAGATCATATGATAATATTTTTTTGAAGCATGGTCATATTTTTTTGATAAGTACTTCAACCCTTATACAACATCGGATAACAATTGTAAGTAATGTGGGTAAGTCATTACATCACATCTCAAAAAAAAATATCTAAACGACTACCCACTTTATACGCAAACCACCCGACGATAACCTTTTAACATGATATACAATTTTTGAGACATCCACTACAATTTTTGAAGCATGATCATATGATAATATGAGAATGATGATTTAAAAGTATATATAATTAAATACATGCTCTCACTGATCCGCATATATAAACAAAATTAGAATTAGTAATAAATAAAGTAACATTCTCTAGTGCCAAATCATCAAGAAGAATTAGTTATAGAATTTATCGTTAATAGGATTTCACAAGAATTTTATAAATAAAGTAACATTCACATAAGAGAATTTGATGATCATAAAAAGCTTAATAAAAAATGTCAACGTAAAATAGAGAGACCAAATTTGTAATACTCAAAGTAATAAAATAATTACTTTGGATATTACAATGGTGGTGGTTTGCATATCTCGGATATGTTTGTTAAATTGCTTGATTTTGTTCTTATTTTATGAAAGTGGATGTTTAGAAGATTGATCTAGTTGTTTGATTTAATGCATAATATATAGAAATATGTGCCTAGTAGTAAAAAAACGGGGGTGCAGCTAATAACCAAAATCCCTTAGATAGAACCCAAATCCCTCAGTCCAGCCCACTACTAATGGTTAAAGGACCATTTTACACCAGTTGCGCAATTCAAAAGTCTTAAAAATTCCTGATCCATGCTTCGTCCAACCCCCCTCCTACTCACTAGAACCCTCATACCACCCTTTATTCTCAAAATACCCCTGGACGGTGGAGAGGATTCGGCGCACGGCTGATCGATTTAGATAGGCACACGCTTGGTCAAACCTAGTCAAAACATAATTTTGGGGTGTCTGAGTAAATTTTGACAGGTGCGGCGCAGCGAGATTCGGTCAAGTTCGATCAACCGTGCGCCGAACCGTGCATAATCCTTAAAAAAACCAAATTTTAGTAAGGGCTTTTGGTCTTTTCACACCAAAAAGGGGGTTCTAGTGAGTAGAGTGGTGGTTGGCTCAAGCATGGGCCAAATTCCTAATCAGGGATAAGATACGTTGGGTTCGAGAAACCCAGAGAGAGAGAGAAAGAAGAGTATTCCCACCTCTGCGTAAACCCTTATTTCCACCGGGGGGCTCCCTCCTCCACCACCGGATCTCCCCCTCCTCTTCCTCTTGGTTTTTTCATTTCTAGTTGATGCCAGCATCAATAAGTGGTGCCTCTGTGCTATGGTTCCTAACTATGCTGGGATTGGTTCGCTCTTCTAGGAGCACCGGTCATCTCCTCTCCGCTCATCTCCACCTCTCCTCAGCCTCCCACCGGATCGCCCTCCCCTTTTCCCTCATCACCACTCTTTCTCAGCCATTAACATCCCACCCTCTTCCATCTACCACCACCATGCCTCCTTCTTCGTTCACCCTTCTTTTCCCAAATCTAAACCGCCATTCTTCTTCTCCTCTATGTCCTTTCTCAGATCCCCCTTTTCTGCAGGTGGTCTTGATATTGGCTTAGATTACCACCATCCGATGTATACCGATTTCCCCGGGTTTTCTGGTTTACGAGATCCTGTGGCCGGTCGGTCACTATTTTCGGAGAAAGTCCTGGACTTTCCGGTTTTCTCCCCTTATTTCCTCGTGGTTCTGCTGTATTTCAAGTGATACGTGTGTTTCGGTGCACTTTCGCGGTGGTTGTTGTTGGTGGCGTTATTGTGGTCAATCTGTAGCTCTGTTTTTACTGCATCAGCCTTGGAGTTGTTCTTCTATGGCTGTTAGTGTGCCTTTGTGGATTGGGTGGGAGTTGGGCACCGATTAAGTGGGGCAGTTTGGTCTTTTGCTGCATAGCTTGGAGTACTGCTGGTTTTGTATTTAGTTGTTAATTTCAATTTTTAGGTAGTAGTAGGACTTTGGCAAAGGGCATATTGATTTGTAAGTCCCTTATTGTGCTAAGTCGTTGGGCTTAAATGTTTAAATCTTAATCTTGTTGGGCCGTTGTGTCGTAAGTCCCTTGGATCGCTCAAGTTATTGAGCCTTTGTTAACAATGTATGATGTTGTATTTGGTTGGGGCCTTGTCCATATCTATGGTAATCAATACAACTTGACCAAAAAAAATTCCTAATCAAAGTAAACAAACAAACACAAACATAACAAAGTAATAATATATTGAATTACGCCGATTGTTCAGTCATATTAATCTTTGTTTTAGCACGAGTTGTGCATCTCAAAAGTCCTAAAACGCTTAAAAAATATTAATTAAAATACACCAACACAAACATTTTATACTAATAATTACGTAGTCTTTAAAGTCTCCACTGCACCGAGAGATACATAGGGGCAGAAGCACACTTCCGTCAAGCGCAAAACTAAATAGTTTTGTCAAGTCTTTTGATTCATCTTTCATAATAATTAAAAGGGAAATAAATATTTTTGAAGTTTGTATAAATTTGCACAATTAAGTAATGGTAATCACTTTCGAAAGGATGTTGTGTGATGTTAATACATTCCCACGCATAATCGACATTCGAATTCAAAATTCTTGTTTTTGAGACCATTTACTTTCAAACGAATTTTTTAAACATTTTTCCTAATAATTAATATTAATGACAACTTAATTGACCACGAGAAATCTCTAGATTTTTCGATCGCTACATGAGATATATATCTACGACCACCCCACGTATAGAAATTTTATATGATTCCAATGGTTGAACTTGTTATTACTTTTGAATTGGACAACACTCCTATTGTGCCTATTGAGTAGAACAATGAATATGTTATCCTTGTAGAATCGAGTTGTCTCTTGTAGTTTTTTCCTTTTTTAGGAAATGAATAAATGTTGTCATCCTTTCAAGAGTATTTGCGGCATGTCAAACCCTAGTTAATGGTCTTCGCTTTGGTTCAGATGATTCGTCTCGCCAAGCCACTTGCCCATGGAACTTAAGATTCCACGCCAACAAATTGAAAAACCTTCTATGGATCTTGGGGAACGTTACATTCGTACACAAAACCATGGAATCAAATGAAGTTGACGATAGTCTTGCCAAAGAAGGGTCGTCTCTTGAGGGCTCTTGGGTTAGATTGTGTACGTGGGGGTGTGAAATTCAAGCTGGCCGCCTGGCCTTGCCTAGCAACACTCCAACCTCCGGTGCTAGGCATCCTCAGGCGGAAGATTGTCAACTCTGCCTCCTTTTGCTCTTCAAGCTTGCGGGAGTCATGCCTATATCCATGTGCTCTCTTCCATTTACTCTCCTCCTATTTCCTTGTTTATGGCTATTTCCTTGCAGGTGCCATGTACCCCTAAATGGGAGGGCTATCTAGCTTGTAGCCTGGATGCGACATTGTCGAATATGGAAGATTTTTAAGGTCACTTTTTCATACATGGGCCAAGACATTTTTGTCTGCTCACACCTTACTTTCATGTTTACTTGAATAGGGGTCAAGTTTAGATGCAAGATGCTGGTTGTCAAGTCTAAAGGGACAAGTTGGCTTTGGTGTTTGATAAAAAGGGTTCCCTACAAGAAATGTGTCGAAGGCATTAAGACTTAAGAGTCTAGTAATTGTTTAGCTTGGCTGAACATCGATATCTCTTGCGTCTTACTGCTTCTTTGTTTAGTTACTGAAATAATGTCTTAAAGGTTGATTACACTAAGAACTATTTTCTCAATATCTTACAATTAACACTACAAAAAAACGCAGGATTAGCGACACAGGATTCCCTCGCTAATGCACCCAATCCCTTGCTAACGTACTTAGCGAGGACCCAAATCCCTCGCTAAAACGCTCCTCGCTAACTTTAGCGAGGGAAATTTAACGAGGGATTTGTTTTTGAAATTAGCGACGGATTTTTGTTGCATTAGCGAGGGATTTTTTAACATTTTTTTTAAATTCCTGCTTTTTTGCTTATAAATATAAATAATTAATAGTAATAAAATAAACTAATTGGAACTTCATATTTCTAGAATAGTCAAATAAAACCCATAATCAAATCTGAAAAGTTATAACATAATCCAAACGGAAAGCAATAACATAATCCAAATGGAAAGCAATAACATAATCCAAATCAATAGGGGTAAGAGGGACGATCAGGATGATCAGACTCTGTTTGATCAGACGACTCAAGTGGCCTCAAGCTGCTAAAGAGAGCGAACAACCTCTCCTACTCACGTTGCATCCTCAACTAGTTTGCTTGCATCTCTGCAATAGTCTGATCCTTCCTCTGCTGCTCAGCCACCAAATGCTCTACCTGCTGCTTGAGCTGTTGTGTCTCAGCTGATGAAGCATGGGAATGTCAACTACTAGAGCTGGTGTCATAGTGATCGGCAAATTTCACAAGTGGAGCCAAGGGCCCCGCACCATACAGGCGATTTTTATTCGTGTTGCCTAATGCCTTCTTCCAGTTTTTGTTTGCCAAAGCCATCATCTCAGGGGAAAGTGGACCAAGTGAGTTAGGGTTCCAGCTCCCCTGAGTAGATTCCAAAATATGCTTCTTTTTGTCCAGTTATGATACCGTCCATATCCATCCACTCGGGGGAGCTCACCTACCTCTGTCGCTTGTGGCAAATTCATAACTCTACTCCATATTTCATCTGATGTCAACAAAGGCAGTGGGCCATCTCTTTCAACTACCCCTTTCTTGAATGCCCTCGTGTTCTTTCTAAACACATGATCTGGCGGTAAGAATCTACGATACGATTCAAACTATACGTAAAATGGAAAGTACACTACAACAGTATGTTGTTTACATAATTATAAAACAAACAATTTTGCATTAGCATTATTATTTGAGACTCATCATGCACAAAGTTCACATACTTTGAGCTTATTACCAGATAACACATACAATCACATTAATCTTCTTCGATATGTTTTCCAACCGATCCCAAGAGAGTTGAATTAATGTAATCTGGGGACAGTGAGCTGGTAACCCAGGAATTAGTAACCCAATCATCCTAAAAAAGAAGAGAAACCATCCTTCTTTGTAATAAGCACCATTTTTCTTTGCAATTGTAAAACTCCTTATGATTTCAAACAAAGCATTCATCCTCATGGGTATCACCTTCCATAATGAGAAGTAGTTCTTATTGGGTAGTACTTTAACATTCTGCATTAAAGTTAAATATTAGTAATAAGTAATACTTAGATTAAAGAAAAGGCCTAAGTGCTTGAACATACATATATACCTCTGGTTCATAACGCCTATTAAAGACAAGACACTTTCCAAAGTGCTTGAACATCAAGTTTTTATCATCATAAGGCAATCTTGGAACTATGTCATTCCAATAAACAAACCTGCAATATGTTATAGAATTTTCGTTCAGTTTTTGCTCCATTTTCTTTCCAAAACCTTCATCTCCAACCCTTGGTTGTCCAAACGTGTAGATTCCTTCCAACCTGTCAATCAATAACTTATCATCATGGAAGAACATGATTGTCGAAAATAGGATAGCCAATGCTCCACCCAGACTATGCCCCGTAAATATAAATTTCGCGTTAGGGTTTTCACTCAAACATTCTCTTAGTTTTTCCCTTATAGCATAATAGGCTAGTGTCGGATTGTTTTCAGCACTTTCAATCTCCTTAGGCCATCCCAAATCCTTATGCTGCCCTAATGCTTTCATAAAGCCACCGTGCACTCTTCCAATGCCAGGAATAGTATACCACGAAATGTCAAGATCAGTACACCATGAATATGAATCAAATGGCTCTGTTCCTCGAAAAGCCACCACATATGTGTCAGAATCCTCCTTGTCTTTGTCCAAAACGATAAGAGCTTGCGTTTTGACCTTGTCCTGAAAAACTGTTATGTGCATATAGAACGAGATTAAAACAAAACAAAAAATAATACTCACCCATTGTATACATAATTAATTAATTAATATTCAACCAAATCAAATTCTTACCATTGCAGCAGTCATAAAATCCCACAAATTGCATCTGCAATAAATACTACATATATTAAATATTATGCACAAATTAACATAAATAAATAAGTAAGGATAGGTCAAACGAAATTAATTAAATTAAAAAGGGTCAAAAAAAACTCTACAAAGTGAGTTGATATATTTGCATACCTTCCAGTCATATTTGACTGTACTTTTTAGGAAAGCTACATTCTCATAGCATGCTTTTGAAGCCATCATAGCTAGATAAGCGCGATACTCACAATCTTCAAGCTCGGGTCGGTTAACGAACTTTATTCGCGAGTCCAAACATCCAATACAAGACAAATACTTTTCTGATTTAGGCTTCGGAATAATCAGATGACCTGTTTTTTGTTGCGATTAATATCGTGTTTTCCAATTGATTGATAGGGTGTAATTAAACAAATTTACCCCTACGGTGCATATCAATTAAGCTCTTAGATCTTAATTATATTTTGACAATCTTTTAAATCTAAATATTACATATATCAATTCATCAATGATTTGATGAATTGAAATTCATTCCAAACCAGTAAGTGTCGATGGCCTAGTAGCCCCAACAAAATAATAAAAAAACACTAAAGAAAAAAGGCCTATTTTTTTAAAAACAAAGGGCCTCCAATCGGCCAGTGTACCACATGTATAATCCCTCATCTATAATACAGTATCGGCTTTAATTTGTCATTTTGGTGGAAAATTTTTTTCCCACCATTTACCTATATACCCCTCATTTTGTATCCCACTATTTACCAATATACTCCACTCTATATTTTTGGACCAACATATCCCCACTCTATATTTGTGCCCCACCATTTACCAATATACCCCTCATTTTGTACCTCACTGTTTACCAATATACCCCCACTATATATTTTTGTACCGATATACTCCTAACAAATTTTTTTTCTCCAACACTTTTTTTTATTATTATCAAAATGTCACCTCATTTCAGACTTCAATTGCTTACCAATATACCCCCACTCTATCCGAGAACTATTAATACACAATCGTTGACTTCCCCACTTTTGGTGGGAAAATTTTATTCCCACCATTTACCAATATACCCCTCATTTTGTACCCCACTGTTTACCAATATACCCCTCATTTTGTACTCCACTGTTTACCAATATACTCCCACTCTATATTTTTGGACCGACATACCCCCACTCTATATTTTATACCATACCCCCACTCTTTTTTTTATCCACTTTTGGTGGGAAAATTTTATTTCCATCATTTACCAATATACCCCTCATTTTGTACCTCACTGTTTATCAATATACCCCCACTCTATATTTTTGGACCGACATACACTTGACAATTTTTTTTGATCCAACACTTTTTTTTATCCACTTTTGGTGGGAAAATTTTATTCTCACCATTTACCAATATACCCCTCATTTGTACCTCACTGTTTACCAATATACCCCCACTCTATATTTTGTACCCCACCATTTACCAATATACCCCTCATTTTGTACCTCACTATTTACCAATATACCCCCACTCTATATTTTTGACCGACATACCCACGACAATTTTTTTGTCCAACACTTTTTTTAATTATCAAAATGTACCCCTCATTTTGTACCCCACTGCTTTACCAATATACCCTCTACTCTATATTTTTGGACCGACATTGTTGCCTCATCCCACCAAGGGTTATTATTGCCTCTTCTCTTATATATATATATATATATATATATATATATATATATATATATATATATATATATATATATATATATATATATGTGTGTGTGTGTGTGTGTGTTGCGTATTTTTATACCCCTTATAAAATGTTGATGTTTTTTGAAAACTACATCCATGGCGCATTAATCATCATCTCTGCATCGCATCGCATGCAATAATAAATCTAGTTTATAGCTTTAAGACTCCAGCTTTTGATTTTCAACCTCTACATGCTACAACCTACTTTCCCATTGTTGTTGTTATTATTGCTATTTATTGTTATTATTGTTATTAGTTAAAAACAAAAGTAAAGTATCAACTCATCTAGCCCTTGGTAACGTGCAAATTGCAATCTCGGTGTACATTGAGTTTATGACAAAAGCATTACTGACGACTGTATTTTAAGAAAAAAACAAACAAAATTGTGTATTGACTATTGGATTTAACTTTGTTTTTCATTTTTATTTTATAAATTGATTGATGATTATCTATATATCATTTTCCCAGCTAAAAAACTGTATGTACTAGTAGTTTCTATTTTTTATAATAACACTCCTGCAACCGTTAGTGTTTATTCATTTTTCTTGAATTAGTTAATGATTATATAAAATAATTTTATGTCCATAAAGATATTTATTTTTTTAGAGAAATAAAGAACTATATTAAAGGCCTCTTTTGTACACAAAAGGCAAAAAAAACTCGTTTAAAAGTTCGCTTTAGGCCTCACAAACAGTTGCGCCGACCCTGAAACCAGTAAATATTATTATCTTTTTGAATGTCTCTCTCTCTCTCTCTCTCTCTCTCTCTCTCTCTCACTTGACATAACAATTACTTGAGAGGATCCAAACTCCAAAAACTAATAGATTACTGGATCAGTCTGGTTCAGTTTCATCAAAACTAAACAAATGAAGTGCGACTTGGCTTTGGCTAGGTTCAGGTCAATCAATTGTAAATTGTAAAAAAATTTGGGTTTGAGTCTTTAAGGAGTCATTGTTACAAGACCGGCCTAAGTATAAGACTTAGGCTACCAAAGTCTTAGCTCTAGACCCACCAACAAAATTCGTTTATTTTATGAAGCAGAGGTCACCTATAGTTATAGAAAGGCAAAGCAAAGCTAAAGCTTTCTTACTTAAAAAGAAAAACTTAAACTAAAACTTGTCTTACACCTGACTCACTAATCTCTCTCTCTCTCTCTCTCTCTCTCTCTCTCTCTCTCTCTCTCTCTCTCTCTCTCTCTCTCTCTCTCTCTCTCTCTCTCTCTCTATATATATATATATATATATATATATATTTGTGTGTATCTCAAAATTATTTTGATTTTTTTTTACATACGTTAACAAATTAAATACTATTTAGTTTAGTTATTTAATAAATTAAAAAACTTTCTTAAAGAAAGTGAACCGGCTAGACAATTCTTTTTTTTTTAGCCGATAGATAGTGATGCTAAATGTACTATTCTAAACTGACACACGCAAAGTAGAGATCTCAGATTCAAACCCAAGTAACTACAAAGAATGCTCGACTTAACCCTAGAGAAAGAAACTAACCGGAGAGAAAGTTAGGTATGATCTTGAAGATGCCTTGGTTGAGGGCAACAAAGTTGATGAACATCTCAATGCAATGGCCCAAGAAAGCAAGTGGTTTGGCGATGAACATCAAAAACTTCTGGACCACAATAGAGACAACTACGAGCCATCTCCTTCGGAATGTTTCTTCCTCGGGATCGTTAACGTTGCATTCCACACATTTCCTAGCCCCTATGTTACGAAAAAATAAGATGCTAAGAATATCAAAGAAAGTGGCTCTTTCGGGGTACAACAGAAAACTTTCAGAGTAGTTGATATTTGGTGCCTCTGCCATGGTTAGCTAACAATATTAGTATTGAGCAATATTAATGATTAGCCAGATGGTGAGTGAAGAGGAGTTAAAAATATATATATATATATATATATATATATATATATATATATATATATATATATATATATATATATATATATATATATATATATTCACTACTTTTGGCCCGTATTAGCGCGTTTTCACATTCTTAGTTAAATTAATTAAACAAATAAAAACTTTCACGGTGCTAACTATCATAAAATATATACTTCATCTATTACAGAATATAAGAAAAAAAGATCAACGAAAGATGATATATCTAGTTCAAATTTTAGATCAGATACATCAATTTTTGTTGACCAATTTTTGTTTATATTCTATAACGGATGGAGTATACAGCTACATGTAACATATTTATTTTTGTTGTAGCTACTTAATTATTAGCTGCATGTAACGCATTTACTATAATGTTTCTTTGCATGTTTTTAAATTATCTTCGTCAATGTCTTTATAAATTAGGAGTAGTTGAGTAAACCATGTTGTGGATCTCAATAAAGATTTTGTCCTTTTTTCTAAAGATTTGAAGAATCACCATCTCATACATGAACATGACATAGCTAACAAATTGTTAATTAAACAAGCCCATGATATATAAAACCCATAAAATCCAACTCAGGGTTGTCTAGTGGATCATTGAATGCATGCGTTGTACCATAGTAAAACTGTGGTTACACAATTTAAAAGAGTCAAACTAAATACATATGCTAATTGGTTACACAACTTAGCTCAAGTTTACACAAGAAACCCTAAATACAAAAACTCTTGGCTCCTCCGTTGTCGCTCTCAAATTTCTATGTATCTTGGTATTACGATTTTGAGAGAATTATATTCTCTAGGTATTATGATTATGTAAACAAGCCCATTACGATGGTGTTTTTTTTAGATAAACCCATTACGATGGTGTAATAACGGCTTACAATACTAAGCTTTTTGCTAGTTAATATTACTAAATTAATCTTAATCCTTTGATTCTTTATTTGTTAAGAAAATCAGATCTAACAGTTTAAAACAAAAAATGGTGTTTATGTATATCATCATCAATTAATAGTAACTATTTTTAACGTTAATTGCTCCTTTTTTTCTTCAAAAGTTGCCTTCCCTACATTTGTGTGATGTTTAAACGTAATCGTTTTGTATGGTAACTGCTCTTTTTTTTGCCTTCCCCGCATTAACGCAAAACTCCATTAACACATAACTGCTAGTTTTTTAACGCAAAACTCTATCAACCTTTAACCGATTTGAAAGCCATAGGCATCTCCACCACCACTGATCCCCCTTCTGTCGCCGTCGCTGGTGAATCCTCTTCCTCGTTTCATCGCAAGCCAGAGGCATCTCACGCATTCCAAAAATGCATCGTTTCTGGATCTTCTAATTTCTATGTCTTCGAATTTCTGGATTTCGCAATCGTGTTTGTTTTTCGTATCTCTATATTGCGCGATTCTTCTCTGGATATATATATATTGAATCTGTTTTTCCTCTATCAGAGAATTGTTCCTCTGGCTCCCGATCTTTTGATTTCTTTTGAAACAGTTTCTTTTTAGAAAGGAAAGTGAGAGGTTCTGCATCGCGTTTCCTAGCTTGATCGTTCGTTCCTTCTGTCTGGCATCTAAACACAGTTATGCATATCTGTAGTTAGTGGCATCTAACCATTGCTATGCATATTTGTGGTTATAGTGACATCTAACCATTGTGGTACAAATCCGTGGTTAGTCCCATCACATTTCTTTTTGAAAAATGGTACCTCTAAATAAAAGCCAAAATTATATTAACTTTAAAAATATTTTTATTTTATTATGATTTAAAAACTTTAATAAAAAATATTAATTTTTGCGTTTGACGAGAATGGGTCTCGCACCTAAATATCCCCAGTGCGGTGAAGAACTGAAAAACTGCGTAGTTCTTAAAAAAATATTTATTTGTTTCTAATTTAATAATAAATTTTGATTTTAGTTTTTGTAATTTTTTTTGGTTGTTTTTATCGCTTCATTTTTCAAAAATATCACTTTGTCGTTGTACTTTTTATGCTTTTTTCTACGTCACGATGGAAAAGATGTGTCAACTTGGCAACGGGTCTTAATTTTGGTACCCCCTCATTCCCTCCCACACCCCCATAATGCAACGTAGTAAAGAAACCATGTATTAGAAAGGAAAAAAAAAAGAGATTTGTTTTCTACGTCAAATACTCTTCTCTCTTTAGTCTTTGCTGGGCACGCTCGAAGGCCGGCGTCGAGCTGAAGGCGTGCAGTGGTAGAGATGGTATCCTTATTTTTAATGTTCAAGCATCATTTTCCTTAAAAAAACATCAATTATTTTCACATTGCGTTTGGTTTTAAACGCTTTCATACTCAAATTTACATAGTTTCTACAATTTTATCAATTTTTTATTTAATCTTCAATTGACTATTCACAGTTTAAATGAGATTCAATCTGAATCGAATATATTGAGAGTTGTGGCAAGATCGTGATGTCAATCAGCCTTGCTAGTGCAGCACCACTTGCATGCCCCTCATGTTTCATATGGAACATTGAATATTATTATTTTAAATTTTATATCTTATGGTTTAAATATATTTTTAGTACTTACAAATATTGAATATTTTGATTCTAGTCCTGTAAATTTATTCCTTTTAAATAACTCTCCGAAAATATCAATATTTTCCTTTTTAGTCATTTTGTTCATTTTTCTGTTAAAAAATGTTGTGGTGCCTTACAAAAGTTCTATTTTGCTTTACCATACCATCATTTTCCATTTTCTTTTATTTTAAAAACTGATCAACATATTAAATCCCAAATTAAACCTAGATTTTATATCCATTCTATTTTCTAAGCTATCTTCACACCAATGTCCAGTTTTTAATGTGAACTCTAGGTTTAATGTGAATGTATAGCGTTTTGAGGTACTTTAGCATTAAAAAAAAGTTTTAGATATGGTTCATGAAAAAATTAGTATATGGTTCCTAAAAAATTGTATATGATAAAAGTATAATTAATGGCCCAATTTGTAATATTTGAACAGGGTCTCCAAATTGTTTGAGACAACACTAATAATGGTCATCTAAACACGGTAACTTACACATTTCAAAATACAATAAAAAAACAAAGAAACACACTGGCATCCTTAGTTTTGATGTACACACATCAATTATTTTCACACTGTTTTTGGTTTTAAAAAGTTTGGATTCTCACAAGTACTTGTTGTGATAAGTTGAAGTAATATTTTGTTTTAGAAAAATCCCTAAATTCTTCTCACAAGCGCAACAACAATATTTTGTTTCTAACAGTGAAGTGATTTTGAGATTCTTATTTCTGAGGAACAATATGAAATCGAAAACTCATCAATAGATTGAGAATCAATGAAGCAAATAGAAAATTCACCAATAGACTGAGGATTAGTTGGCAATGATTGAGGATTGAGGTTGAGAGAGACGATTTTGAGAGGTGATTTTGAGAGAGAGGGTAATCATGTGAGATGAAGTTTGAGGAATGAGAAATGTTACCTGGATCGTGGTTCAATCGGGTAGATGAAGTTCGAGGGTTCGAGGGAGACACATGAGATGTGAGCTAGATGTTTCTGCTATAGGGTTCGATTTCTGCAGATGAATATGCACGCGAGCTAAATGTGAGAGAGAGATGATTTCTCAGTTTTATGCTAGTGTTCGAGGTGAGAGAGACAAAGATGTTTTCTCTGTTACGCGTTTCTGTTTTGCTTTTACAAGCTTTTCAAATTATTATTTTAGCAGTGAAGCTTTTTAGATTTTTTTAAAATAGGTCAGATTTTTAATAACAAAATTTTCTAAATAATAAAATAAAGACAAAATTACACTAGATGACCTTTAAGTTATTTATTTGTAACAAGTTGGACTTTTAAGTTTTTTTTGTAACAAATAGGCCCTTTTAGTGATTTTCCTAGCTTATATATTTTGATGTTATGCTACTTTATATATTGTGATTACTCTAGCTTATGTATTTTGATGCAACCAATCATATTTTGGTGTATTTTGTTGTAATCGACGATATGAAATTTTACTAAAAGGGCCAACGGTGTCAACGTTAGGTAACTTAAATGACCTATTTGTTACAAAAAAAACTTAAAGGTCCAACTTGTTACAAATAAATAACTTAAAGGTCCTCTGCTGTAATTTTGCTTAAAAGAAAATTTCCTGCGAATCTCGATATGTAGGAAAATTCCTAGGAAACTTAAAAGTTTTTTGCGAATTTACCAGATTCGCAGCAAATTTTCTACTTATCTATGAGTTGGTAGGAAAATTCGCAGGAAATAACTGTGGAAAATTTTCGCTGGTACTAATAAGAAAAATTCTTTTAGTGTTATTTTTAAAATAAATATTTATATTTTGAGTTTAAATTAGGAATACTGTTGGTTGTCTGTATAATCTCATCGCATTTAACAGTTACATAAGAAAATATTAAATGTTGTTTGTATAATTTTTTTCTTTATAAATTTATTTGCTTTTAATAAGTCAATATGCTTTTGAGTCTCGATGGAAAACGTGTAACATTACACGTTTTTTATACAATTATGTTTTATATTATGTCTTTATAAGTGTACTTATTATTTATAAATGTTAATATTTTTTAGTACCAATTGGAAAATATTATTATTACTAGTATAATGATTTTTTTTTTGACAACTAGTATAATGATATGGCCTTTTGTTTTCGCATACCCTCATTCCCTCCCACACCCCATAATCCAAAAATTCCAATAATACCCCTGCCTTTTTAAAAAAAAAAAAAAATTTTTCGGAATTACCTCAAAATAAGGTAATTCCGGTTCAAAAATAATTGATAATTTCGGAATTACCTTTAAAACAGTATTTCCGGTTCATAAACATAAAATTTGAATTACCTCTAAAAAGGTAATTCAAATTTTTAATTTTTATTAATTTTTTAAACTTTGTATATTGAATTAATATTTAAACGCGTTATATTTTGGAACAATGTTGAACAATGTTTAACTATGGGTCCGAAATTTGTAATTTTTTTAAAAAAGTTTGTATTTTGGTCTTAAGATTTAAACGCGTTTTATTGGAAATACGATATTAACGATTTACGATTTAATAACAATACGTCAAAATATATAAAATGACCAACATAAAATAGGAGTACAAATACAACTATGGGTCCAAAATGTCTAAAATGACTGAAAATAAGCACGTGAAGTAGGTGAATGGGCGACATCTGTGGCATCCCTGCCAATCCAGACGCCAAGTTGGTCGCGTATATATACGATTTGTTTTAATTTTTATTACTAAAAGGCTACTAAAAATAGTCAAAACTACTCTAAAAAAATATAAAAACACCACTAAAAATCTAACAAAACCAAAATAAGGCTATACAAATTTTTAAGATTTTTGGAGACTATGAAAAATTAAAAAAATCGTAAAAAATAGTAAACGATGGAATTTGGGATTTTGAGGTCATTTGTTGTCCCGTAAGAAGTCCCTTCTAGGAGTCTTGATTCTTGATTTATTTCGCTTCTAATGGTGTGGTTTCATTACGATCCGAGTATGTTGTTCAAAACCGATTTTTTAGCCTAAATTATTCGCTCGAAAAAAAAATTAAATTTTAGATTACTCTCGAAATAGGTAATTAGGTTCATTAATTGTGAACAGGAATTACCTCATTTCGGAGTAATTCAAAATCTTTCTAATTACAGGTAAATCCGAAATTCCATTATTTTTTGAGGTAATTCAAATTTTAGATGTAATTAGAAATTTGTAATTTTTTTTTTTTAACAAAACCATGTAATTTTTGTAAATTTTCAGGGGTATTTTTGTCCATTTGGGACATTATGGGGGTGTGGGAGGGAATGATGGGGGTACCGAAAATAAAACCCTAATGATATATTTAAAAGTGTCTAGGTTAGTGCAAAATAAGATTTTGCTTAGGATACTGCAAAATAAGATTTTTTGTCTACGCGTCGTACAATTCTACAGCAACATAAAAGGTTTACTTGCTTAAACTAGCAACTCAAGTTGTTATCGTTTTTCATTTTCTCCATTTTCTTCATAAAAGGTTTTTTTTTGGTCAAAATTCATAAAAGGTTTAAAGTCCATAGTAAATCTCAGAGAGATGTCATCCATGGAAGCAAGAGGCATCTTGAGAAGCCTCTTTGTCCTTAATGAATGGGGATGCAACAATTAACAGTGGTGCATTGGAATAAAAAGCATTTGAAAGGATGATGTAATTGATAATAAAAATATTCATTTTATTTTTAACGTTATTTATTTTAGCGTACGTGGTTAATTGGATTCAATCAATGGTTTGGATTATGTTAACAGTAGTGACAGAAGGTAAATGATGAATTGAGAGAAACCGAATCCCTCTATTTCTCTCTCCAACATATCCATTCTTTCTCTCCCTTACCCTATCCCACGCCTTATAACCATACCCTAACCTTACAACCCCTCCCACTACCAACCAACGACATGTAGCCGAGGACCTCGTCCCTACGAAACCCCTTCCCCTAAAACACTATTTTTTTCTCGTTTTCTTTTTAACTTGAGAACACAAAAAATTGTCTCCAAAGGACAAAAACAAGTTTCTTGTGAAAAGAAAACACAACTATTCCTATACTAATGGGGTTTTACATGGAGAATGCGGTCGCTAGGAGGAGGTCGGAGCAGTAGAGGTGGATAAGGGTAACCCAATCAAGAAGCCGGGCATAAGCCACCAGTCCCTACTCTCAAACCAATAAAACAATGGATGTTTTTTTCATACCCCCACCCTTTCCCCCATACGCACCCCACCAAATTGGATAATTTCAAAATGTCCCTTTAAAAATTAATTTTTTAAAAAAAAATAAATAAATCGTATATATGTTTTGAGTACGTATATACGATGGCTATTTTATGTCCAATCGTATATACGTACTCAAAACGTATATAAGATGGGTTTTTTATTTTTTTTAATGATTTGTTTTAATTTTTATTACTAAAAGGCTACTAAAAATTCGTTAAATAGTCAAAACTACTCTAAACAATTATAAAAACACCACTAAAAATCTAACAAAATCAAAATAAGGCTATGCAAAAAATTTTAGATTTTTTGGAGACCATGAAAAATTAAAAAAAATCGTAAAAAATAGTAAACGATGGAATTTGGGATTTTGAGGTCCGTAGTCCCATAAGAAGTTTCTTCTTTGGGAGTCTTGATTCTTGATTTTTTTCTAATTTAATGACTATGGTTTCATTACGATCGGAGTATGTTGCCCGAAAACCGATTTTTTAGCCTAAATTATTCGTTCGACGTATAACATCGTCATGTTTTAACGAACCACACACTAAACCTATTTTCAAGGCGTAATTAATTTTTATTTGACTTAAAATAAAATAAAAATACCATAGGGATTGTATATACGCCTGAGGGGGTGTATATACGACCCTTACATTTGGCCATCGTATATACACCCCCTAAGGCGTATATACGATTAGGGTGGGGGTTGCCAATCGTATATACGCCTTGGGGGTGTATATACGATGGCCAAATGTAAGGGTCGTATATACACCCCCGAGGAGTATATACGATTGGCCAAATTTTAAAAAAACGTTTTCAGAAAGGCATTTTGGGATTTCACTTTTTGGTGGGGGTATATGGGGAAGGGGTGGGGGTACAAAAAAAAACCCATAAAACAACCCTACGAGAAGATCAAACAAATTAAGGTTTTTTTCTTACCCATACACTCATACAAAATACCCCCACCAAATTGGTTAAACCGAATTTAGCCCCGTAAAATTGCACTACAGAATTACATGTTGTAAGAGGTAAGTTTGTTTTGATAAATAATAGGCGTCGGAATTAACATGTTTCCGTTGGAATTAATTTTTTTGCCTATGGAATTATATCTAAAATAGATAATTTTGTTATTAAAAAGTAACAAAACGGAATTATCTATTTTAAAGATAATTCCGACGCCTTAAAAACCAACTTTAAAATATATAATTCTATTTTGTTACAATTTTTATTAAATAAATTTATTTTGTTCGTCAATATATGTCGGTTTCGCTTTACATTAAAATAAAAATTTCGGGCAGTGCAACGATTAAAATCAAAGAGACGACAAAGGGGTAAGATAAAACATAAACCCAACAGTAGTGTGTACATATAATGTTACAAAATGATACAGAGACTACAACAATCAAGGGAACGCAGGGGGAGACCCACCCTCAGCGACATGAATGGCATCCCAGATACGTATGTAAGTTGTTGAACCACGATGTAATTTTGTTTTGATAAATAATAGGCGTCGGAATTAATATGTTTCCGTTGGAATTAATTTTTTTGCCTATGGAATTATATCTAAAATAGATAATTTCGTTATTAAAAAGTAACAAAACGAAATTATCTATTTTAAAGATAATTCCGACGCCTTAAAAACCAACTTTAAAATATATAATTCTATTTTGTTACAATTTTTATTAAATAAATTTATTTTGTTCGTCAATATATGTCGGTTTCGCTTTACCGATTAAAATAAAAATTTCGGGCAGTGCAACGATTAAAATCAAAGAGACGACAAAGGGGTAAGATAAAACATAAACCCAACAGTAGTGTGTACATATAATGTTACAAAATGATACAGAGACTACAACAATCAAGGGAACGCAGGGGGAGACCCACCCTCAGCGACATGAATGGCATCCCAGATACGTATGTAAGTTGCTAAACCACGATGTAATTTTGTTTTGATAAATAATAGGCGTCGGAATTAACATGTTTCCGTTGGAATTAATTTTTTTGCCTATGGAATTATATCTAAAATAGATAATTTCGTTATTAGTAACAAAACGGAATTATCTATTTTAAAGATAATTCCGACGCCTTAAAAACCAACTTTAAAATATATAATTCTATTTTGTTACAATTTTTATTAAATAAATTTATTTTGTTCGTCAATATATGTCGGTTTCGCTTTACATTAAAATAAAAATTTCGGGCAGTGCAACGATTAAAATCAAAGAGACGACAAAGGGGTAAGATAAAACATAAACCCAACAGTAGTGTGTACATATAATGTTACAAAATGATACAGAGACTACAACAATCAAGGGAACGCAGGGGGAGACCCACCCTCAGCGACATGAATGGCATCCCAGATACGTATGTAAGTTGCTGAACCACGATGTAATTTTGTTTTGATAAATAATAGGCGTCGGAATTAACATGTTTCCGTTGGAATTAATTTTTTTGCCTATGGAATTATATCTAAAATAGATAATTTCGTTATTAAAAAGTAACAAAACGGAATTATCTATTTTAAAGATAATTCCGACGCCTTAAAAACTAACTTTAAAATATATAATTCTATTTTGTTACAATTTTTATTAAATAAATTTATTTTGTTCGTCAATATATGTCGGTTTCGCTTTACCGATTAAAATAAAAAATTCGGGCAGTGCAACGATTAAAATCAAAGAGACGACAAAGGGGTAAGATAAAACATAAACCCAACAGTAGTGTGTACATATAATGTTACAAAATGATACAGAGACTACAACAATCAAGGGAACGCAGGGGGAGACCCACCCTCAGCGACATGAATGGCATCCCAGATACGTATGTAAGTTGATGAACCACGATGAAGCTCACCTAACTGCAGTGCACTCCACATACGCTCTGCAACATACATCAGTCTCTCCTCAGGACCAAACGCTCCTGGTGATGTTTGTGTTGCTGTTGGTGGTGTTACTGCTGGCTCTGGCTCAGGAGGTGATAGACGTGACACGGATATGGACTAAAACCACTGGAAGTGCAGTTGATGCGCCTCACCTGAATACTCGGCTCTCCTGGTGGCATTGAGAGTCTCGTCAACCCCGATCCTGTATGCAACAATCTAAACCATGACCTCTCTGTACCGTGGCTGACCCGCCAGGGGAGCACAGAGGATGGTCTGGATGAATCCAACTGCCAGCTGAACACCTTATCTGGCATGTACTTAACAGTGAGACCCTCCAAGCTAAGGAACCCCTGTAAAAGCTGAAATCATTAAACAGTCTAATATGCCTATGAGTCTCAAAGAGTGTCCATATCACATCCTCCGGAGTCATCTCGTCTATCCTCTACGATTAAACTATTTATGGTGTGTTGTTAAACTATTATATTCTAAAATTAATTTCTCACTCATTTTAAATATAATTTAACGGGGTAGTTTTGTTTTTAAATCAACAATGTTATTTGGACATTTTTGTTAGACAAAAGTAGACAAACACCAACTTATAACACCAATTAACCAAGTTTTTAGACTATTTAGCCAACCTGCTTTTTCACGCTTTTGCGCGTATAAAAACTTGGTTAATTGATCACTTGGTTAAATGGTCTAAAAAATTTGGTTAATTGGTGTTGTAAGTTGGTGTTTGTCTACTTTTGTCTAACAAAAAATGTCCAAATAACATTTTTGTTTTTAAATTATTTATAGAAATGTACCGGAAATAAATACAAACATGAAATGGAAAGATAGGAATATGATTGAAAGTGTGTCAGACAGAGGAGGATACATTGCACCATATAGAAAGGTTGCAAGGTGAAGAAGAGATAACGCATCGCATATGCATATTGCAGAGTGTCTCTTAGTTCTTTACTTTTTATCACATATAATTATTATTATTATTATTATTATTATTATTATTATAATAATTAAAATCCTATCCCATTGGTTATGTTTTGGACCCCATTTCACATGGGCCGAATTTTCACTAGATTTTGTCATCCATATTCATCCCACCCACCTTGCTTTTTTTGGCAGAATTATATCGTCTTAGATTTTGATGGCATAGTTTTGAATTTGTGAGGCATGATCCTTGAGACATGAACAACGAAATTATTAGACCTTGCCGTGGGAGGCAACCTACTTCTTCATTCTACCAGCTAGCTGAGTATGGGAATGAGTAATGCTACTTTTAACAATAGTTGACTTTCTTTCCTATGCATGCTCTGCATTGTTCATTATACAAGACTTTGTGTATAAAGATATACATACGGGACTTTCATGTACAAAGACTTGATGTTTATATGTTGAATTGTAATGTCTCATTCAAAGTGTGTTGATATTTGCTTAAAAGCTCTTTTAAGGTAGGCCACCTATAAGGGAAACATTGAAGCGAAAGAATGCAATAAAGTATAATCTCTTGCGTTTTTTGCTTTGTAAAGTTTGAAAAGTGCAATTATTTATTTTACACTTGATCGTTATTATACAATGTATATGGAGTCAAGTTTTGGTTGGATGGGGTTCGATGGTGTTGGTATTGCACACTTTTCTTTTAAAACTAAGAAAAATGCTATTTTGACAAAAAAAAAATTGACAAATCGACAAGTCACCAACCTACAACACCAATTACTCAAGTTTTTTAGACAAATAGCCAACTTGCTTTTTCACAATTTTCGAGGCGTGGATTAAAAACTTGGTTAATTGACAGCTTGACTATTTGTTTAAAAAACTTGGGTAATTGGTGTTGTAGTCTTAGAATGTGGTTTGGGCCTAACTCAACCCCACAAAACCGGCTTGTAAGGTGAGGGTTGCCTCTTCATTATAAACCCTCTAGAGACCTTATCACTAGTCAATGTGGGACTTGGGATTTTCCCTAATACACCCCCTCACGCGCAACACCTTTTTTTTATTATTATTTTTGGGCTTGTAGCGTGTCTTTTTTTTTTTTTAATGGTAGGTGGTAGATAGATCTATGATAGCTCGATACCATCTTAGAATGTGGTTTGGGCCTAACTCAACCCCACAAAACCGGCTTGTAAGGTGAGAGTTGCCTCTTCATTATAAACCCTCTAGAGACCTTATCACTAGTCAATGTGGGACTTGGGATTTTCCCTAATATGTAGGTTGGTGATTTGTCGATTTGTCAAATTTTTTTTTTGTCAAAATAGCATTGTTGTAAAACTAATGTATCCTTCGGTGATTGCGGAGACTATAATTCTTTGAGGTATCAGAGATCTATTTAAGGGGTTAATCTCTCCCAACAAATATTTTTCTATACGTATTGATCTGGGATCGAACTCAAAACCAAATGATTAAAAAACCCAAGTATTTACCACTTGTCCTACATCATGTTGGTTATTTTGCACTTCTTATATCATGGTGCATCGTATATCTAAGGAAACAAGTGCAAAAGAATGTGGTACATATTATGTTGGTTACATCTCGTTGGAAATATTATCAAGTAGTAGTTCATATATCCACAGTATCATTGTTCTTTTTTTAAAGGCTAAAGGAAAACTGTTGGAGTTCAATGATTCACACTCTTCATTGAAGCTTCCATTACCACTCACAATCACTCTCACACAAGCACAATATCAAGAAACACGTATTTTACACAGAGGGAGAGATAAACGGAGATGAAGAAGAAATTGTTATTTCTGTTATATGTCAGTAACTGTATTACAACTGAACAAATATATCACTAAATCCTTTACACATGTGATACACTCATACGTGTGAGACTAGAGTATCAAATTACACAAATGACCTTTTCTAAGTGATACAATTACATTTTAGTACAACAAGTAAAATACACTTGGTAATATCTCAGTAAAACAGTGAATTTTCAGTCTAAGAATTAATTGTTGAAGTATGAGCTACAACTTCAATACCATCCCTTAGATCATAGCTTCAACAATGTTAGCATCACCTCTTAGTTTCACAAATTGCTCTGTTTTTACTGCTTTGGTCAGTATATCCGCCTTTTGCAATTGAGATCTGCAGTGAACTACTTCAATTACACCATTTTGAACTTGATTTCTCAAGAAATGAAACTTGGTATCAATATGCTTGCACCTTCCATGCAGGACAGGATTTCTTGCAAGACTAATTGCAGATTTGTTGTCAATTAGAAGCTTTACAGGTTTGATAAAATCAATTTCAAGCTCAGTAAGTAGATTTCCAATCCATATTGCTTGGCAAGTAGCCACTGCTCCTGCTATGTATTCTGCTTCACAGGTGGATAATGCAACAACTGGTTGCTTCTTAGAACACCATGAAATTGGTGCACCTAAGAACATGAACAGGTAGCCAGTTGTGCTCCTTCTATCTACACGATCCCCACACCGATCAAAGATTCGAATAGCAGATTAATTCGCTCATCAGATAGTCTCGATGGCGTGGAACATAATTCCATATCTCAATGTTCCTCTAATGTACCTTAGTATCCTTAAGGCTGCCTGACGATGAGACACCTTAGGCTTACTCATGAATCTGCTTATTACTCCTACAGTATAGCAGATATCAGGTCTGGTATTACACAGATATCTCAGACATCCAACCAATTGTTTGAACTCAGTTTCATCAACATTCTGGCCTTCAGCATCTGTATCTAGTTTCTGGTTTATTTTTGCTGGTGTGATGGCCACTTTACAATCATGCATCTCGAACCTTTTAAGTATCTCAGTTGCATATTTGGTTTGATGCAACACAATTCCTTTTGTAGTATAGAGAAATTCCATCCCTAAAAAATAGGTCACTTCACCCAGATCTGTCATTTCAAACATTTTCATCAATATTTCCTTGAATTTCTTTATCTCAGTGGTGCTACTGCCTGTAAGCAGTATGTCATCCACATATAGACACACCAGAAGTGTCTCTGCTTTACTGGTGTATTTCACATACACCCCATATTCCACTTCACTTCTTCAACCTCAGAGTTTGAAGAACTCATCAATCTTCATATTCCAAGCCCGAGGGGCCTGCTTAAGCCCATACAAAGCTTTGTGCAATCTATATACCATCCCTTCCTTCTTTCTTATTTCAAAGCCTGGAGGTTGTGTAACATATACCTCTTCATGTAGAGGTCCATTCAGAAATGCAGATTTGACATCTAAGTGATACAACTTCCAGTTTCTGCTCGAGGCAAGAGCAATCACAAGTCTGATTGTTTCATGCCTAGCCACAGGTGCAAATAATTCAAAATAGTCCAGACCATGCTTTTGTAGAAAGCCTCTAGCCACAAGTCTTGCTTTGTGTTTTGCAATTGACCCATCCGGATTCAACTTCACCTTGAAAATCCATTTTACACTTATAGCTCTTTTATCCTTGGGAAGCCTAGTTAATTCCCAAGTACCATTTCTTTCAATTGCATTTAACTCTTCTTTCATGGCTTTCAACCAAACCTCTTCCTTAAGTGCTTGCTCTACACTCACATGTTCTGCATCAACTAAGAGTGCAAAGTGAATCATCTCACCTTCACTGTCAACTTTAGTATCAGGTACTAACTCACAGTCAGTCAATCTGGCAGGTAATTGTCTATTTCTCTGTCTTCTAGTCATAGGAACAGGCTGCACATTTGGTTCATTATCGAGTCACATATCCTTCGCTCGGTTCCCTGCGCTCGCATGATATTGTCTTGCACAATTTCATTCTCTGCTGATACCACATCATTATCAATATTAACTTCCCTTGTTTCCACCGTATCAGTACAAGGTTTGGAGTTATTCCAATCCCAGGACTCTTTTTCTTTCACTAAAACATCTCTGCTTATTTCAATTTTATTTGTCACAGGACAGAACAGTTTGTAGGCTCCAGTTGAATGGTAGCCAACAAATATCATAACTTTGCTCTTGTCATCAAGTTTTCTCCTCAGAAGATCAGTACATGTTTGAAGCATCTTTGCTCCAAACACTTTCAAGTGACTAACACTTTGTTTCTTGCCAGTCCACTTCTCAAGAGGAACCACTCCTTTTAACTTCTTTGTTGGACATCCTTTTAATATGTATGTAAAGTAGCTATTGCCTCACTCCACAAAGCTATTAGGTAAATTCTTTCCTTTCAACATACTCCTTACCATGTCAAGCAAGGTTCTATTTCTTCTTTCAGCTAGTCCATTATGTTGTGGTGTGTATGGAGCAGTCACTTCATGCTCAATCCCCATCTCTTCGCAATATTCCTTGAATTCTCTTGAGTTGAACTCACCCCCACCATCAGTTCTGAGTATTTTCAGTTGCTGTCCACTCTGTTTTTCTGCCTTTACCTTGAATTTCTTAAATTCTGTAAACACTTCATACTTGTTCTTGATCAATGCCACCCATAGCATTCTAGTATACTCATCCACAAATGACACAAAATATTTGTTTCCACCAAGTGAGGGCACCTCAAATGGCCCACACACATCAGAATGCACTACTCCTAGAGCATGAGTTGCTCTAGGTGGTAATTCTGCAGTGAAAGACAGCCTTGACTGTTTACTCTTTAAACACACCTCACAAGTCTGTTCTGGTTTTATAGTCTTTGGAATTCCCTTTACTAATCCTTTTGAGTTCAAATGACTTCAACTCCTAAAGTTTAGATGTCCCATCCTTCTATGCCATAGCATACTTTCATCCTCCACATCAAGAAAGACTCGAGGCATTGTGTCTCGCTTGCTTGAATACTCACCTTAAAGGTTCTATTCTTACCCAATTTTGATTTCAACACTAAGTTCATCCGTTGATCAAACAATTCCAACCTATCTTCACACATAGTCACTGAAAATCCATTCTCTAGGAGTTGACCAACACTCATGAGATTACACTTCATACTAGGCACATACCATACATTCTCTATTAACACAGATTTACCATCTTCTCTTGTAATCGAATATTCCCATTCCTTTCGCAGATAAGGTTCTACCATCACCACTCTAATTTTGGTTTTCTTGTTAGAGTCAAAATTTATCAACCAATCCTTATTACTAGTCATATGGTTTGAACAACCAGTGTCCATATACCATATGTCAACCACTGTTCCATCTTCAGTGGTGGTTACCATGAGTACAACAGGCTCATCCTCACTGTCCTCTTCCACCATATTTGCCTCTTCCTTTTTATTATCTTTCTTGGACCAACACTCATCAGCAAAATGTCCAAACTTATCACAATTAAAACATTGGATACGTTTCTTGTCAAACTCACCTTTCTTCTTATTGAAATTCTTAGTATTCTGTACACTAGCCTTTGATGATTCAGACTGATTACTACTATTATCACTGTTTTTCTTATTCTTTTCTAACCATGCTTGCTTCTTTGTTTTCCAATTTGAATCATTACTACTTTTTCCTTTCTTAACTACATGGACTCTAAGTGCTTGCTCTGTTTCTTTCTCTACACTTCTAGAATCCACTAGTAATTCATGTGCTTCTAGACTACCTTGTAGTGTGTCAATTTTCATTGTGCTAGTGTCCTTAGATTGCTCTATAGCTACTCTAAGGTGATCAAATTTTTCAGTTAAAGAACGAAGTACCTTTTCTACAATCATCCTGCTCAGAACCGATTCACCACATGTCTTCATTTTGTTTGTAATCTCCATGACCTTCACCACATAGTCCGCCACCTTTCTCCTTCTTTCATGTTCAAATTTCCATATGTTTTCCTCGATGATCAAGTTTTACCTTCTTCACAAAGATCATCACCTCCATAGCATCGCACTGGTGATGTCCCACGCATCCTTTGCGTTTGCTTCTCGCTATCTTCTCAAACACTTTCTCATTCACACATTGATGAATATAGAACAGTGCCTTTTGATCTCTTTTCCTCGTATCTCTTTGCGCGTTGCGTTGAGCTTCTGTCGCGCCTTCACCCACCGGAGTATAGCCTTCATCCACCAATTCACACACGTCCTGCACACCGAACAATACCCTCATCTGAATCGACCACCGATTCCAGTTTGTGCCGTCGAACACCGGTAATTTGGTATTTAAACCACTGTTGCCTCCGTTCATCTTCAATCTCTGTGATTTCACTCAAAAGACTCACTCTTTCACTTGTGTTTCCCAACCCCAAGAATCAGAAATCTTGATTAATCTTTTCGATTTCGTGTTTCAATCCGATGTGAATTGAAAACGAAGATCTTGCACACAACTCACCAACTCTCGTGTTTCCCTTTGATCGATTTGCTCTGGATACCAGTTTGTTGGAGTTCAATGATTCACACTCTTCATTGAAGCTTCCATTACCACTCACAATCACTCTCACACAAGCACAATATCAAGAAACACGTATTTTACACAGAGGGAGAGATAAACGGAGATGAAGAAGAAATTGTTATTTCTGTTATATGTCAGTAACTGTATTACAACTGAACAAATATATCACTAAATCCTTTACACATGTGATACACTCATACGTGTGAAACTAGAGTATCAAATTACACAAATGACCTTTTCTAAGTGATACAATTACATTTTAGTACAACAAGTAAAATACACTTGGTAATATCTCAGTAAAACAATGAATTTTCAGTCTAAGAATTAATTGTTGAAGTATGAGCTACAACTTCAATAAAAACCACCAAACATTATAAAAACAAGACAAAATACAGGGGAAATCCTGTTAAAGACCGTCAAAAAAACAACAGACTCAAAAACCTAGCCCCAAAAGATTAGAGGCCGGACACATAGAAACATTCACTCACCACTCTTAGTAGAGACAAGCATCAAAATTTCCCCTCTCACTAGAAACCTAACATCATATCCGAGAAACTAACATTCTCTCTCTCCCACTAATATTGCTTATAATAAAAAAACAAGTTCCAATGAAGAAGCTAAAGGTACTATAAATGTGAACTTTGAGTACGTGCACATGTTGTGGGCTAAACTCTATCCATGTGGGAATTGCTGAATTTAAAACTCAGCGCTTAATTTGTTGATCATCAATGATGAAATATAAAACTAAGCGCAGAATTGCAATTTTTGCATGTTTAGAAGACAAAAACAAAAAACAACAATTCACTTATGATCAAAAACTGCCCCTTATTTAGAAGACAAAAACAAAAAACAACAGGTAAGATCGGTCAAAGTTTTATGTAACGGTGATCGTAGATCATTCAAAAGATTTGTTTGTTGTTCTTCCAACATTTTTCTGATTAGATATAGTGAAAGGGCGTGTAGTGCGTACATAACATAAAAATAAGGATTAAAAATCAACAATTTTCTGACATTTTTCTTCGTTTCTATCTACCTTCCTATCATGTCCCTTATACCTATTACATTTATCACTTATGTCTCTTTTATTTATCTCTCTAAAGGACATGTATAATAGCATTAAGGTGTCCAAGAAGTATTTTCCTAAAACTAAATATGATAATATATTCATCCATTAGTCAACAAGGGTTGGTCCGAGTGGTAACTAGGCTCAGATTTCACCTTAAGGTCTCGAGTTTAAATCTTAGGTGTGGCAAAAAAAATCTGTTGAGAATGGAGAATCACATGAATCGACAAAGTCGAGTATATATACACAGTCATCCAAGTTCTCCAGCATAATTAGTCGCCGACAAATCCAATAAATACTGAGAACAATAACAACATAACAAAAAATATTCATCTAGTACCCCATTAAGAATGATTTTCGGCATCCGATAAGTAGATGAATAATATTGTAATGGTTAAAATGCAATTTTGGTCCTTTATATTTCACCAAAATTTTAGTTTGGTCCCCTATGTTGTTTTTCTTACTTTGGATATTTATGTTTCAAATGTGTGTCAAAGTAGTCTTTTTTTGTAACTTTTCATCCACTAATGTTAACAGATGTCATGCTAGCCATTAACCAGTGATGTGACTTGCCTAGTAGGAGTTAGTGACTAGAAAAAAACATAATCTACTAAACTGGAATTTTGGTGAAACATATAGAACCAAAATGCACTTTTGTCAAAAAAAAAAAAAAATACTTCATTCCCATTCTTAAACCCCGCCGTCACCACCACCCTCTCACTCTCTCCACCTCACCACCATCCTCTAATTTTCAATTTGGGGATGAAGATGAAGGGGAGGAATAAAAAAAGACAGAAACCATGGGAGGAGAGAGGTTGCAATGGTGGTGATGGTGGCGCGGTGGACAAAAAGTGAGAGGGTGGCAATGGTGGTGGTGGGTTTTGGAGATGAAGGTGGAGCTTTTTTTTGGCAAAAGTGCATATATTTCACCAAAATTTCAATTTGGTCTTTTACGTTTTTTTTTCAGTTACTAATGTCAACTATGTAAGTCATATTACCTGCAGCGTGCCACCCGTTAACATTAGTGGATGAAAAGTTTCAAAAAAGAACTACTTTGACAGAGATTGAAATATAAAATACCAAAGTGAAAAAAAAACATAAAAGACCATATTAAAATTTTAGTGAAAGATAAAAAATCAAAAGTGCATTTTAGTAAAAAAATGGTCAAGGTAATATCAAATATTATTTTTTCTTTATTTTTTTGGTATTAAAAAGTTTAGGTGAGTTGGATTCCGAGGGTTCACCATGGTTAGAGAAGCGGAGCCACGCTCTTAAACGCTTAAAAAAAGTCTTTACGGATCATCATCCACCAAAGTTAACGTCTTTCACATCGACAAATGAGTTGAACCCACAAAGTTAATGTTAGTTTTTATTGATGTAATTTTTTGCATTTTATGTTTTTAGAAAAAGAAAAATATATATATATATATATATATATATATATATATATATATATATATATATATATATATATATATATATATATATATAGTGATTAATTTATTAAACGAGTAGGAAAATATTACTTTATAGAAGTTGAACCCTAAATCTCCTATTTATGCTACTTCAATATTTTTTAGCTCGCGGATTACTTTGCATTCAAAGAAATATTTGACATGAAAAATTAATAAATAAACTCTCACAACAATGATAGTAAGACTGTCCTTTTCAACTCCATGATTAACCACCAAACCACGCAATCATGAGTTAATATTCAACAATATTCCACTTAAATTTCATTCATTGATTATAATATGATGAACCAAATAATTTCTCTGTTGTCAAGTCAGGTGAGCATTTGTTTAGAACTAGGTCCCATCATTTGACAAGGTTGACAACCCCTAACAAATAAATTAGCAGAATAATTAACATTAAAAGCAGGTCTAGTTGTTCCCCCAGCTTGTTCCAGAATCTGAACTTGTTTCTTCAAGAACTTCACATAATGTACAGCTTCATCCAACATAGAAGCTGTGTCCATTTTAGTCCCTCCAGGTACTAATCTCTGAAGTATCCTTATTTTCTCACTTATCCTTTCCCTTCTATGCCTTGCTGCTACACTCTGTGGATCCTTTGAAATCTTCACGTTCTTTCTCTTTGGTGGCTTCACACTTTCTGGGTCTATATGAATCGGTTGCATAACCGCCATTCTAAATATCATCTCTCTCATTGCTGCCATATTACTCTTTTTCTCAGTTAAATTAGGGTATGAAAATGAAGCATTCCTAGTCAAAGGGTTATAAGAGGAGAGTGCTGGAGGGTTAATCATAGTGCCGGACGGTGTGGTTACATTTGGGTTGACGTTGGTCAGAGTGGTGGTGGTGACGAAGTTTTCGTTGTCTGCATTGGTGAGAGTATAAAAAGGTTCAGAAAACTCAGGGAACTTTTCCATTTGCATCATGATTCCCATCATGCCCATGCTGTTATCATCACTCTCCCAATTTTTCAACATGTCATCATCCATGAATGAGACACTAAGGAATGGAAGGAAAGAAAGGAGCAGAGAGTGAAGGTGTTAGAAAATGAAAAGTGAAAGTAGTAGCAGAGTATGGGAGAAACTCAGAGGTAATAAAATAGTGTAGAGAAAGGTGCTGAAAATGCAGGGTTGTTTGTTTTCTATGTAATTCTATACCAACAATAACAATTCTATTGGAAGGCCTTTTTATAGCAACTTGAGTTGGGAGTTGAGAGCAATAACATTTATTTAAGATGGTTCTAACTGTGGGATCAATTAAGTCCTTCATTACAGTTAAATTAACTTTAAGATATAATATAAATATTATGAAGGATTGATATTCGACACTGGTTGATACAATTTGAATCACCGATAGCATTTTATATTATATAAGGTCATTTTGACTGATAAATTAGTGAGGGGCTTAGTTGATCTCTCACCTCAGAAAGTGTTCTTGTGTACAATATTAGGGTGGTGCGGCCTTTAAGGTGATAACTTTATTAAGGGCGACTTCCTAAATATGAGTAAAAAAAGATCTTTAATACAACAATTACATGCACTATTTATATAAGGCATCCTACAGTGTTCTACACAACACGACAGTGTAGTAGTGTTCGTCTTCTACCACCGAATAAGTGAGATGGCCTCTATTTCTAGTACGAGGCAATGGTTACGTCCTTCTCGCTTGTCATTTAGTCAAACATCTTGGTTGTGCAAGATTCATAGAGCGGTGCAAGAGGTACTGATGTTCCTCGTAGTACTGTCTGGGCTGTCCTTTATGCTCATCGATCATTAGAGAGCCCTTCTCAACTTTATAAGCTCTCGTCGGTCTTTAGGCCCCTGGTCGACAATTCGGACACCCCGATAAGATATCTTTATTTAAGGAAATTAATGTAAAGAAAAAACTAAATATGAAATTGTGTTTTTATTAATGGAGACCGCCCATGATGTGTGGGGTTATTCCTGATAGGAAGGGTTTATTTTCCACCGTTGATAAGAAAGGTCAAAGCTGGAAGCATTTAAAATCAACGGTTGAGAATGAGAAGGGACCACAGGGATAGTAAGGATAATGGTTTAATAATGGTTGTTGGTGGTGCGTGCATGAACCAGAATTCAATCTTTTTCAGAGTTTTATGCGATACCGATACTTTTTACTGAAAGTTGTTTGCTTTTGCTTGCATTGAATGATATTTTTAGATTTACCACTTCATATATAATAAGATACTACTCAAGAGCATTTAAATGATTTGGCAGGGATCTCTTCAAATTTAATTAAGATCTTGAGTTAAATCCAGCATTGAACATGCAACAGGGTTATATCTTTTGAAGGAGAATTTTACTGCTCATCATAGTCCACTATTTAGTTCAAAAAATTAGTCTTTACAGTTACGCGCAGATGATATACCTGATTTATAGCAAAAATATAATGAGATAATAAAGCCAAGTATAGTAGCCCCACAGTCACATGACACATAAGTCAGAAAGATAGTGGAAGATAGAATTGATAGCAGGTTTTCCTCCGTCACCGGCGAAAGGTTGAGCAGCAAAGGAAGATAGATATGAATATAGAGATAAGAGTGTGGAGTGGTGTGGTCCCCAAGTCTCAACTATATTCATATGCTTTTGCAGAAAGAAAATGATACTATATGATTCCAAAAAAAGAAAGAAATGGTAAGTTGATTATTAAGTGTGAAAACGCGGAAACAGTGAAAGTGGAAGTTTCTAGAACGCTTTTCGAGGTGGATTGAGTTAGAGCCAGTGCAAGTGAAGCTCGTTTACTTTGTGTATACCTTTCACTTACTGCGGCTATATAGCATGGATTTCATCTTTTTCTGGTAACTAGTTTTTTTTTTTTTTTTTTTTTAGATTTCTGGTAACTAGTTTTAGCTCTAGTAGTAGATTGGACTTAACATTTTTTGTCGGTGGCATTTCAGTTTTCATGAATTTCATGAATGTGTTGCCAATCTTAAGCTTTAGACACAATATTAATCTTAGGCCCCTTAGGCCCGTTCGAGGTAGTTTTCTGTTTTGAAATTTTCAAAAACTAAAACTAGTTTCTGTTTTGAGTTTTAAAAATTTCAAAAACCAAAATCAGTGTTCAGTTAAGAAAATTTCAAAAATCAAAATCACTTTCAAACATGAACATTAAAAATAAAAATTCATCATAAGCTTAGTTTAATTAAAACAATATATAACATTAATCTTAGGCCCCTTAGGCCCGTTCGAGGTAGTTTTCTGTTTTGAAATTTTCAAAAACTAAAACTAGCTTACATTTTGAGTTTTAAAATTTCAAAAAAAGGTGTGTTGATTAAGAAAATTTCAAAAATCAAAATCACTTTCAAACATGAACATAAAAATAAAAATTCATCATAAGCTTAGTTTAATTAAAACAATATATAACATTAAGTTTGAAAAAATTAAAATATTACAACTATATATAATGGTCAGAGTGGTTGTGGGTGGTGGGTGGTGGTGGTCAAAGTGGTGATTGACGGTGGCCATAGTGGTGGTTATGGGTGGTGGTGGTTGTTGGTGATGATCGGAGTGGTGGTTGACAGTAGTCGAGTGGTGGTTGATGGTGGTCAAAGTGGTGGTTAACGGTGGTCGGTGGTGGTTGGCGGTGGTCGGAGTGGTAGTTGATGGTGGTCGGTGTGGTGGTTGACGGTGGTCGGTGGTGGTTGGCGGTGGTCAAAGTGGTAGTTGGTGGTGGTTAGTGTGGTGGTTGACGATGGTCGGAGTGGTGTTGGTGATGGCCAAAATGGTGGTTGACGGTGGCCAAACAGTGGTGGTGGCCAAAGTGGTGTCGAAAGTCTACCTAGCAATATGGAGGCTATAGGTGGCGTTTCTTGTTGATAAATGTGAACCAACGACGATACAAGTGTATGTGGATGAAAAAATTTCCACTTAAGGGGGAGCAAACAATATGAACGGATGGATTCACACTTGAGGGGGAGATCGTTGGAGTATCAACTGTGAATAACAAGTCCCAGATTGGATGGAAATTGAGATGTTGAGTAATATATAAGCAATGGAGGACCTGTAATGGATTCACACTTGAGGGGGATCGTTGGAGTATCAAACTGTGAGTAAAAAGTCTCACATTGGATGGAAATAGAGATGTTGAGCAATATATAAGCAATGGAGGACACCTATGTAATGTTTAGAGGGTGCACTTGCCTCATTTATTCCTATATAATTTTTATTTTGACCCCCTGAATTAAAGTTTTGCATATGAATCCATCAATTCTTTTAACTTTGAGATTAAATAAAAATGAAACTCTCAAGTAGTCACTAAAGTTTGTGAAATCTATCCAATTAATCTCCAAAATTTTGTGAAATTATTCTCTAGAATTAAACTCTGACCTAGATCCCCCACCTATATAAGTAGTCTCTAAAGTTTGAGAAATATTTCAAATCAGTCTATAAAATTTTAAGAAATCTGCGTAAACTACTTATATAACTTTATGAATTAATTTAACTAATGTCAATAACTTTAGAGACTGTTTATTAAATTCATATACTTTGGAGACTAATTAAATAGAAGAAGAGGTGTAACCTTAGATACTAAATTGAGGATTTGCTCTAGATAAATATGAATTTAAATATGTGTCAAAAAATATATGAAGTTAAAATAATTAGGTTTCTTAATTTCAGTGAATCCATTGGAGATATTTGAACATTAAATTACAAACAATTTTGAAAATTTTAAAACAAATGCACTTTGTGACTCAGTGTCTTAAGTTCGTCACTATATATAAGTAAATTGACTCATACACTTAATATCTTAAGATTTTGGTGAAAAATATGGTGTCAAATCTATTTTTACAGGTTTACATATTTCGAAAGTGGAGATTTCCCCTAACTTCCCTTGTGACCCGATGTTTTTCTAACTAAAAAAAAAATCTTTTGAAGCTTTAGTTAGCAAGACTCATAATTGAATATACAAAACGAGGTTCTATAACCCTTTTTTTTTTAAAAAAAAAAAAAAAATTGAAGCTTCTTATAAAAAACAATCCATGATTGACAAATATTGAAGGGAGAACTACGTTTTCTAACCACTATTCTAACAATTTGTATTTGAGTCGCACTCAACTCCAAAAGTCAGCTCATGAGATGATAATTGTCTTCACTTATAACTAGTATTTATAAGATCACTATCCAATATGGCACTCAAATACACCCCTTTATATTTAGAAAACTAGAGCTTGAAGTTTGTAGTCCTGTATATTTGTGAGTAGTCCAACAGATCTTGATAGGTTTTGAGTCTATCTTAAAATTTATCTTGAATCTAACTTAACATCACAAAAGTTAGAACACCATTTGCTTTTTTAAGATTCACGTCTTTAAATAATACTCTAAACAACTACTATAATAATAGTGTCTTGCAGGAACCCATTTGAAAGGGAGATTTTGGAAGATATTAGTATTTTACCCATGCATCTGCACGAATGACACTATATTTGTTATAATTTGCGATGAAATTATAAATACGTTGAAAATTGCAAAATGTAATTAAAAAAAGGAAAACCACGACAAAAATGCTATATTTTAACTTGCTTAAAACACTTGTGTTGCAAAAAGTTAAAAAAAAGTTAGTATATTCTTCTAATCTTAATAATGGGATAAAAGCGAAAACACGTTTATAAGATATGCGCCCCATTGCCACTCTCGTTGTCGCTCTCCCGTTGCCGCTCGCCAATCCCATTGTCAGTCTCTTGTTGCCGATCCCTTTGCCGGACTCTAGGTGCCTCCTTCGTTGCCACTTACTGTTGTCGTCGCTCCCATTGTTGCCCCGTTGCTCTCTCCCGCTACCGCTCCTGTTGCTCTCTCCCACTATCGCTCATGTTGCTGCCCCTATTGCTGCTCTTGGTTTCTGCTCTCAGCCGCCACTCCTTATTGCCGCTCTTTGTTGTCGCTCAACCTAAAAATATATATTTTTAAATGTAAAAATAATAATTAATTTGACAACAAAATTTATTTTTTATATTTGATAATAAAAGAAAAAAATAACTCAAAACAAAATGAGAATTGAATGTGAAGTAAATAACTCACGTTTTGCAACCTTCTCCTCCATGTGATTGATTTCACCTTCTTTCTTTTCCAATTCCACCTATCTATCTTCAATCCATCTTCAATGGTTTTTCATTTTTCATCCAATTCCACCTCAAACTCCTGCTTCTTTACATCAAGAGTAGGATCATGTTCATCAACATGATTCTGAATCTCATCCTATAACGAAACAATGATAAAATTCAGTAAACGAATGAAAGTGGAATAGAGGCATGGGTTCAATGTTGTTTTGCCGAACTTGTTCGGTGCTCTTGTATCGGACTGGTTCGGTACATTGGCGTCGTACCTGTCAAAAATATATTGCGTAGGGAGGTTTGGGAGCGTATTCCATGTGAGGGTGAAATTTGAATATTTGAGGTTTGGGGTGTGTAGTGAGTAGGAGGTGGGTTGGGAAAAGCATGGGCCGGTTTTTTTTGGTCAAATTGTTCTTTTGTTTTTTTTGTCAGCAAATTGTTCTTGGGTTTTTTCTTTTATACCCCCACCCCATCCCCTCCCACCCCACCCATTTGTGATATACCCATTTTACCCCGGCATTAAATCGCTTTTTGACTTTCATTAATTCTCTCCGTTGGGACCCACAAGATAACGCATCGTATATACCTCGATGGAAGGTATATACGATTACATTAATTAATGAACACGACGAAAAACTACTTCATCGTATATATGTCCTTCAAGACATATATACGATTGCATTATTAAATGCTTCGTTGACTACTCATCGTATATATGTCCTTCAAGGCATATATACGATTGCATTATTAAATGCTTTCGTTGACTACCCATCGTATATAGGTTATATACGAGTGGGCTATGAAGATCTAATCGTATATACATCGGGCCATGTATATACGATGTGAAAAAATACCCATCGTATATACATGGTAGAGGAGGTATATACGATCGGGCTATTTTTTTCGTTTTTTTATCGAGTTGCTATCTGTTTTGTTGGAGCAGATATTGACCCCACTCTGTGAATCAGATGCCGACTCTCAGTTGGCGCCTGTTGATATTGATACTACATTAACTTTCACGACGGATACGGTATAATTTTGTTACTCAAGTTTGGTAAATGGAATTAATTTACTTAAGTACTTAGTAAGTTATATATTTTGTAGATATTTTCTACACGACAGGCTGTGGAGGAGTGGGCCAAAGCTGTTGGTAGAACTATCGGTGTAGTTGTTGTTATTGTGAGATCTGAGAAAGCAGTTGGAAAGAGGGGAAGGCGAGATAAGGTTGTTTTTGGCTGCGACAAACAAGGCGGGTTTACTAATGATTCAAGGGTTTTCGGTTCTAAAGGAGAGAGGTGTCCTTTTAGATTGAAAGCTACTTGCACCAAGTAGCCGTGGGGTTGGTGTGTCACGGTTAAATGTGGCGCATACACGCACGAAGTTGCTCAAAACTTCCGTTGGTACTTGTTTATTTGGGCGTCTGTCTGAGGCGCAAAAGGCTCTGGTTAACGAGCATGCGGATCTTGATGTCGGACCGAAAGCTACTATTACTGCTTTGAAGAAGCTAGATCCGGAGAATGTGACTAGTCTTCGTCAAGTTTATAGGCAGCGTCACAAACACCGGTCTACAAAGAGGGGTCCTAGAACGGACATTCAGGAGGTGTTGAGATTGATTGAATCCCATAATTATCTATGTTGGTCTAGAAAGATTCCACAATCTGATGTCGTCAGTGATATCATGTGGGCTCATCCCACTTCTATAAAGTTGCTCAGGTTGTTTCCCAAAGTTCTCATTCTTGACTCAACCTACAAGACCAACAGATATAATTTGCCTCTTCTACAGATTGTGGGAGTCACAAACACTGAGATAAGCTTCCACGTTGCATTTGCTTATATTGGGCAGGAGCTTGCTATTCATTTTTCTTGGGTATTGGAGCAGCTGCGAGGTATATGTGAGTTGCATTCTATTCATCCTCAGGTTTTCTTGATGCATGCAGATCTCTACTGTATGTCCGCTATTCTTGATGTCTTTCCCTTTGCTACAAATTTATTGTGTCATTGGCATGTTACAAAAATGTCAAAGCCAAGATTAAGGAGTTGGTTCACAAGGATAGGCGGGAGGAGGTCGAATCTCTCTGGCTATGTATTATTGATTCTGTTGATGAGTCACACTATCTATCTAATCTGAAGTTTTTTGAGGCTGCTTGCTCTGATAAACCCGCTCTCATTAAATATGTGCACGACACATGGTTGACCACGCACAAGGAGCGATTTATCTCAGCATGGACTAACCAGATCCCACACTTGGGGAATTCGACAACCAACAGGTATTTCTATCCGTTAATCGATTTTTTTTGACACGTGGACATATTTTTTTTGTCGATTAAAATTCTTTGACACTTGTTTATTATTTCTATCCGTTACTCGATTTTTTTTGACACGTGGACATATTTTTTTTGTCGATTAAAATTCTTTGACACTTGTTTATTATTTCTATCCGTTACTCGATTTTTTTGACACGTTGACATATTTTTTTTGTCGATTAAAATTCTTTGACACTTGTTTATTATTTCTATCCGTTAATCGATTTTTTTGACACGTGGACATATTTTTTTGTCGATTAAAATTCTTTGACACTTGTTTATTATTTCTATTCGTTACTCGATTTTTTTGACACGTGGACATATTTTTTTTTTGTCGATTAAAATTCTTTGACACTTGTTTATTATTTCTATCCGTTAATCGATTTTTTTGACACGTGGACATATTTTTTTGTCGATTAAAATTCTTTGACACTTGTTTATTATTTCTATCCGTTACTCGATTTTTTTGACACGTGGACATATTTTTTTGTCGATTAAAATTCTTTGACACTTGTTTATTATTTCTATCCGTTACTCGATTTTTTTGACACGTGGACATATTTGAGCGGAATCCTTGCATTGGTCTTTGAAAAGACGGTTGAAGACTTCGAAGGGTGATTTATCAAAATGTTTGATATCTATTGATGACATCTTTGGCAATACATTTTGATCAAATTATCGGGTCTTTTCAACGAAGCATCGCCAGAATTGAAGTCAAGTCAATATTCCTTTGTTTAAAAATCTTCAAGGACTTGTTTCTTTATCTGCGCCTTTGAGACACATGGTCAATGAGTTTGAAAGGTCGAAATCGGGGTTGGATACGACAAAAGGCGGTGTTTGGTGCATTCAAAGGAAGACACATCTACTTCCTTGTGCTTGTGAGATAGGTATTTTTCATGCTTAGGCAATTCTATTCCGCCATCGTTGTTGATGATCACTTGGAAACAGATTGAGTTTGGATGCAATAGATGATAAATCCACTCAGGATAAATCATCCGGATGCGATATTTCTTACCGGTTTGATGCTATCTTGGCAAGATTTAATAAAGTGAGTGAGGAGGAGAAGTTTCTTATTAAGAGGCACTGAATGAGATAGCTTTCCTTCTACTTCTTCTATGGTTGCACCTAAATCAAAAGTCGAACGAAAGGTGCCAAAAAGAAGAAAAAGGGAAATTTTTGATGCTAAGCGTGATCCTTCCGGGTGGGAGCACGTGGATGAGAGGTAAACAGATCAAGAATCCGGGGCTTCCAAAATTCCCCACAGAGGTCAACCAAATTATCTCGTGGTGCTTCTAGAGTATTATCACGCATAGTGAGACTAAAATCCACTTACCGTTTGTTCCAAAGACACGTGCGCAACTATGTTGAAAAAATTGTTGATGTTGAAGGTGGCGAATAGCGCGTTTTAGAAGCGATCGGGGTTGGACTTGACATGGGTGAGGACTCACGGCCTCTCGATTAGGCAAGCTTTGATTCAGAAACAAAGGACGAGGGAAACCTTGTATTCGACATGTTTGGGAAGAACCGATCGTTAGAGCTTCGCAAAGCTTTAACTATCGAGTCATACGGACGTCCACCGAGTCAAAGTGGTTTGATTTGCTCGAGATGGGGTATATGGTTGCAACCGGTATAATGTTGCATTGGTTCGATTTTCTTTACCTATGAATTTCACTTATCTCGCCTTTGAGAGGCACTTACAGTTCATCTAAGTTGAAAATCATATATCATTCGAACAAGCAAAATGTACATTGGTTGAATCTTTCAATCTCTCTCCCACTTGTCTGTTGCCTCCTATTGCCCCATTGAGTGGTACCAAAGACTACGTCATCGGAGTCCGCTTCATGGTTGCATCCGTATGCCTGGACGTTTTACCCTATGGCGATCTATGTGTCCTCCCGCGCGCCTCTCACTCCACAAAGTGATGCGTCTAGATGTATAGATTTAGCCGATGATTCTATTGACGGCTTGTAGATAGATTCACACATATTTTGTATTACACGTGTATATATACTATATCGCGTTTTTGTAATTATACGCGTTTACTTTATCCAATAGCACTACGTACCGTTGATGTTAATCAAATCGCGAGACTTCAAATTATAACTGGTAATAAAATCATAACTGTTAACAAAACCAAAGCCCATCGTATATATCTCTTTTGGGACATATATACGACGTCAAATTTTTACCCATCGTATATAAGTTCATTTTGCGTATATACGATTGACTTAAAACGCATCAATCGTATATACGCACAATGAACATATATACGATGTCTAAATTTTCCCCATCGTATATATGCCCCAAAAGCGATATATACGATTCGTGTAATTTAGTGAAAAAAAAAGATTTTTTGAAGGGCATTTTGGGGATTTCGTTTTGGGTGGGGGTGTTAGAGGAATGAGTGGGGGTACAAAAGAA
This sequence comes from Oxytropis ochrocephala, assembly GCA_020916435.1. Lineage (NCBI taxonomy): Eukaryota > Viridiplantae > Streptophyta > Magnoliopsida > Fabales > Fabaceae > Oxytropis > Oxytropis ochrocephala. The sequence continues at coordinate 7,564,953 of CM037092.1, read as the reverse complement.
AAAACCCATTGTTCTTTTGTTTGAACATTAGTCAAATTGCTTGAAGTTAGAATACAGTGTTGGACTCTTGCTTAATTGAAGGCCCATGCTTCTTACACACCCCTCTCTACTCATCACATTACACAAATGCGTGAAAATACTACCCTTAATGAAATACAGACATTTTATTTATTTGTTTTTTGGAATTTTAGGACAGTTCGATAGTTAACCATCGAATATCGAGGCCTTTAAAATTTCATGACCACCCCAAATTTGTCTAACAGTGGTTTGATTATTAATTAGCGAACCGGTTCGATAGTTTAAGTCTGACTGTTAATGAGACAGATTTGATGTTATTTTTGCACGCGTTAAAATCAATCCAAACGAGGTTCTCACATTTCACTCTCGTTCTCAAATTTGTCTCAATTACACAAAAAGAATTGGGAATGAACGAAATACATATAGTTAAAAAGTCTACAATGTCAAATTTGTTCGGTAAATAAAACATTAAAAAAACCTACTAAAACGAATAGAAAGCGGTTTTTTTGCGGTTTTAAATTTGGTTCGATTTGCGATTTTCTATTAGTTTTGTTCGGTTTTGAACACCCCTACTTTTACTAACAAATTTTGTCCATCATTGTATTTTGGGATTTGCTTTTTTCCCAGCCGCCTACTCCCCCCCGCGTCTCACTCCTTTCGAAAATCACAAACATTAGTGTTTTATAACCCCTTTTATGCCTCTTTTTCTCTCTCTCTCTCTCTCACTACTCTCTTGTCTAATTTTTCTCCCGCTCTTCTGTCCCTCTCCATTCTCTCTTGAAAATTTTGACACCCCTAACCTATTATACCTCTGTAATCAACTTAATCCCAAAACCTGTCATAAAACTACACAATTAGTCACAAATCGGGTTATCTTATCTTTATCTGTCTCTAGGCACGTTAAACTATTTTGATGTACGTTAGCAGCTACCATGAGTTATATGAGGTACCCATGAGGTCTCTTGTTCTATCTCATCCCAAAAAGTGAAAAATTGGGGTGTTCTTATCTTTATTTGTCTCTAGGCACGTTAAATTATTTTGATGTGCGTTAGCTGCTACCATGTGTTATATGAGGTACCCATGAGGTCTCTTGTTCTATCTCATCCCAAAAAGTGAAAAATTGGGGTGTTCTTATCTTTATTTGTCTCTAGGCACGTTAAATTATTTTGATGTGCGTTAGCTGCTACCATGTGTTATATGAGGTACCCAATGGGATCTCTTGTTCCATCTCATCCCTCTGTTGTATTGCATGTAAGTGTTCTCTCTTATTGAAGAATATGGTATCCATAGAAGATAGGAGAGAAAAAGTTAAGAGACTCAAATATTCATCAAAGTAAAATGTGATACAAAAGGTGATTGATTACAATGAGAGTTTGACCATATATATAGATCCAACCTCACCTAACTAATATGTAACAAACTAGTAACTAGAAAACTAACTCTAACCGAATTACCTAACAAACTAACTATAACTACCAAGCTATATATCTAATAGTCCCCCGCAAGCTAGAAGTTATTCACAACACTTCTAGCTTGACATGAACAATACAAAAGTACACATCAAATCTAAAAGAAAATTACATCAAAACAACCAACAAAACAAGTCATGAAGCCAAAGACAATAGAAACATCATATCTCATTAAACCAGCAGCCACAATCATCATATCTCATTGGCCTTCATTGCAACCAAAGAAACAAGTCTTTGATGATCGATTTTTCAACTCAGAAAAGATTGAAAAAAACTAAGAGTGTAGAAGATCAAGTTGAAGAAACTCAACTACACCCATCCAAATTCAATGTTCATCTCTTCTTCATAACCTGTCGCTTTCTACTTGCCTTTTTCGTTTCAGTTTTTGCCTCATCATTGGGTAGCTTCAAAAATTGATTACATATTTCTTGGACCATAATACACAGATCATTATATCTGAAGAGAAAGCTCCTACGATAACGGAAGAAGAAGAACCTTCTGACAGTGTTGACAGTGGTTGTAAACAAACAAAAAAATACCAAATCATTAATTGCAATTGATCTTGAATGAACGTTGCGAAAACGAAAACAGAAACAGGATCAAGAAGAGACAACAATTTCAGAAAATCGAAATCGCAAAAAGAAAAGGAATATCACGATCCATAATGAAATCGGAAAACCGAACTGCAAGAATCACAAATCGAGTTGAAAGAAATTTGAGAATTCAAGAATCGAATTGGAGAAGGGAAATTGCAGAAATAAACACACTCTCAAAGAAGCAAAAGAGGAAGGAGAAAACGGTCAATAATTGAAGAGATTTTGAACATGAATTGAAGAGCAAAACCAAAGACCGCGCAATGAAATAGGAGAGTTTGAACAAGAATTGAAGAAACGGCCGAGATGAAAACGGAATCAAGAACGATTCACAAAGAGGAAAGCAAAAAGCATGTGAAATCGAAAATGCAAACGCAACTGGAGAATCGCAAACTCAGAAATTGCAAAACGCAAAAGAGCAATCAAGGAAAATTGCGATATTAAGATACGAAAGTCGCAAATGAGGAATCGCAAATGCAAAGAATCACATATTAGACAAGAACATAGGGAAAGATTAGAAAGACACCGTGAAGAATAAAAAATGAAAGAAAAATAAAAATTGAAACAAAAATGAATTTGATTAAAGAAAAATAAAGAACCTATAGCGAAATGCAACAGAAGCAATCTTCATGGAGGATACCATGTTTGCTCTGATACCATATTGAAGAATATGGTATCCATAGAAGATATAGGAGAGAAAAGGTTAAGAGACTCAAATATTCATCAAAGTGAAATTGATACAAAATGTGATTGATTACAATGAGAGTTTGACCATATATATAGATCCAACCTCACCTAACTAATATGTAACAAACTAGTAACTAGAAAACTAACTCTAACCGAATTGCCTAACAAACTAACTATAACTACCAAGCTATATATCTAATACCTCTTCCACAGAAAACCTGCTATTAGTAGTGTACAAGATTTGCTTCATAGTATTATGATTGATAGTTATCATTAATACAATTTTGATTTTAATTAATCCACTTTTTGCGGTTGAAAAGTTTGTTGGCTAGATACATCAAAATTAATACCTCGTCCTTTTGCTTTTACTCCCTCCGGTCCACTTTATAAGCAGAAAAACACTTTTTAGATTCATTCAATAAAAGATGTATCTAGTCTTTAATATTGACTAGATACATCATTTATTGAATGAATCTAAAGTTTTTTTTGCATATAAAGTGAACTGGAGGGAGTATAATCTAACTTCCTCCTAGCTTCATTCAACATCATTGATGTGTGACTCGTTGTAATAGAACCTTTACACTGTGTTTGGTAAAGGAGAAAAGAAAGGAAAACTGCCACAAATGAATGACAACACGAATTTCAAGATCTTTTTCTTCTGTTTGGTTCAAAATTAAAAGGAATGGAAAGGAGAATATTTCATGAGACCCACATAAATTTAGTTTCTCTCAAAAATGGGAAGAAAAGGAAGGAAGTGTTGATAATACTGCAAAAAGACAGAAACACCCTTATTTATACAATAATAAATCTCACTCCAACAGATACTTTTTTTGACAAAACTTTTTTATTACAATAATAACATTACTTTTATTTTTTTAACAAACTACAGTAACATCATCTAATCTTAAAATTTTAATAAAAACATACTAACTATTAATAAAAAAATATTAACTGAAGTAACTAAAAATATATTATATATATAATTTAAAGAACTAAATAAATAATATATACACCCTATTTTTATATTTGGGTACTTATGTCATTTACACCATATACCTCATTCTTTTCTCTCCATTTTCCTATCACTTTCTCTTATTCCAAACCACTACACAATCATCTCATTTTCTACTCATTTTCTCTTCTTTTCCATTCTTTTCTTTTCTCTTCCTTTCCTTTACTTTTCTTTCATGTACCAAACATACCCTTAGCCTAAAACCTACCAAGAAAAAAAAATCGTAATCGTTAACCCTATGCACCGACCAGCTGTAAATAATTTTAAATTTGTTGGTCAATAATTTTGTAGAATATGTGTTTTTACTAGACATACTTTTTATAAAATAAAAAATTGTAATTTATCAGTCATGTAATTTTTTTTAGTAGAATGAACCCAATCGAACCCTTAAACCTTCAACTGGTATCTCCTCTGATTTAATATCTAGTTCAGAAATTAAGGGGTTGACCTCTCCCAACAAATACTTTTGCATACACACATAGACTAATTTTCCGAGGTATCAGAAATCATCTAAGGAGCTGACCACTCCCAATAAGTATTTTTGCATACACACTGAGACTAATCCTTCGAGGTATCAGGAATCATTTAAGGGATCGACCTCTCTCAACAATTGTTTTGCATACACATCGACTAGGGATCGAATCTCAGACCAAATGGTTATGAGAGTCAAGTATCTACCACTTGTTCCACATCATGTTTTTTTTTGTTGACAATTTGTGCCACATCATTATGGTGACAACGTTTTGTTTTAACTTACTTAAGATTGTTTTTTTTTTGTGAAAACAAAGTGCATAAAGCCACAAAAGACAACTGTCCAAGATTGACTGTCAAGTTTCTCTTATCAACGAAAACAAGATTGTTAAGAGAGGGAGGAACAACATCAAAAATACAACAAACTTCATCACAAATAAGACTTTCCTTAGCTAGCCGATCAGCAGACCTATTAGTCTCTCTTTAAATATGCTTCCAACTAATATTGCCCTGAATAATAATGATGCTCTGAATCCCTCTGATAAGCTGATACAAAGGGTGCAAATCAGAGGTATCAGTTGTAAGCACCTCAATAGCCAAAGAACTATATGATTCCACCATAAAGTTGTGGTGTCCTCGATCCCAAGTTTTACACACCCCATGATAAATATCACACAACTCTGCCTCCAGAATTGAGCAACGATCCAACTTATGCGTGGAACCAAACATGAAATCACTTGAGGCATTGTGAAAAAGTCCACCACACCCAGCAGCATCACCTGAGTTAGATATCGAGCTGTCACAGTTCAAGGTGAAGGTACCACTCAACAGCGGGCTTCACAAATTCGTTTTTCTCCAGCTCTCGTGATTGGTAGGCAAACGAACCTCAGATCACTTCTTAATTTGGAGACCATCACCACCTAGCTCAATAGTTTTTCAATAGATAGTTTGAGGTGACCAGCTTGTTTGTGAAAAAAAACCCACTCGTTTCGAGCTCTCCAAATTTGCTGCAATGTAGCACCAAAGATGAGGTGCTAACTGGGGTTATCCTCAGAAAGACGTTTCCGTTCAAAATTCTTGAACAACCATTATTGCTAATCAGTCTCAGCGAAGAAGCTATAAGTGTTACCTGGCAATTGACGCCAAACTGTAATTATTCTTTGTCAATCTCTAAAACATCAGAAAATGGATTCTTCTGCTTTACCACCGATCATAGAGGAGAATTCACGGATTTGAATCCTGTCCTTCTACACTCTCTCAATCATCCTCTACACTCTCTATCTCTCTCATAAATTCTTATATTCTCTCTTAATTTTTCTCTCCTAATTATATTATTTTTATTATTTTAAGAGAGAGATAGAAAGTGTAGAGAATGATTGAGAGAATGTAGTAGGAGAGGATCCAAATCCAGAATTCACCATCTTCCTTATGGGGTAAGGATTCTCTGCATTTATGGCGCGAAACTGCATGGTGCAGTTAGTGTAAAAATATACATTTAAAGTCGGTTCGTTTGACAACTGATGTTAAATATCTCTTACACGCATACATTTAAAGTCGGGTAGGTTGTTCAACCGACTTTAAATGTCTACTTTTACACTAACTGCACTGTGCAGTTCGCGCCATAACTGCAGACAATCCAAATCCTTCCTTATGTGTCTTTCACTATTTATCATAAGTACTTCATGAGTAGCTTTCCACATCGACCCTTTGATTCTTTGAGCCCCCCCTCCCCCATTGTAGTTTATGCATCAACCACAAACAAACAATCGTTAATTATAATCCAACCCACACATATGATGCGACGGCGTGAATGTGTGAAGCGCGTGATTAGGGGCAATTAAAAACACCGTTGGTCCCATCCAATCCCATCCGCGGCGTCTTGTACCGTTGTAGGGTAAGCGTTAGAGATTTCACAATACTCTCCATCACAAACCTCATCAATGCACCACTCCTCTCATCACCATTCGATCCATCCACCACACATACTTCCAAACATCCTCACATCAAACGACGCCGTATTAAACATCAAAAGCATGAAACGCAACGCAGAGGATAGAAAAAGTGGGACCGCACGATAATAGAGTAGCGACACGCGTCAATCGATGCATTGATTAAACACAGCTGTAATAAGGTCCCTCCCATTTTTGGCGCTTACACACCATGTGACTTTCTCTCTCCTTTGTCTCTTCACCTCTCAACTCAACTAAATAATAAAAACACAAAAACTAGCTCAACTTCACTGGATCTCATTCTTTCATGGCTTCCTCTACACTCATTCTCACACTCACTATCTTATTTTGTATTGCTTTGTGCCACGTGGATGGACAGATCGATGAGACGAGTTTGAAGCTGATGTCGGATGCTTTAGAATGGCCAACAACAATGTCACTTTACAACGATGAAGATGATGACAGTGGAGAAGACATTGACGGTGGTTTTGGTCGGAGATCGTTGTTCTGGAGGAGAATGAAGTACTATATTTCGTACGGTGCTCTTTCTGCTAACAGGATCCCTTGTCCACCTCGTTCTGGAAGATCTTACTATACTCATAACTGTTACAAGGCTAGAGGTCCTGTTCATCCTTACACCAGGGGCTGTTCCGTCATTGCACGTTGCAGGAGATGAAATGTCTTCACCTTTTGTTTTGTTTTGTATTTTATTTTCAGATCGAAAATAAAATTAAAATGTTAGGTATGGTTGTGTTAGCTTTATTGTTTAATTAAAGCATTATTAATTACATTAGTTATGCTAACTTTGGGTTAGCTGGTGTAGTATGTGTTTAAACAATTATTGGACTTCAAATTTAAGTTTGGATTTTTTTTTGGTGTGATTGGGTTATTTTGTGGCATTCTCTCGATGCGTTTGCCTTTTTTTTGAATTCGTGTTTGTTCGTTTGTATAAATAAACCAGAAAACTGAATGTCATTATTACATGGGAATGGATTCTCATGATTTCATATCTCTGAATTGTAGATACAATTGGTTAGATTCTACCAGAATCTAATAGAATTGCCACGTATGCAATATCTACTCTAATGAAACTAAGCTATCCCTCTAACTGCCTGCTAATTGCTTGAGGGAATGTGAGATATATAGTACTTGAGCACTTGAACGTCCACAGGTGTTGCTAGAAATTGGCACACTTTGTTTACTGAATATGCAATCTCAAGTAGGAAAGACTATTGAAGTGCCCCTAATATAGAACAATACTGGTGTTGGTCAGGCAGTTTGTCAGGCCCAAATTTGCTTAATCTGGTACTGGATGCCATGGGTGTGGAGATACCTTTGCAATCTAACATTGATGTTATGTGTAGAAGGTCTCTTATATACTTGGATTCAGTTAAGATGATGGAGCCATTAGATTGATACTTGACGTCTTGCCCTTGGAATTAATAGTTAGGTTTTCATTCCCATGTGCTTAAGAGCAAAGGTGGAATTCAATTTCTTAATGAGATATTGGATGAGGGCGGCATAGGAGCCAATGATTAATATATGTCATTACATATACTAGAGCATATAACCGAACCCCATATATATGTGAGAGTAGCGCATTCAAATGAACTATTAACTGAATCAATCTGCTTGATCGATTCGAATCGAACTATTAAAAAGCGAACTTTTAAGAATAATTCAAAGCGAATCGCTTTTTAATAAAAAGCAGTCCCTGAATCGAACTATTGTCGATTCGATTCAGCCTGAATCGGCGAATTTTTACTCTCACTCTCTCGGTTCACTCTCACTCTCACTCTCTCGGTTCATTCTCACTCTCACTCTCACAGTTCTCACTCTCGTTCTCGTTTCTCACAGTTCTCACTCTCGTTCTCGTTTCTCACAGTTCTCACTCTCACTCTCACTCTCTCGGTTCACTCTCACGATTCTCACTCTCACAGTTCTAACTCTCGGTTCTCAAAGTGGAGATGAACCGCTAACCTAAATCCCAAATCTCGGTCTCGGTTTGCGATTGACTTCAAATCACACCCACTTCATCTTCATTTCAGGTAAGCATTTTTTTGGTTATGGGTTTTTACGGGTTGTTCTTGACTTCTTGAAGAATGGGTTTTTTTGGGTTGTTCATCAAAATGTGTTTGGTTATTGTTTGTTAAGGTAGATGAACTGTTTGATGAAATGCTTGTATCATTTTGTGCAAGATGTTTGTGATAATTTGATTCGATTTTTATTCTTGTGATGTTTTGAGAGTAGTAATTACTGTTCATAGATTTTTGCTTAAGAGTGTTATTGTTTTTTCATATTGTGTTGGTATGTTTGAGTGTTATTTACAGGTTGTGTGTAATATAAAGCGCACTTGTTTTCGCTAACTCTTTATTGTAGAATTCATAGAAGATGCACAACTATTTCTGAACAAAAGTATTGTTTTCGCTAATTATTTGACTTTATATTTTCTCTCTGCCTTACTACCATATATACATCATAGTTTCGTTTTTTGCTGAATGAGTAGTATGCATGAGTTGTAATTGGTTTTTTTGCTTTGAAAGTGATTGCCAAGTTGCCTCTATTGGCTAGCCTCTATATACATATGCGTGCACACATGCACTGCATGATTTCCTTAGTCTCTTCTATTCTCCCTTATCTCTAGCATGGAGCATTTTATACGTATCATGGTAGTACGCTTAATTGAGTCAACCGGTCATTCTTTGTTTTAACCGAGAATGAAACAATTCGGGGCAATGAACAAGCTAAAGAAAGTAGCTCTGAAGGCTAAAGAAAATTGGCCATTGTGATTTGAGTGTTTTTGTTATCTCTAAAAAGCGATAGTTCATATCATGAGTTGCTTATTTGTCAAACCTTATTTAGATATGGGAAGCTTGTCTCTATTAAATAAAGTATAATTATCAGTCTAGTTTTTATAACAACTTAGCCAATCTATTTTAAGCCAATCTTTAAATACTTTATTTGGACCCCTTGTAGCCTTGCCTTAGCTTTTTTCTTGGTTCTTCTGGGAAATCTAAGGTTAGTGCTTTGCTTCTCATTTCATTTTTAGTTTTGGCATTTTAAGATAACTTGGAATCTTTGGAATAATCTTTTGCTACTTTTTGTTTGTCGGACTCTGTATATCGTGTAGCACTTAGTACTCACTATCCGAGTTTTAGAAGAGTAAACATTGCAAGGCTTTATGGAACTAAGCTTTATTTTTAAATTTTATACTTGTATTTTGCTTTACTGGAGTGGTAGTAGAACTTGTAGCCAAGGGTCTTTATTTGGAACTTTTATGTTATGGAGGACCATAATTGAAGGCCAAAACTCCGCCATTTTAAGCCGCCTAAAGAAAGTAGCTCTGAAGGCTAAAGAAAATTGGCCATTGTGATTTGAGTGTTTTTTGTTATTATGATTGAATGAAAATTGAATGATCTGATAGAGGAGTTTTTTGAATGATGCTGGATGATGCTGTTCTTCCTATTCTTGTAGTTATTATATATCTATATCAGAAGCTACTACCCTTAGTCACATCTTGTAAGGAATGAATTTCAAATTTATTGACTTGCTTTGTTATGTTGTAGGAAAATTCAATGTCGTTCCACGATGATATCATGGACTTTACAGTGCCGGAAAATGTTGAAGAGGAAGATACCACACCAGTTGCCTCGGGAGCTACATTACCACCTCTTCCGAAACCTAAGCGTAAGGCTCGATCCGATGTGTGGGACCACTTTGAGAAAGAACCCAATAATGAATGGTACGCTAAATGTAACTATTGCGAAGACTTAATAAAGTATAGAAGTGGAACAAGTTCAATGAGGAACCATTTGGCTAGATGCAAGATGTCCCTATAAATACATCAAACAAAAGGCAAAGGCAAGCAACGTCAAATGCTACCGAAGGACAAGTAGCATCTTCGCCAAGCTACTCGAAATTTGACCAAGCAGCATGCCGAGTTCAGCTTGCGAAGACAATTGTGAGTGCGGAGCTCCCATTTCGTTTTGTGGAGAATGAAGAATTTCAGAAGTTTTTGAATATGATGCAGCCCGTTTTGACATCCCATCACGATCTACGGTGAGGCGTGATATTTGGAAGCTTTACATCGAAGAGAAGTTGAAGTTGAAAGCAATTCTCTCAAAGCATTGTGGGCGGGTTTGTCTTACCACGCACACATGGACTCGGCTCAAAATCTCACTTACATGAGTTTGTGGCTCATTATATTGATTGTGAATGGAAGCTTCAAAAGAAAATTATAAACTTTTGTCAAATTACAGGGCATTCGGGAGAGGCCATTGCAATGCACATTGAGGACTTTACGAATGGGTGGGAGTTAAGAAGAGTTTTAACCATAACGATTGACAATGCTTCAAATGAATGACGACGGTTAAAATACTTGAAGAGCAGGATGGAATCTTGGGACAACCTTGTCCTAAATGGAGATTATATCCATATGCGTTGTTGTGCGCACATTTTGAACTTGATTGTTAAGGAGGGACTTAAAGAGGTTGATAAATCCATTCTAAGAATTCGATTTCTTTGTTAAGTATGTGAATGCTTCTCCCGCAAGAGAAAAAAATTCGTGGGATTATGCGAGCAAGAGAGGATTACCGAAAAAAGCGCTCTTATCCTTGATGTTGATACAAGGTGGAATTCCACTTTCTTCATGCTAAGGTCGGCCATTAAGTATCAAAATGCATTTTCCTTGTTGCAATTTAAAGACAAGGCGTTTAAAGATGAAATGCAAAAGAAAAATCTGGGCCTACTTGAAAAAGAGGATTGGGATCATGCTAAGTCAGTGGTACCTTTTTTGGAGATGTTTTTGGTGTCTACTAAAAGCATGTCTGGAACCTCCTATGTCACCAGCAATCTCTACATGAAAGAGATTTTTGCAATTGGGGCAAAGATCCAGAAACATTTGGATTGTAGCGATGAGCGCCTAAAGAATATGGCAAAGGGTATGAAAAGCAAATTCAACAAATATTGGGGAGATCTCGGGTCAACTAATATTTTGTTATGGATTGTTGTCATCCTTGATCCTAGGATGAAGTATGCATTTGTGGAGTATCACATTGGTGTTCTATGTGATGATACATCCAAGGCCACTGCGTTTAAGCTAAAAGTGATGACTTCCCTAAAATCACTTTATGATCAATATCAAGGTATTGATCAAAGTATCCAGCCAGACACACAACCGGATGATGATGATGATGATGATGACGATCCGATGTGCCTTTACCTAAATAAAACTGGGCGTAGAGTTGATCCACAGTCAGAAATTGACAAGTATTTAAAGGAAGCAGCTGAACCTTACTACAAACATATCAGTTTTGATATCTTGGGTTGGTGGAAAGTCAACTCATCAAGATTCCCCATCCTTGCAAGCATAGCTCGAGAGGTGTTGGCAATTCCGCCTCAACGGTGGCATCCGAATGTGCATTGGTAGCGGGAGGAAGAGTACTCGGCGACCATCGTTGTTGCTTAACACACACAATGGTAGAAGGACTTGTTTGTTTGCAAGATTGGTTGAAAGGGCAACCTCATTATCTATTTAACGATGAGGACCCTGAGGTGATCCTTAGATTTGATCAAGGTGATAAAAATATAACAACACTATTTATTTGTTTCACAATTCTAGCTTTGGAAAATGATGAACACTTTTTTCGTTTTGCAGAAATATGCTCTCAAGATCGTGGTGTTAATCTAGATGACTGAGGACTTTATTCTAGTTTATTTACTACTAATAACTAATATCAGGTTTGTGCAGTTTATTTACTATTAGCTTTATTTTTTGATCAACTATTAGTTTAGTTTCCTTAATTGTTTTTCCAAACCAAAATACATTGGTTCCTGGTGTCTTTGTTTAGACTTATAATGTTTCTGTGATTGGTCAGGTGTAAAATGCAATAATGCTAGTAACAGAATCATAGAACTTAATCTCTGTTGTTTTTGTAAATCTTGCAGGTATCCTAGCTTGTCTAGATGGCTATATGAATATTGCAATGGAGCAGATGAGGAGGAGTATGTTAATGGACAACTAAAGAACAAGTATGGTGATGCATTCATTCGGGGGAATAATGGTACTAGTGCTTAAAATAAAATGTTCTTGATAGGTGATTCTCTATTGATATTTGATTGTAGAAATAATCACAAATTTCTTTTCCTTGATGCGATTCTATACATCAAGTACCTCAAAGAGGACTCTAGCAGAAGGAGCTTAGAAAGTGCAGGAATTGTTTACGCAAGGAGTGGAGCGAGAAATGATGTAGGGATAGAAATGATATTAGTGAGTTGTAATAGTTAATATATTACAATGTTATGGAGCTTGTTTAATTTTTGTGAGTTGTAATAGATATTACAATGTTTGGTTAATATTAGTTTTTATTTGATTTTTGAAAAGTGCAAAAAAAACTATTATTTAAAAAAACGATTCGAGGCGATTCGGATAACGATTCGGGCAATTCGGGCTGATTGGACGATTCGGGCTTAATACGATTTAAAAAAGTAGTCGAGTGAAACGATTCGATTCAAACTGACCGCGGCCCGAACTATTAAGAACGATTCGATTCATTGGGTGAACTATTAACACGATTCGATTGATTGGTGAACTGTTTAAAATGATTGATTGATTGATGCGATTTTGCTTAAAAACTGAACTATGAACAGGCCTAGTGAGGAGTGTACAAACAGTGATGGATCACATTTGTTGGGTCTAAACCCAATTTGTTGTAGTGCTAGTTTGAGGCGCTCATGCCAGACTCTGGGCGCATGTGTGAGTCAATTTAAGGACCTTTAAAGCTTGCACACCTGAGTTTTGTCTTTGCTAATGAAGCTAGGAGGTTGAACCATATAAATTTCTTCTTGTAAATGCCCATTTGTTGGTGAGAGCTAGTGAGAGTAAAATTCTCATGGTAGTAGGCTTCACTACAGGAGAGAATGTTTCTCCAAAAGTCCTTGCCTAGGAGTTGGTTGTAGCCTTTGGCTACTAAATGGGCTTTGTATTTTTTAATGGACTCATCTAGGTTTTGCTTGACTCTGAATACCCACTTGTAGCCTATGGCTTTTTTGTTAGGTGGGAGGGTAGTGAGAGACTAAGTTTTATTATCTACGAGGGCTTGGTACTCAGCTTCCATTGGGGAGGTAGAGCTTGTTTCACACTTGTTGATTTTGTGTGAGCAGGGAGAACAAGGCTTGAGAGGCTTGTTTGAGATCTTGTGATTTTGGGTGTATTTTGGTTACCACAAATGCAGATGACTGATGAACCCTCATCACATGATGATCTTCATCGGTTTTTAAAGAGTTTTTACACAATATTGATGATGGATGTGCTTAATTGGTGTGTTTTTGTGAACAAATCGTGTTTGTTGTGAATTGCTTGTTACGCAGTTGTTTATCTTGGGTTTGTGTGATTTTGTGTTGCCCAGGACGAGGTGGATCGAAAGACAAAGCATCGCGGTCGAGTGGATTCAACAAAGACAAGTTTTGGAAGATCCCCACTGAGGCGCACACACCGGGCGCGCAGAAGAGAGAAGCGCGCAAGAAGCGCGCGGATAGGTCGCTCTAACTCTCAAAAGTTTACGTCCTTCGTGTGAGGTGTGCGCACGAGAGTGCGCTGCGAGGGGCAGCGCGCAAGATGGCGCGCGATCTTGATCAAGCCTTGGCCATCTTGCGCGTAAGTTTGCTGCGCGCAAGAAGATGGCGCGCAAGTCACGTTCTTCAAATACGTAAGGCTGCGTGTTTACCGGAGGGACGTTTTTTGAGCAATTGGGAGCCCTAGCATACGAGAGGAAACGAGTTGCAGCTGCTGGCCATTGAAGGATCAAGCCTTGGGAACAAGATTTGAGCTCTCTAATGCCATTATCTTCATCAATATTATCTTGTAATTCTCTTTTCTTCTTATCTTTCATCATGTGTAACTAAACCCTCCTGTTAGGGATGAATTGAATTTGATAGAGCACTAGGTAGCTGGTATTAACTGTGTTTTATTGTTTCTCTCTCATATTCTGTGAATTGGAATTTAGTTTGAACTGATTTACAATTGGGAAATTGTGAAATTATTTTATTCGGTATTTTAATGGAAATTATTATATTTGAATCGTAGACTTTCAATTCTTGCAATTCGTAGCTTAGGAATATTCTCTCGGATTGTTTATGCGTGCGAACTCTAGCGTTTAAGGCTTATAGATTATTAGGATTACCTAAGGAATTAGGAGTTTTATTAATCTATAAAGGACTAGTTACCTAAGGAATTAGGACTTGGTTATTATAACGAATTCGGTAGCAAAATATAGAGAGGTATCCTTGATGTTAGACCCGGTTACATAGTGCGAAACCAAACGACGTTCATCCCTAGCTTTCATTCTTATCGTAATTCATTAACGTTTTTAGTTTAACTTATTTACAAAAATTCCAAAAATATTTTTATCGCTTTATTTCGAGCTTCACGGTACCAACCCCTTCAAACATACCCCTTTCAATTTGGTTCCAATTAGTAATTGTTAACGTAATTAGTAGATTAACTCGATCCTTGAGGGCGATATCCCGGTATTTACCGGTTTTACTACTTATACGATTTGGTACACTTGCCAAATTATTAACAAGTTTTTGGCGCCGCGTTGTCGGGATCGAAGTTACATTCACTAATTTCAAGGCGCGCTAATTCGAACCCGTACATACTTAGTTGTTTTTATTTAATTTATTGTTTTGTTTTCTTTACATATTTCTTTTTATCTTTTTACTACTTTACTCCCTTGATTGTGTAAGAGCCAGGTGGATACTTTGTAAGTCATGGAGTACACACTTCAGCCACTTCGTTGTTGTGGAGGACCGCATCTAAATGGTAATTGTGAGACATTGTCCTATTGTGATCTTTGTGGGGAGGATGAGGTGGATTGCTCTTGTGAACCAATGATACTCATTGTTGGGTACTATCCGTGGTTGGCTCAACCTAAAGTTCCTGCGGAGGAAGATTTGGTAGTCATTGACACATGGTATCCCTGGTTGGCCGAAGATTGGTTACTAGTAGAACAACCACTGAATCAAAGTAATCAACCACACATCAGGCATGATGAATTCAATGAAGGGAGTCATCTGAATGGAAATTGTGAGCCTTCTGATTTTACCTCAGTTTCAAAACAAGAAGAGGAAGGCTTAACAATAGAAGAATCATGGGAGAAAAAGGAAGATAAGAAAGGACAAAGAGTTGAACGCAAGATCCTCTTGTTTGGAGGAAGCCAAAAATTCTCGAGTTTTGGGATGGTGTGGAAATCCAACAAGAAATCTCCCAACAAATCATTTTCTCCACTCATCGATCGGTGAGAAGCAAGGAAGATGGGAGCGAAGAGGTTGATAAATATTTAGACTCCTTCTATGCCTCAGGCAACACCATTCACCTTGAGAGGGCATGGAAGCATACACAATTGTACCTCAAGTTCATGAAGTTCGCCTAATAAACGGAAGAAGAAGAATGATGTGTTCTTTGTGTCATACATTCCACCTTGAGAGAGTGGAGTTGCATCGTCAAGCTTAGGACGATAAACAAGCGCTTCATGGGAGGAAACCCATGTGAGGTAGTGTTCTATCTCTTCTAATTTACTTTCTTGTCTTGTCTTTATTTTTGTTATTGCTTTGGGTTTTGTAAATAGGTCTTCCTCTAAGTTAATCGGTGAGGACAACTGCTTTGTGTTTAAGTGGGGGAGGACCTATTGTTAGTGTCGATTGTCGATTGTCGATTGTCAAGATAATATGCAATTTGGTAGTGAATTTCTTCTATAAAAATAAAAATAAAAATAAGAGACAGTTGAGCAAACTTAGTGATGACTTAGTGATGACATCTTCGGGGACCACCACAGAGACTCGGTTTTATCTCTAATTCTCTATCTCTTTATTTGATTATTGTGTAGTTTGATGTTCTCTCGTTAGTCGTAGTTTCTTTTGATTTTAATTTGCATTGGTGTGCAGACGTAGGCCTTCCCCATTTTTTTGCGGTGAGGACACTGCTTTGTGTTCAAATGGGGGAGGACCTACGGTTTTGTGTTAGTTGTGTCTTGTTTTGTGTCTTCAAAGTTCAATAAAGCAATCATGTAATGATTTTATGTAAAAAAAAAAAAAAAAAAAAAAAAAAAAATGGAGCGGTTGAGCAAAACTTAGTGATGAATTGGTGAGGAATTGTGAGATTAGTTCCGGTGGTAGTTGACTTAGCACGACTTGTTTCTACACCTCTAGCATTATCTCAATCGAACCTAGTGAACCTAGGGATGTCTTAGCAGCTAGTTGTGTTGGTGGACCATGCGTCTCGCCAAATTTGTACTAAAGATCTAGGGTAGTTTGTAGAAGCTAAGTTGGGGGGTACTTGGCGGTACTAAAGGTTGGCGGGAAGATTGTAGGATGGTCGGTGCATGTGTTTGTGTAAAGTGTGGTGTGAGTGCAAAGATCGCAACGTCTACACCCGTAACGTTGTAGTGTACGCCGTGTGTGTGTGTGGTGTTAGTGTGCGTGAGTGCAACAACTGCGGCGTCACCACCCGTAATTTGTAGTGTATGCCGTGTGCGTTAAAGTGTTAAAGTGTTGTGAATAAGTGGAAAAATCCACAAGTGTGTTCTAAAGGTTAAAGTTCCCAATGCAATGATAAGTGAATCTAAATGTTAAAGTTCTAAATGGGTGCGAGTACAAAGTTTGGCGTAAATGGTGCGTGTGTGTGTTGAAATAGAGTATGCACCGATTTGATCCGAAATGCCTATCTAAGACCCTTTGTCGGTTCAAGTCCTCGTCTTATGTGGAAGTGTGAGCCTACCCTTTATCTTGAACCAATCTTTGGTGGAGCTCGGAAGAAAGCCCTCTAGTCCTAGTTAATGTCATTTTGAAAATAGCTAAGTTCTCATCGAGTTAAATGTCACACACTCACTTTTGAGCATAGTTGTACCGGTGACATTATCACAGGAGTTGCTTTTGAGAGCCAATCGAAAGTTGTCGTTCAACCCGTTCCTATGTGTTTGAAAGTGAAAGTTGAATTCTTATATGATTGCTTGTTGACTTTGAGTTGTTTTGGGTTGTGAGTCGAGTCGAGCTTTGCTTGAGGACAAGCAAAAGTTCAAGTTGGGGTTGTGATGAACCTCATCACATGATGATCTTCATCGGTTTTTAAAGAGTTTTTACACAATATTGATGATGGATGTGCTTAATTGGTGTGTTTTTGTGAACAAATCGTGTTTGTTGTGAATTGCTTGTTACGCAGTGTGTTTATCTTTGGGTTTGTGTGATTTTGTGTTGCCTAGGGACGAGGTGGATCGAAAGACAAAGCACTGCGGTCGAGTGGATTCAACAAAGACAAGGTTTTGGAAGATCCCCACCGGAGGCGCATACACCGCGCGTTAGAAAGAAGCGCGCAAGAAGGCGCGCGGATAGGTCGCTCTAACTCTCAAAAGTTTACGTCATTCAGCGTGAGAGGTGTGCGCTTGCGAGGGTACGTGCAGCGAGGGCAGCGCGCAAGATGGCGCGCAGTCTTGATCAAGCCTTGGCCATCTTGCGCGTAAGTTTGCGCGCGCGCGCAAGATGGCGCGCAAGTCACGTTCTTCAAATACGTAAGGCTGCGTGTTTACCGGAGGGACGTTTTTGAGCAATTGGGAGCCCACAGCATACGAGAGGAAAACGAGTTGCAGTGCCGCCATTGAAGGATCAAGCCTTGGGAACAAGATTTGAGCTCTCTAATGCCATTATCTTCATCAATATTATCTTGTAATTCTCTTTTCTTCTTATCTTTCATCATGTGTAACTAAACCCTCTGTTAGGGATGAATTGAATTTGATAGAGCACTAGGTATTTGGTATTAAGCGTGTTTTATTGTTTTCTCTCATATTACGTGAATTGGAATTTAGTTTGAATCGATTTACAATTGGGAAATTGTGAAATTATTTTATTCGGTATTTTAATGGAAATTATTATATTTGAATCGTAGACTTTCAATTCTTGCAATTCGTAGCTTAGGAATATTCTCCGGATTGTTGTACGTGCGAACTCTAGCGTTTAAGGCTTATAGATTATTAGGATTACCTAAGGAATTAGGAGTTTTATTAATCTATAAAGGACTAGTTACCTAAGGAATTAGGACTTGGTTATTATAACGAATTCGGTAGCAAAATATAGAGAGAGGTATCCTTGATGTTAGACCAGTTACATAGTGCGAAACCAAACGACGTTCATCCCTAGCTTTCATTCTTATCGTAATTCATTAACGTTTTTAGTTTAACTTATTTACAAAAATTCCAAAAATATTTTTATCGCTTTATTTCGAGCTTCACAGCTCAACCCCTTCAAACATACCCCTTTCAATTTGGTTCCAATTAGTAATTGTTAACGTAATTAGTAGATTAACTCGATCCTTGAGGACGATATCCCGGTATTTACCGGTTTTACTACTTATGCGATTTGGTACACTTGCCAAATTATTAACAAGTTTTGGCGCCGTTCTTGGGATCGAAGTTACATTCACTAATTTGAAGGCGGGCCGCTAATTCGAACCCGTACATACTTAGTTGTTTTTATTTAATTTATTGTTTTGTTTTCTTTACATATTTCTTTTTATCTTTTACTACTTTACTCCCTTGATTGTGTAAGAGCGGTGGATACTTTGTAAGTCATGGAGTACACACTTGACCCAACCGTTGTTGTGGAGGACCGCATCTAAATGGTAATTGTGAGACATTGTCCTATTGTGATCTTTGTGGGGAGGATGAGGTGGATTGCTCTTGTGAACCAATGATACTCATTCTTTGGGTACTATCAGTGGTTGGCTCAACCTAAAGTTCTGCGGAGGAAGATTTGGTAGTCATTGACACATGGTATCCTGGTTGGCCGAAGATTGGTTACTAGTAGAACAACCTTTGAATCAAAGTAATCAACCACACATCGGGCATGATGAATTCAATGAAGGGAGTCATGCGAATGGAAATTGTGAGCCTTACGATTTTACCTCGGTTTCAAAACAAAGAAGAGGAAGGCTTAACAATAGAAGAATCATGGGAGAAAAAGGAAGATAAGAAAGGACAAAGAGTTGAAAGCGCAAGATCCTCTTGTTTGGAGGAAGCCAAAAATTCTCGATTTTGGGATGGTGTGGAAATCCAACAAGAAATCTCCCAACAAATCATTTTCTCCACTCATCGACTGAGAAGCAAGGAAGATGGGAGCGAAGAGGTTGATAAATATTTAGACTCCTTCTATGCCTTGTGCAACACCATTCACCTTGAGAGGGCATGGAAGCATACACAATTGTACCTCAAGTTCATGAAGTTCCTGCCTAATAAACGGAAGAAGAAGAATGATGTGTTCTTTGTGTCATACATTCCACCTTGAGAGAGTGGAGTTGCATCGTCAAGCTTAGGACGATAAACAAGCGCTTCATGGGAGGAAACCCATGTGAGGTAGTGTTCTATCTCTTCTAATTTACTTTCTTGTCTTGTCTTTATTTTTGTTATTGCTTTGGGTTTTGTAAATAGGTCTTCCTCTAAGTTAATCAGTGAGGACACTGCTGTGTTTAAGTGGGGGGAGGACCTATTGTTAGTGTCAGTTGTCAGTGTCAGTGTCAAGATAATATGCAATTTGGTAGTGAATTTCCTTCTATAAAAATAAAAATAAAAATAAGAGACAGTTGAGCAAACTTAGTGATGACTTAGTGATGACATCTTCCAGGGACCACCACAGTAGACTCTGGTTTTATCTCTAATTCTCTATCTCTTTAGCTGATTATTGTGTAGTTTGATGTTCTCCTGTTAGTCGTAGTTTCTTTTGATTTTAATTTGCATTGGTGTCTGTACGTAGGCCTTCCCCATTTTTTTGCAGTGAGGACAACTGCTTTGTGTTCAAAATGGGGAGGACCTACGGTTTTGTGTTAGTTGTGTCTTGTTTTGTGTCTTCAAAGTTCAATAAAGCAATCATGTAATGATTTTATGTAAAAAAAAAAAAAAAAAAAAAAAAAAAAAAAAATGGAGCGGTTGAGCAAAACTTAGTGATGAATTGGTGAGGAATTGTGAGATTAGTTCCGGTGGTAGTTGACTTGCAGTACAGCTTGTTTCTACACCTCTAGCATTATCTCGATCGAACCTAGTGAACCTAGGGATGTCTTAGCTT
Source organism: Oxytropis ochrocephala (assembly GCA_020916435.1). Taxonomy (NCBI): domain Eukaryota; kingdom Viridiplantae; phylum Streptophyta; class Magnoliopsida; order Fabales; family Fabaceae; genus Oxytropis; species Oxytropis ochrocephala. Next base: position 7,544,651 of record CM037092.1, on the reverse strand, counting down.
GGCTAGTTGTTGGTGGACCATGCGTCTCGCCAAATTTGTACTAAAGATCTAGGGTATTTGTAGAAGCTAAGTTGGGGTACTTAGCGGTACTAAAGGTCGGGCGGGAAGATTGTAGGATGGTCGGTGCATGTGTTTGTGTAAAGTGTGGTGTGAGTGCGAAGATCGCAAGCGTCTACCCGTAACGTTGTAGTGTATGCGTGGTGTGTGTGTGGTGTTAGTGTGCGTGAGTGCAACACTGCTGCGTCTACACAAATGTATTTGTAGTGTATGCAGCGTGTGTGCGTTAAAGTGTTAAAGTGTTGTGAATAAGTGGAAAAATCCACAAGTGTGTTCTAAAGGTTAAAGTTCCCAATGCAATGATAAGTGAATCTAAATGTTAAAGTTCTAAATGGAGTGCAGTACAAAGTTTGGCGTAAATGGTGCGTGTGTGTGTTGAAATAGAGTATGCACCGATTTGATCCGAAATGCCTATCTAAGACCCTTTGTCGGTTCTGAAGTCCTCGGTCTTATGTGGAAGTGTGAGCTACCCTTTATCTTGAACCAATCTTTGGCGAGCTCGGAAGAAAGCCCTCTAGTCCTAGTTAATGTCATTTTGAAAATAGCTAAGTTCTCTCGAGTTAAATGTCACACACTCACTTTTGAGCATAGTTGTACGGTGACATTATCACGAGGAGTTGCTTTTGAGCCAATCGAAAGTTGTCGTTCAACCCGCTCCTATGTGTTTGAAATTTGAAAGTTGAATTCTTATATGATTGCTTGTTGACTTTGAGTTGTTTGGTTGTGAGTCGAGTCGAGCTTTGCTTGAGGACAAGCAAAAGTTCAAGTTGGGGTTGTGATGAACCTCATCACATGATGATCTTCATCGGTTTTTAAAGAGTTTTTACACAATATTGATGATGGATGTGCTTAATTGGTGTGTTTTTGTGAACAAATCGTGTTTGTTGTGAATTGCTTATTACGCAGTGTTTATCTTTGGGTTTGTGTGATTTTGTGTTGCCCGGGGCGAGGTGGATCGAAAGACAAAGCCTTTGCGGTCGAGTGGATTCAACGGCCTGACAAGGTTTTGGAAGATCCCCCTTTGAGGCGCACACACCGGGCGCGAGAAGAGAGGCGCGCAAGAAAGCGCGCGGATAGGTCGCTCTAACTCTCAAAAGTTTACGTCTTACGTGTGAGGTGTGCGCGCGAGGGCACAGGCGCGAGGGACGCGCGCAAGATGGCGCGTGATCTTGATCAAGCCTTGGCCATCTTGCGCGTAAGTTTGCGCGCGCATGCAAGATGGCGCGCAAGTCACGTTCTTCAAATACGTAAGGCTGCGTGTTTCTGGGAGGGGCGTTTTTGAGCAATTGGGAGCCCCCAGCATACGAGAGGAAGCGAGTTGCATTCTTTGGCCATTGAAGGATCAAGCCTTGGGAACAAGATTTGAGCTCTCTAATGCCATTATCTTCATCAATATTATCTTGTAATTCTCTTTTCTTCTTATCTTTCATCATGTGTAACTAAACCCTCTGTTAGGGATGAATTGAATTTGATAGAGCACTAGGTATTTGGTATTAAGCTGTGTTTTATTGTTTCTCTCTCATATTACGTGAATTGGAATTTAGTTTGAATCGATTTACAATTGGGAAATTGTGAAATTATTTTATTCGGTATTTTAATGGAAATTATTATATTTGAATCGTAGACTTTCAATTCTTGCAATTAAGTAGCTTAGGAATATTCTCGGATTGTTATGCGTGCGAACTCTAGCGTTTAAGGCTTATAGATTATTAGGATTACCTAAGGAATTAGGAGTTTTATTAATCTATAAAGGACTAGTTACCTAAGGAATTAGGACTTGGTTATTATAACGAATTCGGTAGCAAAATATAGAGAGAGGTATCCTTGATGTTAGACCAGTTACATAGTGCGAAACCAAACGACGTTCATCCCTAGCTTTCATTCTTATCGTAATTCATTAACGTTTTTAGTTTAACTTATTTACAAAAATTCCAAAAATATTTTTATCGCTTTATTTCGAGCTTCACAGCTCAACCCCTTCAAACATACCCCTTTCAATTTGGTTCCAATTAGTAATTGTTAACGTAATTAGTAGATTAACTCGATCCTTGAGGACGATATCCCGGTATTTACCGGTTTTACTACTTGTACGATTTGGTACACTTGCCAAATTATCCTTGAGAGGCTTGTTTGAGATCTTGTGATTTTGGGTGTATTTTGGTTACCACAAATGCAGATGACAACATAGGAGGGTCTGCAGCTACAATTGGTATCAGTGGCGGATCCAAAATTTTAAAATAGGGTGTTCCTTTTCCTTCAATGATTTAACAATTGGACGATTTTACAAAAAAAAACGATAAAGTAATGTTCCAAAAAATCAACGATAAAGTAATGTTCTAAAATAAAGTACCTTTTAATCCAAGTCTAATTGCATTTTCCTCTTTCTCATAGCTTGGAAGCATTTGATGATATCTAAATAATCAACTGTGCTAAAAATATCATTGTCCACAAATGTCACTAAACAATCATTAAGCCAAGGGTTGGACATCCTGTTTTTCAACTCATCCTTCACATACTTCATTCCTGAAAATACTCGCACAATAGTTGCAGTTGCCACCGGTAAAGATAAAGCTAATTTAAGAAGCCTATAGGTCTTGTTCTTCTTTGTTTGCACAAGAGTCTTAGAAAGATCTGAGAGTCCCCCCTCAAATTGGAAAATCTATCACCATCTTTAACACTCTTAATATAATTATCAAGTTGGCTAGACAACTCCACATCATCAACATCATCAAAGTCAGCTGGATACAATCTCGCTATCCTCACAAGCGATTTTGAATCAATCGCTTTAAATGAATCGCAAGGACTCAAGCATGCTACACAATGCAACAACTCAATATTTTCAGGAGTAAATCGTTCATTCAACTCTTTCAACACCAAATCTATGATACCAAAGAAGTAATCATGTTTGAAATAATGCAAATTTGTGACCAACGGAGAACGACACTTGGACTTATTACGTTTCACATGCCGTGAATCCATATCGGGTACATCAATTTCAAGGTTACCACAAGAAGATACGACATTTTCATAAAACTTTTCCCATTCACCATCTCTCATTTCATGAAACTTTGCCTTGTTATGTCGGACAAGATCCATCACATTCTCAATATCTTGATCACGCTTTTGTAATGCTTGAGAAAAATCATTTGTAACAGATAACACATCAACCATTAGAGCATCTTTAGTGGAGGTCTGTTAAATTGGTAAACTAACGTGATTTTTGTGGGTCCAAACCGCCACATAGGATTTAAACAATTTTTAGTTGACTTAAGTGGTTTTTGCTCCATTGGAGATTATTTATAAGGAACCGAACCTAGCCCCACTTATTTTTTTTTAGTTGTTGATGAGAGAGAAATAATTCTTTTTTATTGTTAGTTTACCCATTTTGTGGTGCTATTTCACTACCAGCAACTAAAATTTTAATTTACTTGATGCCACCTAGATCAACTATAGTGGTGAAAAGAAGCAAGTGGGTGAACTAACTATAAGAAACTTTTTAGTTGTCTTGCGTTAAAGATGCTCTTAAAGGCAACGTAAAAATGAAACCAAAAGTTTGCATTGCCAACAATAAAATTTGCGGTTCACCTTTACATGATCTATCACTTTTGAGGTCTTCAAGCATTTCAACGATGGGATTAAACAAGCCATGCAACCTACTAAGAGTCCTAAGGTGATATCCCCAATGTGTATCCCCTGCTCTTGTAAAAGACATTTCTTGATTCAACTTGGTACCGGTTTCCACCAACTCATTATCAATTAACTCTGCAATATGAGCAACTTGTTTTTTACAAAGCATAGCTTGACGCTTGTTAGATTTCCAGATAAAAGTAACAAGACGAGTAACTTCACAAAAAAAACAACCAACATCTTCATGATGTCTAGCAATCGAAACAAGAGCCAACTGAAGTTGGTGAGCAAAACAATGAACATAGTAGGCTGGCGGATTCTCATTCTGAATCAAAGTTTTCAAACCTCCAAGATGACCTCGCATATTACTTTCTCCATCATACACCGACCTCGAATTTTAGACATACACAACCCCAATTCAGACAACAAAGTTTCAAGAGCCTCTAAAAGTGCTTTTGCACTAGCTAGTATCTGCGACATGAACAATACCAATAAATCTTTCTACAATAAAACCTCTTCCATCAACAAAGCGTACAATCACAACCATTTATTCTTTTCCAGAACAATCACCAGATTCATCAACAACGACACAAAAAGCATCAACTCCAATTTCTTCAACGATCTTTTTAATAGTTTCAGCAACACATGCATTTGCAAGATCTTTCTGAATAAGAGGAGAAGTCATCTTATAACTTTCTCCACCACCTTTAATTGTTGTAGCTATGTGATCCTTTTGGATCGAACCCAAGACCTTTTGGGTAAAATATTGGTATATTACCATTGAGTCCAGGATGTTAATTTGGGTGTTTTTGGGAACACCAAGAATACCCTTTAAATCCGCCTCTGATATCAGTAGTTCATTCTACCTTCCATATCCCTTGGTGAACAAAAAAGCTTTTGGATCCCAGATCAAAGTTCAAACCCACTCATGCTGCAATTTGTGCAACCATCAATCTGCAGCATATTAATCTTATTATGTTACAACAAATTTGCAAAATCTGTCATGAAAAAAGATTTTGCAAAATATTTCAAAATTAATTAACTTACTGTGTTTTCTTTTTAGTTTGGCATTATTAAAAGATAAGCATTGAATTTTGAAAGTAATAAATATTCTCTAAATCAAAATTTTAAAACTTTTGGATATGATTTACTCATGCATCATGAATAATCCCGAGTTCATAGACTGGCCAAAGACCAATATTGATTATGTTATCTTTCTACTATTCAAAATAAAAATCTTTCCAATATTCAATTGGTATCACTTTCCAAAAACTGCCAAGATATGAGTTCATTAAAAGTGTGTTTGACCTTTAAACAAATTTCAGTTTGAATCAAAAGTAGTTATATTTTTAAAGTTTGGTCAAGAAGAAAACAAACAAGCGCACGTCCAGGTACCTGAATCAGATTTACTGCTCATCAATAAATTGATTATAAATAAATAAGCAGTCAATCATCTCATTATCTTATGAGTTTGTTTGTTACGGATTAAAAAATAAGTGATTTTGTTATTAAATAATTTAGTTATTAGTTTTTAGAGATTTTTAAGAAAATGAGAAGTTATTTTGTGTTTGTATAACATACTGAAAATCATTTATTTTTAAAAAATCATTTTTAAAAAACTGATTTTTATGAGAAGTTGCTCAAAACAGCTTATCATATGAAACCGTTTTTAGATTATTTTCAGCTTTTAATTTTCTTAAGAATCTGTAACAAATAGACAACGGTTTTTTTTTCTCACCCCCCTCATCATCAATCCCACCCCTATAAGTAGCAATATCCCGAAAATGCCCCTGTCATTTAAAAAAAAAACGAACCGGACCTACATAAAAAAAAATTCCGGAATTACCAAAAAAAAGAGGTATTTTCGGAAGTTTGGAGGTGATTTTTCCGGAATTAGCGCAGAAAATTGGTATTTCCGGTTCACGATTTTTGAACCGGAATTATCCCCAGAAAGGTAATTCCGAAATTTTGTATTTTTAAATTAGATTTTTAGGAAATACCTTTTTTGAGAGGTAATTAGGTTCATTAATATGTGAACAGGAAATACCTATTAAGAATGTATTTCCGATTTTTTTTTAACATTTTTTTAAATAGATGGTTATTATGGATTTAAGCAGGTGCCTTTACGACATCCGAGATATTTCCCACTCGAGATGCAATGACACGTTGGGTTAGAGATACTAGGAAAGCGAACGAGTCATTGTGGTTATTGTTCGAAAGCAGAGACGGCGGAGAATGGGAAAGGGAAAAAGAACAAGGTTGTTTATGGTAAGTTTTTGTGAGAGGTCCCTTGGGGGCACATACTGATCGAGTAGATGTTGGGTGTTCTGCTAGTAGACACAAGAGTTCGAAAAGATGTGGTTGTAGGTTTCAATTGAAAGCTAAACCAATGTTACCTCCTAGTTCTGATTGGAAGGTGAGAGTGGTGGATGGGATTCACAATCATGAGCCTCATAAGACTTTTGTTGGAGCAACAAGCTTTAGCTATATTTGGTAAGTTTACCGAGGAGGAGCGGTCAGTTGTTGGGGAGCATCTGTCCTTGGGAGTGAAAGCATCCAAAAGTCTTGAAGCATTAAAGACCAGATTTAAGAACAACTTGAGCAACATTACTCAATTGTATAGAACCCGCAACAATATCCGGAAGGGAAAGAGAGGTAATATGACTGAGATGCAACGGCTTATGACATCGATTCAAAGCGAACCATTACTTGTGTTGGGCCAGAGGCGACTTAAAGATATTGTTGAGGAGATCATGTGGTCACATCGATAGTATCAAGTTATTGAGGATGTTCCATTGTTTTGATTATGGATTTGTACCTTTAAGACCAACAAGTATGCATTGCCTCTGTTGGAGATTTTTGGTGTCACTTCCATCGAGTTGACATTTCTGTTGCGTTTGCATATCCGTCTCATGAGCGTTATGATGACTACACGTGGGTGCTTTGCGAGAGCCTCACGAGATTTGATCTTTGTGTGATATTGCACTTCCTCAAGTAAGTCGGTGCTAATCGACTTTAGTTTTTGCCATTACATTCTTGTTTTTTTATTTTTCCATTTCTAATAGAACGTGTGGATTGTGTTTCTCAGGTTATCCTCACTGATTGTGAGGAGGCTTTGATGAGTGCTATCAAGGTTGTCTTTCCGGAGGCAATGAATTTGCTTTGTCGATATCATATCAACAAAAATGTTCATGCTCAAATTAAGAAGTTGATGAAGGGAGATAGAGTGGATTCACTGATGACACTTTGGCACGTGTCAAAGAAATATGTCCACGTGTCAAAAAAAATCGAGTAACGGATAGAAATAATAAACAAGTGTCAAAGAAATTTAATCGACGAAAAACACTACAGAAAACACGGTCATTAGCGAGGGAATTTTTGGTCGCTAACATGCCAAATTCCGTCGCTAATTGCCATTAGCGAGGGAATTAGCGAGGGACCAGTTTGGTCGCTAATTCCCTCCTCGCTAATGGAAATTAGCGAGAGAAATGTGTTCTGTCGCTAATTAGCGAGGGCGGTCCTCGCTAATGCATCACTAACGCCGACAAAACGCTTCCGAGTCCGATTGGCACACGCTTATCAATATGAATTATTATTATTATTATTAGTATTAGTAGTAGTAGTATTATTATTATTGTTGTTATTATTATTAGTATTATTATTATTATTGTTGTTGTTGTTATTATTATTATTATTATTATTATTATTATTACTATTTTGATAGAGAGTGAGAGTGGTGGTGGTGTGGTGGTGGTGGTGGTGGTGGTGGTGGTGGTGGTGTGAGAGAAAGAGAGAAGAAGAAGGAGAGAGAGTAAGGAGAGAGAGAGCGATGAGAGTGCAGTGGTGTCACTCAGCCGAGGGCGTGCGGTTCCGGTTAGAGTTTGTAGGTGAGAGAGAAGAATGAGGGTGTTGTGAGTCACTGGCATAGTCGAGGCGAGAGGAAGAGGAAGCGAAGAGATCAAATCGGCCCGGGACATTGGACATTAGCGAGGACTTGAAATTCGTCGCTAATTCCTCGCTAATGGTCACATTAGCGAGGATACTTGCGATTCCGTCGCTAATCCTCGTTTTTTGCGAGGGACAAAATTTCCCTCGCTAATTCCGTCGCTAATCCTCATTTTTTTTGTAGTGAAAAAATATGTCCACGTGTCAAAAAAAATCGAGTAACGGATAGAAATAATAAGCAAGTGTCAAAGAAATTTAATCGACGAAAAAAAATATGTCCACGTGTCAAAAAAATCGAGTAACGGATAGAAATAATAAACTTGTGTCAACAAAATTTAATCGACGAAAAAAAATATGTCCACGTGTCAAAGAAAATCGAGTAAAAACAGACCAAAACCTAGTTAAAAAGTCATTTTTAACACTAAAAAACATGTTTTTTATGGCACTTTGGTATACAATTACAGCTCGTAAATAATTTTGCAACTCGTCTTTTTAACCTCAATATCGTAGTATTATACTTTTTCTACAAGTTTGTAATTTTAAAAAAAAAATTTAAAAAATGACGCATGGTAAAAACTGACCAGAACATAGTTAAAAAGTCATTTTTTTTAAAGTAATAAAACTTTTTTTTATTTGATTACTAATTAACGGCCTAGATCTTGCCGACAACTTTTAACGATCTAGATTTTGCCGACACTTTAAAGGGTCCAGATTTTGCCGACCACTTTTCATCAACGGTGGAAATCCATTCAAGGGTTTCATTTTTCCCTATAAATAGACCCTTCCATTTCACTTCTTTCACCCACAACAATCTCATGGACACTCTGAATACACAATACTCTCGTGATTCTGCACTCACTGCCCTTCACCATCAGGGCACAATCACAAACAGAGAAAATGGTGTCTATTTCGAGAGTCCAAACCCCATTTTATGCAGGCTTAACGACGACATCACCTTTCAAGCTCTGAAAGAAAAAATAACAACGAAGGTGTGTTTGGAGGGTGACGAGCGAGCAAGAAGTCACCCGGATCATTTATCGCTACCCGACTATGGGCGATAATAATCGTGTTCAGTGGTCCACCATGGATGTGAAGAACAACGATGACGTTCGAGTGATGATGGACCGTTTTGACATATTTCAGATGCGGAGTTCTATTCAGCTGTATGTCGAAACCAGAAGGACCGTTGTTGAGGTCCTTTGACGTCTCCAACCACCATCTCACTAGTTTCTACCGTGTTTTTATTTCGTTTGTTGTTGCGTTATGTTATTTTTTTCATCAATTTCATGTATTGTATCGTTTCATGATCGAAAACGCGTCTTTAATTAATTTTTTTCCGGAAATACCTTTAAAACTAGGTAATTCCGGTAGGGGTTAAAGGTTTTCCGGAATTACCAAAAAAAGAGGTAATTCCGGTTCACAAAATGTAAACCGGAATTACCTCAATTTTTGGTAATTCCAGAAAACCTTTAACCCCCTACCGGAATTACCCATTCGCTAAGGTAATTCCGAAATTTTATATATTGCTGGGGGCATTTTTGTCCAAAACGTAATTTATGGGGGTGGGATTGATAATGAGGGGGGTGAGAAAAAAAAGCCATAGACAACATGTCGTCATAAGCGATTATTTTTTAAAAAATGATTATTTTAAAAAATAAACTGTAACAAAAACGCTCATATCTATCTTCAAATTAGACACTTACAATTTATCAATCAATTCAAATTAATATAACAAAAGTCTATGCATTAATCAATTAAATAAAGATCTTTATTTAATTGAGAATCTTCGATCTCACTAGGTTCAAGAGTATTTCGATCTCACTAGGTTCAAATTACTCTGAGAGTAATTTTAATTTATAGAGTTACTCTACATTCTAACTGTTGATTTGCATTTAATTAACGGTAACAATACATCATCAATTTAGCCAAAGAATAACTTTTATAAAGTTACTCCACGTCCTAATCATTGATTTAAATTTAATCAACGGTAACGATACATCATTAGGGTTCAAGTTACTACAAGAATAACACTTTTGTAGAGTTACTCCACATCCTAACCATTGATTTGCATTTAATCAACGGTAACCATACATTATTAATGAGTACCTGGATGATGTATTATTATCGTTGATTAAATATAAATCAACGATTAGGACGTAAAGTAGCAACAGTATAAAAATTACTCTTTGAGTATCTTGAGCCCTACTCATCTTCAAAACCTAAACTAGCATGTGTGTTACTCATGTTTAATTGAGACTTAAAATACACGCCATCACTTGTGCTTTAAATACCAAACAACTCTTCATCGTTTCTCTTCACTCCTTCAATATTTCTTCCTCAAAACAGAACGTAACAAACACACAGATCAAACAAGCTCATTCACCATGAACTGGGTTCGTGGAAAATCGTTAGGTAATGGAAGCTTTTCCACCGTCAACGAAGCCATACACAATAACCCTTCCGTTAACTTTCCTTCTCACACAGCCGTCAAGTCCACCGATCTTCACGATTCTCACCTTCTCATCAACGAAGAACAAGTTCTCAACAGGTTACAAACATGTCCTCATATCATCAAATGTTTCGGCCACGATACAACCTTTGAAAACGGCGAAGAGTACTACAATGTTTTTCTCGAATACGCTTCTAAAGGAACTCTCGCTGATCATATCAAGAATCACGGTGGGAAGCTTCCAGAGAATCTCGTTCGAACATACACCAAGTCTATCCTTGAAGGTTTAAAGTATATTCACGAAAATGGTTTTGTTCACTGCGATGTTAAGCTACAAAACATTCTCGTATTCGACAATGACGATGTTAAGATAGCTGACTTTGGACTTGCAAAGGAAAAAGGTAAAAAACATAGCGATAAATTGGAGTGTAGGGGAACTCCAATGTTTATGTCGCCGGAATCGGTTAACGATAATGAGTACGAGGCGCCAGTAGATATATGGGCTCTTGGCTGCACCGTCGTGGAGATGGTGACCGGAAAACCGGCATGGGAGGTTGCAAAAGGGTCGAATATATGGCGGTTGATGATTAGAATTGGAGTAGGAGATGAAGTTCCGAAGATTCCAAATGAATTATCAGAACAAGGGAAAGATTTTTTGGGAAAGTGTTTCGTTAAGGATCCGTTGAAGAGATGGAGTGCAGAGATGTTATTGAATCACCCTTTTATTGTTGGCGATATTGTTTTATTGGAGAAGAAAGTGAACGAGTCATTGCCATTGTCGTCTCCAAGAACACTCTTTGATTTTCCTCAATGGGCGTCTTCTACGTCAACAACTTTGTCTTCACCTTTTTCACCCAGTTCTGATGAATGGCGTGATCGGAATTGTGTTTCTATATATGATTAGTTTTTTTAAGTTTTGAATTTTGTGGATGAAACAAAAAATTGTATTGTTTGTTTCCACCGCCACTTGTGGCCCACTGTACTGAGATTAATTTTGTAAATGCCATTTCATTTTGTCTCATCTCGCAACTCTTGCCGGTGGTTGCACGAAAAAATAATTGATGAGGGTGCATGTAATTAGGAATGAGTTATTAGCCAATTTAATCCTAAAATTTCATAAGAGTTTAATTTACTCTATGACATTTACAATATATTGACCTAGTACCTGACTTTAGTAAAAGTGTTTCAATTTAGTTTTTCTTTTTTGCGAAATAGAGGGACTAAATTGAAATATTTTTGTTTAAGTATGAGACAAAGTTGATATATTGTAAATGTCAATGAATGAATCAACTTTTATGAAATTTCAGAGACTAAATTGACTAATAAATCAATTACGAAGTGAGTACATGCAGTTACAAATCCGAGGATTTTCTCCACTACAGTGCATGCATCCACCTATCCCCGTCTTCATCTTGGACACAATCGCTAGGGTTCTTGAAAAGTTCATTTACAGTTTCCTCTTCTTTCATACGAAGAGTTTCGAATTCGCAATGTAATGCTTGACGTTGTGCCCCCTCTTCACCCTTGTTGAACCCTTATGCGTCTGTTTCATCGAATCCCGAATATCTTTTGTTGTATCCTTCTTCAAAATCGTTTCTAGAAGGTTTTGATCGATTATCCGGAACAAATAATTCTTCTCTTTTAGATCTCTCAGCTTGCCTTCTTTGATCGCCTTCAACTGCTCTTGCGTCACGCAATCATCGGTCTTAAAATGTGGTTAAGGCCTAACTCAACCCCACAAAACCGGCTTGTAAGGTGAGGGATGCCACCCACTTATAAACTCCTTTTCAGGCCATACACATCCGATGTGAGACTCTTAACACACCCCCCTCATGCCCAGGACTGGACAACTGGAGCGTGACCCGAGTGGCCCGATAGCGGGTGGCCCAACGGATCTTGGGTTGGCTCTGATACCATCTTTGAATGTGGTTAAGGCTAACTCAACCCCACTTGGCAAAATGTTGTGCCAACAATTGTTGCTGCCGAAGAACTTCTTTATCTGTGTAAATTTGGCATGTAAAGAGTTTCTGCCAGCAATCATTAAACAAGATAAAGATGCGACATACTTACAAACATAATCATCTCATCACATTGCTCATTTTTATCAAACTCACAATCATTATTATCAAACTCTATTAGGCATTTTATCAAACACAACAAATATGCATGGTTAAAAACAGATTTTCACAAACTAAGAGCTGAGAGACAAACATGTTTTTACAACCAAACACAATCAGATTTTTAAAGTAGCTAACAATCAAATTGAAACAGATTTTTACTACAGAGTAGCATAAGGATTATTTTTACAAATTAATAAACCAATCTTACCTTCTTGAAATCTTTTTGCTTGCCTCCTGTTTTTGCCTACGTGATTTGATATTTGAAAAGAGTTGAGAAGTATTAATCCAGAACAAAATAAAGAAGGTCAGAGTGCGAGAGGAAGAGGAAGATAGCGCAAACGAAAACTTTAGGGTTTCCAAGATTTCTTTGCAGTGAAGTCCAGAGTGCGAGAGGAAGAGGGTTTCGAAGATTTCTTTTTCTTTCATTTAGTTCTGTGTGAGAGGAAGACGAAGAGAGATCACAATCTAGAACGAAAAAACGATGACGGCGAGAGGAAGAGAAAGAGGGTTTAGTGATTCAGAGAGTGAGTGTTGAGAACGCAAGAGATGAGTGTATGCGATGAAAAATTGAAAAATATAAAGGGACTTTTAGCATCGGGTGTCTTAACAACCGATGCTAAATGTGTTTGAGATACATATTTATCATCGGTTGTTTAAACAACCGATGCTAAATGTAGGCCTAAAAACTGAAAACTTTCATTTAATTGCAAAATTGTCACCGCGTCTACATTTAGCATCGGGTGTTCAAATAACCGATGCTAAATGGTGCTTTTTAATGTCAAATTTGCACTAGTGATATAAATGACACTTATCTTAAACATAAGAAGATCACAACGAATATTTTACTAATGTTTGTTTTTCTTAAATAGATTAGATGGATATTCAATTATATAGTATTTACAAAATAAATCTCTATTTATCGGGTCAAAGTGACAAATACACCAAAATAAATCTCTATACAAAAAGATTATATAGCAATAACTCGTTCACTTCCTTCTCCAATAATAAAACAATGTCATCAGCAATAAAAGGGTGGTTCAATAGCATCTCTGCATTCCATCTCTTCAACGGATCCTTAACGAAACACTTTCTCAAAAAATCTTTCCCTTGCTCTGATAATTCAACTGGAATCTTCGGAACTTCATCTCCTACCCCAATTCTAATCATCAACCGCCATATATTCGACCCCTTTGCAACCTCCCATGCCGGTTTTCCGGTCACCATCTCCACGACGGTGCAGCCAAGAGCCCATATATCTACTGGCGCCTCGTACTCATTATCGTTAACCGATTCCGGCGACATAAACATTGGAGTTCCCCTACACTCCAATTTATCGCTATGTTTTTTACCTTTTTCCTTTGCAAGTCCAAAGTCAGCTATCTTAACATCGTCATTGTCGAATACGAGAATGTTTTGTAGCTTAACATCGCAGTGAACAAAACCTTTTTCGTGAATATACTTTAAACCTTCAAGGATAGACTTGGTGTATGTTCGAACGAGATTCTCTGGAAGCTTCCCACCGTGATTCTTGGTATGATCAGCGAGAGTTCCTTTAGAAGCGTATTCGAGAAAAACATTGTAGTATTCTTCGCCGTTTTCAGAGGTGTTATCGTGACCGAAACATTTGATAATATGAGGACATGTTTGTAAACGGTTGAGTATTTGTTCTTCGTTGATGAGAATGTGAAAATCGTGAAGATCGGTGGATTTGACGGCGGTGTGAGAAGGAAAGTTAACGGAAGGGTTATTGTGTATGGCTTCGTTGACGGTGGAAAAGCTTCCATTACCTAACGATTTTCCACGAACCCAGTTCATGGTGAATGAACTCGTTTGCTCTGTTTGTGTGTTTGTTACGTTTTGTTTTTAGGAGAAGCGGCGAAGAGTAGTTGCGTACATATAAAGGGTATTTAACACGTGAGTTTATTTCACGTGATAGCGTGTTTTTTGTTTTGTTTTGAAGAAGATTCAATTTTAAGTTACGTCTCAATAAACTTAAGTAACACACTTTGAAGATTTAACTGCTTTTAAGTTTAATTCAGCTGATGAGTGCTAATAAATCTGAATGTGATACCTGAACGTGCGCTTGTTTGTTTGTTTATTGACCAAACTTCATAGATTTAACTGCTTTTAAGTTTTAATTCAAACTCGA